>OY744613.1:40581408-41263908 GCA_963556255.1 Allolobophora icterica
ATTTTAGTTCGTAAATTCTAGGACAAAATCCTCTTAAATCGATCGCAACGATCAATTGTTTCTTTGCTTCATCATAGCGTATTCTTACTGGTAGATATCTGCTATCCTTAATAACACTTCCTTTCCACAGAAGACTGGAATCCAAGAGAATCACTTGACCAGTTGCTCCGTTTGCAACTAAAAGTCGGTCGTCTGAATCGATCAAAAGATAACGAGGTGAAAGAAATTCTTGTCCTCTAAATTGAGGAATAAAACGACGGATCACCATCTCTCCATTTCGGCTCACTTCCCATATTCCCCATTTATATAATTCATTCGTACCATTCTCCTCTTTTTCAGCCCACTCGTGCAAAATTATGAAGTTTCCAGTTGATGTCTCTACTGCTTGGTGAGGGAACTCAATTTCTGGAGGCAAATGAATGGAAAGACGGAGGTTGGCGTCTGTTCCGTAGATCTCCAGTCGAGATAATGGACTACAACCTCTCACAATCAACAAGTGATCATCCCTGGACACTGACAGAAGATATGACCAATCAATGCCAGTAGATAACCAATTAGTAACATTGTAATTAATATCTGATTCTCTGATAATTTTCCAGATACATTGATTCCAAGTGTCAATGACATACAGGCAGTTCTCCTTCTCACTCGCTACAACATCTTCTGGAAACTTACCAGTTTTTAAGTCGATTTTCCATTGAAAAAGAAATGGTTCTATGTCCTGGAAAACACGGATTACACCTGGAGAAGAATTTGATCCACAGAGTGCATAGATTTCTGTTCGAAGTTTTGCTATTCCCACCACAAACTCGTTTTCTCCCACTTTGAGACTCGCAATAAAGTTGGCGCCAATAGGAGACAGAACTATGACACAGAAAAACTTCGTTATTATTCTCTAGAATGAGAACCATTAAAAATTTAAAATGTGCAATAATTGAAAATATGTTTGTACCAAGATCTAATGCCATAGCTTGAATATTTCAAAACTTCGGTTGTCAATCGACTGTTGTCAGAGAATAGCGGTCTGCTATAGAATTGGGCGGTAGGCCCTAACTGTATTGGAAAGTAAGGGGTTCTCGAATTCTAAATTCGCATGCCTTAGCACACACAATGTCACATAGAACTCAAACTATCCAGTGCAGATGTTAAGGAATTACGATTGCACAATTATTAAATGTTTCCACAGTCAATTATGCCGACTGAATGCCTATTTCATTGTTGTTGGTGAATCGCGTCACGTTAAAAGATCTCTTGTCGCCAGGTCCGAATTGCTTTGGACATTGGTCACTAGTAGCACTCTGTCCGTTAAAGGCGAATACCCTTTGGTAGTTGACAATCGATATTCAGGCAATGTAGAGCTTTAACTAGTCATTGCATTAAGAGAATAACCTTTAATCGGACAACGACAGGTTTTATATAACACAATGCAAGGTAGATCAAGGTATATATATATATCAAATCGGAGCACATGGAGAAGGTTGACCATGAGAGTCGCTAGGATTCAACGAATCGACAGCACAAGGTGACAAGGTGACATATATATATATATACATATATATATATATATATATATATATATTTATATATATATATTTATATATATAATATAATATATATATATGTATATATATATATTAAAATGTGTATCATGACGATCGCTAGAGCTCCAGGAGTTGACAGCACAAGGTGACAAGGTGATATATATTATATACGGTCACAATTAGTAGCTAATATAAGCAGTTAAAGACATTTTGGTGGTTTAATGGTTTTCTATTTCATGTCTGATTTTATTAAAAAATACGGAAATATTTGGGTCTGGATTGGGAAGGAGGTATAATAAATCAAATTCTACAGGATTAGTTATTGAGATCTGTTGTTGTAGTTTATATGGACGGTTGCATTTACTGGTTTCTGCTTGTTCCTTAAAGATATCCGCCCCCTGGACTCCTTAGGGTTTCTAATTTATCCATCTTAGGAGTAACTATATCTGACAATTAAAACATTTCTAATAATTTTAACCGAATTTGTAGTCAGGCCCTCCGCTCCATATTATGCTCTTTGCACCTTATTAGCTCAGGGTCTACAATGTCCTTGACTTAATCGTGTGGTGAGAGCGACAATCCTCTCTAGAATACTTTATTCTTCTCCTGCCTGGTGGGGCTTTACTACTCAAAGTGACCGGGAAAACTATCTTCAATCATAAGACGACTAATGAGAGGACATTACTTACCTGAAGACAACCCTTCCTATGCTCAACTCTGTAAACTAGCTGATACCCGTCTCTTCTTAGCCACAAGAAGCTTTCATGGTCATGTCCTTCATGGTCTATTGCCTCAAATTAAATTAACATAATGATATCTATTGCGCCCCAGAGGTCATAATCTTACTTTACAATATTCTGAAAATCTGATTAGAAAAAGCTTTAGTATTAGGATGCTATTTGATGTTGTTTAATTAGTAAAACTGCTACCCATTTTAGATGATAGTTTTAGTTTTAAATGTCTATTATTATGATGTTTTTGATGTAGTGTTATTAGTAATATTTCAATTTTATTTAAATGTACACTCTTTTTCAAAGATTATTATCTTCTTATAACTTCTATCTTTTATATTTTTCTATACTTGTTCACCAATGTGCGGTTCGCTTTTGGTTTTTCAATAAAGAATAATAATGTGGGGCGTGGTGGCTCAGTGGTAAGCCCGGCGCCTTGTGACCGGAGGGTCGCAGGTTCGAATCCCACTCTAGCCGCTGCGTACGGACCTTGGCCAAGTAGTTGACTTCGAGAGGCGCCATAGAAATATCCGGAATAAAAAAAAATAAAAAATAAATATACAAGTATGACCTGGATAGGCCCTGGGTTCCTTAACTGCAACAATGCCCGCCTGAACGAGGCTTCTGCAGATTAGGTCATTCAAGACCGCATGTCGGCCCGGTCCAAGACGGCATGACAGGCCATGAGAACCATCGGCGGTCACCAGAGTGCCGCACAGGCAGTCATGTGCATGGCATATGGCCGTGCCAAGGCGGAGGCCAACAGTTTTTCGGACTGCCTCGTCATCCAATCTAAGGCCGCACGTGCTGATGGGCAATGCAAACAGCCAGTCACCCGCGTGTGGTGCGGAGACTGGTCTCAGCCGTGCTTGATGGTAGGCGCTGGTGTGAAACTGAGCAAGCTCGGTAACTGTCCTTTGAATAACGGGTCTGTCCCAAAATGACCGTCTGTGAGATAGCTCCCCGTCCGGATGTGATGCAGAATAATTGGAGCACCATTGCTCGACCGAAGTGACAAACTGTGTGTCTGTGTCAATGATTGAGTTACTGAGCATGGAGGATTGGATGGTGAGGGTACTTGCAGCGGAAGCCAAAAAGGCGCGTAGCACAAGCGAAGAAACCCTACGGATACCCAGGCCTCCAGCTTTAACAGGGAGGGAGGTCTGCAACCACTGATCATCCGACAAAGGAAGGTTCAGGATTGAGCAGAGACCGTCTCTCAACAGAGAGTCATATTTCTCGAGAAGCTGAAGGCCTGAGCAAGGGCCGCAGCGAAGCGTATGCATCAATTTAGGAGCGCTGAGCCAGGATATGAGCATCGTGTTTAGTGATGCTTACCAGTCTGGATAAGGCCATGGCTAGTTCAGAGCAGCGGGTTTCAAGACATGCCGAGAGGGCCTCCGAGGTAGAAAGTGGGGCGCCTAGAAGGGTGGCACTTTTTGGCTTAGTGACTGAAAAGCGACGGAGCGGTTCAAGGGAGACTGGGTCATCAGAACGTGATATCACCTCGCATTTTGCATGATTCAGAGATAACCATTCTCTGCCTTCACGCCCAATGGTTTCAACGTCGGCAGTCACCCCCGCTGCCTCTCCCCCCAAAGTGAGATCGTCAATGCATCCCAGCGCCAGAGGGGATTGCATGTTTAGTAGAATCGCCTGTAGGGGAAGACAAAATAGAAGCGGACCGAAGGGGTCGCCCTGCTGCGGTCCCACCTCTGACCGGAGGGAGAACCGACCAAACTTAAGTTCAGAGGTTTTCGCGTAAGCTAAGTTACGGTATGGTAGAAGTTCCGGTAAAGTGTCTAAGACCGAAGAAAGCATGCGGTCTCTGTACAAGCTATTAAAAGCATTGGAGAAATCTAGTTTCACAAGTATTGAGCCTTCCTGCTTATTGCTTAGGAAGCGCCTAACGGTGTGAACAACCGCCTCGCAGCCTCCTGGTGCTACCACTCCCACCGGTTTGTGCGAAAAGTAAGTTGAAACTCTTGGAAGGGCGAACGAGTTGGCGCATTTGGAGCTTAATCTACGCCAGTAATATCCAATTACGATTGTGGGTAGGCCAATTGTTATTATTTTTTCCCGAGGTACATATGATCCCTCGGGAGTTCAAAAATTAGGGGGCATTGTTCTGGAATGGAATTATTATTATTTGTTTTATTGTTATTATTTTTTTTCCCGGATATTTCTATAGCGCCTCTCGAAGTCAACTACTACTCAGAAGCGCTCCCGACTACAGCATTTGATACTGTGCCGGAATTTTCACGCCAAAGCGCCACGAGCAATTGCGAGTGAAGGACTTGCCCAAGGTCCGTACGCAGCGGCTAGAGTGGGATTTTCGAACCTACAACCCTCCGGTCACAAGGCGCCGTGCTTACCACTGAGCCACCACGCCCCCGAGATCTTGACCAGGACGGCCACTCCAGAGTCAACACCATTAATTAATATCATACACCTGAAGGATCATATATACCTCGGGTAAAAAATAATAATAATAAATTTAATTTGTATGATCCTTTGGTACTTATCAATGTTTTAATGTTTTTTTTTTCAAATGGCGGATTTATGACAGGTCTGGAGGAAATTTAGCCCCTTGGTAAGTTTGAGACTTTCAGTATTAGTAAGTTTATAATATAACAGAACGGCGAAAGTTTCTTTCATAGTGGTCGGCTGTTCTCTAAACACAATATCTAGTCGGAACTATCATTTTGTTTCTTTTCTAAATTAAAATTGGACAGAAAATTGGCTCATTTGGGTAGCACGACATTACTGTCATTACATACCGTGACACTTAATACCGTGACACTTTATACCGGACTATTCATACCGACGACACTTAGTCCCATAGACAATTAAACCCAGGACAATTAATACCTATACACAGTAGGGTGGTCCTTAAAAATGAAAGTTGAAAATTTTGAAGTCTTACCCCTCTATATTGTTGTATGTGTTAAGAAAATAATATACAATTTTTTGGGGACTGATTGGATGTTTTAAACAGGTGCCACAAGCTGCTAGAACTTTGTAAGTATACCTTTTGAATTTAAGTAAAATTCTAATTCACTGTTAACATTATTTTTTTGCTAAAAGTCATATACCTTGTAACAAATACTGTTCTTAATAGGTTTTCATCATAAAAAGAAACTGTAAACTCCATTATTGACTACATACAAAATAGATTTCCACAAATTTTGTGCTGTTTCACAATACGCAGTCTGCAGACAGATTTACAGCCAATCGCTCATTGATAATTGCTACAGTCACAAATTCTTAGTTATTGTCTGCTTCAGTGCATATAAATACTTTTGCTGATGTTGCTCCACTAACTGCAGTTGAAACTGTTTTGGTCCTCATTCTTTGTAAGAATACTGTTGAAATTCTGCACCAGCGCAACTCCCCTTTCCGCACAGTCGTTAACGACCTTCATTGTTCGAACAAACTCCATGGCACCTCGGTAGTCAGGTCGCTTTTCCCATTTGAGTGGATCAACTAGCAGAAACTCTGTTGGAAGACTCAACACTTCAAAGAAACGGCGTGAAGATTTAGTTACAAAGTTAGAAACAGTCTTTTCACTGATAGATGTTGCAGCAACCTCAACGGTTATCTGTTTCTGAGGGTGGTCTGAACCTTCTGTTTCCAAGGCCTTCACAATCTCGCGCTTGACTGCAATAGAGATGTCAGGATAAAAAAATGAGTGATGTAAGTGTTTCACTCAGGTACCAAAAATGTATTGAAAAAGCACTGCTATAGCCCGTTCCGGTTTTGAGATAGCTTTGTCTCCATAATTAAGAAGCTTGTTGAGGAATGCCAAGTCGTTGACAGGAGCTGCAGCTGCAAGCGGAACCCTAAACCAGTAGCGGACATAAACCTTAACTGCAGATAGCAAATCTCAGCATACCAGCTGGCTCACGTTTACTCACAACAAACTGTGCATGAAAGAGAGTTATTTTGATTGCATATATGACAAGAGCCATCCACCTGGCTCGACGGAGTGCTCCTGGCTGCAGGACCGGATTCCTCTTGCAGGGATGCCATCAAGGTAGATGTTTGTCAGTTCCAGCAACTCCCGATAGTCATCACGTGTTTGTGCTATTGCCAACTGCTGTTTGCAAAACACTATAATCGTCATTGTCTGTCACACCATCACCAAGAGTTGTGTACTGTTCCTTGTCTACAAATTGTCATTGTTGCTGAAACGTTTAAACAGCAGACTGTCAGGACCAGTTCACTGTATGTCACACGCAGCAAAAGCTTTTTGTGCAACAATTTTCATTATGTGATGGCGGCACGCAATATAGAGCAAGTTTCTCCCGATCTTTAACTCGATGTTGCTTCAGCACTTGATTGTTCCAAGCTCCAAGATTACTGCCAGTATTGCAACTGGTTGTATCAAATGACATTGCCGGAATGCGGTTTTTGATATTCCAGTCTTTCAAGCAGTCTACTACTGCTTTGGCCACTGCCTCACCTGTTTCTGCTGGCAGCTTGGGAACACCGAGGAGTTCTGTTGTTCCAGCTCCAGAAATAATCACTGGCAATCTTCAAACTTTGTCACCTTCAGGTAATTCAGGTAAAATATTACCATCCCAATGGACCGTTAGTGGAATATGAGGATTGAACGATAGTTTAATTCAGCTATGCGTCACCTTGTGTTTATTCGTGTTCTACATACAGTGCCACGGTTGATAGCAAGTTCTTATGTCCAAGACTGGAGGCTGATGTTGTGAGAACGTATACAGCTTTTTGATCGCTAATCAGAATACGATCAAGTGCTGAAGCAACATCTTGTGTGACAATGGTCTTCCTACCTCGCTTCCTCTTTTTAGCACTCATAACAAACATCATTTACGCGTTTTTCATCCTCAAGGGACTAAGTCGATTTGCTGCTGAGACCAAACAGAACTTCGTGACGAGTGTGGTACCTCTTAATAATGTCATAAAATTACGTTTTTGGCGGTTTTATTTCTTTTTCATCACATACAACAATACCCAGGGATAAGAAGTTTAAAAAGTTCAAGTTTAGTTTTTTTATGCCAAATAAGAACCACCCTAATACACAGGTATGCAGTCTGTTTAGTGTCTTTGTCATGTTTACTGTCTTTGTTATTTGAAAATCGTATTGCGCAGTTCGCGTCTTGCCTTTGTGTCGTTCATCCCCCCTCCCGAAAAACATGTATTCAATGCTGCAAAAGCGAGTGGAAGGAGCGGTTGCGGCATACGGTTAAACCAAAATCCTTGTTTACCTTCGTGCTATGTCTCAGCTTTCTCACTCGTGACGTTCACAAAGAACTGAATATGGATTATGGAATATTGCCTTGTTATTGCTTTTAATGATTTTCACCTGCCTATTACTTATCCAGTTCTTATATAATTGGTTCGTATCTTGGAGACAGTTTTTTTGTAATTCGTTTCTTGTTCTTTCACTAAATTTTACAAGTGACTTAATGTCATGGGGATTAAGTGTCATAGGGACTAAGTGTCATAGGTATTATGTAACCGGTAGTTACTGTCGTGGTATCAAGTGTCACGGCATTAAATGTCACCAAACCATAATTTTTTATACTTTTGATTAAGTGGAAAAAAACTTACCAAACGCTTTCTTGAACTGATCGATGTCTATGTCGATATTGTGTCGTTGAACTTCTGCATGTATTCTGCCAGTTGTTGACTGTTGTGTCTTTGATAGGCACGAAAGCAGCTTCACAAGGTCATGCTGTTCATCCAACGATCGGAGATTTTCAAAAGCGACTCGCGATCGACTCCAAACCCAAACCACAGCCTGTCTGTCCGAATAAGAGTTAAGAATCTCTATCTCGTCATCGATCAGCTGACACATCAAAATATCTAACTCAGCCGGCCATTGTTGGGTTGTATCTTGTAGGTCAAGGAGTTCTTGAACAAAATGTTGTACCAGACGCTTCTCGTTTCTCCATTTTCTGGTTCCAATCGTAGCCTTTATGGCAGCTATGGAGCAAACACATCCTTTTTAGCAAAAGCAATATGAAATTAATGGTCCTTGTCATTTTCATTGAGAAATATGTTAAAACCACAAACTTTATCATTGCGAAGGCCCTCTGTAGGCCTATTAGATGAAACGTGCAAGCCTAACTTCATCGTTTCCGACTAACTTGTTCAAACGAGCAACTCCAGTGATTGAGTGAATTTTGGTAGATAAAGTGAACTTCGAAGGTCAAAAATATATAATATTACGAGCTTCTAACTGTCAGTGAATAATGCTTCGAACATCGAATTTTCGATATTTGTATAAAAATGGCATTTAAACTAAGCGTAGGACTGTAGATAATCGTAGCTACATTCAAATGCCATTTACGTTTATTCAAAGGTTTCTATATCAAAGCTCCAAAACCTTAGCTTTGTCAGTATATCGGTGTATTTTTGTTGATAATTTTGATATCGCTGAGACAGTTTTAAAGTACCTCCTCCGCTTTGTGAAAATTTTGCAACGACATTCTGGTTGGATTGCTGAAGACACAAAATGAAATCTGAGTATCTCGTACCAGTGTAGAAGGAACGCATGATATGTAATAGCTCCGCATTGATTTCCGTGTTGCGTCGCCTTGTTTTGCCTTGACGATGTTTATATCGACCGAGGAGTCTTTCTTTGACATCAGTGAGACAATCGGCAGATCTCATCAGACTGATTAGAACTATTGATTGAATATTCTCCTCAAAATAATGCTGGTTAGTCCTGTATATGGCGTATTTGTCAACGTCTTTATAAAAAGCTGCAAAACAAACCTCAGCGGAAAATAATAAATCCATTGCCATAAAACCTAATCGTGATTTTAATTTTAAAGTAGAGAAGATCCAGAATACCATTAAATCCAAATGTAGGGCAACAGCTTACTTAAAGGCCGGTTGTCAGAAATCCAGATGGAAATTGAAGAAGAGAGAGCGAGATGCTGTTAAGGTGGATTGTGTTTCCTTTGAAGGGAATGGGGAACAGTCAAGCGATTTTTTATCCCATGAAACACGCTAGACAAATGCAATTACAGGAATTTTGGTATTAATTTTTTCAGGCGATCGTATAACTTGACACCTAATTATCGCTATAATGTGACTCAACACGACACTTTCAAGTAGACATTACGACTTACGAGTCTTAACAATAATGGAAATGCTATAATGGGTAGCCGAAGACTGAGATCCGATTAAACGATGGATGAAATTGGTCTAAGCACGAGTTAAACCATTTGACTCCAGAGCAGACGATTCTAGGAAGACAGGTTCCGGATTCGTACTAACCTGCTAGATGGCGCCAGATTCTCCTTTTGAGTCTTCTCTTCCTGAGTCTTTGAAACCAACAGCAATCGACTGAAGCCATTTGACTGAATAAGTCTTGTCTCTGTGAACATCGAGGAGACTTTCTTTCGATCATCACAAAGCATAAATACGACTTCAGTAGAATCAGGTCCATTAGTTCCAGTGGAAGATCATTCATCTGAAATTTGTTTATTAATTCTACATTTTTAAGAGTTTGAAAAACGCAAAGTAAATTAAAACGATTACGACTGTTTCCTCAAATCAACTATAATAATGTGTAGTAAATAACAATTCTATGTTATTTGGGTTCTTCCTGCGCTGTGGTTGATATCTTACATGTTGGCTACATGAATACTGCTGTGCGTGTATTTACATACATGTATGCAGGTATATGTGTAAATATATATCTATATAATGTGCATGAATGAATGTATGTTCGTATGTATTCATATATTTATGTCTTGTGTGTATGTATATAGTTATATAAATGTGTATACATTTGTGGGATGTGTATTTTTATATTTGTACCATCGGTTGATGCTTTGTGCATTAAACAATTGTGCGATAGAAGTAACAATTTAATAATATATGTGTATTTATGTATATATGTATGCAATATTTTGAAACCTCAAGTCATAACAGGCTGTATAGCCGTAAATAAAGTTAAAAGTTTTAACCGCTTATAATATTACATGTTTGCGGTGACATATTTGGTACTTTTTCACCGTATACATTGTTGTTGAAAAGCGTGTGTGTCTGCCTCGCTCCAATAAACATCACTGAGGCCTATTTCTCCCGTCCTCTCCAATCTTAACCATCCCCGTCCACCGCTCGTAGTCATACACTGAAATTGACTCACAGTGACTCATAAAGTACAGTATAGCATACGCATATGTTATTATATCATAATTAAGATGTTATACATACTGTATGGCAAGGTGCGACCGTACATACGGTACGTACGTTATTTTTTTCTGTAACGTACGTGTATGGTACGCGTACGTTATTATGCCGTACGTTTCCGTACGTTCACATCAGTTTATGATGAAAATAAGATACATAACATTATGCACAACAAAAATCAATGATAGTTGGTGATTGAAGGTCGTAGCCAATTTTAACCAGTGCATCAGTCAGCTGTGGTTGTTCAATGATCTCTACTTATAAAATTTTAAATCCCAAACTGCTAATAATGTTGTCAAATGTATAGGCCTAATATGAAGATAATTAAGATTTTACGGCACACTTTATAGGATGTTCAGTGTTACCATAGTGGTCATTTTGTTGGTAATAATAAATTTCGGTGCCGTTCGTAAATAATTAGGCCTACGTACAGGAGAATAATAGGCCTACTGTTAGAGCTAGACCGATCATTTTTAACGTACGCATACGGTACGCGTACGTTATTATTTTCGATAACGTACGTACGGTACGCGTACGTTATTCCGGTAAGTAACGTGCGGCCGCACTTTGCTGTATGGTGAACCAAAATTACACAGTGAAATTGTCAAAAATATCGATGCGATATATAATCCTTCTGTGGATTTGATTTTGTGGGTGACGCTCGCTGCCTGTATGTGTGCATGCATGCATGTGTGGTCGTGTGTATGTATTTGTGCCTGCTTGTTTATAAGTGCGTAAACGTTTCTAACTAATCAACATAATGGTAGAGATGATTACCGTTGTTTCGTGTGGAATGACCTGTGAGTATCGATGAGCTTTACTTCTTTCCAATAACCGCTGAGTGGTTTCAAATGCTAAAGTAAATGCTCATCATCATCACCAGCAGGCAAAAAACAGCGAAATGTTCTGTTCAATTTTCTCATGTGTTCAGTAAATTAATAAACGATTCACTCAATTGGAAGGTTGATGAGAGATGAAATTGTAAATCTGTGCAGTATTCTTCCAAAGAGACCAGTTCACAATCTCTGGCGAATTTCTACTTATTCGTGGTTTAAGTACCAAATTCCTTACGCTAACATGGACAAAATACATTGCGATTTGCTATTCTCATGGGTTGGATTTACCCACATTGAAGCCAAATGGTATGGTATGGTATTTGAGAATTTATAAAGCGCCTCTCACAGTGTGAACTATTCAGAGGCGCTCTGAGCGTGTGAGCCTCGCGGTAACAGAAATGACTTTAAACAATGAACAACAGAGAGAGGGAGAACTTAGTAAGTAGGGTCCCACACAGTACCAAAGGAAGGGAGTTCCATAGGGATGGACCCACGACAGCGAAAGAGCGAGACTGAACCAGGGCATAACTCACCCGTGGAACGAATAGATCAAGCCGATTCAGAGAACGTAGGGGTCGATGAGAAGAAGCTGAGAGAGGTTTGCGCATCAGGTCACAAAGGTAGGCTGGAGCTAAGCCCTGCCGTGCCTTAGAGACAAGAGCTATGATTCTGAAGTGGATACGAGCGGAGATAGGAAGCCAATGCAAGACATCAGTCATGTAAGTAGAGATGGAGAAGAACCGAGAACGATGAGCAATAAGTCGAGCAGCTGCGTCAAGTACCGTTTGAAGGGCAGAAAGACGGACTTTCGGAAGGTCTACCAGTAAAGTGTTGCAATAATCAATGCGGCAACAGATAAGTGCATGGATAATGGTAGTGAAAACTGCAGGAGAGACGAATCGACGAATAGCTCGCAGTCTTCTCATGTGGTAGTAGGAAGTGCGAGTAAGTAAGGAGAGGTGAGAAGCAAAGGTTAATGGACTGTCTAAGGTGACTCCCAAGATCACGGACATTCGTAGAGTATGAGAAGGTCGGGAAGTGAGCTGACAGAAGTGTGAAATCAAGATTAGATAATTGTTGCTTTGCACCAAACCAAATGAGTTGGGTTTTCGAGGGATTAAGATTCAACCGACTAGAGAGCATACATGAGCGAAGATCTTGAGAAAGGGAGTCAATGGAGCGAAAAAGAAGAAGTTGGTCAGCTGGGGGACCATGGACATAAGTTTGCACATCATCAGCATAGAGATGGCCAGATGCAAGATGCTTGGAAAAGAGAGAGTGAATGCCAGAGGTAAAAAGAATGTAAAGGATAGGACCAGGAACAGAACCCTGGTGGACACCATATTTAATCCCAACCCAGTTATTATTAAACTTGGATCAGAAAAACATAAAGTATTACGGTTTGGATACGAAACTGTAACCAAGTTTTGCTTATTCATGACTGTAATTGAATTATTTTATTCATGCAACAAACAATACACTTCCCTCAACTCCATGGAAAAGTTGCTATTACATTCAGTGTGTTTTGGTTTGTTAACCCAACATGTGGGGCGTGGTGGCTCAGTGGTAAGTTCGGCGCCTTGTGACCGGAGGGTTGCAGGTTCGAATCCCACTCTAGCCGCTGCGTACGGACCTTGGGCAAGTCCTTCACTCGCAATTGCTCGTGGCGCTTTGGCGTGAAAATTACGGCACAGTATCAAATGCTGTAGTCGGGAGCGCCTCTGAGTAGTAGTTGACTTCGAGAGGTGCTATAGAAATATCCGGAATAAATAAAATAAATAAAATAAAACATTTCCCGATGTTACAGTATAATTTAACAGAAAAATAAACGAGAAAGTTGTTTTTAAATAGCAGTTATAATATGATTTTAGTCTAGTGTGTAAGTAAGTTTAAAAGTTTAAAATAATAGCACATCTAAGAATTTAAGTTAACGCTTTAATACAACCTTTGCAGAAATGTCGGCTTCGATTGAAACTATCAACCGTCCACTTGACTTTTACACGAATGACTCCACCATTTGTAATCAATCTTTTAAACACTGTTTCAATAATATTCTTCATATGTCCACTTTCACAAATTTCCTGAAGATGATCTACATCTCTTAATTCCAGACAGTGGAAGTAGAGGGCGACACTGTGGCTAACTCTGGCACCAATCAATCTCAGCTGAACCAATTCCCAAATCTGATTACTTTCAGGTAAGGATCGATCACCGAGTAAACTAGTTATTCCTGTTACAATTTCCGCCTCCGCCTTGTCTACTTCCACACCAACTGTCTCTAATGTAGTGTCTGTCTGCACGAGCACTGGATAAAAAATATCAAGGAAACAAGTATTCACGGATGTTTCAAACACTTGCTAGCCTATGACTCCTTTTGCCAACAGGTGTGAAGTCGCAATCTTTGCATTATTAATCCAAAGTACTATCGACTGGAATCCACTGAATAGTATTTACCTGATATGCTCTCAAATTGACATAACTCTTGGAATACTAAGCATGCTCTACAGCAATCCATATCTTTATACACTTATTATTTCTAGGAACCTAATTCAATATATGATTTCAGTCTTAAGTAAGGTCGCATTTCTTTAGTTCCGTTAGATGCTTGGAAAAGAGAGAGTGAATGCCAGAGGTAAAAAGAATGTAAAGGATAGGACCGATTACTGACATTTTAGTAGAACGCATTTTCACCCATACTACAAGTATAGACCACCTGTCGCGATTCTGGCAATTCGAATAACAACTGCAATTATTATAGTTCCTCGACAGGTACTCGAAACCTCGGTGGCCATTGGATGAAACTAATCTGTGTGCCAATATAGTAAGGTTAAGCCGATCTGAATAGTGTAAATTTGATTTACTAAAATTTGGTTTTAGCATGAGTTGTAGACCCATTTTGATAAAGATAAATATGTAGACCCATTTTGATAAAGATAAATATGTCAAACGTACCTCCGCCATTCTCAAATATATCTGCAATGTGACTTTGATTGGTAGCACGAAGACATTTGATTGTCTGCCAATAGCTGCTTAAACTGCATCTTCTCATTAGTTTAATCAGTTCTTCGTTTTTCTCGTAAGATGTTGGCTTCGAAGAAATGAATTCCATCTGCCTCTTATTGATGACTCCGGTAGAAAACAATCGAGAAAGTAGATCGCATGTGTCCAGGAGATCAACCAAACATTCTTCGTTTGCATCGATTATTGAGACTTCTTTCGCACCCAAAGGCCAATCTCCACCAAATTCTGCTTTGTATTCTAAAACCCAAATAGTAAACAAAATTAACCAGATTTATAATCCGCAAACATTATTACTGCCACGAACTTCACAGTTTAAAAAAAGAGGCAAATCAAATGTCACGTATAAAATCGCAATTATTAAGCACCAAAGCTTTCAACCTTCCATACTGGTTATCAGCACAAACATCATTGGCTGTCTTTCTGAAATATGGATTTACGCTGCGCTGTGTCGGATATCTGCGGAAATATCCGTTAGCAATAAGACGTTTCTTCGCGCACCCTGAATCGGCTAATGTAGGCCTACAGAGATCTTCACGAAATTTATAGTCAAGAATTACCCGATTTTATCAGCATCGTTGTGTGGATATTATATGTATCATCCACTAAAACTAACAAGTTTTTTAAATGCGCCGTCACGGTAGGCCTATAGTTTGTGCTCATCAAGCACCATAGGGTGGAAAGCATAGTCGTCTTACGGGAGTTTGGATTTATAATTAGGATGGTCTAAATACACCTTTCCTATAGGCTACTTAAGAAATATACATATGCATAAGGATGCTGTGGATACCAGCCCGTGATGATGCCAATGTTCGTTGCAATTTTGAGTCAAGAATTACGCGAAACTAAAATAACAAATTGATGTTTGAATTATTTATAACCATCTAATAATCGCAATTGCAGTCATAAACTCCGAAATTCCAAAGCGCTAATCTATAGGTAAACACGGGGCACAGCCATTCACGAGCTCTCTTAGGGCCTATCAATGCTAAACGCTTAAATGCGAGTTGCCTGACATTTGCGAACATCTACTGATATTGACATCTTTTCGGTTGTAAACTTTAACAAAGTAGGCAATTAATGTTTTAAAGATGTGGGAATAAGAAAAGAAAGAACTGGAAGATTGACGAAGAAATGATTTAAAAGATGTCAGTTATACACAATAATAAACTCACCTCCTTTTGCAATCAGATAGTTCGCAAGGTGAGTCTGCTTTGAATCTCTTAGAGCCTCGATCAGTTCCTTCAATTTATTCTTGCATATAATTTGGTCAATTATCATCAAGTTTCTTTTACGATAAGGATGTTGATCCTTGACCTCATCAATTTCTTCTTCGGACAGAGCATTTCTGGTGCGAAGTTTGCTAAGCAATCCAAAGTCTGGATCCATCCGTTCTTTCAAAATGTCTTTGTACTGGTACATAGCAGTGATTTCTTGCACATAAAGCGTGATTTCTGCCATTTCTAGTTTTGTAACGTAGTCGGCTAAACCTGTCAGTGACAGTGAGTAAATCAATGGTCGAAGCAATTGTGCTTTAATGATTTGTTCACATGACGTCAATCTGAGAAAAACTTAGGGCCTATACATATCAGTTCGCATCTATAGGATACAGCCAGCTTTTCACAGTCTGTGACTTGCTGACAATTTTGATATTTTATTCTCCAGATATGTCAATGTATGTTTATATCCAGTTCTTTGATAGTCAACTCTTCAATACATCACAAAGCATTGCTGTCTCTGCCACAAATATAAGTAAGAATTAAATCTTAATTGACAAAATGATAGTTCTAAGAAAGCTTGAAAGGTCACCACTGGCATGCTCCTGCAAAGGGTTGAAAGTTAATGTCATGTTCATTGTATTTAGACTGTCTGCATCGAGTATGCGAACAACAAGTAGTTTTACATAGCTCACAACGCGCTTAAATATAATGCATACGTAGTCACGTATTGTATTGTTTTGTATTGTATCTAAACATTTATTAAGACCGTTTCAGTGGAATGATGAGCCCTACAACCTGATTGACTGGGAGGAAGGAGACCCGACCGTTCAAGGTGAGGGAGAAGCTGCAAAGAAACAAGTCGTTCAAGAGTCTTAGAAAGAAAAAAGAGGTTGGAGATGGGGCGATAGTTTATGCAGAGGTTATGATACAGGTTAGGTTTCTTTAGGGTGGGAAAAAATACATACCTACATGCATAATACATGAAAACATGTATACTACGTACGTATGCATGTGTATATGCATGTATCATGTGTTGGTATGTATGTATGTATATATATATATATGTGTGTGTGTATGTATATAAGTATGTATGTATGTATGTATGTATGTATGTATGTATGTATGTATGTATGTATGTATGTATGTATGTATGTTTGTATGTGTGTAATTATGCATGTATGTATGTATATAATTATGTATGTATGTATGCATAAACGCATGTATGTATGTATGTATCAACGTGTGAATGAATTTCTGTTTATATATCTACCATTATGTATTATGTACGCAATGATGTATATCTCGATGTATGCATAGATGTATTGAAGTAAAGCTGCAGGCCTACGCTCTTAAATTAACGTCAGTGCTAATGCAGCACAACATATTAAACGCCAGAACTGGTTAGACATCATGTTTTGTGACTAATATAACAGTCTATAGTATTAGTACACGAACTGTAAAAACCGTGAGTAGATAACGGGTTGATTTGCGCACATATATTGTTTTATAGACTGATAGCTTTAGCACGCATTTTATTAAGAAACCGTATGAAGGATCCTACCATCATGGTATTTCAGCATTAGAAGTTAACTTATTCCATCCGGTTAAGCAACTGTGCTACGAGTGACTTTCACTGCATCCGGAACAAGTGACCCTAAAACCGTGGCCCGTCTTGACTCTAAACCGATAACAATTTGGAGCTTCGAATTATTGCCGTCTGTACGCACACGACCAAATTCGCTGTGACCAGCACGGCCTATAATTAATTATTGGTGTGCAGGCTTACTGAACAGGATATTATCGCACACCAATTGAAGGGCTTGCCTCAATAACCCGGTATGTCGACATACCTGGTTTATGTGAAAAAGTATGCCAGCGTGCTTGGAATATTGTATTCTATATACCCTGCAAATTTGGTGCAAATCTGATCATTTTTGAATTGGCTTTTGGATAAACAAGTTTGTCGACATATGGTTTTTAGCAGCCGGCAGCATTACTCCAGTGCAATAACCCGGTATGATAAAAAAATTGTGGTTTTTTCCTGTAATCTTTGCATTAAAACCGGTCCAATAATCAGGCTATTTGACATACCCGGTTATTGACTCGTACTTACACTACAATTCACTGATTTTGCGTTATTTTTTTCTTAGTGTAATGTAGCCATGATGACTTACCTTCTTATTGCACGATTAATTTGTACTGTGTGCTAGTCACCATTTGGTGCAAGAATAACGTATGTCGACTAACAGCAGACGGTTTTTGCTTCATACTGGGTTATTGAGTGTCAATAATCAGGTATGAAGCAAAATGTCGTGAAAAACATTAATGTTATCTTTTGCATTGCATTATGTAACAATTTCGTGAAAGATAATAATAACTCACACGGTGCTTCAAACAGCTTGTCGATATCTCGTAAAATGTCTTAGATACAACACTTTGAAGTGTCCAATCTTTGAAGCCATTTTCTCAAAACTAAAAAAAACGGACATGCCTGGTTATTGCTGCAAGCCCTTCAATTGGTAAACATAAAAGAACCTTACTCTCCAACTTAGGGCCAATATTAGTTTATTTTAATGCAGCCGGTATATCCCTGGGTCGGGCCTCGTCTGGCCTCTCCTACCTGGCACATGTAGGGCCTACGAGAGTCGTTTGGACCAGTAATTGCCCATTCGGGTCCCCGAACGCTTCGTTCGACTGTCCAGGGAGATCTACAGATGTTTCACCTTCACACATATCAGCGCGAAAACAGTGAGCACTGTCCTGCATAGATCTCTCTTTTTAAAGTAAGTAAGTAAGTAAGTAAGTAAGTAAGTAAGTAAGTAAGTATGGGCTTTAATGATCCGCCTGCAAACGCACTGCGCTAACAAACGGGTTATACAAGTGCATACCTGGTTATAGAACAGGCTTCCTGTGAAGAGTCGCTCTATTCTTGTAAATTCCGCCCAAGTAACATTCGATTAGTTTTGCTAACACGCACCTGCTTGAATCTCGTAGACAGTTATTTACATATGGCTTTGAGAGTTCATTAAAATTCACTCTATGAAGCCCAGACGTATACATACAAACATAGGCCGTAGGCTACACGTAAATTAAGGGCGTATTTGAACACTAATAATCCTTTTTAATATTAACTCTCAACGTTGCGTACCTCCTTAATTATACGCGGATAGAACTATGTAATACTGAAGTCTAAACTACTCACTCCAATCGGACAAGTCTACATATTTATGGTATGCAAAGAGCCTCCGATTCCAAATAGTGTCTCCTGATGTTCTATCAAAATATTTGTCCTCCAGTTGCTTTTCCCAGTCAATACCTGCAAGGATATTTCGCATCTGTAGACACTTACCTTTCCAGCATTCTCTCCATGTATTTCTTAACTTACCTTTCTTTTGTGCACCCACATTTCAGTTTCCATAGTTTACCGACTTGATCAGTTGATCCAAGTGATGCTAAATATTGCATATCTTCTACCATCTGCTACCTGAGACAATAGACAACTTTCTAGCTTAAGAAGAAGTCTTATGTTAGGTCAAAGGATTTGGTTTCAAAGAATTTTCCCTCCAGGAACCGTATAAATTTAAAAAAAATCTATATCTGGCGAATAAAATCTCGAATACGCAACACGTAATCTATGCCTTTAATGTTGCATGCTTTAGCCAGTAATTTTAATAGATTCTACAAAATGCGTTCTCTCCAGTATCAATTCTTAATTCTTTTGTTTTATAAATATAATGTCTTTATTATTTTACAATAATTCACAACTAAATGGCTTTTCTCTAGGTCTCCCTGGTATCTTATAAATTGCAAATATTTTTACAAAGGTCGTTGCAGATTTTTTCAAGCGATAAACTAGCAGTTTCTTTCCTGTGTCTATAGTGCCAATCGTTTTTGCGACATGGCTGAAAGCATAAAACTTACAGGACGAGTGATAAAAAAGTTAATTGAGATTAAAATATAACAAAGACGTTATATTATTTCATAAATAAGTAATGCCAACAACAGAATAATCTCTCAAAAAGCGCTCTTTGCGGACTGATTTCTGGTGGTGCCCAGGCATAGGTGGGCCTCGCATAGCCTATTTCTGGTGGTGCTGGGCACTCACGGGCCTCGCAGAGTCGGCGCCCATGGATGTCTATGTCAATATTGTGTCGTTGAATTTCTGCATGTATTCGGCCAGTTGTTGATTGCAGAGTCTTTGGTAGGCACGAAAGCAGCTTCACAAGGACATGCTGATCATCCAACGATCGGAGATTTTCAAAAGCGACTCGCGATCGACTCCAAACCCAAACCACAGCCTGTCTGTCCGGATAAGAGCTAAGAATTTCTATCTCGTCATCGATTAGCTGACACATCATAATATCTAACTCAGCCGGCCATGGTTTGGTTACATCTTGTAGGTCAAGGAGTCCTTGAACAAATTGATTTACCAGATGCTTATCGTTTCTCCATTTTCTGGTTCCAATCGTAACCTTTATGGCAGCTATAGAGAAAACACATCCTATTTAAGCAAAAGCAATATGAAATTAATGGTCCTTGTCATTTTCTTTGAGAAATATGTTTAAACCACAAACTTTCGTCTATTAGATGACACGTGCAAGCCTAACTTCATCGTTTCCGTCTAACTTGTTCAATCGAGCAACTCCAGTGATTGAGTGAATTTTGGTAGATAAAGTAAACGTCGAATGTCTTAAATATATAATATTACAAGCTTCTACATGTAAATGTCAGTGAATAATGTTTCGAACATCGAATATTCGATATTCGTATAAGAATGGCTTTTAAACTAAAGCGTAGGAATGTAGATAATCGCAGCTATGTATATGCCATTTACGTTTATTCAAGGGTTTCTATATCAAATCTCTAAAACCTTAGCTTTGTCAGTTCATCGATGTATGTTTGTTGATAATTTTGATGTCGCTGAGACAGTTTTAACGTACCTCCTCCGCTTTGTGAAAATTTTGTAACGACATTCTGGTTGGATTGCTGGAGACACAAAATGAAATCTAAGTATC
This sequence comes from Allolobophora icterica, assembly GCA_963556255.1. Lineage (NCBI taxonomy): Eukaryota > Metazoa > Annelida > Clitellata > Crassiclitellata > Lumbricidae > Allolobophora > Allolobophora icterica. The sequence goes on from OY744613.1 coordinate 40,601,954, forward strand.
TCGTACCAGTGTTGAAGGAACGCATGATATGTAATAGCTCAGCATTGATTTCCGTGTTGCGTCGCCTTGTTTTGCCTTGACGATGTTTATATCGACCGAGGAGTCTTTGTTGCACATCAGTGAGACAATCGGCAGATCTCATCAGACTGATTAGAACTATTGATTGAATATTCTCCTCAAAATAATGCTGGTTAGTTCTGTATATTGCGTATTTGTCAGCGTCTTTATAAAAAGCTGCAACACAAACCTCAGCGGAAAAAATCAATCCATTGCCCTAAAACCTAATCGTTATTTTAATCTTAAAGTAGAGAAGATCCAGAGTAGGCCCTACAATTAAAGCCAAATGTATGGCAACAGCTTACTTAAAGGCCGGTTGTCAGAAATCCAGATGGATATTGAAGAGAGAGAGAGAGAGCGAGATGCTGTTAAGGTGGACTGTGTTTCCTTCGAAGGGAATGGGGAACAGAGTCAAGCGATTTTTTATCCCATGAAACACGCTAGACAAATGCAATTGCATGAATTTGGCTATTAATCTCTTCAGGCGATTGTGTAACTGGACACATAATTATCGATATGATATGACTCAGCACGACACTTTAAAGTAGACATTACGACTTACGAGTCTTAACAATAATGGAAATGCTATAATGGGTAGCCGAAGGCTAAGATCCGATTAAACGATGGATGAAATTGGTTTAAGCAGGAGTTAAACCATTTGACTCCAGAGCAGACGATTCTAGGAAGACACTCAAATGTAATCAATAAAATTGCCTCAAGTTCCGGATTCGTACTAACCTGCTAGGTTGCGCCAGATTCTCCTTTTGAATCTTCTCTTTCTGAGTCTATGAAACCAACAGCAATCGACTGAAGCCATTTGACTGAATAAGTCTTGTCTCTGTGAACATCGAGGATATTTTCTTTCGATCATCACAAAGCATAAATACATCTTCAGTAGAATCAGGTCCATCAGTTCAAGTGGAAGAGTATTCATCTGAAATTATATCTTATCGATTCTTAAGTGCTTCCTGGATACTTTTTATTATCCGAAAGCATGATTAAGACTTTTGAAGAATTAGTTCTTATGGTTTGTTAATTGGGTTCTTCCTCTGTTATGGTTAATTTCTTACACAGACATAATAGTATATATGAATGCACCTGCGAGTGTTTTATTTATGCATGTATGTGTGTGTATGCATGTATAATATGTGTATGCATGAATGTACGTATATATATATATATATATATATATATATATATATATATATATATTAGGGTGATTCCAAAAAAAATTTTTTGGAAAGTTAATGTGCATGGTTGTTTATTTTGTTCCTTTTGGGTTCAGATTAAAGTCTGTATAAAAAAATTCAGCATCAAATACATTTTAGAGGTTGCTCAGTGAGCACAAAAGTTCCCATACAATCGTATTCTCAAGTTACATATTAAGATGATGGCTATATCGCACACAGAATAAAGTTGAATAGCATGAATAGTAGATTCATTAATAACTCAAAGTATCCATTAGAAAATAGAAATTCACAATATCTGTTGACTAAAAAATCTAACAATCAACCAGGAAGTGTTTATTAGTCAATCGTAAATCAGTGTTCCAGCTCTCAGCGCGAACTGCAGCCTTTCCAAGTAGATTTGCCAGAATATGGCACACGGCGTCAGTGATCTTCAACCACCTGCATCAATTTTTGCATCTCATTTAAATTCTTGGTTACAGACTCATTGAAATGTGACATCAGAGCAATGGAGCACTCAGCAGCATCACTGACCACACACTAACCATGGCAGATTCGATCTGTTGAAATATCACAGATGAGCTCCAAGTTTCTGGATTATTAGACATGATGAAGGCTCTGTATCAAAGCCAAGAGAACGCATGGTACAGACTTAAGATGGATTAACAAGCTCATTCAGCTCTTCGTTGCGTAGATCCATACAAGGATCTATTTTAATGCCTCTGACTCTTCAGTTTTTGCCATGTTGACGCATGCCAGCAATAATGTTGCATTCAGTTCCAATGATGCTTTGTCAGAAAGAAAGCCAAAGGGTTCCTTTGGCTTTCTTTCAGGTCCTATTTACCGCAGATGATTGTTTTTTTGGCATCCTCAGACACAACTTTGTTACTTGATGCATACTGCCTGATCTGCTTGTACAACTGGAAGTCGTTAATTGGTGCATCAGATATCTATCACCGAACAAGCTATCCATGCTCTCACATATATATGACTTACAAAGAAACAGAATTCAATGGTATTTCTTTTCCAAGAGGCTCATTTGAAATTGATCTCTAAAAGGATAATTCTTGAAGCAATAACTAACCTTAGCCATCCATCTGACCATATGATATGCATCTGGCTGTCTGAAACGATGCATCCCAAGATTTTACCCCAATTTAATTAGATCATTGCATTCGAGGGTCTCATCAATGGCAAATACATTGCTTTCTCCATGGGCACCATATCTCGAATATGAGGTCGTTGAGCAACCAGTAAACATTGATAGATTACAGTAAAATTTTGCTGTATTGTTCAGAACAACCAAAGGAACAAAATAATCTACTATGTCAGCCAATAAGGAAAAAATTTTTTTTCCCATGGCGGCGTGAATCACCCTAATATATATATATATATATATATATATATATATATATATATATATATATATATATATATATATATATATATATATATATATATATATATATATATATATATATATATATATATATATATATTATATATATGTGTGTGTGTCTTGCGTGTAATTGCGTGCATGCATGCTTGCATGTATATATGTATGTATGTACGTATATATATGTGTATATATATGTATATATATAAATATATATATATATATATATATATATATATGCGTTTACTTCTGTCTGCGTGTATTTATGTATTTGCATCATAGGTTGATGCCTGTGCATTATACACCTATGAGACGGAAGTTACAATTTAATAATATATGTGTAGTATGTGCATATACATGTATATAATGAAAATACATATACTTATGTATGCGTGTATGTATGTATGTATGTATGCATGCACGTGTGCGTATGTACATGCATGTGTGCATGTGCGTTTGTATATATGTATGTATGTATGTATGTATGTATGTATGTATGTATGTATGTATGGCATTGTATGTATGTATGTATGTATGTATATATATATATGTAGGCCTATGTACGTATGTATGCATGAGTGTATATATGTATGTATGTATTTATGTATGTATGTATGTATTTTTGTATGTATGCATGCATGTGTGTATGCTTATATGTATGTATGTATGCATGTATAAATGCAAGTAGGTCTATGTACGTACGTACGTATGTATGTATGTATGTCTACATGTTTGCCTGCTTGTTTGTTAATGTGCAAACGCTCCATATTGCAAACATAACGTTAGAGATGATTACCGTTTTTTCTTGTGTAATGACCTGTGAGTACCGCTGAGTTTCATCTCTTCCCAATAACCGCTGAGTGGTTTCAAATGCTATAAGTAAATGCCAAACATCATTTTCATCATCCTCGTTATCAGCAGACAAGAAAAGAGCGAACTGCTGTTCAACTTTCTTACGTGTTCAGTAGGCCTATAGTAATAAACGATTGACTCGGTTGGAAGGTTGACGGAAGAGGAAAGACTTAATCTTTAAAACAGAAACCAGTTCACAATATCTGGTGAATCTCTACTTAAGCGTGGTTTAAGTATTGCATTCTTGACATTAATATGGACAAAATATAACTGAAGGATTTTCTCATGGGTTTGCTTTAACCACCGTCGAAGCCAGATTATATATTATGATTTAAACGTGCATCAGAAAAAACATTATCAATCAATCAAACAAGCATTTATATAGCGCCCCTTCAAGCAGCTATTCAGAGGCGCTCCCAGCCCAGCCCGGGCGAAAGAGAACCGTATTTAGAGCAGAGAAGAAAGCGGTGGACGAGTCTCGAGGAAGAGATCGCAGCTCAGGAGGAAGCCCGTTCCAAATGGTGGGTCCTTCCATGGAGAAAGCGCACTGCTGCATAGTAGCGGTGAGTGCAAAAGGAACGGATAGGTCACCATGGGTGGCAGAGCGAAAATAGCGGTGAACAGGTGGGGCAGAGGCACGAGATCAGAGCTCACGCAGATAGGAGAGAGCACGGCCAAGCTGACACTGCCAGGCAATGGTGGCAACCCGGTAGACAACGCGTTGCGAGATTAGTAACCAGTAGAGGACTTCTCGCATGTATTCAGACACAAAGTCATAGCCAAATATAGGAATGCACCCAATCAAGCGCGCAACGGAACGCAGTACCGGTACGCGTTCGAGTGAGGGGAAGCCCAATATAGAGGGAGCAGCCATAGTCAAGCCGACAAGTAATGAACGCATGAACGAGAGTAGCAGATTGGGGCGCGGAGAATAGAGCGGGAAAAATGCAAGTTGTCGCAGCTGAAAGTTGCAAGCGCGACTCAGCTGCGAGATATGCACAGAGAGGGCGAGTTCTGAATCCAAGATGACGCCAAGGTCTCTGACGGAGGTGGAAAAAGACAACATGAGGGAACTTAGAGGTAAAACTAGAATGATCAATCTAGCAAGCTACCGAGGGGTGCCCAGCCACATGTATTGAATCTTAGAGGGATTCAAGCGAAGTGTAACACTTAATAGTATTATTCGCATGATATGTCTTCCTCTGCAAACCGTAGCGATTTGCAGAAGAAGTCACAACAGGCTTACAACTTCCTGGAAAGTTACTATTACCTTCAGTGCTTTGGCTTGTTAACTCAACATTAGACATTTATTTCAGGATATTACAATATAATTTAACAGATGAAATAAACGAGAAAGTTGTTTTAAAATAGCAGTTATAATATGATTTTAGTCTAGTGTGTAAATACGTCTAAAAGTTTAAAATAATAGCACATCAAAACATTTAAGTTTATGCTATAAAAGTAGGCCCCTGCTACCTTTGCAGAAGTGTCGGCTTCGATTGAAACTATCAGCTGTCCAATTGACTTTTACCCGAATGTCTCCACCATTCGTAATCAATCGTTTAAACACCGATTCAATAATATTCTTCATATGTCCACTTTCACAAATTTCCTGAAGATGATCTACATCTCTTAATTCCAGACAGTGGAAGTAGAGGACGACACTGTGGTCAACTTTGGCACTAATCAATCTCAGCTGAACCAATTCCCAGATCCGATAACTTTCAGGTAAGGATCGATCACCGAGTAAATTAGTTATTCCTGTAACAATTTGCGCATCTGCCTCATCCACTTCCACCCCAACTGTCTCTAATGTAGTGTCTGTCTGCACGAGCACTGAATAACAAATATCAAGGAAACAAATATGTACGCATGTGTCAAACACGCCATAGCTCCTCTTATTCGTTAACCAATAGCGCTGCCTGAGTCCGTCTAAATAATGTTAAAAATCATTAAGAAGAGAAGTTTATCAACAAACGACAGTGCTCAGATAGCTAGAATGGTTACCACTGGCAACCTGCCGCAAAAGCGGTAGAGCCAAAGCCACAGATACCCATCTATAACTATATTTGTTGTACCAGTAGAGTCATTACAGTTAAATGTGAAGCCAAAACGATTGTGCACATGGAGTCTGCAGAAGTCCTGCAATCTTTGCAATGTAGATCCAAAGTACTGTCGAATAGTATCTGCCTTAAATGCTCTAAAATTAACACAACTCTTGGACTACTAAGCATTAGGGTGCATTGAAAATTTGTTTTTTGAAAACAATATTCTAATAGTTGCCGATCGGTGCCTTTTATACTGCTTAGTTAGCATGTAAATTTGGTAATTTTTTGGATAAGTCCTTGAGGTGCCCCAAGCGCCCTGAAATGTTCGTGATTTGAAGGCTTCGGAGCACTGCATTTAACCTAATGTATTGTACGGCAAACTAGTTTATGTATAGCTTTGAGGAGTTCTGTTGATATTTTAGTAGGTAGGTGGCAATTCATTCGAGTTCCTAAAGATGAGCAGGAGTTCTAACTGACCAGAGAACAGTAAGGTTGATGTGTATCAGCAATGTCGACAAACTTACAATAAATAAGCTTGAAAAGAAAAGCTAAGCAAGGTCCACGAGTCGATTATATCGCGTCATTATGAGGAGAGAAGGTCATGGATGTTGATGATGACTCAGTAGACGATTCTGAATCTAGTTTCGATACCAGCAATTCAAACAATTGCAATCAACCAGATGATGAAACTAAAGATCATATTGTGCGATTTGGTAGAAATCAACTTGTGATGAACCTGAATCGAACGTTATAGCCAAGAGACTTTCCTAGTAAATTATCAACATTAGCTGTAGTCGTTATGGTGTTTCAGACAGAGCAGCTGCTGAGATAACACCTGCAGTGCTGCAGGATTTCGGTGTTATATGTGATGTTGATTTGTCAAATGTTATTGAACAGAATAAATTTAGACGTGAACAACAAAATAAGCGTAACGAGCTGGAGGACTTGAACAACGTAGCTGATTTACACGGTTTATTTTTGATGGTCGAAAAGATAAAACTCAAATACAGAATTCAATGAAGGAAATAAGTTGGCCTACTATCGACGAGTTGTTATCGAGGAACACTTATTATCTTTGGTCAGTGGCGTCACTAGGGCTGGTGTCTCCCAGTGCGGTAAGTCATGGTGTCACCCTCAAAAAAAGTGATGACCTTTTTTAGCAATTCGTCTCCCCAAAAGAGTGGTGACCTTTTTTTAGGAATTCGTCTCCCCAAAAAAGTGATGACCATTTTTTAGGAATTCGTCTCCCAAATTTTTTTTTCTCATGTTGGGTGTCACCCCCTGTGTGGGTGTCACCCGGTGCGGTCCGCACCCCCCGCGCGCCCTCGTGACGCCACTGTCTTTGGTGAAAAAACCAGGGTTGGCTTACGTCGGACATGTATCCTCACGACTGGATCAGCCTTGCAAATTGTTAACCACATCGGAGCTTATACTTTCACCACATACATCGCCAGCATTTCAAGCTCTAGTGATGGGTTGCAACTGCCAATGTACAATTGCAATATTCTATCACAGTTGTCAACCACCGCAAGTGACTTGATGCCCCAGGGTCTTTTGTTTAGATAAATTCAACGAGCATTGGCCTCTAACGACCGCGTTACTAATGTCCCACAAATATCACCGGTCACTGCTTAGGTCAGCTAAAGTTCCAGGTGGAAATCCGATTCAATTTTATCAAAGCACACTACTTGTAACTGTTTACACAAAATAACCCGTTACCACTTGGTCCAGAGAAAGCACGGGACCGCTTGTTGCTGCATGTTAACTGGTGACCATAAGAAAATTTGAAAGTTGGGACTGCGTCATATAGTGAAAGCCAGGAAAACTGTATACGGTCTAGAATTTGAAATTCGTGCATCCTGTGCTAAAATTTGATGCCTCTGACTACTGTACACTGAACTCGCTGGCTGGCAGACATGCACTATAACAGAACCACCACTAATATTGGAAGTATTTGATGAAGACATGATGCAATTTGTAGCGACGCATGCGGCAGAAACGTTTGACTTTCCTTGACTCCCATGCCACACATAGGCAGAGGAGCATTGTTTTAAAGTAGTGACAGAGGCTGCAGTCTGCGGCATCAAAGCTAGAAACGGTTTCATAAGAACAAGATTGGAATTCAGGCGAATAATGCCGACTACTAACACTAAACAAGAATATCGCATAGCTTGACTTACTTGCAGTAATTGGGTAAAACTGGACTGCTACTCTAGCTGAGACTCAACTCACTGTTTCATCTTTGGTCTAATGGACATAATAATGTAATAATATACCTAATATGTTTCACCAGTATTGCATTCTACTTCTCATCAGATTCACACTGTGGAAGCTTGTTTTTCTGGACATTACTCCATGCATAAAATGGGTAAATATTGTGCGTCTAATATCAAAACTTCAAGGTCACTGGGGCACCTCAAGGTCATGTGTAAAATTGGTGAAATTGCAACAGAATACTGCTGACATTAAGTGGCACCTACTTTGCACTATTAGAAATAGAAATGAGACAAAAAATGTTCTCCTATTATAATCGATGCACCTACTAAGCATACTCTACAGCTATCCATATCTTTATGGTTCTAGGACTTTTCGCTACCGGAAGATTCGCCCCCGGAAGATTCGCCCCGACATTTCGCCCCCCGAAGTTTCGCCCTCGTCGATCCAGCTTCTAGTCTTAGTTACATTTTCATCATAGATCCCGCTTCTAGTCTTCTAGTTACATTTTCATCGCTAATCCAGCTTCTAGTCTTAGTTACATTTTTATCATAGATCCCGGCGAAACTTCCGGAGGGCGAATCTTCCGGGGGCGATTCTTCCGGGGGCGAAATTTCCGTATCCCTTTATACACCCATAATTTCGCGGAACCTAATTCAATATAATGATTTCAGTTTAAAGTAAAGTCGAATTTCTTTAGTTTAGTTAGATGTCATAACTGAGATTTTTAAACGCATTTTCATCAATATTAGCCTATAGACCTACATGCATAAACCATTTATCGAGATTCCTACAGTCTTTGAATATCAATTGCAACACATTTCCTCGACAAGTCCTCGAATCCTCAGTGGCTTTTGGATGAAACTAATCCTTATGCCGATACATTAAAGTTAAGCTGATCTGAACAGTTTAAATTACAGTTACTTAAATTTGTTCTCAGCACGAATTCGTTTCAGCACGAATACATTTCAGCACGAATTGTAGACCTACATTCATGAAGTTAAATATGTCAAACGTACCCCCGCCTTTCTCGAATATTTCTGCAATGTGGCTTTGGTTGGAAGCATGAAGACATTTGATTGTCTGCCAATAGCTGCTTAAGCTGCTTCTTCTCAAGACCTTCAGCAATTCTTCGTTTTTCTCGTAAGATGTTGGCTTCGAAGAAATGAATTCCATCTGTCTTTTATTGATGACTCTGGTAGAAAACAATCGAGAAAGTAGATCGCATGTGTCCAGGAGATCAACCAAAGATTCTTCGTTTGCATCGATAATTGAGACTTCTGTCGCACTCAAAGGCCAATCTCCGCCAAATTCTGGTTTATATTCTAGAAACGAAGTAATAACCAACATAAACTAGTTTCTTAATACAGCAATTCATATTTAAAAGCAAGATACTTCACAGTTTAGGAATGCTTGTTTAGATAAATATATATCAATTATCGCTCAATGTAGGCCTAACATAAATTAACAGCCGAAACATTTAAATATTTCCTGTTCGTCTGTTTTCCATACTGGACAGGCATCGTGACGGAAACTGTAATCATAACGTGGAGAATTAGCAGTTTTAAATGGGACCACTATAGGCCTACACCATAGGCGCCGACTTCTTGGGGCCTTGGGGGCCAATGCACCCAGAGAAAAGGTTGAGTGGGGGCCTGGCACCCAGAAGAATTCGGACCTTAAATTCAATTTCTTGTGGTATTCCTAAAAAATGGTCGTCAAATTTTTGGGGGATGAATTCCTAAAAAAGTCGTCAAATTTTGTTTATGTTTACACACGTGGTAGACGATGAAAAATGCCGAATTAATGTATAATGAATTTTTCCGGATGACTAAAAAAGGTCATCAGTTTTTTTCGGAGATGATTTCCTAAAAAAAGTTTCGTTGGTCCTTTAAAACTGTGATAAACCTTCTGGATCCGCCCCTGCCTGGCACCCAGAGACAAAAGCAAAAGTCGGCGCCTATGGCCTACACCATCTCACAGTTATCTTAGCAATATAAAAGTTGTGGTTCGCTGCATGTGATCTCTGTGGCAAGTTATAATTCTGGCATTATTAGATTCTGGTGAAACACTCACGTGAAAAAGTTATCATCGATTACATCATCTTACTTCGTGTCGACTTGTACGCATTAATAAAATAAGAACATCAGTGATTCACGATTTGCCACTTAGAACAGACAGAACTGTGGGTTGAGGAAGAAATGAATGAAATGGTAATCAGTTACATATAAGAATTAACTCGCCTCCATTTGCAATCAGGTAGTTCGCAAGATGAGTCTGCTTTGAATCTCTAAGAGCCTCGATCAGTTCTTTCAATTTCTCTTTGAGTATAATGCAGTCAATGATCATCATGTTTCTTTTACGATAAGGATGGTTATCCCTGATATCATCGATTTCTTCTTCGGATAGAGCATTTCTCGCGCGAAGTTTGCTAAGCAATCCAAAGTCCGGATCCATCCATGCCTTCAGAAAGTCTTTGTTCACCGGTCCTGTCATTTCTGGTTTTGTGTTTGTCAGGTAAACCCTTCAATGACTATGAACGCATCAACTGAAGACCAGTTGTTCCAGATTTATAGATCATCTTGAATAAAATTACCAATGCACAGTTCAATTTACAAAAAGAAATTTAAACAAATTATATTTACAACTATTATTGCTTGTTTATGACCAAGGATTATCATAATGAAGTCTGACCAAACTAAAATAAAATAAAAACAACTCTTATGAACACGACACAATTATCCAAAGCGACAGAAGTCTCCCCTATTTTTTTCTACACTTCCAGCAGTATACGCTTCTTCGAAGACTTGACCGTATTCAATGTATCCAACGAAAAGTGGCAAAAGGCAGGTCCAATGTCAATCCACAGCACAGCTCACGGGCGTCTCGTCTTTTCCCGAAAAATTTAAAGCAATAATCTCAGTCCGCCATAATATAAAAAATTATCGCACCAGAAATGCGTATCAACGAACACGCAAAGTGCTTCATCTCACACAAGAGTAATAACGTTCACGTGTACTTGTGGTATAAGTTAATATTCCCTGCAGTCAACGCAACATTTGTCAAAGTATCTACCTGTACAACTACAAACTATCATAAGATTCGCTACATCTCTAAGCCATACACCTTTATGAAATGTTCGTATATTTTGGCAGTATAAGTCGCGAATGACTTACACATTAAAAAAGAAAAGACCGACACTCAAAACTTGGGGAAAGCGTCTCCGCTTCTTCAACTTCCTCCTCTTCAGACACGCCTCCCTCCTTCAGTCCTTCCGACGGTCCTCCTCCCTCCCCACGTTCGTCCTTCTGTTCGCTGTGACTTTCAGCGACTGACTTTAGCCTCCCTTTGATCAACCTTACCACGTTCATCGTGCGCAATAGCCTGTCTTTCATACGAAGCCCAACAGTACTTATGTACACAGATCCCCAGACAGAGTCGTCAAAAAAGTTCTATTTGGTTACACTATCTCATTTGCAGTTTTGAAGCAGATTTTAAGCCTCGTTGCCTTTCCGGTCCAATGGCTTCTATTTACTGCATTCTTGTTAGTTTTTTTAAACCTTCTTCTTACCTTCAATTCCAAAACGATCAAGCACACATACCTCAAACTCATATGTGAATAGACACACATATGCATACGTTTATTTGTACCTCCCCACCTAGCTGCACATGACCTATATTAAAAAACACTAAGCACATACATACATACATACAGTACATACATATATGCACACATATATCTACATGCATACATATTCACATGCAGTGTCATGAATATATACATACATTGCATACACGTCACTAGTTTTGATCCAAAGGAGGCCGCAGATGCATGCATACATAAATACATATATACATATATTCACCATCCTTACATAGTCCTGCAAACAATCACCATCATCAACCACTTCCTGAGAAGCAGCCAACATACATACATACATACATACATACATACATACATACATACATACATACATACATACATACATACATACATACATACATACATACATACATACATACATACATACATACATACATACATGCATGCATGCATGCATGCATGCATGCATACATACATACATACATACATACATACATACATGCATGCATGCATGCATACATACATACATACATACATACATACATACATACATACATACATACATACATACATACATACATACATACATACATACATACATTGATATCTAGATATGTAACTATATCAATATAGTCACGCATGTGTGCACGTACATGTGCATGATTGCATACACGTATTTACCGTACAATAATTGTATGAAGCTTTAGTAACAGAACTGTGACATCCATTGGTATGCGATAATAATGCGTCGATTTACAGTATATAGGCTTTTATCTTCAGTACGCTTTATGTCTTTACCACAAGAAATATCGATCGTACCAGTATTGCTTCTGCTATGAAAAGTTGACTCACACCATTGGAGAAAATGTGTTACGACTGATGTTCAATGCATCCAAAACAACTGCCCCCCAAAACCATGGCCAGACGTCGCTTTCAGTCGATGATAAGTCGGTGCTTCGGAAAGGGCCTACTACCGAATATATATATATATATATATATATATATAAATATATATAAATATATATATATATATATATATATATATATATATATATATATATACCTACATGGCCTTGATCGAAGTTTAGTGCTGGCCTATGGCTGTGTGCAGGGTTACTGAACCGGATTATATCACGCACCAGCCCTGTTGGTAAATATAGAAGAATTTACTCTTCAACTGAGCTTCGACAGTAGTTTTTCCCACAAGAGACCCAAAGTGAATTAATAAGTTATGTTGTCTCAGGCTACCCAGATTTCGTTCTTCATAAGCCCTCTGACATGATGGCGTGCAGATAAATGAGCTCGTGACCTGCGTTTAACTTACAAGGAGCGCTTGAGAAATTTCGAATTGAAGCTTACGGCTGCGTTTGTTAGGATTTAATAATACGCGTTTATTTTGTAAAATTATTTGTTAGATTGAATTCAAGGTAAACAGTAAAAAAATTCAGAGCCTATAGTCGAGATTGTATTGCGGGTGACTGCATTTGGTATTTTTGACGACTCGGCCATTGACTTAACGAATCAACGAAGGTCATTAAGTTCAAAACTTGACATGAAACATTTATGATTTCCTGCTTTAAATGATTTGGTATTCAATTGTCATTAGCTGTTATTTTCTGCTGCAGTTTCGAAATTCCGATTGACAACGCCGCCAGCCATTCTTCCAGGTTACATGAACCATGTGTATGTAGGCTATGTATGTATGTATGTATCCATGTGACACAGTAATTATAATCTGTATATGTGCGACTGAGTGTATTTGCAATCTGTTCCCTTAGGTGAACTGAATGTCTTTCACACGATAAAGAAAACGAGACACAGAAAGGGCAAGGACTTTGTATCATTAGTTCCTAGACAACAAATCTGAGGAGGATGGCTCTGCTACTTTATTTTATTTTATTTATTTTATTTATTCCGGATATTTCTATAGCGCCTCTCGAAGTCAAACGGCTACAGTAACGTTCTAATGAGGCTCCATGAAAGCACCGACTGGACACATTGCGGACAAACAGGACACATTGCGCAGACCAAAGAAGAGTTCTGCGGCCAGCTGCGGCCTTATTTGGATGAGACATAGTCACGTGGATTGTTAAGATAGTGCAAGAAGAGTTCGGTCTGCGAAACCATGGTGCATAAGCACAAGGATTTTAAACTCCAGGCCTTTTTTGCATTAATGCCCACGCCTAGATATATCGTCAACCAAGCAAATCGCTTCATCTGCAGCAGGTTAATGTGGGACTCAGTACAAATATCATTGGCATGATGGCCCATTGGTTAGAGAGCTCGGCCTGTAATACGGAGAGTACGGATTCGAACCTCACACAAAACAGTTACTGAGAGGGACCTTGAGAAAGGCCTTGACTCACATTTGCTTGTCTCATCGCCGTTCTAATGTATGGTTGTATGCAGCTGTCAACTTCGGAAGGAGGGCAATATCAAAATACAGTTGTATTGCATTGTATTATATGACAAATCTTTGTGCATACGGATGTGTGTGTGTGTGTGTGTGTGTGTGTGTGTGTGTGTGTGTGTGTGTGTGTGTGTGTGTGTGTGTGTGTGTGTGTGTGTGTGTGTGTGTGTGTGTGTGTGTGTGTTAAGGTTGTGGGTCTTGAATACAAATTGTAGACAAGCTGCGGATTTCGTGAATCTTTATCAGCTTGAATAAGCACGTTCAACAAACACTCTAGACATGGTCTGGGAGGCTTAACTAGTGGTCCATGGTCCATCAGATCACGACGCCATTTGCAATGCAAAGCGACAGTTAAATAATCAAAATAAATTAGCTTAACCATAGTGCAAGCCCCCTAATACGTTTATAATTTACCAAAAATTATAATTGACGAAGTCATGAATTTTTTTTATTTCCAATCTTGGAAATAGTGTATAAAATGAACATAAAGCAGACACGCATAATAGAATTGAAAGAGTCGAATTTTGTAATTTATACTTATAGGCCTAATTATAGACAAGATATCGAGATAAAACGTAACAAAATTAAATAATTTGCAAAACTTGAAGTGCATGTAGAGAATAAACGAAATTTTTACTAACTAATACTGGAATAATATGAAGACGGTGGAAGTTAAGCAACAAGAAAAGAAGTTCGCATTATTTTGAGTGCATATTTTTTATCGTAGCTGTGTCAGAAGCGAATCATATTATCATTTGAAATCGTAAATTCTGGGGCAAAGTCCTCTTAATTCAAAGGTAACGATCAATTGTCTCTTTTCTTCATCGTATCGTAATCTCAATGGATATTGTTTCTGCTCCTTAATAAGAATTCCATTCCATCGCAGATCGGAATCCAAAAGAATCACTCGACCTTTTGCTGCGTCTGCAACTAAAACTCGATCACGTGAATCGATGAAGAGATTACGAGCAGAGTGGAGTTCTTGTCCTATAACTTGAGGAATGAAACAACGGATGACCATCTTTCCACTTCGACTCACTTCCCATATCAGCCATTTATATATCGACTTAGCACCAGTCTCTTCCTCGTCAATCCACTCGTGTAGAATGACGAAGTTTCCAGTTGATGTCTCTACAGCATGTTGAGGAAACTGGATGTCTGGGGGCAAAAGGATGGAAAAACGGAGACTGGCGTCTGTTCCGTAAATCTCCAATCGGGATTGTGGACCACTACCTCTCACAATCAACAAATTATTATCCCTGGACACTGACAGAGTAGATGACCAATCAATGTCAATAGGCAACCACTTGTTAACCATGTAATTGTCTCCAAATTCCTTTGAAATTTTCCAGATACATCGATTCCCAGTGTCAATGACGTACAGGCAGTAATCTTTCTCACTAGATACAACATCTTCCGGAAATTTGCAAGTTTTTATTTCGATTTCTCGTTGAAGATAAAATGGATATATGTCGTGGAATACACGAAAAACAGTTCGGGAAGAAACTGACCGACAGAGTATATAGATTTCTTTTCTCAGTTTAGCCACTCCCACCACAAAGTCTTTATCTTCTACTTGTAGACTTGCTTTTAAGTTGACGACAATTGGAAACATCACTAAGAGAAAGACAATATTTTTTGTTATCAACTACTACGTTTAAGTTTCACTTTTAAAAAATAATTCCAAACTTCAAGTAATGTCCGTATTGGAAGTGAAATGTGATAGGTCAGTGGTTCTTAACCGGTGTGTCGCGACACACTAGTGTGTCGCGAATCGACCGGCAGTGTGTCGCGTAAACCTGGTGTGTCGCTGGTGTGTCGCGAAAAATTGGTGTGTCGCGAATTCTCACAGCCTACGTCCATCATTTCTACATTACACTTACTTACTTGAAGCTTAGCGAACGTAGGCTGTGAGAATTCCTAACAATCCATTTATAATATCTATTCTATTATATCGTAATCTAAGGCGGCCATGATGTTTATCTTATACACTATAGACCCCTACACGTTTGCGATGGCGCCGATGTTAACTTTTACCCGTTACTGCAACATTCGAAATGGATAAATTGATCAGTATGAAGCGATGATTTTGCGAATCTTCTAATGGTCATGCGAAATCAAATTTTGGTAGCAATGAGACGGGTTCTAGCGCCAACAATAGTGAATACGCAAACAATGATGCTGCATCTGCTAGTTTTAGTAAACCAATCAAGAAAAACATGAAAAAGAAGAAATCTAGAAAGTTATGTACAAGCAATCCTCAAGAACTCAGTTCTGAGCTAAGACATACAAAGTAGAACATTGCAAAACACTGGAGAGATGGGCGTCCGGAGTAGGGCAAGGGCGCATTTGCCCCCGAATTTTGCAAATAGGCCTATGTTACAAAAATAAAATCTTTTTATTACTATGATTATTATAACAGTCCCAACACGATTTTAAATGCAAAAAACCTCTTAATTATTTAGGTAAGTCCCTGATCGTTATTTATTTTTAAAGTTGTCACGTGTTCTATGTTCATGAATATGCAAACACGTCACTTTGCTCCCCTACAAAATTTTGTGCCATCTAAAAAATTTGGTCCTCTGTAAAAATTCCTGCGGACGCCCATGCTGGCGAGCAATCAAAGAGTTGGTTTCATTTCATAGTTCCTACTTATCTGAGCAAGGTTTTCTCGGATGAAAAAAAAAGGAATAAACTGATCAGAAGATCTCTCTCAGCCTGCTTACGTGAAAACTTACACTTACAAAAACTGTGGATCCTCATTTTCAAATGATCCACAAAAAATCCAGGACCAAAATCTCAGTAACTGCATGCTACTAAGTTAACGTAGAAACTGGAAAGGATTCAATATGAACATTTTCATTCATTAAAAATGTTAACAATTTAAAATGTTAAATAGATAACTAGTTTAACTTTAACATTTTTAACTATGTTCACATACGATTGCATGGTGTGTCGCCAAATTTGGGGGCAAGTTTAGGTGTGTCGCGTGCCAAAAAAGGTTAAGAACCACTGTGATAGGTGACTAAAATGACGTTTACATTTGTAAACATCTTATTTGGAATTGGTATACTTGACACAAAAGGACTATTTACTAAGACGTATTTTAAAAGTACTTTGATAAAAGTCCACCAGTATACCAATTTTAGAAATTGTAATAAAGCGAATTCGACCTTTCACCCACAATTTATTTTTCTCGCCAATTATTTCAAAAATATTTATATACATTACTAATATTAATATTAGCTAGGCCTACATTGATTATTTAGGAAGTAGCAAAATTTTTTAGACTTTTAACAGAATTTAACTTATTGCCACGTTTCATTACGTGCAATTAAAATACTATAAATAGTTTACGGCTGAAACAGAGGACAAGTATTTAGATTGAGGAGTATCGCTATTGCTATTCTATCTTGCAGTATTCAATATTCATTCTGAAGCCGCTAAGTTTTAACCAAAATATTGCAAAATTACTTCATCTATAGACAGTATTTAACATCCGGTGTTGGCGAACGCAATGAATGAGCAAGCTATTTTACAATTTAAATTATTCATGTAACAACTTTTTTCCTGCAAAATCGGTTATGGAGACATACATATTACTTGCCAATTGCTTTCTTGAACTGATCTATGTCTATGTCGATATTGTGTCGTCGAATACTTTCAGGTCTTGTGCCAGGTGTTGACTGTGGAGTCTTGGCTAGACACGAAAGCAGCTTCGCAAAGTCGTGGTGCTCATCCAGAGACCGGAGATTTTCAAAAGCGATTTGCGATCGACTCCAAATCCAAGTCACAGCTTGTCTGTCCGAAAAAGAGTTAAGAATTTCCACCTGATCATCGTTCAGGCGACACATTAATTCATGTAACTCATCCGGTCTAGGTTTGCTTTTATTTATAAAGTCATTGAGTTCTTGGACTAATTGTTGTACAAGTTGCTCCTGCTTTGCCCTTTTTTTGGGTACAATCTTTGCCTTTATGACAACTATACGGAAAGAAAACACTGCATACAGAAAAAATTGCGAAATAAATTTTCATAATAAATTATTCAGAAAACAGTGTTTTAAAATTGTAGCTTATAATTTATTATGCATGAAAAAACCTTTGGCCATCGTTGCATGGAGCAAAAACAGAAGCTTACCTGCACCGCGTTTGATTCACTTGTCCTAACTCACTCAAGAGATTCAGGAAGTCTTTTGAGATAATCAGCATGTTTCATTATACTATTTTTAATTTGCTTAGAGAAAAAATTCTCTCTTTACGAAATCCTTCATGAATTGCTTTTTAATCTACTTCATTGATTCACTCAATTATCACTAAATTGGAGTGTTAATTTTAGGGTATATATCAACAGGAAAGCCACATATAACCAAGATTATGACGATAGTAGAAAAGACAGCCTCAGACTCTACTATTGCTACCTATGGAAACTCTACAGCGTAATAGAGTCATAGAAATGGAACTAAAAACAAGGGTCATTGAAAATTAGACAGTCGCCAAAGTCATAAATATTGAAGGGTAACCGCTTAAACAGCTCGGTCGTCTATATCCCAATGTTAAGAACAACAGCAGCTGACAACATCGAAAGGAACCTCGAATCTGTCGAAACCAAAACTATTTAGTGGAATGGCAAAGATAAGCGAAGTAGAGAAAATTACAAAGGAAAGAAAGGCAAGAATATATCAGACGATGATAGATCAGGACGCTGGACAACTAGAACAATGTCAGAAAAGGAATCTTCGCCATTTAAAAGAAAGAGCTGCATGGTTACTGAAAATTGCAGAATTCTCAAGACTAAAAATAGAAAATTTAAAGTACAAAATCCACTATGCGCATAAGCTAAGCCTCTGAAAGTCTGGCAATGTGAAAAGAATGCCCACCGACTGAGTTATATTATCGATATAGGATAAAATTTAAGATAGTTATCGTTATATTTCTATGAGAATTGAATGTAGGCCTACATGTCAACTATATTCGATGATCATATAATTATTACCGATAGGCCCTACTCTCCAATTAATATAGCCGATATATACATCTATACATTTAGGTCCATTTTCAAAAGATCGCTTATGAAAGTGAAAAAACTGTGTTATTCTTTATCTCTCAATGTTATTTGATTAGTATGTCATTATTGAAAAACTGTATGAAGTTTTCTACCTCCTCCATTTTGCGCAATTTTTTCAACGGCATTTTGGTTGGATTTCCGGATACAACGAGTGAAATTTGAGTATCTTGTATTAGTGTTGAAGGATCGCATGATATGTAATAGTTCCACATTGATTTCCTTGTTATCTCGCTTTGTTTTGCCCATACGATATTTATCTCGGCTGACGAGTCTTGCTTGGACATCAGTGAGACAATCGGCAGATCTCAGCGGACTGATTAGAACTGTGGGTTGAATATTCTCCACAAAATAATCTTGGTTAATCCTGTAGACGGCAAATTTGTCAACGTCTCTATGAAACGCTGCAAAAGGAATCCCATTGGACAATGAAATTCGTTAAATGTTTCACAACCTGACAACTATATTTTGTATACCCCAAGTATCTCACAAGAAAGTTGATATGTTCTGGACTTCAGCTTTACAAGCGCCCATGGTCAACATCAAATCGCTTAGGTTAGCATGGCAAAGTTCGGTTCCAGAATGCTAAATAATATTGCATGGGACACTATGTGCAAGGAAATAAAGAAGATGATGAAAAGTAGGATTTTATTAAATAAAACGGGGTAAACCTTTGGCGACAATTCAGAGCTCATATTTTGACCATGGCTGTCGAAATCATAAGAAAGAAAAGCTTGGATTCTGTAGTTAGTTTCAAAGCCAAATGGAAAGCCGAAGTGATCATTATCTGTCAAATCATCAGCTTAAAAGTCATGTTAACAATTGATACTTGCCGTTTAGATGGTTCCAAATTCTGCGTCTGAACCTTTTCTTTCTGAGTCTTTGAAACCAACAGTAGTCGACTGACGCCATTTTACTGAATAATTCTTGTTCCCCAAAACAACTCTGAGACCGATTTTCGATCATCACAAAGCATAAATAAGACTTTTGTAGAATCAGGTCCATGAGCTCAAGTGGAAGTTCATTCATCTGAAATTTTGTTAAATTCTATATTTTCGAAATACTTTAAGTTTAAGGTAGATTACAAGAACCATGGTAAGTGTTCTATTGCAAGTGCTGAGTAGAACATACAAAATCAAACAACGAGCCACCAATTTGATTAAAAAATTTGAACTCGACACACGTGTATTTAGTTGGTCAGAGGCGATGGATTAACGCAGCGGTTCTCAACCTGTGGTCCGCGGCCATCTGCCTGGTGGTCCGCGAGCAAGGCCTACAATTTATATTTTTTACAATTAAAAACATGCAAACAGACAAATTTTGTCAATTTTTTAATTTTTTTTTCATTTCGATCGCTAGAATCAGCTAGATGACAGCATGAAACTAATAATACGAGGATTTTTGGTAAAAAATTTCTTTTATATTAATTTGTTTTTGGCACAAGTTTTAGTGGTGGTCCGCGACCGAGACACAAAATTTGTAAGTGGTCCCTGAGTCTCAAAAGGTTGAGAACCGCTGGATTAACGGAACCTTTTTAAAGTTGGACCGCGCTCGAACCGTGGCGGAAGTTTTGGCAAAAACCCTTCCACGCACCCTAGCGAGATTCACAGGCTGGTCAAAACCAGTCGGAGCTGGTTACCGTGGAAGTTGTAGCACGGACAACAATTGATAATCGTCTATTGTGTACTCAATTAATGACCTTGGACCGGAAATTATATTGACGGGCTTTTGTGTTTAGACGCTGCATGTTGGCGATTTATTGTTATTATTATTCGGGAGGGGGATAGAGTAGTGGTAACACTCATGGCCAGGAGAGCATAAGGTACGCGGATCGATTGCCGTAACCTCCCTCTAGGGGGCCCCTTGCATGGCTGCCAAACCGTGTGTGTAATTAAGATCTTGATTCTACTTTCATGTTTCAATGTAATCTTACTGCGTTTGTCGGTTTGAAATAATAAAGAATATAATTATTATTTTTTATTATTATTGGGGTCGTCCATTAATTATGTCAACACAATGGGGAGGGAGGGGGTTTAAAAAAATTTGACAATTGTTGACAAGGGAAGGGAGGGTGTTCAAGACAAATTGACGTAAACAATAATTTAAGCAGAGATTCGGAAAGTCTTTATGAGTGATCTATAACTTTTTTGTAAGTAATTTAATCTAACGCGATATTTTCTTCATCTGAAATTATCCTAATTGTTCATTGTTCGAAGATTAATGAGAAAATGCGCTGAATAATCTCTTAAATGCGAATATCCTGGGTTCTTTTTGAAAATCTACTATTTTAGAGTTTTTTTTCGATGGAAAGATAATTTGTTTCGTCGAGGGGAGGGTAAAACTTGTTGACATAATTTTATGAGGGGGTCCTTGAATGTTTGACAGTTGTTGACAAGGGTGAGGGAGTGGGTCAAAAACAGCCTAAAATTTGTTGACATAATTAATGGACGACCCAATTATTATTATTATTATTATTATTATTATTATTATTATTATTATTATTATTATTATTATTATTATTATTATTATTATTATTATTATTATTATTATTATTATTATTATTATTATTATTAAGGAGCTTTTACATATCACCCCTTCTGGGTGATCTACTCAGGAGCGCTCCTAGTCCAACCACGGCTAAAGAGAGCAGTTTTCAAGTTGTAAGAAACAAGGTAGAGTGAGTCATAGGGACCAGGCGAAGTGCAATAGGAAGCCCATTCCAGGTTGCGGGGCCAGGGACCAAAAACGAACGGCGCTGCATAATGGCTGTCCGCGTGCGGAGGACCAAGAGCTCGGCCTGGTCAGCAGAGCGAAGAGGAGATCGCCGCAAGACCCTCGAGGTAGGGCGACACAACTCCCGCAGGTATGGGGGGCAAGTCACTCAAGACAACGCCTAACCAGTGCAGAGACCCTGTAGGCGTTCCGCATCGGGAAAGGGAGCCAGCGCAGAACATCCCTCATATAAAGAGAAACCTGACTAAATCTGGGAATGTGACCAATAAGACGTGCGGCTGCACGCAAAACCCGTTCCAAGCACCCAAGGCGGGCAGCTGGGAGGCCAGCGTAAAGGGCGCTACAATAGTTCAAACGGGAAACCACAAACGCATGGACAAGGGTGGAAGCAGCCGCCTGCGTCAGAGTGCGGGAGACTACCCTTAACTGACGCAGTTGATAATAACAGTTGTCCCGACAAAGCAAATTAATATGTCGCATGAATGTGAGCTCTTGATCCAGAATTACACCAAGATCCCGTACTGATGAGGCATAGGAAACTCAGAGGAATTCAAGTGCCAGAGCCTCAAGGTTAATTTTTGCAAGCTGACAGTTGGTGCGTACCAAACCAGATATATTGGGTCTTTGCCGGGTTTAACCGTAGACGGTTTGAGACCATCCAGGCCTCCAAATCCCCCACAACCCGAGTGATCTCTCGAATCGCAGCGGCAGCCGCCGAAGCGAGCAGTGGCCATACGCTTGGAGGTCATCGGCATAGGACTGACTTAGCACCAGCACCCATTCAGCCGCCTCGAACGCTGTATGCCAGTGAAGGTTTAATTTAAAACTATGCAACAGAAAAGAGACTTCCTGTCTTACATCGAGTTGCGCTATGTTGCAAATAATTCCAGGCTCGTTCGGCTGAGTATGTTAGAAGTCGTTGAACTTGAGAAATTAATATAAAACTTGTTTAATGGACCATTAGTGGGAGGTAGAATACATCAATGGATACTTGCAGGATTCTTTATTGCTAGGCAAACATCAATATTTTCTAAAAAATTATATTGAATATTATGTTAATCAATAATCAATCCAGTGTCTAGGTTTAAATTTATGTGTTTATGTATGTATGCATTTTGGAAATTGTTTATACGTATGAACGTAGGTATGCATGTATGCGTATATGTATGCAATGCATTTCCTGTTCATGTACGTACGAATATGTATTCGTATGCATTCATATGAGTACACGTAGATAACCTTGAAGGGGCTCTGGATAAAATCTCTGTAGTGATCCTCCCCCTTAATCCTCCCCCTTGTCCCTGGCATCGCCAGGGTCTCTGAGGCGGTCTTCCTGGGGGTGACCCTGACCGACTGTATGGGTTTCGGTTCCCATGTCCAGCGGATCTGCATTAAGGCTAGTCAGTCCCTCTATGCGATCCTTTGCCTCATTGCACATGGGCTTGTGGTCCAGCGCCTACATGACGTTGTTCGTGCCACTACGCTTGCCCGGTTACTTTACGCCTCGCCTGCCTGGTGGGGGTTTACAAACGCTGGGCAGAGTTTGCGCCTCCCCATTTTCACCAAAAAAACTCGTCCGGCTTGGGTACCTGCCTGCTGGTACCAGCTCCTTTGACGCCCTCTGTCAGAGGGTTGATAGCGCTTTCTTCGCTGCTGTTCTGCAGAACCCTGAGCATGTTCTTCATGCCCTACTGCCCCTATATAGAGGTGTGCCTATGCGCTCCGTCCCCGCCCGAACAACCGTCAAATCCCCAAAAGTGACGCGCTGGCCAGGAAGAGTTTTATTATCAGAATGCTATATTTATAAATTGTTCGCCCTCCCGAAGTTTGGTTGCATTCTAGGTCCCATATTCAGAAAATGGCAACGATTAATTTCTTCCTGTCCGCATTAGGGACTTTCTGTCTTATTTTTATCTTCACTGCTTTTTAAATTTTATTTCTATTCTAATGTATTTATTTCATTTCCATTGTAGGCCTATTTAACTATCTCTCACTTATTTAAATTTGCTGTTTGTTTTCGTGCGCCTTTTTTGTGATTAACCTGTTTGTTAGCCGCAGTGCGTTTGCAGGCGGTATATTAAAGAACATACTTACTTTCATAATAATACTTATAATTTTTGCATGTATTGGATTAATGTGTGTATGCATATAATAATTATTGTATGCATATGTAACATTTTGTAGCGCCTAGTTTTTACCTTAGAAGTTGAAATGAGGTTTAGGACATTTCCACTGGACATTTCCCCTAGGACTTTTCACCTAAGGTAATTCGACTTCGGTCATATCCCTCCAAGCGTAATGAACTCAAACACTCAGTGGAAAGTCATTATACGCTGAACAATAATTCACTTAAACTGCATCTTCAGTACTATATAGTATGCGCTTTATAACTGTTGTAACAAATACGCTACATAATAATTACGGTATTTGTCGGTTTCACGACCACCAAACACACCGAAAGAAAACACCACAACATTAGGTTAACTTTATATTTCACGTTATTAAACTAAAAGCGGGATGAACGATTAAAATGTTAATTTAAACTGGAAGCGCGATGAACGATTAAAATGTTAATTAAACTGGAAGCGGGATGAACGATTAAAATGTAAATTTAAACTAGATACGGGATGACGATTAAAATGTAAATTAAACTAAATACGGGATGACGATTAAAATGTAAATTAAAATGGAAGCGGAACGAACGATTAAAATGTAAATTAAACTGGAAGCGGGATGAATGATCAAAATGTTAATTAAACTAGAAGCGGGATGAACGATGAAAATTTGGTGGTCGTGAAACCGACACGAATTTGGTGGTCGTGAAACCGACAAGTACCATAATTACTTAACTTTGCAACGTACAAAGTGGAATTGAAGATGAGCTGCCGAGAATCAATAACAGTGTTGAGGGATGGAATAGAAAATACGGAGGGCTGTTTCTGCACAGCACCCACACCTCTGGCGCTTGCCAGTAGTTCTAAAGCGATAACAAAGCCCAAACAACAGTGTTTTTGACCAAACCACTGGTGATCATGCTTTGCATCATTCGAACTAGAACTCCAAGGACTGCAGTCCAAGAAAAAATAACATTGTTCGTGATGATTTTGAAGAGAGTTTTAAATTGCCTCTCGATTCCTTGTGAGGTATGGCATTTATCAATGTAGCCTACTAGACAAACTTAATTGTTTCTTGAAGATATCTTACTGTTTGGAAATTTTGAGTTCTACATCATGTCTTGTATTTTGTTCGGGTGAAAGCTACCAGAAGAATTATCTTAGGGTCGAGATGTCCGGCGCCGAGGAATTTCAGAGAGTAAAAATATTGGGAGGGAAATTGTTCAGGAGGAAATGTCCCGTTCCCGAATAGACACAATGCTTACAGTTATTTCGCGTGGAATGACCTGTGAGTTCCGATGGTCCTTATCATTTTCCGACACCCGTTCAGCCGCCTCGAACGCTGTAAATAAACACTTGGATTATAATGAGCATCCTCAGCATCGGCAGCAGCAGTAACAACAACAGCGCCACCACCACTATGGAAATCAATATCGATTTGTTAGATCTGAAGTTGATGGATCAACGACCATCGATTTGTATCAGCATGCTGCAAAGGACCGAGATTGTAGTTGAAATTGGGCGATAGTCGAGCAAAATTTACTTCTGTGCTATAATCTTTGGTTAGTGTTCATAACAGAATTACACAATGCAATTCCAAATGGGTTAGAAAAGCATTATCCCACATGTGGGAAGAAACATTATATTTGCGGAAGAGACATGGATACTCGTGATTTCTAGACGTTGACTTCTTAATACCAGACTAAGACCAAAAAATCTTAGACTGAATATGGGTGATCAAAATGCGACATCAACATGCACATCAAGATAAGTAAAATGTAGTAATTTGCCAAACACGAAGCTTTAACCAGATGATCAGACTGCAGAGGAATGGCTGTGAAATTCACAGGATCTGCGTAGCATGTACTAGGCCTATACAGATTTTGTAAATGCCTCAAAGAGAGCAAATAATTTAATGTTTAAAATAATCTTTTTCTCGGAGTTAGTTACACACGAAAAACGCTATGCAACTAAAAATAATATAATTCTAAAGAATTAAAATCTGTATTTCAAATGTTACCTTTGTAGAAATGTCGGTTTCGATTGAAACTTGAAGCTGTCCACTTAATGTTTACTCTAACGTTTCCATTTTCCAGAAGCAACCTATTAAATACTGTTTCGACAATATCTTTCATGTCTCCGCTTGCACACATTTCTTGAAGATGATCTACATCTCTTAATTCCAGACAGTGGAAGTAGAGGACAACACTGTGACCAACACTGGCACCGACCAATCTCAGCTGCACCAGTTCCAAGATCCGACTACTTTCAGGTAAGGATCGATGGCCGAGTATGTTAGTAATGTCTGCTACAATTTTCTCTTCTGTCGTATCAACGTCTACTCCCACTGTATCTAGAGTAGCATCTATCTGCACGAGTACTGTAAAGCAAAAAACAAGTAGGCTACAATATAATTCATGATCCGTGTCCAAACTTATTACTTTGTCATCTTTGCATTTATTATGTGCAAAAGGTGAAAAATGCAAGTTATTCTGAGCCCTAAGAAAAGTTTTAGCCGAAAATTGTTTGTGGTCTTTTTCCAAGCATCCAGTCGAGAGACAAGAACCATCATTCGTTTGGACGCGGAGAGCGCTGCAGAATTTCTACCACTGTACAACAGAAATTCTCCGACTTTCTATAACATTACGAATTCCATTATTTAAACGTTAGTGCTGTTATAGAAGTTCATCGTATGGCTTAACACCAAGACATGCATACTCTAGTGTAAAACCACTCTAATATAATTTGTACAGCATATGGCAATATTCAATTTCATGCACATTATTTCTCGTGAATCGACTTAACATACGATTTTAGTCTACCTAAAGTTGAACTTTGGTTCCATAACTTTCTGAAGAGGTGTTAGGCCTGCAGGGTCGCACTTGAAACATAGGCATACAAACAAGAAACCGCCAATCACAAATTCTCCCTTTGGCAATCTTCAAATATCTAAGATGATAATAATTCCCTCTCGACTTTACCCTAACTCTGTTCCCTGACTCTTAACTAACTTCCTTTGGAGAATAATGACCCAAGCGACAATCGATCTCAGTTGTGAAGGTAGTAAGATTTTTTACTGAGGATTGTATGTTGATCACAACAAGTCATCGTACGTACCTCCGCCTTTCTCAAATATGTGTGCAATGTGGCTTTGGTTGGAAGCATGAAGACACTTGATTGTCTGCCAATAGCTGCTTAAACTGCATCTTCTCATTAGTTTAATAAGTTCTTCGTTTTTCTCGTAAGATGTTGGCTTCGACGAAATGAATTCCATCTGTCTCTTATTGATGACTCCGGTAGAAAACAATCGAGAAAGTAGATCGCATGTGTCCAGGAGATCAACCAAAGATTCTTCGTTTGCATCGATTATTGAGACTTCTTTCGCACCCAAAGGCCAATCTCCACCAAATTCTTCTTTGTATTCTAAAACCCAAATAGCAACAAAAAATTAACCAGATTTATAATCCGCAAACATAATTACTGCAGCGAACAACACAGTTTTAAAATGAGTTTAAAAAAGAGGCATATCAAATGTCACGTATAAAATTGCATTTATTTAGCACCAAGCTTTCAACCTTCCATACTTGTAATCAGCAAAAACATCATTGGTTGTCTTTTTAAATATGGATTTACAGAAGGGCTGCAAAGTGCTGTGTCTGATACCTGCGGAAATATCCGTTAGCAATAAGACGTTCTTGACGAAATTTATAGTTCAGAATTACCCGATTTTATCAGCATCGTTGTGTGGAAATTATATGTATCATCAACTTAAATTAACAAGTTTTCTAGATGCGCCGTCAGGGTAGGCCTATAGTTTTTGCTCATCAAGCACCATGGTGTGGAAAGTAGGCGAATTATAAGTCATCTTGCGGTAGTTTGGATTTATAGAATGGTCATAATTTTTACGCCGGTTGCTATACTTAAAAAATATCCGTAAGCATTAGGATGCTGTGCATTCCATCCCGTGATGTTGCCAATTTCTGTGGCAATTTATTGTCAAGAATTGCGCGGAACTAAAATAACAAATTAAAGTTTGCAATATTTATAACCATCTAGTAGGCCTAATCGTAATAATACTCCAAAATTGCAAAACGCATATCTAAAGGTACAGCGCGGGGCCAAACCATTCACGAGCGCTATTAGGGCCCATCAATGCTAAATGCTTAATTGCGAGTTTCCTGACATTTGCGAACATCAACTGATATTGACATCTTTTCGGTTGTAAACGTTTACAAAATAGGCAATTAATGTTTTAAAGATGTGGGGATAAGAAGAGAAAGAACTGGAAGATTGACGAAGAAATGATTTAAAAGATGTCAGTTATACACAAAAATAAACTCACCTCCTTTTGCAATCAAATAGTTCGCAAGGTGAGTCTGCTTTGAATCTCTTAGAACCTCGATCAGTTCTTTGAATTTATTCTTGCATATAATTTGGTCAATTATCATCAAGTTTCTTTTACGATAAGGATGTTGATCTTTGACCTCATCAATTTCTTCTTCGGACAGAGCATTTCTGGCGCGAAGTTTGCTAAGCAATCCATAGTCTGGATCCATCCGTTCTTTCAAAATGTCTTTGTACTGATACATAGCAGTGATTTCTTGCACAGAAAGCGTGATTTCTGCCATTTCTCGTTTTGTCCCGTAGTCAGCTAAACCTGCCAGTGACAGTGGTCACAGAAATTTGTGCTTTAATGAAATGTTCACAGGACCTCTTCGAAAAACGTATGGCCTACACAGATCAGTTCGCTTCTCAAAACAAGCTCTGGGGGTCCGCGAAGGATATGGCGGGGTCCGCGAGAGCGTTCTGAAAATATTCATTAATGATTAACACTGCATGGTTTTAGCATTAACTGCCTTTGTTTTCATATTCATACACTACTTAGAGTATGCCTGTAACTGTATGATCCATACAGGTACGATTGGGTATTTAGTTATTCTTAGTCTAATACAGTGACGAAGTAAGATGCATGGTCAGTGGTCACGTTACATTTCTAGTCTAATCAAACGTGTGTGTTTTAATAAAATTTAATAAATAATTTCTGCTTATAGACTGTTAATCATTTCTGCACCCAAGGTAAGCGCGATGTATTTGCAATATGCTGCTCTATTTCCTCATTGTCTCAAATCTGGACTCGTAGAAATTTGTGGAATTCGTCTGATTTTATTATTATTATCATTAAAGTAGTTTCATATAGCGCCCCTTCAAGATTGTCTACTCAGAAGCACTCCCAACCCAACTACGGTCGAACAACAAAGTTTACAGGACAGCGAGAAACAAAGTTAAATGATCAGTCGGTAGTTGGCTGAGCGTAATATGGAGCCAATTCCAGGTCATGGAGGCAGCCACAGGGAAGGCACGGTGCTGCCGTATGGCTGTCCATGCGGGGGAACAATAAGTTTACCTTGCGCTGCTGAACGGAGAAGGCAAGCAACGACGCTGCGAACATGCAGTGGGACACCAAAGCTCCCGCAGGTATGGAGGGGCCAAACCCTCGAAGCACCGCCGGACCAAGGCACAGATTCGGTAAGTGATGCGCTGTGGGTAGGGGAGCCAGTGGAGGATATCCCTCATATACGCAGACACTGCCAAACTTGGGCTGCGGCCTACAAGGCGAGTAGCAGAACGCAGGATTCTATTCAGGGCCTCAATCCGGCAGGCGGGAATCTGTTGTTTATGGCGCTGCCGAGAAACAACAAATGCATAGACAAGCTATGAAGCTGCAACGGGAGATAAAGAACGGGAAATCACCCTCAGCTATCGGAGCTCGTAAGAACAGCTGCGGGAGAGAAGATGTGTGTGCGGCGTGGCTGTAAGTTCCTGGTCCAGAATGACTCCCAAGTCACGGACCCAGGTCGAGGAAGAAAGGTGTGGGAATTGCACCGCAAGAGAAGACACAATTAGAGAGCTGCCGAGCCAGATAAACTGCGCCTTAGTCGGGTTAAACCTTTTTCAAAATGAACGATAATGCAGTTTTTACAAAGCATATCCCTTATTCGTTAACGTTCGCTGTAACATCCTAACTATATAATTTTGCTGTTTGTAGCAGGGTATGGATAACTTTTTGAAAAGTAAGAAAACAGTGCTTATCCAACATAGCACTAAGAATTGACAGTTAGTGCCAGGCACGTAACTAGCCTTTTTCGTTTGGGGGGGGGCTTAAGCCTTGAACATGGCAACATTTATACAGTGTTCATACGAATTTTAGCCGTAAGCATACAACGGCTTGACTTGTTTGGGGGGCTTCAACTTCGTTTGGGGGGCTTAAGCCCCCCAAGCCCAACGCTAGGTACGTCCCTGGTTAGTGCAAAGCAAGCACATTCCTCCCATAGCCATTATTGGGTTTTGGCGAAACCGATGTTATTGATTTTTTTTAAATGACTGTGTTCCATAATAATTGCAGGAAGTTAATAACAATTTATTCAGTGTAACTTTTTGTATTATTTATAGTCCTCAGCGTCATAAGCAAGCTTGTATTGTGGAAATAGTCTGCCTGTTATTTAATTACATTTTAAGTGAAATTTTACTTTCTAAATACTTGGGTCCGCGAGCAATGCCTAGAAAAAATAGGGGTCCCTGGTCCAAAAAGTTTGGGAACCTCTGTCATAAAGCACTGCTGTCTCTGCCCAAATATCACTAAGAAAAAACCTTAATTATTGACAAAACAATAGTTGTGAGAAAGCTAGAAGGGTCATTACTGGCATACTCCTGCACAGAGTTGGAAGCTCATGTTATGTTCAACGTTTCTAGACTCTTTGCATTTAGTTAAGAGAACAATAACTAGTTCATCACTTCCTAAAATAAAGTGAGAAAGAAAACCGAAATTATATACAAGTCCATCACTACGATAATCTAGGCAAAAAATAAATGGTGTAGCCTATAATGACATTAGCAATCGCAGGCAGTTAACATAATTCGTATAGGCCGTTTAAGTAGTTTTACGTTAGATGAATACATAAACAATTTGACATGCACATATACATTAATACATACATACTTAAAAAATGCTTATATTTAAACATAGACGAATAAATATCTACATACTTACATCCAAATAGCTAACTACGCGCATAAGTACAATGCATATGCAGTCATGTATATAAAGACATACCTACATATATGATAGATGCATAGGCTGCATACAACGTACGTATCATGTGTATGCATGCATTATGTGTGTTGGTATGTATATGTAGGCCTATATAATGTGTGTATGTATATAATTAAGTATGTATGTATGCATGCATGCATAAACGTATGTAAGTACAGGGTGGGCCAGAAGGAATGCAACTAATTTGAATGGATATAACTTGAACAATTGTTATCCGAACATCGTGCCCAATATACTAAATTGAAAGTAATCATCCACTCTACAACTGTGTCGAATCTTGCACTGATATACGGCACCGTTGTTATAAAATTTTGAATGTAAATATTGAACATCATGGCGCCGCTCACGGAAGTGGAGAGAATTTTAATCCGAATTTTAAGAGCAGAAAAAGGACACAATGCACATCAGATGATGATAGAATTTCCTTCTAGAAAATGGAATAAATTTGCTCTACATCGAATGATTAAACAGAACGACCGTGTGTATGCAAACGTTAGCTTTAAGCGTGAGGTTGCGCCTGAGCGGCTTCTGAAGGGCAGGAAGCACTTCTCCCAAAGTGTGATGGTGTCGTTGGCTGTTTCAAAGCTTGGAAAGACTCCAATGGCTAAGGTGAACAGTGTTTATTACTGCGATGAAGCAGTGCATATTTTAAGGAATTTAGACTACTGGGACAAAATTTTGGAACTCGTCTCTGAAAAACTTTGATGACCTTTTTCTGGGAATTCATCTCCCCAAAAAAGTTAATGATTTTTTTAGGAAGTCATCTCCCAAAAAAGTCATCTCCCGAAAACGTTGATGACCTTTACTTCAGAATTCTTTTCCCAAAAAAAGTTGATGACCTATTTTTAGGAAGTCATCTCCCCGAAAAAGTCACCTCCCGAAAACAGTTCATGACCTTTTCTTAGGAATTCATCTCCCGAAAAAGTTCATGACCTTTTTGGGAATTTACTACTGGGGCAAATCTTAAAACTCTTCCAACATTTTGTCCCACTACTCATACTTTAACCATACATTGCCTGGGACAAATCAGCCTAACTACTGGGACAAATCCTAACACTACTGGGACATTTGTCCCACTAGTTATACAGTTAAAATATGCCCTGCGATGAAGTACTCGCAAGAGGACTGCTACGTGATAATCGGCAACTGTCTGGAGTTGATAGCTACATCTTTCAGCAAGATGGAGCGCCGGCGCATCGTTCACGTCATACGGTTGCCTATCTGAACGCTAACGTGCCAGAGTTAATTGAACCGGAGAACTGGCCACCGAACAGTCCGGATATAAACCCGGTCGACTATTCGATCTGGGGTTGTCTTCAGCAACTGGTCTATCGTGAACCGATACGTGACGTTGAACATTTGAAAGAAGTGATTCTTTACTGATGGGCTGAGCTAACCCAAGCACTGGTGGACTCAGCCATCAGTCAGTGGTCGTCTCGTGTTGATGCAGTCATTAAAGCACGTGGTGGACATATTGAGTATTTGTTTGACTGATGGCAAATTCACTCAAGATATTAATTGTTAGTACTAAATGATTGTTTAGAATTGACATAGATCAGTTTCAGACTTTGTTTTTTCTTGCAGTTTTATGGCAAGAAAATGGCACATCGAATATTAATAGCATTATCTCAAAACGTCGTAATAATATCTCGTAGATATTTTGCAGAATGATAAAATGGATAATTATCTTCAATCTGATAATTATGTTGGACAAGACGCTCAGAAAAAAAGTATTCAAGTTATAAGGCGTCAAAGTTGTTGCATTTCTACAGGCCCACCCTGTATGTATCAATGTGTGTGTTTGCCTGTTTATATATCTACCATTACGTGTTATGTACGCAATGATGGAATGTCCTGCCCCCCCCTCTCTCCGTAGCAAGATATTACTTGGGATCTCGCCCTCTTCTCTCCGCTGCCTAAAGACCTTTCTTTTCCCTCGGGGCTGACATGCTGGGAGCGCCTCTGAATAGTCTATGCTGTGAGAGGTGCTTTATAAGTAATCATATAAGATAAGATAAGATAAGATATTTCTCGATTTATTATGCATAAATGCATTTAAGTAAAGCTGCAGGCCTACGCTCTTAAATTAACGTCAGCGTTAATGCAGCACAAAATATTAAACGCCAGAACTGGTCAGACATCGTGTTTTGTGACTAATATAACAGTCTCTAGTATTTGCACACGATCTGCAAAAACCATGAGTAGGCTAGGCGGCCTAGGCCTATAAGATAACTTATCTTATAGGCCTAGCCTACTCGTGGTTTTTGCAGTTCGTGTGCAAATACTAGAGACTGTCATATTAGTAAGAAAACACGATGATTGATTTGCGCACATATAATATTTTATAGACGGACAATTTCAGCACGCTTTTATTTATTAAGAAACCGTATGAAGGATCCTACCATCATTCGCTTAGTCTGTTAACACGCAACTGCTTTAATCTCGAAGACAGTTATTTACATATGGCTTTTGAGAGGTCATTAAGATTCACTCTACGAAGCGCAAAAGCCTAGGCCTACACACAAACATAGGCCGTAGGCAACATGTAAAATGATGGCGTATTTGAACTAAAAATCCTTTTTATAGTACATCTCAACGTTGCGTACCTCCTTAATACCCGGATGGAACTATGTAATACTGAAGTCTAAACTACTCACTCCAATCGGACAAGTCTACATAATATTATGGAATTCCAAATAATTATTGTCTGCTGATGCTTTATCAACATAATTATTTGTTCTCCAATTACTTTTCCCAGTCAATACCTGCAAGGATATTTCGCATCTTTAGATTATTACCTCTTCGGCATGCTCTTCTTGTAATTTTTAGCTTACCTTTGTTTTGTGCACCCACATTTCAGTTTCCATAGTACAGTGACTTGATCAGTTGATCCAAGTGATGCTAAATATTGCATATCTTCTACCATCTGTTACCGTGACAATAGTCAACTTTCTAGCTTAAGAAGAAGTCTTGTGTTAGTTCAGAGGATTTGGTTTCAAGGAATTTTCCCTCCAGCAACCGTATAAATAAAAAAATCTATATCTTGAAAATTAAAACTTCGAATACATTGCATGTAATCTGTGCCTTTTATGTTGCATGCTTAAGCCAGTAATTTTAATAGATCCTCGTTGCTTCTGCCATCAGTTGATGGACTTCTGTAGACTGGTCTCCCCCAGCAATCTTACATCTACAGTCCAATTAAATTACGCTACACAGTAAGTCTTCAAAATCATTGTGCTCCAGCTTCAAGTGAGGCACTGAGATCAATGACTCATGTATATAAAGCCTGGTAGGTGACTATAGTCAAGGTGTAAGCATGCTGGTCATCACAGGAAATGGAATGGGCATGGTGTGGACTGTGGAGAGTGAAAATGGAGAGTCGAGATCATGTTGTGACGAGACACATTTTAAGACATAAGGTCATAACCAGTTAACACTGCACCATTGAGCACTGGGCAGCACCTGCATACATGACTACATAGTGCGTACAGTACATATATGCTCACATACGTACACAAACTCGTGCATACGTATATATATACTGCATATACTCTAGAAAACAAAAAAGGTGAATTTTTCATTCTGCCAAAATGACCTTGACCATGACCTTTCAAGGTGAACATGACCTAGACTGGCGAAAACAATATCAGAAATGAATTCTACATACCTAAATCAGTCACATTAGAGGTATTACAAGTGCATATACTCTAAAAAAGAAAAAAGATGAATTTTCCAATATGGTCGATAGCAGCCATAGTGGATTTGGCCATTTTGGGGGTGTTCCCGTGGTCCGATTTTGGGGTATTTTGAATATGTTATTCAGCAATGGTTCCTGAGCAGGAAATCGTTTAGAAAGCTTCTGAAGCAATTTCGCCCAGGTCTAACTGCAAATTAGTGGCATTATTATTGGTATTTCTTAGGAAACCCAAATCCGCCTTTTTGAAATTCATTTTTGAGGGTGTTCCCGTGGTCGGATTTAGGGGGATTTTGGATATGTTATTCAGCAATGGTCTCTGAGCAGGAAACCGTTAAAAACCTTGTGATGCAATTTTGCCCATGTCGAAGGTATATTTGAGCTAGATTGTCTGTACTAATACACCAAAACATTATATACGTTCATAGATACACACATGCATACATTCATTCATATCTCCCCGCCTAACTACATAAATACACACCAATATTTAAAAACAATGTAAACAGTACATGCATACATGCATACATACATACATACATACATACATACATACATACATACATACATACATACATACATACATACATACATACATACATACATACATACATACATACATACATACATACATACATACATACATACATACATACATACATACATACATACATACATATATATAAATAAATGCATACATATACACATACATACATTACACATGCATATGTTCATACATACATAAATAGCTAAATACATCCATACACATATACAGTACATTGCTAGAAGGCATCTCCCTATAAACTTACCTTTATGGCCTTTCAGCATAAAAAGTTAACTTATTGCATCCGGTTAAGCAAATGTGCGACAAGTGATTTTTAATGCATCCGGAACAAGTGACCCTAAAACCGTGGCTGAACTGATAACAATATGGAGTTTCAAACTGATGCAGTGTAATACGCGAACCATTTGCTGTAACGTGCTGCAGGCCTACTCTATAATAATTGGTTTGCAGGCCTACCGAACAGGATATTGTCACACACCAATTG
This sequence comes from Allolobophora icterica, assembly GCA_963556255.1. Lineage (NCBI taxonomy): Eukaryota > Metazoa > Annelida > Clitellata > Crassiclitellata > Lumbricidae > Allolobophora > Allolobophora icterica. The sequence continues at coordinate 40,637,485 of OY744613.1, forward strand.
GTAAACATAAAAGAACCTTGCTCTCCAACCGAGCGCCAACAGTAATTTATTTTTATTCAGGGTGTATAATCCTGGGTCGGGGGTCGTTTAGCTGTCCAGTGAAATCTACAAGGTCTTCACTTTCACACATCTCAGCGCGAGAACACTGAGCATTGTCCTGCCTCTTTTTAGAACAGGCTTCTATGAACATTCGCCCTGTTCCTGTTAATCCCGCCCAAGTAACGTCATCTTAGTTTGTTATGATGCACATGCTTCATTCCCGCAGACAGTTATTTTCTTAGCGCTTTTGAGATGTTCAAAATGCGTACTATTAAGCCCAGAAATAGGCCTATTCACACATACATAGGCCGTCAAGGCGTACATGAAAAATATTGGCGAATCGCATTTGAACTAATAATCCTTTTTTAATAGTATACGCTACATCTCAACGCTGCGTACCTCCTTGATAGGCTTATAGAATTAATACTGAAGTCTAAACTACTCACTTCAATCGGACACATCTAATTTATCTCAGCCTAAACCCAAGTAACCGTAATAGTTCCTCCATCTATATCCTTCGTTGTTCTCGCAGCAACCAACGCACCATTCGTTGATGAGCTGGTTACCTGAGTTAAATTGAAGTAGCAATTAAAATTTTTGACTTTAGTATTACGGTTGCGAAAAGTGTGGTTTCAACATGATCCTTGGCTAGGCTTGAAGTACGGTACATCCATGTCGGTGTAGCTTTTAATTCAATGGGTCGGCTTTAGACTAACTTGATTATGAAACCATTCAATTCGAACTTCAAATCGAACATTATTTCCTACATTTATCTAAAAACTTAAACATGTCATTAACTGATGATTTCTAATGGATGAAAAGCGCTGACTGACGTTACCGTATACCATACCCTCAACTGATAGCCATTCTATGTGGTACACAGAATTTACCCAGTATAGGCCTATATGCTCGAATGAGACGGCGTTCACTTTCTCGTATGTGTACACAGCGCCTTTGAAACGCATTAAAACAGGCAAATAAAGGCTAATGACGTCATATTTCTCGCTGCTAAAGAGAAAGATGGATCGACAACAGAAAAGCTTCCATGATCTTCGTGGACGATCAGACCGGCTAGACAACCAGCACACCTTTCGCAGCACAAAGAAATTCCACGCGAACAGCTAAGACCTTTTGTGGCAGACACCAACGAGGCACGTGGAGTCATAAAATGGAGTCTAATCTCCGAGAAAATGCACTTTGGCATCAAGATCTTAAATTAATGGCATGTTTGCGTAGTTGCCCACACCTAGGTACATCGTAAACCAGGCAAGCAGCTTCACTTAAAACAGATTGTAGCTGGCTAATGGGTATGATTGGTCGGCCTGCATAAATATCATTGGCATATCCATTGTAGTGCATACGAATGCGCTTGAAAAGGTTGTGGAGCTTCAGTTGTTCATGTAGGAGAGTTGAAAATTTCGTTAATCTTGGATAAGCACGATTGACAAACACTTTTTTCATGCTCAGAGAGATTTAACTATTGGTCGACACTCCGATCAAGTTACAACACCAGTTGTAAAACTAAGCGAGAGCTAAAAACACAAAATTTCTCACATTTGTGCAATGATTCTCGCAATTGTCGCTACATTTATGGCTTTCTAAATTTTAGACAGTGAACAACCTATGCAACCTGTATATAATTTAAAACTAACTTTTTAATTTCAATGATAATTTTTGAAATCAACAAAAAGCAGTCTCACAAAATGACTTGAAGCAATCGATTTTAGCAACTAATAATAGTCTAATCAATATTATCGTCATAGCACGATATAAAATGTGACAAGAAGCGAGAAAAGTTGTCCGCATTATGTTGAGAGCATATTCATTGCAGCTGCGTCAAACCGAATCATAGTTTCATTTCAGTTCATAAATTTTGGGATAAAATCCTCTGAAATCGCTCGCAACGATCAATTGTTTCTTTGCTTCATCATAGTGCATTCTTCTTAGTTCATATCTACACTCCTTAATAAGACTTCTATTCAACAGAAGATTGGAATCCAAGAGATTCACTCGACGACTTGGTTCGTCTGTAACTAAAAGACGGTCGTCTGAATCAATGAAGACGTAATGAGGTTGAAAAATTTCTTGCCCTATAACTTGAGGAATAAAACGACGGATGACCATCTTTCCATTTCGGCTAACTTCCGATATTCCCCATTTAAATACCTCATTCGTACCATTCTCCTCCTTATCAGCCAACTCGTGTAAAATGACGAAGTTTCCAGTTGATGTTTCCACTGCCTGTAGAGGGAACTCTATTTCTTGAGGCAAATGAATGGAAAGACGAAGGTTGGCGTCTGTTCCGTAGATCTCCAGTCGAGATAATGGACTACAACCTCTCACAATCAACAAATTATTATCTCTGGACACTGAAAGAAGAGACGACCAATCAATAGCAGTAGACAACCAATTAGTAGCCTTGTAATTTTTATCTGATTCTCTGATAACTTTCCAGATACATTGATTCCAAGTGTCAATGACGTACAGGCAGTTCCCCTTCTCACTCGCTACAACATCTTGTGGAAACTTGACAGTTTCTAACTCGGTTTTCCCTTGAAAAAGAAATGGTTCTTTGTCATGGAAAACGCGAATTACACCTGGAGAAGAATTTGATCGACTGAGTACATAGATTTCTTTTCGGAGTTTTGTTACTCCCATCACCCACTCTTTATCTCCCACTTCGAGACTCGCAATAAAGTTGGCGCTATTAGGAAACAGAACTAAGACACAGAAAAAATCGTTATGTTTCTGTAAAACGACAGCCATTAAATATTTAAAATATGTAACCATTGAAAATATGTCTGTGCAAAGATTTAATGCCATAACTTCAATATTTCAAAACTTCGGTTGCCAATCGACTGTTGTCAGAGAATAGCGGTCAGCGCAGCTTATAGGATGGAACGGTACGTGTGTCGGAAAGCGAGGGATTTTCGAAATCAAAATTCGCATGCCTTAACACAGAGATTTTCAAACTTTGTGGACCAGGGATCCCTAATTTTGCTAGGTATAGCTCGTGGACCTAAGTACTTAAAAAGTAAAATATATCACATAAAATTTTATCAAAACAACAGGCAGACTATTTCCACAATACAAGCTTACTTATGACGCTGATGACTATTATAATATAAAAAATAACACTGAATAAAGTGTTATTAACTTCCTGCACTAATTATGGAACACGGTCATTTAAAAAAAATCAATAACATCGGTTTTAAAAAAAAAACAATAGACACTAATGTCAGTGGGAGCCTGGAGGTATGTGCTTGCTTTGCTTTGCACAAACTGTCAATTGTTGGTGCTATTTTGGATAAGCGCTGTTTTCTTACGTTTCAAAAACGTTATCCAATATCCATCTTCTTCTTCTTCTTCTTCTTCTTCTTCTTCTTCTTTGTTTCTCTTCCGTCAGGCCGGGGCCGACGATGAGTCCTCAACTTGACGTCTCCAAGTTTCTCTGTTCCTGATTTGTTCTATTGCCTCTCCCATACTCAGGTTCATTTTCTCTAGATCCTCTCGTATGTTGTCCATCCATGTTTAGTGCTGTCTTCCTCGACTTCTGGTTCCCTCCACGTATCCGTGCAGTGCCGCAGCTGGGAGTCTGTTGTTGTCCATTCTCATCACATGTCCCAGCCACGACAGTCTTTTCTTCCTGATTTTGTCGATGACTGTTTCTTTTTGTCCCAACTCTCTTCTAGTCACCTCATTTCTAACCCTATCTCTTCTGCTTCTGCGTTTTATTCTTCTCAGCCAGTTCATTTCTGCCACCAACAATCTTCTCTCGTCCTCCTTTCGCATACACCAGCATTCTGAGCCATATAGCAGCACTGGGATGACGAAGGTCTCGTATAATTTCATCTTAGTTCTTGTTGATGTTCCTTTGTCCCTCCAGATCCTGTATGGTTTACCGAACATCGTTCCGGCTATATATAGAATAGTTCTCCTCTTGATGTCTTTGGTGCATCTTCCGTCCTCTGTTATAAGCCCTCCTAGATACACAAATTCTGTCACCTGTTCTTTTTTATCATCTCCCAGTCTGATGGCCAGCTAAATAAAGTGGATGCAAGCAGCAAGAGACTGGGACTCAAGATCAACGCTCAAAAGACCAAGACGATGATAGTGGGGAAGACGCACGAAGAGCTGGACATCAGATTGGGAGATGATAATCCAATATCCATACCGTACTACAAACAGCAAAATGATATAGTTAGGGTATTACAGCGAACGTGAATAAGCCGTATGCTTCACACAAACTCTGTATTATTGTTCATTTAAAGGCTAAAATGAGGCGAATTCCACAAATTTCTACAAATCCAGATTTGACACAATCAGGAAGTTGACCAGCATATTACAAATACATCGCTGTTAAAGCTAAAACCAGTGTAAATCATAAATTAATTTATCAGAATGCTCTCACGGACCCGCCATAGTCTTCGCGGACCCCTCTTGGTCCGCAGACCACAGTTTGAAAAACTCTGCCTTAGCACACACGTGATAGAACTCAAACATTCCAGTGCACGAATGACAAGCTTCTTTTGCCGTGAAGTGCAGATGTTAAAGAATGACGAGTGCACAATGATAAAATGTTTCCATTGTCAGTTATACCGACTGAATACCTATTTCATTGTTTTTGGTGAATCGCGTCAGATTAAAAGATCTCTTGTCGCCAGGTCCGAGTTGCTTTGGACATTCGTCACTAGTAGCACTCTGTCCGCTAAAGACGAATACCCTTCAGTAGTTGACAGTCGATGTTCAGACAATGTTGAGCTTTAACTAGTCATTGCATTAAGAGCATAACCTCTAATGGGACGACGACAGGTTTAATATAACACAATGCAAGGTAGATCAAATTAATTTTTAATAAAAGGAGTTTGAAACATCAAGAAAGGTCGAATGAGATAGGTCGAGATTTGAGGGTTAAGCGAGATTATAGATTATTACTTAATATAAGCAGTTAAAGGCATTTTAGTGGTTAAGTGGTCTTCTATTTTATGTTTGATTATAGTAAAAAAACGGATATATTAGGGTCTGGATTAGGAAGGATGTATCATAAAATAAAATTCTACATTATTCTGAGGATCTTTTGTTGCAGCTCATAAGGACGATTGGATTTACTGGTTTCTGCCTTTACTGGTTTCTGCCTGCTTGCAAATTTAATTTGTATGTTCCATTGTTACTTTTGTATAATATACAAAAGTACCAATGGAACATACAAATTAAATTTCCTTCAAGCCTATCATAAAACTCCCCATTTGAAAACAAACCTTTAAAACATTGATATATCATATCAATGTTTTAAAGGTTTGTTTTCAAATGGGGAGTTTTATGATAGGCTTGAAGGAAATTTAGTCCCTTGGTAAGTTTCAAATTTTCAGTATTAGTAAGTTTATAAATATTATGAAAACGCCGACAGTTTCTTTCATAGTGGCCGACTGTTTTCTAAACACAATGACTAGTAGAGATTAGTTATTTCCTTTCCAAATTAAAATTGAACATAAGATTTGTTTAAAAAAATAAGTTTTGATTATGTGAAAAAACTTGCCAAACGCTCTCTTGAACTGATCGATGTCTATGTCGATATTGTGTCGTTGAACTTCTGCATATATTGTGCCAGTTGTCGACTGTAATGTCTTTGATATGCACGAAAGCAGCTTCACGAGTTCATGCTGCTCATCCAACGATCGGAGATTTTCAAAAGGGACTCGCGATCGACTCCAAACCCAAACCACAGCCAGTCTGTCCGGATAAGAGTTAAGAATTTCTATCTCGTCATCGATCAGCTGACACATCAAATTATCTAACTCAGTCGGCCATGGTTTGGTTATATCTTGTAGGTCACGGAGTCCTTGAACAAATTGTTTTACCAGATGCTTCTCGTTTCTCCAAGTTCTGTTTCCAATCGTAACCTTAATGGCAGCTATGGAGAAAACACATCCTAATTAAGCAAAAGCAATATGAAATAAATGGTCCTTGTCATTTTCATTGAGAAATAGGTTTTAACCTCTAAGTCCTTTTAAGTGTTCACTGTTCACAAACTTTCGTTCGAAGGCCCTCTGTATTAGAGGAAACGTGCAAACCTAACTTCATCGTTTCCGACTAACTTGTTCAAACGAGCAACTTCAGTGATTGTGTGAATTTTTTGTATATTGTGTACATTATCTTGCTTTATTATAGGCCTAGTTGTGAATATTTTATTTAATGAAGAAAGGAAATTTTCAGTACCAAAACCATTGTCGGGTCATAGTTTTAAAGGTGCGAGATAACGAAAACTTCGAATGACTTAAATTGTATTGTATTGTATTGTATTTCAAAATTTATAAAGTGCCTCTACCCAGTGCCCACCAATCAGAGGCGCTCCCAGTGCGAAAGTCCTCGGGAATAAAGGCAAGTTTTAAGACAACGGAAAGCTGTGGCAGGACCAACAGATAGTACTACAGCCCACACCGAAGGAGGAAGCTGATTCTCACTCGGGGAACAAATAAGTTAAGTCGATCAGAGGAACGAAGAGGGCGAAGGGAGCTAGCAGAGGTAATGAGTCACAGAGGTATTTAGGAGCAAGTCCCAGGTAAGATCGGCGAATATGGATAAGTACCTTTAGTTGGATGCGGGCAGAAAGAGGTAGCCAGTGAAGGTGTTCAAACATGAATGTGGAAATATGGGAGAAACGTGGGAGACGGGCAATTAATCTGGCAGCTGCGTTGAGAACAGATTGTAGAGGAGAGAGACGGACTATTGGGAGGCCAACAAAGAGGGAGTTACAGTAGTCAATGCGAGAGCAGATGAAAGCATGGACAATGGTAGTAAAAACTGGAGAGGAGACAGATCTTCGGATAGCCTTGAGACGTCGGAGATGGTAGTAGCACAAGCGGGTGAGATTAGAGATAATATTATGGTCAGAAAACGAAAGGGAACTATCAAGAATTACACCCAGGTTGCGGACAGGTGTGGAGAAGGTATAAGAAGGAAAGCTTTGAGATAAAAGAGAGTAGTCAATCTTGGCCAGTTGTTGACGAGTGCCAAACCAAATCAGTTGGGTTTTTGATGGGTTTAGAGAAAGCCGGTTTGAGGATAGCCATGTTTGAAGGTCATGAGAGAGAGCATCAATGCGAGCAACAAGGGAGAGCTGAGCAGACGGGGGCCCATGCACGCAGGCCTGGGCGTCATCAGCGTAGAGGTGGCCAGTGGTTAAATGTGTTGCAAAGATAGAGGAAATATCAGCTGTATAAAGCAGGTAAAGGAGTGGGCCCAGTACTGATCCCTGGGGATCCGGTACAGAACTGTGAACAGTGTTCCTCGAATGCTCGAGATAGCATCCGTGACTCAGTGAATTTGAATCGGAGACTGGATGGTCGTCTTTCATCAACTATTAAATATATAATATACAGTGGCGTACGGAGCCGAAATGCCGCCCGGGGCGCGGGCCCAAAATTCCGCCCTTGGCCACTTAATTTTCGATGTGCTATTTTCTCTAAGATATTGCATGACGCTCGTATTAATAACCTTTATTCCGCTATACAATAGGCCTAACGGTAGACCTATAAAACACGGCTGACTGTGCGCACTATAAGTTTTAAGTTTTAATAACAATAAAATTGAACAATGTATTTTATTTAATGTAACAATTATGCTCATAGTAAACATGCAAAACAAAAGCAGTCTGCAGCATTTTTGCAAAAACGTCAAAGCAGACAAATTAACAGCGTGTAGGCTAACCGAGATTGGAAAATAACTGAATACTATTGCTAAACTCTGTTTAAAGGATAAGTGGTCATTTCAAATGACAAAAGCATGCGGTCAAGTTCTGTCAAAGCCAGACCAAGTTTAAAATTAATTTTAAAATGAGTACTAAACTAAGCGGTGAAAGACTGTGGTGGTGATATTGACAGTCTGTGATTAAATTTTATTCTAAGCCATTAATTCGTTTAGATTGTTATACATAATTATATATATATATATATATATATATATATATATATATATATATATATATATATATAATTATGCTACAGGGATAAGGAGGGTCAATACTGGGAAGGCAAGATCAAGTCCCGTTCTGGAGACCCGAGACGACTATGGTCCGCCTTCAAGGACTTGCTGGGGAGCTCAGTAGCTACTTCATCGCCGGCTCCTCCTCCGTTCTCGGCTGACGAATATCCCAACTTCTATGCCACAAAGATCAATGCTGTTCGTCACGACACCGCTGACTCTCCTCCGCCCTCGTTCTTCTCGACTGAGCTCTCTTTCTCCACCCTTGCTCCGGTCACTGAGGCTGAGCTGCGTCGCCTCATCCTCGCCTCGCCTGCCAAGTCGTCGGAATTGGATCCTCTCCCGACATTTCTCGTCCAGGAGCAAATCGAAACCCTAATTCCGTTCCTGACGATCCTCTGTAATTCTTCTCTACGTGATGGCATCTTACCGGCTTCACAGAAACGTTGTATCATCATGCCTACTCTGAAACAGATGGGTCTGGATCCCTCTAGCCCCTCGAATTATAGGCCAATATAAATGTCAGTTTTATTTCTAAACTAATTGAGAAACTTGTAGCTTCTCAGTTATTGAGCTACCTAGACTCTAATAACCTTCTACACTGCCGTCAGTCGGGATTCCGTAAGGGACACTCTACTGAGACCCTTCTACTTAGTCTGCTTAATGATGTTTACAGTGCCATTGATCGCTCTCAACTTACTCTTCTTGCACTTTACGATGTAAGTGCAGCCTTCGACACGGTAGATCATGATCTTCTACTGCGTCGCCTTTCTACCTCCTTTGGTATCTCCAACTTACCTCTACAGTGGCTTTCCTCATACCTATCTGACCGCTGTTCGTCTACTGTCTTCCACTCCTCGCGTTCCCCTTGGATTCCTGTACCTGTTGGCCTCCCCCAGGGTTCCGTGCTTGGCCCTCTTCTTTATATCCTCTTTACTGCTGACCTTGAATCTGTTCTTGCTGCTATTGCTCTGTCTAGCCACTCTTACGCTGATGATCTCCAATCTTACTTGCATTGCTCTGCAAGGGATGCTCTGAGTGCTGTTCGCGTGATGTCTCGCGCAACTGACACTCTGTCTGCCTGGCTTTCTTCCAATCGCCTGAGACTTAATCCTCTTAAGACCCAGTTCATATGGCTGGGTACCCGCTGGCAGCTGGCAAAACTTGATCTGAAATCTTTCGTAGCTGAATTCCCTTTAATATCATTCTCTACCTCCGTACGAGACCTCGGTGTCATCATTGATCAGGAATTAACCTTTGCTAAGCACCTTTCCTCCTTGTCTCGCTCCTGCTTTTACCATCTCCGTCAGCTTAGGGTCGTTGCTCTCTCTCTCTCTCAACATCTGCTGCTTCTACTCTTATCCAAGCCTTCGTTTGTTCTCGTCTAGACTACTGTTCTTCCCTTTACATTGGTCTTCCTCAAGTCCGCTTGTCCTCTCTTGAGAGGGTCTTACAGTCTGCGGCTCGCCTTGTTGGTTCTATTCCTCGCTATGGTAGCGTATCCTCCTACATGTATCATGCTCTACACTGGCTCCCTCTCCGGCAGCGTATCCTGTATCGGCTCTGCTCTCTTGTTTGGCAAAGCGTCTTGGGCACAGCTCCTCGCTACTTATGCTCCATCTTTACTCTCTCTTCCTCCTTTGCGGGTCGCTCAGCTCTTCGTTCCTCTACTCGGGGTGACTTTCTGGTTCCATTTGCCCGCACTGGTACAATGCAGCGTCGAGCATTTTCTGTTGTTGGTCCAACAGTGTGGAATGACTTGCCATCTTTCCTTCGCCTATCTCCTCGTACACACTCGTCTTCCTTCTACACCCTATTGAAGACTTTTCTCTATGATCAGGCCTGGCTCGGGAGCGCCTCTGAGTAGAACTCTTGAAGAGGCGCTATATAAATTTTATAATATATATATATATATATGTTATATGATTAGACCTATGAAAGGCAGCATAACAAGAATATGCTCTAAAGTAGCCTATGCTGTATGTAGTCTGTTACTCTGTTTACAGTTTACTAGATAAATGAAATTCCGCAGCCCTTTCTGCAATTCTGTTTAGTGTGTTACGTAGACCTCCGAAAGTCATGCCGCCCCTAACGATCAACAGAAGGCAAGCCGACTTGACTAAAGTGACGGTTTCTTTCTTTCTTTCGTTTTCTTTATTCCTTTCTATCCTACTTTTTCAATTTTTATCCTAAATTTACTCATTTCTTATTTTTCTTCAACCCTATTTTGCCGCCCCTACAAAAGTTCCGCCCGGGGCGACTCGCCCCCTCTGCCCCCCTCTTCGGTACGCCACTGATAATATATATTCTATATAATAGTTTCCTTATATGCAAATTTGTCTGTCGGAGGACGCTACGTCACAAACGGCTTCTGTTCTATTGTGAAACAGGAGCCGTTTGTACTGCCGTCTTGACGACGGCGGTCTTGACGACACATATAGGCCTATAATATGACGTCATAATATGACGGGTTAATACTCTAAAACTATATACTGCCATCATAATTATGACGGGAAAATACACTAGTATATATATATATATATATATATATATATTATGCTTCTAAATGTCATTGAATAATGTTTTGAACATCGAATATTCGATATTCGTTCATAAGATTGACATTAAACTAAAGTGTAGATAATCGCAGCTACATTTTTATGTAATTTGCGTTTATTAGAAGGTTTCAATATCAAAGATAGACAACCTTCGCTTTGTCAATAATATGTACATCGATGTATGTTTGTTGATAATTTTGATATCGGTGAAACAGTTTCAAAGTACCTCCTCCGCTTTGTGCAAATTTTGTAACGACCTTATGGTTGGATTGCTGGAGACACAAAATGAAATCTGAGTATCTTGTTTCAACAGAGAAGGATCGCACAACATGCAAAAGCTCCGCATTGATTTCCGTGTTGCGTCGATTTGTTTTGCCTTCACGATGTTTATATCGGCTGACGAGTCTTTCTTTCACATCAGTGAGACAATCGGCAGACTTCATCAGACTGAGTAGAACTGTGGATTGAATATTCTCCGCAAAATAATGGTGGTTAGTTCTGTATATGGCGTATTTTTCAACGTCTTTATAAAACGCTGCAACACAAACCTCGGCGAAATATAAATCAATCCATTGTTCTCAAACATAATCGTTATTTTAGTCTTAAAGTAGAGAAGTTCCAGAGTGCTAATAAAGACAAAATTATATAACAGCTTATTCATGCTCGCTGTGTCAGGTCAGAGAGGTATTCTAAAGAAAGCATAAATTATGAAGACGAATTTCCGGTTGTCAGAAAATCCAGATGTAGATTGAATTCATACGTTGACGCCAAAATCATGTTGCAACTTTTTTGCAGCGAACCATTCAGCTACAGACTCAAATTCAGCATCATCCAGTCTTGTTGTCCTCGAGACCAAGGTCTTGGTCTCGAGTGCACTCGATTTCGTTTTTAAAAGTCTTGGTCTTGGTCTTGGTCTTGAGACCAAAAGTCTTGGTCTTGAGGTTCAAGATCTTGGTCTTGGTCTTGGTCTTGGTCTTGGTCCTGAGGCTCAAAGTCTTGGTCTTGGTTTAGCAAGACCAAAACCAAGACTTTTGACAATATGAGCAGTCAGTTAACAAAACGCAAGGATTTTAAAAATGTATCCAATAAATTGCTTTTAGTATTTACACGGAGTGAGTGAGGCTTTACTGTTGTTTTGGACATTTATTTTGACTTCGGGTTATTTACCATGGAATGATTTCAAGACAGACTCACAATTTGTACATTTACATTCGGTACTTGAAAAGCTGCTCTGTGTGCCAGTGAATTCAGCACTGTAGAACGTATTTTTCACATGGCCGATTTTTATGAGGCCACACAGGTCACGTCTTGGTCAGAAAATTCTGAGCGAAATGGTTTTTAAAAAATGCAACAGACATTTGGAATAACATTTCGCATGAAGGACTTTTGTAAATACGAATTCGAAATTCTCTGCAGTCTGCATGACTTTGTGGAGTTGTTTTGTTTGAATAAAATAAAAGATTAATGTTTTAATTAAAATAGCGAGTAGTCCGACTTGACAATTTCTTTAGTAACAAAATAGAAGTCTGGATATGGTTGTGATGTTTTGGGTATTTTTCTCGGGTTTGGTCTTGAGTTTCAAAGTCTTGGTCTTGGTCTTGGCCTTGAGGTTCAAGGTCTTGATCTTGGTCTTGAGGTTCAATGTCTTGGTCTTGGTCTTGAGGTTCAAAGTCTTGGTCTTGGTCTTGGTCTTGAGGTTCAAGCTCTTGGTCTTGGTCTTGATCTTGAGGTTTAAGGTCTTGACAACAAGACTGGCATTATCAATCTGAAATAGGGTGCAGGGACGTATCTAGCGTTGGGCTTGGGGGGGGCTTAAGCCCCCCCAAACGAAGTTGAAGCCCCCCAAACAAGTCAAGCCGTTGTATGCTTACGGCTAAAATTCGTATGAACACTGTATAAATGCTGCCATGTTCAAGGCTTAAGCCCCCCAAACGAAAAAGGCTAGTTACGTGCCTGATAGGGTGTGATATGATTTTGAGAGAAGACTACATTAGTGTCAGCAGCGAAAAGAATAAATGATAGCACAGGAGATATATTCGGAGGTCATTGATGTAGAGAAGGAACAACTAAAGGCCAAGGTTAGAACCCCATATCTGAATTTTCTTAGGTCAGAAAGAGCACCGTTACACCGTTAGATTTCCGACACACTGGTGTCGGCAATCAAAAATAACTGGTAGGGCCTAAACCAAGATAGTTGGGTGCCTCTGATACCATAGTTGGATAATTTTTTAAAGGTCTTTGCCAGGTCACAAAAATGCCACTAGAGTATTCATTATTTTCAAATACACCTGAAATGTTATTAATGATTTTGAAGAAAATGGCCGGATTGGAAGACATGTTGGGAATGGAATATAATATGTGATTTTTCAATGAATTTAATTAGTCTATTATACATGATTTTTTCATAGTATTTAGAAAAGTAAGGAAGTATGAAGATAGGTCTATAGTTGATGGGGTTGTCCCTCATCCTCTTTTAAAGATTAGGACTGCTTTTGCTATTTTGTTACTTGAGGTACTATGATAGTACTAAGGGAGCAATTAATAAGGTCAGCAAGTACAGGAGCTATGATGGAAATACTACGGGTCGTCAACCCTTTTGCTGTGGGTATTTTCATTGCGTAACTCAAATCGAGAATTTCTTCTGGTGATGTATGTGTTAGTCCAAATGAGCAAGGAAGGGGCATGTCTAGGTATTTCCAAAAGGAAATTGGGAATTAGGAATTTTCTCAGCTAGTGAATGGGCGACATGAATTTGGGTACAAATCTTTTCAGAAGATTGTGTAACTGGACACCTGATTACCATTACAATGTGACTCAGAACGACACTTTCAAGTTAACGTTACGAGTCTTAACAATAATAGAAATGCTATAATTGATTACTGAAGGCTGAGGTCCGATTAAACGATGGATGAAATTGGTTCAAGCAGGAATAAAACTAAATGATTCCACATCAGACGATTCCAGGAAGATACTCAACTGTAATCAATTAAATTATCTCAGGTTCCGCTTTCGTACCAACCTGCTAGATGGCGCCAGAGTCTCCTTTTGAGTCTCCCCTTTCTGAGTCTTTGAAACCAACAAAAATCGACTGAAGCCATTTGACTGAATAAGTCTTGTCTCTGTGAACAACGAGGAGACTGTCTTTCGATCATCACGAAGCATAAATACGACTTCAGCAGAATGAAGTCCATTAGTTCCAGTGGAAGATCATTCATCTGAAATTATATCATATATTTAAAAAATAGTAAAAAATAATGACACGAAAAGTAAATAAGAACGATTGTGTTTCCTTGTAAGGTTTTGGCGGCATCAGCACAAAAATTCACTCGAATTCTCCAGATCAAAGACAGATCTATTATAACTAATGCTATGGTTCTTCGTGTGTTTTGGTTGATTTCTTGCACACGCCTATTATATGTAAGCATATATATAATATATATATGCATGTATGTATGTATGCAAGCACACATGCATGCATGAACGTGATGAACGTGGTGCTTGGTTGTTGAGGCAGCATGTTAAACCGTGTAGCGGAAATCGTGTTGTTGACTTGTTTTTGTGGTCTTGGACCGCTGGCTTTCCTTGGTCCTCAAAGGTTCTGGATTGTTGCGACATTAACAGTACTGACGCGCAGTTTATCATGTGGCGTTCCTGCAGAAAAAAGTAGTGCTAACGTTGCGACGACTCAGAGGCAGATCTAGAATTGTCCGATTACTTGACGGCAACAACCAATTGATGACCAAATAAATGAGACTGTGTGAAAGATTAGACCGGAGGGACAGCTCGCGTGAGTTTATCAAGTGCTCAGATGATAGTTTGAGTTACAAATGTCGTTAACAGATTTGTGCGTATGGAGGATATGTATGTCGCGAGTAAGTATAATTAATTGTAATTATAATTAATAGCTTCTATCGCGCTGGTTTCTAATGCACCTGGAATGAACCGAAGGCGAACCAAACTAAGCTGTAATCTGATCAAAATTCAGAAGATCAGAAGACAAAGAGGTAGTCTATGATGGATAAATAATTTGATAAAGGCTGGTCTTAAGATGAGAGTTGTGCTAAATTGTTATCTCCTACATACAATACCATACACGAATACAAAAGCACTGTGCAGGTTTTGGTTGTGCGGAAGAAAGTTTTAAAAGCTTTTTCCAACAACCGGAAAACCTTGTCAAATCGAAAAAGTACTGATGCGATTAAATATTAAACTGATTGTTAACTAATTGTACGACAGAAAATCAAATATTGCGCGTTTTTTTTATCGATTTCACGCTGCACTACACATCTGGTGATTTTACTGTTCAAAATATGGCGGCCTATGTGCGTATATTAAATGTGCATTTGCATGATTGCGTGTAAGGATAATTATATATATATTTACGTCTATATTTGAATTAATTTATCTATGTATGAATCTACACCAGAAAATCTAAGTTCCGTTTGCATGTATAATAGGGTGTTTTTATAATGCACATGATTTTTTTAACTCAAAGATCTTTTAACGGCCAGGTCGAATTATCATGCCAATTAGTGTATAAACGCCATATATGAAATTATATCGCGATAGCTGAACATTTAGGACTGGCGCAAGGCGACCGAAATTAGGAACCCGGTGACCTGTCTCGGTTTGGCCAAAACTTTAGACGTTACGATGTCTGTTCTTCGTGTTTTCGATCTTCAACATAATTATAGTAATTAATTAAGCTATTGTGGTTTTCTAGAGGAGACACCCGGTGCTACATCAATAGCATGGTATTTAACGCGAGTGGCTGTCTCCCTTGGTAAGATTATGTGTTTGATCCCCGAACGAGCTTGTGCCAATCAGATAATGTCGTGGTTTCCGATCTGTCTACAACAATAATTCCCTCGCCCATGACGATATCGTGCAAGCATGGCGGTAGCGACGGAGGTTTCTCTGTTGGCAACATCATCTGAAGAAGAGGCGAAGATATCGTGCAAGCATGGCGGTAGCGACGGAGGTTTCCCTGTTGGCAACATCATCTGAAGAAGAGGCGTCATCAAATAGCTCAGAAAGAGAACCAGAACCTTCATCGTCAGCTGGACCACCAAAGCGGCGAAAGGGAACAATCTCTGTAGTTACCCGTGATGTTGCAGCAGCTCTAGATCGTACCAAAACCAGCAGCAGGAATGCCTCTCACATTTTCTCTGCTCTCGCTGCATCCAATCTATATGCAGCACCAGCTGGTGAGCTGATCATCAGTCCTTCTGCTATCCATCGAGCAAGGAAGGATAACCGTGCAGCCCTAGCAGCTGAGATTCGTGAATCTTTCGATCCGAAGGTTCCCCTTACTATCCACTGGGACGGCAAGATCATGCCAGATTTTACAGAAACTGGACGAGTGTGCGTTGATCGTCTTCCAATAATGGTATCTGGTAAGGATGTGACCAAACTATTGGCCATCCCCAAACTCCAATCCGGGACTGCTGCCTTCATGGCAGATGCGTGTTTGGCCGAGATCAGAAGTTGGGGATTGGAAGACAGAATCGTGGCCATGTGTTTCGACACAACGGCGAGTAACATGGGTTGCAAGGGCGGCGTATGCATCAAGCTGGAAACGGAATTAGGAAAAGACCTCTTGAACCTTGCCTGTCGACATCATGTTTCAGAAATTGTTCTGGAAAAGGTATTTTCACAGCATGATTCTGCAAGGTCTCCAAAATTGGAACTCTTCAGTCATTTCCGTGACTTCTGGCCGCAAATCGATCAGACCTGTCTGTCTGTCTGTCTGTCTGTCTTTATCCTTCATCGCACAGCAATGAAGGATAAAGACGCAGCACAAAGAGTCAAAGAAATTCGAGAGAATGTCATCACCTTCGCACTGCAGCAACTGAATGCTGAATACCACAGAGACGACTACGAAGAGCTACTAGAACTAACAGTCATTTTCCTAGGAGGAATTCCACCGAAAGGAATAAAGTTCAGGCAACCAGAGGCATTTCACCGCGCGCGTTGGATGGCACGTGCGGTTTATGCAATCAAGATGTGGCTTTTCAGAGAGCAGTTTCCCATTCAACAACACCAGAGGGCATCTCGACAATCATACTCTCAAAAGATGTGGAATCATCTACTTCGAGTTTCACTTTTTGTGACCACAACCTACGTGGAGTACTGGTTCACCTGTACATCACCCATTGAAGCCCCAAGGAGCGATCTTCAATTCTTGAAGGCAATCCATACTTACCCAGACAAGGAAGTCTCACAGGTCGCCCTAGCAGCATTTTCCCGACACCTTTAGTATTTGTCGGAAACCTTGGTTGGACTCAGCCTTTTTGACGATTCAGTCACCTTCGACGAAAAACAGCGCATGGTCTATAACATGCGCAACAATCAGGGATCCGACGAACCTCCAAAAGAGGCTTCCTCCCATACATGATCCATCTACAAAAGCGCTATCCGATTTTTTTACCACTTCTACCATCAAACTTTTCCAGCTCCTCAAATTCGATTACGCTTTTCTTGATCGAGATCCGCAACAATGGGAGTCAGAGCATTCGTTCAATGAGGCGAAATACATCATATCCGCCCTAAGAGTGACGAACGATTTAGCGGAGAGAGGAGTGGCTCTAATGCAGTCCTTCAATGAAGCCCTGGTTCGAAATGAGGAAGAGAAACAATTTGTTCTTCAAATGGTTGAATACCATCGAAATAGATTCCCAAAAGCACTAAAGGGACTAAGTAATGACAAATAACTGAAGGTTCTTGGTTTGCTTTTGCCTTATTTTTTATGTTCAAGTGTTGAAATTGTTCGGATCTTCGAGAATTACAATGTATGAAATTGTTTTCTAAGTGGTAATTTTTCCCAGGCTTTGCGCCAGTTCTAAATCTCTTTTGATTTTCATCTAATTTGGCAAATGTTGATGTTTCTCAAGGTGGAACACAAAAACAACCTGGCCGCACTGGCGTAAACTTGTCCAAAATATTGGTGGGGCAAAATATTGGTGGGGCAAAATATTGGTGGGGCATGGGGTCTGGACCAGTGGTGCAAAAAAGTTTTTTCAAGATGAAACGTTGTTTGTTGTTGTTTTTCGGTTTTTTGGCTTTATGGTTTTTGTTGTTTTGGTTGTTTTTAAGTTTTTCTGATTTCGGATCATAAAAATCATGAAAAATGGCATGAACAAGAGCTCCACCTCTGTAAATTTAGTTGCGATTTCCGAAAATTTAAAATCATTTAATCAATGCTATTAAAATAACTTCTACAAAAATAAGAAATTTATTTTTTTAAACAAATTTTGTGGTTTTCTTTTTGTTGTTGTTTAAAGCAAAATCCGAAAAAGCTTTTTTCACCTCTGGTCTGGACAGTCAGCAAAGGCTTCCGGTGTTACGTTAATGCGTATGAAATGGGTGTTTTGTTTACATGTAAATCTGTTTCACATTGAAGATATTGAAGATAAAAATAAATCTTTGTTTCCATTATGGATTTCTAATAGTATTTCAGTTCTGTGTCTGTTTTTCTGTTTCTGAAGAAACTTTTCTGTATCGAAACATCACATTTTAATATTTGAAGAAATTCTCCTCTCGATTTTTGGGGGGCATTGCCCCGGCTCCTCAATTATTGGGGGGGCACGTGCCCCGGCTGACCCCCCAGAGTCTACGCCTATGCCTGGCCGATATTAATTTTGAAACTTCAAATTATAGACACACCCTAATGTATAATTATATAAATGCCTGCTTTGTAATCAGAACGTCTGAAATCGCTGCCTATTTAACCTAAATGATTTTGCATTAGTAGAAGAAAAATTCCGGTTTCACTTCACTCTGGTGCAATGCTCGAAATGGAAAATTTTACGAAACGGAACGCTAGTCAAAGATATATGGAAGTATTCACGTTAATTTCATAGTATTTTCCACAATAATTCATTTGACGAACCGGAACGGAACGCTGACGAACCGGAACGGCGTTCCGGTGCGTTCCGGTCCATTTCGAGTTCTGCTCTGGTGCTATATAAATTCTCTATTGACTTCACCCATCACCGTCTTTTTTCAAGGGAGAAATTATAGCACCAGTGTGTAGGCCTAGTGAAAACGGCACTTCTCGTCTACTAGAGTAGATTTGGCATAACACTAAGAGATATTTAGTGTGGAATGACCTGCGAGTATCGGGGAACTATATCTCTCTCCAGTACCCGTTCAGACTCGTCGAATGCTAGAGAAAAAGAATAATCAGCATCGTCATTATTATCGCCATCTGCGTTAATTTAACAGAATTTAATTAACTGACAAAGGCAGTGTATTTACGACTATCTGACAGATCTAAGCAACTGCGTTTAAAGATAGCAAATGTATATTGCATTTGTATGTTAACAATCTCTGACGATCTTTTGCCTATTCGTGGCCTTATTACTTAATTCTTTATGCATATATATGAATAATATATACCATCAAATGCCGTGGGATATATCGTTGACTAAATACTGGAACTACCGAAGCCAATAGGCCTATGATGATTAAAACGAACCAAGGCAAAAGTAGAACAGGGAGTAACGGTTAGCAACCGAAGCCTGAGTAGGGGCCCGAAGAATAATGAATACGGTAACACATTGGCGCCAAGTGCAGAAGGTACCAAGATCGAATCCCGTAGCCCTCCATAAGGTTTACTCAGCCTTCTATTCGCTAGATGGCGGCGGTAGTTAAGTGAGTGTTAGGCCGTGATTGGCGTCCTGCGAGGCTGCCGTTAAAAACAGTCTCTTAATAGATCTCGTAAAACTGTTATCATGTGCTTCTACCGTATACATGTATGTTAGGCGCCCTGCGTGGATGCCGTTTCTACTATATGTATGTTCACTGTACAGCGCAGTGCGGTTAGCATGCGCTTAATTAAAGAAAATATATTATTATTATCTTTAATTTCCGTAAAGTAGCTTCTATTACACATCAAGGAGTTTAGGGTGAAATTTCCTGGACGAGGTATACAGTATGCATGGAATAGAGAAGTCAGTCTTAAGAACAGGTTTTAACACGATTTCAGTTGAATAAGAGAACACGTTTTAAAGCCTAAAATAATAATTATGGCCCACACATAAAATTCAAGCCGATATTTTACAATTTACCATTGCAGAAATGTCGGCTTCGATTGAAGCTATATGCTATCCTTTTGATGTTTACTCGAATGTTTCCAATAGGTTTCAGCAACCTATTGAACACTGTTTCAATGACACCCTCCAGGTGTCCACTTGCACAAACTTCCTGTAGATAATCTCCTTCTCTTTGTTCAAGACAATGGAAGTAGAGGGCTATACTATGACGAGCTTTGGCACCGACCAATCTCAGCTGAACCAATTCCAAAATCCGATTACTTTCGGCTGGGGATTTGTCACTGAGTATGTCAGCAATGCTTGTTACAATTTGCTGTTCTGCCTGATTCACGCACGCTCCCCCAGCATCAATGGTAGCATCAATCTTAGCGAGCACTGAAAAGCAACGAAACATATTTTTTAAGCCTAAGTTGTTATTATTTATGGATACCAAAACTAACTTTTAATTCTATATCTATTATTGAACTTTCTACGCGAAAAGGTCAATAAAACGGAGTTCCGAGACAAGTTTTCGCCAATAAATTGTTCACGGTCGTTAACAATAGTCAAATCAAGACATGCGAACACGTAAGCTTTGGATCATAGACCCTGCCTTCTAGGTACCGGCCCACTATTCCGGCGGTTCGCTATTCCGGGGGTCCGCTATTCCGGGGATCGGCCGGAGTATACATACATACAACATACATGCATGCATACATACATACATACATGCATACAAACATTCATACATACATACATACATGCTTACATACATGTATACAAATATACATACATGCATACATACATGTATGTATATATACATACATGCATGCATACATGCTTGTATGCATACATACATACACGCATACATTCATACATGCATGCATGCATGGATGTATGTATGCATGTTTGTATGTATGTGTGCATGTTTGTATGCATGTATGTACGTGTATATGCATGCATGTATCTTGTATGTATGTATATTCCGGCGGATCCCCGGAATAGCGGACCCCCAGAATAGCGGACCCCCGGAATAGTGGACCGGAACCGCCTTCTACCGATTAAGCGACCTTACAATAAAAATACTATGAAAAATTCTACTACAATATTATGTCTCCCATACTAATAACGTTAGTGCTGTAATAATAAGAAAAGAATAAGTGTTTGGAAACGTTAAGATTATAAGGATAAAAACTAGAATAGCCCTACTCGTTTTCAGTGTGAGGAATCCCATATGAAAGTCGTCCAGTCAATGGCGTCTGGCCTTAATTTCATTTCTTTATCTTCTAGTTATTTCTTTATCTTAACGATGAGCAACTTTCCTTGCATTCAACTGCAGTGTTGTTGCGAATACTTATGCGCTACCGTAAGTCTTAAAATATGGCTCTACGATTACATCCGTTGTATAAACAGTCGTTTACCACATTTATGACAGAATAATCAGCAGAAATAGTATTCAGCATCGGCACCCCAAGAGCAGGTTCACACCACCCTTGGGTGCCGCAGCATCCAAGTCGGGAGACACGGCTCTATAACACATTGTCAACTACTTTAACAATATTACGAACATTGCACATCACATAGCAATATTCAACTTCAGGTAATCAATTCTTGGGAATCGGCTCAATATGTGATTTTAGCCTGCCATAAGTTGAACTTTTGAACTCAATTAGCTGGCTATTTCCACAACCCGAGGGTTTAGAAATATGTGATAAAAACGTCGTACTAATAGGCCTACATACAGGAAAATGCTTATGACAAAACCTCATTGGCAGTATTCAAAATTAATATCTTAGCTATTAAAAATTCTCACTCCCGATTAATCTGGCTCCATTTCCTGAAATTTTCCTAACTTTATCTTGGACAGAAGTGGTCCAGGCGCTGACGGTGGATAGGCTGGTCTCAGTGACGAAGATTTTGAGTTAATTAAGAATTTTTTACTATGGATAATATGTGAAGACATAAGTGTCTGAACATAAAACGTACATCCGCCTTTCTCAAATATTTCTGCAATGTGGCTTTGATTGGAAGCATGAAGGCATTTGATTGTCTGCAAATAGCTGTTTAAACTGCATCTTCTCATCAGTTTAATCAGTTCTTCGTTTTTCGCATAAGATGTTGGCTTCGAAGAAATCAATTCCTTCTGTCTGTTATTGATGACTCCGGTAGTAAACATTCGAGGAAGTAGATCACCTGTGTCCAGGAGATCAACCAACCATTCTTCGTTTGCATTGATTATTGAGAGTTCTTTCGCAGACAAAGGCCAATCTCCACCAAATTCTGGTTTACGTTCTAGAAACGAAGTAACAACCAACATAAACCAGTTTCTTAATACAGCAAAAGCAGATACTTTACAGTTTAGGAATGCTTGTTAAGAGAAATTTATATCAATTATCGTTCAATGTAACATACATTAACCGCAGATACATTTAAATTTCTTAACAGGTCATCTGTTCGTCTGTTTCCCTACTGGAGAGGCATCGTGATGGAAACTGTAATCCTATCGTGGAGGATTAGCAGTTTTAAATGGGACCACTATTATACACTGTCTCATACTTACAGAAAATATTCGAGAGCAATATGAAAGTTGTGGTTCGAAGCAAGTGATTTTGCGGATGAACATGGCCTATGTGCAAGTTACATTCTGGTATTACAAGATTCTAGCGAAAAACTCATGTGAAAAGTTATAATCGATTACATCAGCTTACTTCGTGTCGACTTGTACTCGTTAATAAAAATGAGAACATTTGTGTCTTCACGATTTGCCAACAAGAACAGACAGAACTGTAGGTTGAAGAAGAAGTGAATGGAATGGTTATCAGTTATATACAAGAATAAACTCGCCTCCATTTGCAATCAGATAGTTCGCAAGATGAGTCTGCTTTGAATCTCTTAGAGCCTCGATCAGTTCTTTGAATTTCTCTTTGAGTATAATGCAGTCAATGATCATCATGTTTCTTTTACGATAAAGACGCTGATCCTTGATCTCAGCGATTTCCCTTTCGGATAGAGCATTTCTCGCGCGTAGTTTGCTAAGCAATCCAAAATCCGGATCCATCCATTCCTCCAGAAAGTCTTTGTTCACTGGTCCTGTCATTTCTGGTTTTGTGCTGATCAGCTAAACCATTCAACGACAATGCACTCATCAACTGCAAAACAGTTGTTCCAGATTTATAGATCATCTCGAACATTTAATTCGATAAAATTACCCATGCACACCTGTCTCTGAGAAAACTGGCGCGATTCACAATCCATGAGTTACAGAGAAATCGGAAAGTTTAGTCTACGGACAGAAAAACGTCGTGTAGATGTTTTCGGATGCTTGATAAGACACCTCTTGAAACCCTCTATAAAAGCACTGCCTACTATATTCCAAAATGAATAAGTTCGCTAAGAAAAAAGCCAATTAGTAAACGTATAGTGCTCATTTAGCTAGAGCTGAAGCAACGGATTTCTTTCGAGAGTTTAAAGTTCATATCATGGTCAGAGTTTCCTAACTTGTTTTTCATCGAGGAAGAGAAAGATGACAGCCTACGGAGTCCGCAGAACATGGTTTAAGTCATGGCTTAAGTCATGGTATACCGCTCCATGTTAAGATGGAAACGTCATTTTGAATTTTTTGTTAATAAACATTTATAAAACGCCTCTAGTAGGGTGAATCGTTCAGGGGTGCTCCCAGTGCGCAAGGCCACAAGAAAAGAAATAAGTTCTGAGGGAAGCAAAAGAAGACGAGGGGTACCTATTAAAATTTGAGCGTGAGTAGAACTGTAGAAGGAGATAGTGTATTCCAGAGAGAGGGATCACTTGACGCAAAAGATCGTGACTGCGCCATAGCTGTTCTAGTATTGGGAACTTAAAGATCCAGTCTGCTCGAGGAGCGAAGTGGACGATGCGAAGAGACAGAAAGAGGTGAATTATACCCCGTCATCGATCGAATCGAGTGCTACGATCGACAAGAGGACGACTCGTTCAACTTTGCCGACTAGTCGTCCTCTTGTCGACTCAATCGACTTGACAAATAAACGATCGACTTGGTCGATTTTTGCTGACGAATGTTGCATTCTTATATTCCAATACCTAAAATACTCATGAATTCAATTGCACACTCTTCCTCAAACTGTCAAACTGTGATTGAACTATTAAATAAAATCTCAGGTATTACATTGATATTGTGTGAGGTTGACTTGAGTTAGTCTCTCAAAAATTCATACTACACACTGTACGCTCCAGACAAGTCAACTGCACAGCACGTGTCAGAGGACACGCGATTTTAGGCCCCTCTTATATTCATGTAAATATTAAGCCACGCTGTCGCCGTCGACTCGATCAACTAGGCTACACGGGAATCTCCTAGATTATGGGTACAGAAATTAGTACCAGGCTACCAGCTCAATAAATAAGACGGCAGTAGAGGGCGTAAGTGCCGTGTCTAGATTATTGTTAGTTCAAGAAGCTTTAAACTATTCAAGATTACTGAAGTTAGTTACTGTAGTAGTCTGTAGTTTAACGCATCTTAGTCTCTCCATTTCACTGTAAAAGTGGAAAAAGTATGACCCATCTATACAGGTTTCACTGAACTGAAAAGGTGAACTGCAAGAACGATATTAAATAAAGCCTGACCATGAGGATGGCGGTCATGGCTAAATTGACGAAGCTGGAAATACAAGTCAATACTTTAGGGGGAAGGAGGACACAGTTGATAACATCCATTAATTTACCACATACTTTACCTGCGGACATAAAAATAGGTCAGCAAGACTGAATATGTGTCGCTTCATCCAGCAACATCGTTTGAGTTGTTTAATGCAGACAGAAACTGGTATTTTTACATTTTCATGTTTTTGGTACTTTAAAGTAAATTTTTGCCTAATCGCTCGGCCGAATTTTTCACAAAGGTATGTATAACGTAGGTATTTACGTGTACATGTTTTGTAAACATAATTTCATTGGGTATTTAATGGATAAATGAAAAAAATAACACGCGCCGCGGGTTTATCAGTATGTGTCTTTGGATGAACAACGTATGGTGTAGTACACAGTCGATCAGTGATCGACTGTGTACCCACCATTGTTTTTATAAAATAAAATAAAATGTCAAAAATTGCACCATATATATATGTATATATATATATATACATATACATACATATATATATATACATATATATATATATATATATTGTTGCGAGTTGCCTACAGCCATCCCGCCATTATCATCCTCACGTGCACTTGCTAACCTTAGTTAAGACGCACCTCGTTTGAAGCTAGAAGTAGGATGGTCTCGTTGGCTATATATAGCAGTGTTCTTGTGTCTACAAGGAGACCGGTTTTAGTTAAGTAAGGCGTAAGACGTGCACTGGTTGTGTCACGCATTGTAAGTACCCTTTTGTGGTCGTTTTCCGAGAGTGTACCCTACGTGGTCGCTACTCATGTTTAATTGCCGGTTCTCGAGTTGTATCTTCCTTTGTGGAGTTTGTGCAGACGTCTTCTCGGAAAGTCTGTCTTTTGTCGTTTGGTTTTGTCTCGTATGTGTGAGTATCGCTTCAATTATGTACATAGTGTAAATATACGTTTTATCAATATTGCGAAAGTCTTCGTTTTTCTTGTCATTTCTCATATCATTCTAACTCACATTTCACCTCTAGACTAACAAGCTAACATATGGTTGCTCGTCCTTAAAATTCATCGTTTTCCGTTTTGTTTACTTGGAAATTTTGAGCGTTGACTTCGGAAATTTTGAAAATGCGTAAATTGGGATAATTTTGGTCCTATAGTCGTTTTGTTTGAATTGAGTGGCATAAGTTTCTAAAATGGAAAATTCGCTACCGTTTAAGCCGTTGGAATGTGCAGATATTTTCGATATGTCTGTCGAAGAGATGAAGGAAAGTTTAAATAGTTTAGGAGTAGGAATAAAAACTTGGAATGAGGTAGAGCTGCAGAAAATGGTCTGGGTAGCTCTTGACGAGTTAAAAAGGAAAAAATTTGAAATTTGGGCACAGAAGGTTGACGAAGAAAGAGTTCGAATTCATGAGCAGAAAATGAAAGAGTATGAAATGGATATAGCACGTCCGAAAGCGACTAAGAGTGTAGAATTCGTCACGGGCGTAGACATGTCTGTACAAGTGAAGGATGGGCCGACTAAAATGGTCGACGCTGGCTACTTGTCATGCTGTTCGTCTGGTTATGTGTATACGCCCACTGGACTTTCTCGCAATATTGTTGTGTTGAGAGATACTAGTTCTTTGCAAAGCTTGGCTAGCAAGGAATAATTGCATGCTAATGAGTTCTGTGACACCGGTGAGGTACGACTTATTGGGGTTTTTTCGGGCGTCACATTTTGGGTTTCTTTGGTTGAAATTCGAGTTGAGTCTAAATTTGCTAACGGCACTATCTTATGTGGGTTGGTAGACCATTTGCCACCTGGCATTCACGTTCTGATTGGTAACGACTTTAGTACACAGGATGAGATAAATGTGGGCGTGACGACGCGCGCTCAAGTTAAATTGACCGATTCTGGCTCTTTACCTGTGTCGCATACTCAATCTGTAGAAGATAAGTCTGTTGATATAAATGTGCAGTTAGACGATAAACTAAATCAAGGTGTGTCGCTAAATATTTCGGATAGTTTGTACACCGAGTCTGTGGAAATTAACGACTGTGACGATACGGGACTGAATGAAGGTGATTTATCGAGTTTGTTCACTGAAACGGATGAGGTGAACGTGTGCAGGTATTCTGGCCGTATTGAATTTATAAATTTGTTTTCTAATACTCCTGAGTTCTTTGGTGAGCCAAGGGCAAACACTTCGGATGTTGATGAAGGTGTGTCATCGGACGATTTGGTTCGGTTGTTTGACGAAGACAACGAGGATGATGTTGCGCCAGTTGACTTACTTTGTTTCTGTCAAGATGAGTATGTTTTGTCATCTTTATTTGCAAGTGATGATGAGTCGAGTGAGATAGTGGTCGATGAACTGAATGACTGTGAATGGTTCAAAGGTATTTTGTATGAGTCTCTTGATGGTATTTCGAAGGATTTAGATTTTGACTCGACTGTGCACAGTGATGATAGTTTCGTTCATAGTTTGAAGGAGGTGAATGAGAATGTGTTTATGCCTCGAGGTTGTGTTCAGAATAGTCAGAGTTTGACAGTACCTTTGCATCCGAATGATTTAATTTGTGAATGTAAGGCTGATGTAATGGATTGGAGCTTGACAGGAAAGACTTTGCCTGTATTTGATAGGTCTGTTTCACAGAATGTGTTGTTTCACGAGATGCATTTGACTAGAGAGGTTTGTTTTATGAGCGAATGCTTCGAGTTGTCAGTAACTTTGAGTTGTGGCACTATGGTTTTGGTGAATGACTCGCTTCATGCGCATTGGCTGTGTTGTTGCCTTTCGTTTAGTTGGACTGTATTCCAAGGCAGTGGCATATCTTGTACAATGATGTCTGTTTGCCAGTGGTTTTCTGTTTACATACATCGTAGATATTTGTGGTCTGCATTTCGAGTGTTTGGGAAGCTATGTGTTTTGTGCGTTGATGAGCTTGATTGTTCAGAGCCAATGATTGATTCTCTTGTGAACCGTTGTACTGATTCTAATGCTGTTGGAAGAGTTTATTTACAGAGATGTTCTGTTTTGGATCGTGTTGGTGGATGTCGACGGAGCAAGCGACTGCGAATGTGGAACCGATCTTCTGCTTCATCGACCAAGTTCGTGGCAATGGTGGTCCTGCTGATGACACTGTGCTACTATGTTGGTGATGTCTCGCTGTCGGACGATGATGTTTCTTCGACTGTGCTGCACAATGGCGTGCGTTGTCAATTCGCATGCGTGTCACGACCGAGGAAGGTAGTGGTCAATACGGACTACGCTTTTCGACGACACTTTGGACCGTTGGTCTCTTCACTTGCCTATGTCGGTGAGGGCAATCGCGTTCGATTCTAGGCATTGGACTTTGCTCTTCGAAGGAAATTTCTTTACGTCGCTCAGGATCCTTGGAGTCGACCGGCGAGCGAATCGCCATAGGGGTTTTTGCGGTTGGGGGTTATTGCTTTGTAGGTGTTTGTTGGTTGTGTTTTTGTGTTTTCTAGTAGACTGTTATGTTGATGAACTTGAGATCGTTTCACTTCATGTACATTTGTAGTTTTCGCATGGTCGGAAACACTTTAAATGTTTCCTCTTTTTCGTTGTCGGGGGGTCTGTTGCGAGTTGCCTACAGCCATCCCGCCATTATCATCCTCACGTGCACTTGCTAACCTTAGTTAAGACGCACCTCGTTTGAAGCTAGAAGTAGGATGGTCTCGTTGGCTATATATAGCAGTGTTCTTGTGTCTACAGGGAGACCGGTTTTAGTTAAGTAAGGCGTAAGACGTGCACTGGTTGTGTCACGCATTGTAAGTACCCTTTTGTGGTCGTTTTCCGAGAGTGTACCCTACGTGGTCGCTACTCATGTTTAATTGCCGGTTCTCGAGTTGTATCTTCCTTTGTGGAGTTTGTGCAGGTGTCTTCTCGGAGAGTCTGTCTTTTGTCGTTTGGTTTTGTCTCGTATGTGTGAGTATCGCTTCAATTATGTACATAGTGTAAATATACGTTTTATCAATATTGCGAAAGTCTTCGTTTTTCTTGTCATTTCTCATATCATTCTAACTCACATTTCACCTCTAGACTAACAAGCTAACATATATATATATATATATATATATATATATATATATTATATATATATATATATATATATATATTATATATATATATATATATATATATATATATATATATATTGTTAGCTTGTTAGTCTAGAGGTGAAATGTGAGTTAGAATGATACGAGAAATGACAAGAAAAACGAAGACTTTCGCAATATTGATAAAACGTATATTTACACTATGTACAAAATTGAAACGATACTCACACATACAAGACAAACGAAACGTCAAAAGACAGACTCTCCGAGAAGACGCCTGCACAAACTCCACAAAGGAAGATACAACTCGAGAACCGGCAATTAAACATGAGTAGCGACCACGCAGGGTACACTCTCGGAAAACGACCACAAAGGGTACTTATAATGCGTGACACAACCAGTGCACGTCTTACGCCTTACTTAACTAAAACCGGTCTCCTTGTAGACACAAGAACCATGCTATATATAGTCAACGACCATCCTACTTCTAGCTTCAAACGAGGTGCGTCTTAACCAAGGTTAGTAAGTGCACGTGAGGATGATAATGGCGGGATGGCAGAAGGTCACTCACAACAGACCCCCCCACTACGAAAAAGAGGAAACATTAAGAGTGTTTCCGACCATGCAAAAACTACAAATGTACATGAATCGAAACTATCTCTAAAGTTCAACAACATAACAGTCCACTAGAAACGTTTACAACACAAAAAGAGAATCATCTATGTAGGCTGAATGTTCAATGAGTATTGTTGGAGTTCAAGACTCCATCGCAAAAGAAAACATCCGAACCAAAAGCACAAAACCTCCTGCAAAGAAACTACTGAAAATATCTCTCCAGAAGAAACACCGGAAAACTCTAAGACTGACTCCAAAGATCCTGAGCGACGTGAAGAAATTTCCTTCGAAGAGCAAAGTCCAATTCCTAGGATTGAACGTGATTGCCCAACACCGACATAGGCAAGTGAAGAGACCAACGGTCCAAATTGTCGTCGCAAAGCGTAGTCCGTATTGACCACTACCTTCCTCGGTCGTGACACGCATGCGAAGTGACCAGGCACGCCACTGTGCAGCACAGTCGAAGAAACATCATCGTCCGACAGCGAGGCATCACCAACGTAGTAGCACAGTGTCGTCAGCAGGACCACCATTGCCACGAACTTGGTCGAAGAAGCAGAAGATCGGTTCCACATTCGCAGTCGCTTGCTCCGTCGACATCCACCAACACGATCCAAAACAGAACATCTCTGTAAATAAACTCTTCCAACAGCATTAGAATCAGTACAACGGTTCACAAGAGAATCAATCATTGGCTCTGAACAATCAAGCTCATCAACGCACAAAACACCTTGCTTCCCAAACACTCGAAATGAAGAGCACAAATATCTACGATGCATGTAAACAGAAAACCACTGGCAAACAGACATCATTGTAAAAGATATGTCACTGCCTTGGAATACAGTCCAACTAAACGAAAGGCAACAACAAAGCCAATTCGCATGAAGCGAGTCATTCACCAAAACCATAGTACCACAAGTCAAAGTTACTGACAACTCAAAGCTTTCGCTCATAAAACAAACCTCTCTAGTCACATGCAAATCTGGACACAACACAAGATTCTGTGAAACAGAAGTATCAACTACAGGCAAAGTCTTTCCTGTCAAGCTCCAATCCATTACATCAGTCTTACATTCACAAATTAAATCATTCGGATGCAAAGGTACTGTCAAACTCTGACTATTCTGAACACAACCATGAGGCACAAACACATTCTCATTCACCTCATTCAAACTATGAACGAAACTATCATCACTGTGCACAGTCGAGTCAACATCTAAATCCTTCCAAATAACATCAAGAGACTCATACAAAATACCTCTGAACCATTCACAGTCGTTCAGTTCATCAACCACTATCTCACTCGACTCATCATTCACAAATAAAGATGACAAAACATACTCATCTTGACAGAAACAAAGTAAGTCAACTGGCGCAACATCATCCTCGTTGTCTTCGTCAAACAACCGAACCAAATCGTCAGATGACACACCTTCATCGACATCCGGAGTGTTTGCCCTTGGCTCACCAAAGAACTCAGGAGTATTAGAAAACACATTTATAAATTCAACAAAGCCAGAATACCTGCACACTTTAATCTCATCCGTTTCAGTGAACAAACTCGATAAATCACCTTCATTCAGTCCCGTATCGTCACAGTCAATAATTTCATGAGACTCAGCGTACAAACTTTCAGATATATTTAGTGACACACCTTGAATTAGTTTATCGTCTAACTGCACATTTATATCAGCAGACTTACCCTCTACAGATTGAGTATGCGACACAGGTAAAGAGCCAGAATCGGTCAATTTAACTTGAGCGCGCGTCGACACTCCCACATTTATCTCATCTTCTGGACTATCCAAGTCTGTACCAATCAGAACGTGAATGCCAGGTGGCAAATGGTCTACCAACCCACATAAGATAGTGCCGTTAGCAAATTTAGACTCAACTCGAATTTCAACCAAAGGAACCCGAAGCGTCACGCCCGAAATACCCCTAACAAGTCGTACCTCACCGGTGTCACAGAACTCATTAGCATGCAATAATTTCTTGCTAGCCAAGCTTTGCCAAGAACCAGTATCTCTCAACAGCACAATATTGCGAGAAAGTCCAGTGGGCGTATACACATAGCCAGACGAACAGAATGACAAGTAGCCAGCGTCGACCATTTTAGTCGGCCCATCCTTCACTTGTACAGACATATCTTCGTCAACCTTCTGTGCCCAAATTTCAAAATTTTTCCTGTTTAACTCGTCAAGAAATACCCAGACCATTTTCTGCAGCTCTACCTCATTCGAAGTTTTTATTACTAGTCCTAAAATTTTTAATCTTTCCCTCATCTCTTCGACAGACATATCGAAAATATCTTCAATGTTCAAAGGCTTAAACGATAGCGAATTTTCCATTTTAGAAACTTATGCACTCAATTCAAACAAAACGACTATAACAATTCAAAATTCTTCTATTCAAAATTCCCAATATCCGTACTTTAAACTTCACTCTCAAAATTCAATTTCAAAATTCTACTTTCAAAATTTCAAATAGCTTCGGACGACCTCAAATGTTAGACCGTCAAATACGCAATTCCAATTTCCAATTTTACAAAACTGAAAACGGTAAATTCTTAAGGACGAGCCCCCATATGTTAGCTTGTTAGTCTAGAGGTGAAATGTGAGTTAGAATGATACGAGAAATGACAAGAAAAACGAAGACTTTCGCAATATTGATAAAACGTATATTTACACTATGTACAAAATTGAAACGATACTCACACATACAAGACAAACGAAACGTCAAAAGACAGACTCTCCGAGAAGACGCCTGCACAAACTCCACAAAGGAAGATACAACTCGAGAACCGGCAATTAAACATGAGTAGCGACCACGCAGGGTACACTCTCGGAAAACGACCACAAAGGGTACTTATAATGCGTGACACAACCAGTGCACGTCTTACGCCTTACTTAACTAAAACCGGTCTCCCCGTCGATACAAGAACCATGCTATATATAGTCAACGACCATCTTACTTCTAGCTTCAAACGAGGTGCGTCTTAACCAAGGTTAGTAAGTGCACGTGAGGATGATAATGGCGGTATGGCAGAAGGTCACTCACAACAATATATATATATATATATATATATATATATATATATATATATATATATATATAAGAGAAATGTTAGAGATAGAATTAGGATCGAGTTCCTCCAACTCTTCAGATGATGGGTCTAAACTAAATGAACTGGTTAGCATGGAACTTGAGTTGAATTCTCCATATGGACCTGAATTAGAAGTCTTCTCCCCACCTCCTGAAAATATAAAAGCAATTAATAATGATAACATTGATGCTGACCAAAATTTTTACAGAACTAATCCATGGTCTAGCAGCTATATTTCCCTAGAAACTTTTCAAAGAACCCTACTGAATGGCTAAAATAAGTACAAGACATTGACAGTACTCCATATAAACTGCAGAAGCATAATGTACAAAACAGCAGAGATACAAGATATAATAGATAAAACCCGCCTAGCAATTGTGGCACTAACTGAAACTTGGTTAGACGATAGTTTATCGGACTGCATCCAAATCACTGGGTATAAATTCATGGGCAAGGCGAGAAGGGGAGGAAGAGGTGGGGGAGTTGCATTCTTAATAGAGAACAACCTCAACTACTCAGTCATTAATGTAGACGATGCGGTATTGGACTGTGAATCATTTGAAGGCTTGTTTATTAAGATTAACCTAAAAACCTGTTCTCCTTTAGTTGGTGTTATTTAGAGGCCGCCCGCGCAGAACATGGCAGCATTCCAGCTTGACTTTGATCAGCTGATTTCAAAAATTGAAAAGAAAACGAAAGAAATTATTCTCCTTGGAGATTTTAATATAGACCTATTGAGGGTCAATGACCATATAGACACCAACTCCTTTTACAATGGCCTAATCGCTAACCATTACCTCCCCGCTATCACCAAACCTACCAGGATTACGCAAACAACGAAAACCTTAATAGACAACATTTTTTGCACGAACTGGTCGAAATTAAAATCGGCTTCCATTATCATTTCGGACTTATCCGACCATCTTCCTATTGTGGCACAATTTTCTCTTGAAAAATATTACATAAAAGAGTTAGATTATGAAGATCGAAGATCCATTACACCTAAAGGTCTAGAAAATTTTTCAAATACCCTTGAAGGAACTGGATGGGACCAAGTTAGTAAATACTCGCGGTCAGGGATGGTTAACGAGGCCTATGAATCTTTTATCTCTGTATACAAAGAAGCATACACTAAAGCTTTCCCCTAAAATGTTCGACTAGTCCAAAAAAGCACAAATATACAAAAGAATGGATGACCTCTGGGTTACTGAAATCATGTACGAAAAAAAATCTCCTTTATGCTAAATACTTAAAGAATCCAAATCCTGATAATAAAAAGAAATTTACGATATATAGAAACAAGTTTAAAGCAATCAGAATCCAAGCAGAAAAGAGTTACTATGCAACCGAGTTTCTTAATTGTCATAATGATCTCAGATCTACTTGGAAATTAATTCGAACCGCCCTGCAACTCGAACCGACTATGGAGAAGATAAATGCAATAATGATTGATGGAATAAGAATAGAAGACCCTAGTACATTAGCCAATAAATTCAATGACTATTTTATAAACCTACCCAAGGATTTGGCCAAAACTGTACCCCCCGCCCCCACCTCCTACCGTGAATACTTACCGCCCTCCAACTCAAAGTCCATGGGACTCCTCACAACTTCGCCAGATGAGCTATTGAGAATAGGTCTTAATTTAAAACAGACGCACGCAAGAGGAATGGATGATATAGACCCGTATGTAGGCAGACGATACTTGCATTTAATTATCCACCCACTCACTGAACTTATAAATAGTTCACTGGCTAATGGGATTGTCCCGGAGGCACCTAAGACCGCTAAAGTCGTGCCTATCTTTAAAAAGGGGAATAAAGAGAATATATCAAATTATAGGCCCATATCGATTCTGCCTTTCTTCGCAAAATTTATAGAAAAGATTATGCATGACAGACTAAGTTCCTTCATCCTTAAATCCAAAATTATACATGCATCTCAACACGGGTTTCAGGCGGGACACTCGACCTTTATGGCCCTCCTTGATATGGAAGAGTTAGTCTCAAAAGCCATTGATAACAACGAATATTCTGTTGGGGTATTCTTAGACCTCGCAAAGGCATTTGATACTGTAAATCATAATGTCCTACTAAATAAATTGAACCATTATGGGGTCAGGGGTATTGAACTAAACTGGTTTAAAAGTTACCTAGAATCTCGTACACAATGTGTTGTATGTAATGGAGCCATCTCTGAATTAGGAACTGTTACCTTTGGAGTGCCGCAAGGCTCAAATTTAGGACCGCTCCTCTTTTTAATATATATAAACGACTTGGCTTCAGTGTCCTCGACCCTATATTTCATCCTGTTCGCGGATGATACTAACCTTGTTTACTCTAACTCCTCCCCTGAAGCACTTATGGAAACTGTCAACCAAGAGCTAATGAAAGTTAACAATTGGTTCACAGCAAATAAACTAACCGTAAACACAGATAAATCCAATTTCATTATCTTCAAATCGCACAGAAAGATTAAACCTGTAAATTGGTCATTGACCCTTAACGATCTTCCAATTGTACAAGTGGAATCCACAAAGTTCCTCGGAGTACTAATAGATCAGCACCTTACCTGGAAAACGCACATCAATTACATAACATCAAAAATAGCGAAAAATATTGGCATTTTATCTAGAATTGCGTACCTACTCCCAAGAGATATAAAGAAAAGTCTCTACCATACCTTAATATACCCATTCTTGACTTACTGTAACTTCATATGGACCTCAAATTATCCGTCTCGTCTACAAAAATTGGTAACCCTACAAAAAAAGGCCATTAGATTGATTGAGGGAGCAGCTACCAGTGTCAGTACACGACCTATATTTACTAGCCTGAAACTATTAAATATTACCCAAATTAGAACTTACCAAATAGTAGATTTATTCTACTGCTTTGAACATAACCTTTTACCTGACTCTTATGTAAATTATTTCTCGAAGGCATCAGTCTGGCACAGTCATAACACTAGAGGAGCACCATTATATAGACCAATTAAAGCCCGCACTAATCTTAGATCCTTTAACGTTAAATCTATGGGACCGCAGATATGGAACACTATACCGCCCCATATCCAATCCGCACAGACCAGGCAACGGTTTAAAAGGCTAATGAAGGATTTCATCCTGGCTACAACTAACGATAATATCTGCCCGACCTGACCCCCGCCAGGAATTTACCCAGGGGATGGAGCCGGAGCCCAGCGCCTGTGAAGTTCACCTTACTTTTTGTAATTAAGATTAGTTAAGATTAGTTAAGGATTAAAACCTTACGAGCCCCTCTCAAATCAAACATTGTTAGTAAAAAAAATCGTTTATGTGACCAAAACATGAGTGGGCTATAATTTAGACGAACCACTAAGAAACCTATCGCCTGAACCACTTGGGTATCCCCGCTTAGCGGGACTTCAGTCCCTTTGGGCACCCTTTGCCTCTCCTGACAATGTGATTAAGTATAATAGGCAACAATGTTTTTTTCTTTCAGGGTGTTAAATTTACAGCCACAGCCTATCTGTGTGATTAATCGGTTAAAATACATGTATAAAGAACTATATGTGATATGATCACTTGTCAGCAGATGCAATAAAGCTATTGTCATTGTCATTGTCATTGTCATATATATATATATATATATATATATATATATATATATATATATATATATATATATATATATATATATATATATATATATATATATATATTAGGGTTTGTCTTAAATTTAAAGTTTCAAAATTAATATCGGCCAGGATGTTTTTGTGTTCCACCTTGAGAATCATTAACATTTGCCAAATTAGATGAAAATCGGAATCGATTTAGAACTGGCGCAAAGCCACGGAAGAATTATCACATAGAAAACAATGTGATACATTGCGATTTTCAAAGATCCAAACAGTTTCAACACTTAAACATAAAAAATAATGTAAAAGCAAAAGAAGAACTCAGTTATTTGTATTTTATGTATTCTCTTTAGTGCTTTTGGAGAATTTATGTCGATGGTTCTTCCTCATTTTGGACCAGGGTTTCACTGAAGGACTGCATAAGCTACTCATTTCTCCGCCGCACCGTTCATCACTCTTAGAACGGATACGATGTCTTTTGCCTCACTGTACACGATGGTTCTGAATCTCAGTGTTGCGGGTCTCAATCAAGAAAAGTGTAATCCAATCCGAGGATCTGGAAATGTTTGGTGGTAGAAATAGTGAAGAAATCGGGTAGTGCATTTGTAGGTGTATCTGGGGGAGGTCTCTTTGGGGTTCGTCGGATCCCAGATTGTTGCGTAGCTGTGGACCATGCGCTGCTTTTTGTCGACAGTAACTAAATCGTTGAAAAGGCTGAGGCCAACCAAAGTCTCAGAAAAAGACCAAAGGTGTCGAGAAAATGCTGTTAGCGCGACCTTTGAGACTTCCTTATCTGGGCATATATGGATTCCCTTCAAGAATTGAAGATCGTTCCTTGGGGCTTCATTGAGTGACGTACAGCTGAACCAGTACTTCACGTGGATCGAAGGACTCACGAATCTCAGCTGCTCGGACTGCACAGTTGTCTTTTCTTGCTCAATGATTCTCAGAAGGACTTACGATCAACCCACCAGTTGGTGTTGCCTATACAGGGTGGGCCAAAAAATTAACCCCCTACAGGTTTTTGCTAATATTTCGGCCAAAAGTAATAATTTTTAAATCAAATTTCACTGGCTGAAAGGCAATTCACATTTACGTATAACAGCCAAATTTCAACAAAATATTTAAAACAGAACCAAAGTTATATCACTTTTACCCAGGCCACCCACTGTTTTTTGATGATCCAAAAACATATAATGCGACAAAAGTAACAAAAACGATTTTATTGTCATGTCTGAAATAATTGGTAATATTGCGGTCAAAAGTAAGAATTTTTAAATCATTAAATGTAATTATTATTATTATTTAGAAAAGATACAGGGCACCAGCGTAGCTGCACGTCATTTAGCTGTGACGACATTTAGCAAGAAGACAATCAATTTGGTAAATAAACAATTTTTCAGATTAATAATTTCTAAAAAATCAAAAAGTGCAAGGTGTCAGTGTAGTGGCTATATTAAAGTCACTATTTCCTTCGTCGAGCTTGGCTGATGAAATAATCACTTTACATCAAATACTCTGCTATATCAGAAACATCAGACATTATGATAGTGTTTTGTTGATTATTTTAAAATAGACAGTTTAAAGTTCACATGTAAATAAAGCCTAACTACCTAATAGTAGTCGAAAGAATTACTGCCGTTTTCATCACAAATTCAGAGCGATACCACATCCGCCCAAACCGATCTCCACAACATTCGAAAATTCCTGCCGAAGCTTCTGATTCGTTGCGTCTTTGGTCGCCATAGTAACGTGACCTCTCAGTTGACTGACCTCAACGGTTCATTTAAATACTTAAGTATTATTTATATAGAGCCGCTATTTTTCTAACTATACGCCGCTGTCAATTATCTGGCTTATACTATACCCTATATTAATTAATTAGATAAACAAGTTATTTTAAAAGTCTTGTACCGCTACATAAAAGTCCCGGCAATCCTCCGAAGTCCGGTCCCAAATTATTTCACAGCATTTGTCTCATTTGTATGCATGTACGTATGTATGTATGTATGTATGTATGTATGTGTGTATGTATGTATGTATGTATGTGTGTGTGTATGTATGTACGTATGTATGTGTGTATGTATGTATGTATGCATGTATGTATGTGTGTATGTATGTATGTACGTATGTATGTGTGCATGTATGTATGTATATATGTATGTATGTATGTATGTATGTATGTCAAGAAATGTGTCAAGAAATGTACTGGTAAACAAAATGGCCTCAATAATGACGTCATTCTATATAAGGGTGAGTAAGTAAGCATTGGAGAGGCATATCTATGTGATAAGCCATGTGAAATAATTTGGGACCGGACTTCGGAGGATTGCCAAAGTCCCTTCAAAACAAGGCTGCAGACTTTCAAATCTGACCATCTTTTCAAATCACTTGTTACTTACTTATTCACACTAAACTATCTAAATTATATATATATATATATATATATATATATATATATATTAGGGTGTCCCAAAAATATGTTTTGTTGAATTTTTATATGCAGTCCATCTGAAAAGTTTGTTTATGATCCCATAATAACACCTTAAAATTTTATGTCATTTAAAAAATATTTAGGGGTCCCCAAGACTCTCAAATTTTCCCCATTTTGGCATAATTTGCATCCGACATGTCCATTGTCTAAACGCTTTTAGACATCAATCTTGGATCCCATGATAACATGTTAAAAACCATTGGAAAGCACTTAAATAGTAGAATCTACAAGTATGTAACTTTATTGGATATTATTTACGATCAAGTAGTAGAAAAATTAAACAAAACTTAAGATTTTTGGACTTTTGCAATATCAGTTATACCACTAATAGTTAGGAGCAATCATCAGTACAAGTCTTTGATATTGCAACAAGCCCTGGTTTCAGCTCCTCCATACCTTCATCTGCTTATTCTTCATCATTGATTACACCTTCAGCTGCTTAATTCTTCATTTCTTCAATCTACATTCTACATATCTACACGATTGCACTTAGAAAAATCTTGCCTATGTCAACAACTTCTACAACTTGTAGAAGAAACTGTTTCTGTTCTTCGTTATTGTTGAACATACTGTTACTTACTGTATACATACTGTTACATACTGTATACATACTGTATAAGGGCAACACAGCGTTCAATCTCATTCACACATGCCAAGTTATTAACAAACTCATAAACGATCTTATATGATTGGCTTTCGAGCAACTCTCAACTGGAATAACGAGAAAACTGCCGTCGATGGCGGTAGCTCGGAAGAAGCTTCGAGAAATAGATAATTCCGTTTTTGTGCGGGGAAGAGCATGAACCACATGCAATCCTATCACCTTTCATTGGTTGAGATAAGCTGTGCTTTCTCTTCAGAAGACAGATGCTGAGAGAAAAGAGAGAAGGTCACTACCTCTTGGCTTAGGTACCAAGAATGACGCTGTATCATCTTCAGTCCTGTGTCTACAGAGCAGCAGCATCAAGCATCAGGAGTGACTCGACATGAGAACCACGAGTGGATGTAGATGCTGACTACAAATCTGTTGAAATGTTAGATGCCCTGTAATAATTCACAGGTCATCAACTAGATAACAGATTCGTTTTCATCAAAAAGGCTTGGGTTTATGGTGGAACAGGTCGGACCATTAAATTTTATCTCTAAATCAATTGAAGAACAGAATGTCAGGCCCAGTTGATGGACAAACTTTATCAAGGCACAATACGAATGCATTAGACAACAGGACTTCAAACAGTTCATGTCGACAAGCCATCCACAGCAGATTATTACCGATGGCGGTCTCTAGAAGAGTGCAGGCTCCATTAACTTTGCCGGTGTTTGAGGCCGTTGTGTCAAAGTACATGCTGATAGCAAATCGCGCTAACATGACTTCAAAAGGTCCAGAACTGCTATCACTGCTGCCTGTCCTGACTCAGAGGCCAACTTTGGCACACTCAGAAGTATTAGTACTTCCATCAGCTAGAGAAGTATTCAGGACTGTCATTCTGTCCACTTTGTCCACGTCTACTGCAGTGGTGACATAGATAGCAGCTTGCCTCCCAGTGCACGGCAGATTTACAGGCTTGAAAGTCATCCTTGGTTTGCTCGGCAGCTTCACTACGAAAATGTTTTGTTGACGGTGAATGGTACCTTAGAAAGCACTGCTGAAGATGTTGAGCAGCATATATTTCGTTGACTAGAGAAGCTAGGATCGTCATAATAATAATAATAATAATAAGACGATTTATATAGCGCCGTAGCACAGCCGAGGCCGAAGAAAAGGGCGCTGTACATAAGTTACAAAAGTTGGCAGTCGTATGAAAGTTTAAAAAGATATGTCTTCAGCTGTGATTTAAATGACTCCAGCGATGGTGCATTCCTAACGTGGTCAGGAAGATTGTTCCACGCAGTGGGTCCCGTGACAGCGAAGGAAGAGTCGCCAAGTCTCGTAGAAGACCGCGGTACTTGTAATTGATTTTTTGTTGACGATCGTAGCCGACATCTGTTCTGGTTGTCTGCCACACGAACGCAGAAATCCGAGATGTAATCTGGCATGAGGTGATGCAGTGCTTTATACGTGATCAGGCACAGTTTGTACGTTATCCGCTGAGGAACGCGCAGCCAGTGAAGGTTGTCGCGCAGCAGATCAGTGATATGATCAGATGGTGTCCGGCCATATATGAGTCGTGCAGCACAGTTAAGCACCGACTGTATTCGATCTAGTTGACAAGTCGGCAGGCCCGCCAGTAGGCTATTGCAGTAGTCAACCCTGGAGACTATGAAGCTGTTGACCAAGATGACGGCCGTTGAGGTTGGAAGGAATCTGCGTATGGTTTTAATACGCCGCAGTTGGTAGAAGCATCCTCGAACGAGTTGACTCACATGGTCCGTCATGGTCATACAGCTGTCAAAGTGGACTCCAAGGTTGCGAATGGTGTCAGCTGGTTGAATTTCTGCATCACCAAGGGTGAAGGTACTGCCGGTAAGTAGATGGCGACGCCGGAAGGTGGTACACCATAAGAACTCGGTCTTCGATGGATTGAGTTTGAGACGGTTAGACGCCATCCACTCTGAGATGCGTTCGATACACAGCAGCACTCTCTGCTTCAGCTCAGCGGTTTGTGATGGTTCACAGAAGAAGTAAAGCTGTGTATCATCTGCATAGCAGTGGTGGAGGAGGCCATGTGCTTCTACACTGTTAGAAAATTCCCGTAAAATAACGGTGAAAGGCATGGCAACCCAGCTGCCATGCCTTTCACCGTTATTTTACGGGCGTCCCGTTATCTAATTTACGACCGACCCGTGAATTTACGGGGAATCCCAGTTTTATTTTACGGGGACTTCCCGTTTTTTTAACGGCGACTCTTCATATTTTACGGAGATTTTCCCTATTATATACGGCAATTCAGCGTATTTTAACGATGAATATCCGTTTTTAAGGGAGATTTTCACGGCGATTTACCGTTATCTTACGGTAAATGACCTTTTATTAACGGTTAATTGCCGGTTTTTAACGATGAATCGCCTTCTATTTGCGGTTCATATACGTTAATTTCACGCCGTTTTTTAACGGCTAATTTGCCTTATTTTTACAGAGAATTACCTTTTTAACATGTTATTGCTTTCATTTTACAGTAAGTTACCTTTTATTAAAGGTTATTTCCATCATTCTTACTGTTCTAGACCTTTCAATAACATATTTCAATGGTAGGTCACAAAAATAGAATAGAAACTTATGGCAAAACCCGATCAAGCTCATTATCACACGCTTTTGGACTACATTATACATGCATCAAGCAGATGTTTGGATTAACACAAATAAATCTTCACATCAAGATACATTTTATTTGGACAAATCAAAAGTGCAAGTGAACTGCAATTCATTGTGGGTCATCCAAATGCGGACCACTTTGCACAAAGCAAGACATCATTCTAAGCGCCTGCCTTGTCATCTAATTCATAACAAGCACATATTTCACTAGTCTTTATTTGAAACAAGACTGGTGAGAATACTAAAAATTTTAGATTTTAAATTGGCACGCAAAATAAGGCAAATTCACTACAGCAGCACATGGATTAAGAACATTTTAATCACCTCTAGTAATATTAAACTATCAAACTGATACTTCTAGAAAGAAAACAATCCACAAAGTTTATGTCGTTGACAAATGTAGCATAATGCAACGCTATTCAATCTAATCTAAAGACTTCTAAACCACCATTATCATCAAATTCGTTTTTTTTATTAGAACACATAAACTGCAGAGAAACAGTGGCAGAAAACAAATAGTTTACCAGTTGTTTGTAATACATAAGCATAAATAAAAATCAATTGTAATCAATTCCAGAAGCCAGGTAGAAATCTGACAAAGTCAAAAAACCATAAAATCAAGCTTTGGGGCTGGCAAGGTGAAACAGATGAGCTTTGTGCTTAGTTTGGCAAAATATTAACACTTTAACAACGACCGTGCACTAAAAGTATGGTAACTAATCCCTCTCGTCGCCAAAGGGTTAAAGAACTGATAGAATGCACAAAACAGGAAACAGGGCAGTGATAGTTTATGTTGTGGAAGAATGTAGTTATTGTCCGTAACTCTGCAGACTCTTTGATTTTGTACTTTGCTTTTGTGCCACATGTTGAAATACACTGCAACAAAAAGAACAACAGCACAATTAATCAAAGAACATCATCTCTACAGCCCTTACCAGCATCGGCACTGTCAATGCACCATAATCTCAATTTGTCTATGTACGCATATTAAACTTGAAACATGGAACAATATAGTACAACATGTAGGTAGAACAAGCCCATCGAGGGGAATCGAGACCATATCTTGCGACGCCTGTTCCCGCCACTAACCCAATTCCAATATGCCCTCCGACCGCGAGCCCACTGTTTTGAACTGCCCTGTAAGGATGATAAAAACTTCATACCAAGGGCATTATATAAGAATTTAAACCATCTTAGCCAACAACAAATTTAAAACTCAACATTCTAAACACTTTAGTTAAATCTCTTTCTTATCTTATCTTATTGACTCATTTTCCTGTAAGCCACGGTTCGGTTTGTCATCTGGTGAATCAATAAAACGAATATCATCACCACTTAGCTTCAGACTCCAACATGAAATTGCAGTTGTATGTGATAACTTTTATCGTGCCGGTGTCTAATGCGCAAGGCATTAACCGATTGCGCTCAAAATATAGGAGGCTTTTCATTGCCATTTTAAACTCTTAGTGGACCGATCTTCTGGGTTGATGCCTTCCTTGTGCATTAGGCAATGGCACAACAGAAGTTATTAACTACAAATGACAATTAATTACATGTTGGATTTTGATGCTTTCTGGTGTTCTACATGTGCTGATCAACAGCTACACATATTGTATAGTGGCACTAAATGAATAAAAATCAAATAATACTGGTCATACTTATAAAGATGTACATAATCTGCAGTTAACCTACATGACATGTTCTATGGGTCTCTAAATTATGACATTGTGTAGCTATTGTGATGTCTAATCCCAATCTTCCATAACCCAATAGTGTTATCGAAGATTAATGGCAACATTATATATTTCTGCATAAACAAAATGAGCAGTTTATGATAGAATAAATACACTGTTGCTAGATAAAACCCCAGCATAACTTAATTTTCTAGAATCATAAGTCAAGTTAAGATAGCAATAGACAAGAAATTATATTTACCACTAAAACAAATCCCAACGTAAGAACACGTTGAAATTTGTGATAACACTGGTTCCTGGATATGCGAGTGCACTGAAACAGAAAAAGCACGTCACAAATAACCATGGAATATCATCACTATAGTTTCCCAACACCGGCACAACAAATGTGGCAATAGACACGTTTGTGTAGCTATATGCAAGTGTCACCTTAGGCATATGCAAACTTCAACATGGAAAAGACTTCGCAGGCTCTCTGAGGCATATCCACAACAGACTGTTGTAGTGGACTGATCGTCTGCATACCGACATTATTGAGGCTTTGTTTTGGTGCGCCACCAGTTGATGACTTGTCCGAGAGAAGTTACTAATACCAATTACATGCTGGATTTTGACACTATGTGTTCTTTATAGGCCCAGGGTCTACAGTACAGACACACATGTAATATAGTGGTGCTATATAAATAAAATAAATAACCATAAACAAACATCTATAAAGCACCACTGAATGATTTAGAGGTGTTCCTAACCCAAGTCAGTGCTGAAATAACAATAGAATTGGATGCATTGGTGGTTATTCCATATTTGTAGTGTCAGTGTTGGAATCAGTGTTGTCTGGTGTTCTACATGTGCTGATCAACAGCTACACATATTCTATAGTGGCTCTAAATGAATAAAAATCAAATAATACTGGTCATACTTATAAAGATGTACATAATCTGCAGTTAACCTACACGACATGTTCTATGGGCCTCTAAATTATGCCATTGTGTTTATTATTATTACTATTATTATTAGAAGAAGAAGAAAGAATAATAATAAATGATGTGCATATTCTGCAGTTACCTCTACACATCACCTGCTGTAGGGCCTCTAAAAGATGCCACTGTGTGGCTAGTGAGATGTTTAGTAGTACTCTTCTAGAACAGTGGTTCCCAAACTTTTTTAGGTCGCGACCCACTTGTGAATATCCTTGCAGTCTCGATGCCCACTGTGTGACATTAAGCA
This sequence comes from Allolobophora icterica, assembly GCA_963556255.1. Classification (NCBI taxonomy): domain Eukaryota; kingdom Metazoa; phylum Annelida; class Clitellata; order Crassiclitellata; family Lumbricidae; genus Allolobophora; species Allolobophora icterica. The sequence continues at coordinate 40,681,787 of OY744613.1, forward strand.
TTGTGTACTAGAATTTGCTTCGTAAGTTTATTATCGAAATATGCAGATTTAAGTAGAGAGCTTAGAAATTTAAAGTATTAAAAGTAAATTTAGGTAAAAACAGTTTACCACTTAGAAATTTAAAGTACTAAAAGGAAATTTAGGTAAAAACAGTTTACCAATTTATTGCAATCCAGTTAGCTACAGCCAAATGTTGTTGCTGCAAAAAATAAATGTTTCTCGAAAAAATTTGGCGACCCACTTGCCAGAGCTTTGCGACCCACCTTTGGGTCGCGACCCACAGTTTGGGAAACTCTGTTCTACAAGTCAAAATTTTGTATAATAAAAGATCAATAGCAGTAATGCATTGATATTATTACAAGGTTCCTTGATGAAACCAGAGTATAAGGAGATATATGGTAGCTGATTGATTATAATGCTCACCTTGTAACTTGAGGAGCAGAGGGTTCAGTCTCCTCTGAGTCATGTCCAAAATGTAAGAGCAGGTGTTTTTGACCGCACTATAACGTCAACCTGCAGAGCAACATGTATGTTGCCCTTCTCAAACCCCAGTTGACTCCTACAAACAAAATTATTTAATTCAATCAAATCTCAGAACTTGTATAGCGCCTTGTTACATTAAGAGTATGGGCTCAAACCTCCCAAGACATATGAACCTTCTGCAAGTCCTTCAATCACAACTGCTCAGCACCACCGATTGATGCTTGGTCAACAGACTGGGTGCTTTATAATAATAATAGTGACTAATGGCTGAGGAATGGCAAAAGTGCATCAAACTGGCATTATCCCACCAGGATAATGCCAGTTTGATGCATAACAGTTTGATGAATAATAATAATAATAATAATAATAATAATAATAATAATAATAATAATAATAATAATAATAATAATAACAATATTAATAATAATAGTAACTGCCTATATGAACTATATATTCTGTCACAGCCATGCGTGTGAAGTTTAACCATGTTGTATCATAATAAGGATGACAAGCATCACCCTAACCCTTTGTCCAGGGTTGGGGCTGGTAACAGTAAAAAATGACAGTGCCACAATTAAGACAAGCATGTTTGTTGGATCCAGTGGGCCCACATCAGTTGCCACGCATGGCACAATGCAGGCCAACCGAGCGCCCAACTGACTTCTGTGTTGTGTCTTCACACATACCTGCCACGGTACCATGAATTTTTAATTAAAGAAATTTAATTCTAGTATTGTGAACGCATACAGAAAAGATCAAGACAGATAATAAAACTATCAAGAACAAATTTAGTAAATACACACATATATACATGCATGATTCAAGCACATGTAGAAACCTTAAACTTACCAAATTATGCAGTCGATGACTTTTTGTGGGTAGTTCCCACTTGACCGCAGATTGGGAAAAGTATCACTGAAGTGTAGAGATACTGGGTAAGACCTTCACTCACTCTTATTATTATTATTATTATTATTATTATTATTATTATTATTATATTATTATTATTATTATTATTATTATTATTATTATTATTGCATTTATAAGTCAAAGTTCTACTATCTAATGATCAGGCATTGGTGACGTTAAATGCTCAGTGCCATCAACTAATGCCTGGTCATTAGATAGTAGAACTTTAACTTATAAATGCAATAATAATAATAATAATAATAATAATAATAATAATAATAATAATAATAATAATAATAATAATAATAATAATAATAATAATAATAATAATAGAATAAGGCCCATTCCACACAATTCCACAATGTAAATAATGTTGACGTTCTTGAGGGATCCTGTTTACCGCGGGCCAAAAAAAAAATAATAATACTTAATTTTTAAAAATATTAAGTTAAAGTCGACAAAGCAATAGACTGGACATTCTACTAACAGTTCAGCGAAGTCCAAGATATTCACACTGCTTCCAGGGTATGCGGCACTGAAGACGTAGCGAGTTGAAAACAGATCAATCGCAGCCCAAGTCACATGGCTGCCAAGCCTTGATTTTGAAGGCATGTCCGTAGATCGACCTCCGTTGGATATATCATTTTCTGAAAATGCAACACAGACTGTCACTAAGAGTACATTCGAAAAAACATAACTATTTAACAAAATAATGCTTGACATCTACCAGAAAAATTAAATATCATAGAGAGAAGTGTGGCCACTGGTTGATTCTATGGGCATGATGCAACCCACGACCCACGTGCGATATTTCAAATCAATTGGCCCTTAAGTTTAATATTGAAAGGCGATTTCTCTATCAAAGTTATGTTTTCGGTAGACAAAAATTTTTAATGTGTGATATGAATTTAAAACTATAATTACTTACTTGATTCATCAGACTTTCACATAGTTCCGTGACCGATGCATTATCGCCATTTTGATTTAGAGTCACAAAGCAGGCCATGTGCTAACTGCCAGGGCTTGCGGTAATTTAGTATTCATACGCATAAATTCAAGAGCGGTAAAGTTCCACTTATTTAACATCTGCCAGATGAAATAGTGAAATTGTTTTAACAATTGGCCTTTACCTATTTCCACTAATAATGTTGCAAACCACATTTAATTAGGTACCTATACAAATTTAATTTTGAAGAATTTTAGGCGCTTAGTATATTTATAATACATGAATATTAATTAGCTATAGTTAGTAAGTAAGCAAGTAAGTATATTCCTTATTAAACCGGTCGATGAAGAACCGCACTCTGGTGCATAAAACGTCAAAAATATTATACAGAATCAGTAAGAAAGCGGCATTCTTCCTATAAAAGTAATCCTCATATTATTATCTACAGGGTTCAGGGGCCTTTTGTGAGAACGTTGTGTGGTCGGAGAGAATAAGGTGTTGGTTTTCTAGGTGGTAACAGCTTGTGTAAAACATGGCCTGGGTTTTTCAAAAGTGCCGAGAAGAGACCATTATTAACAACGGTGTACTGTCACCAGGGATAACCCACTCAGATCAACTATCAGCTATCAAACAATCGAATTAACCTGCCTATGATTGATTGAAGCCTATTTTTTTATCCTGCTGCCGAGCAAAACCAACCATGAAGGGTTCGCATACACCATGCGCTCAACAGCGGTGGCGCAAAGCATGTCGAAAAGTACTAGTGACAGAATTTTTAGTTACAGAATTCCCTTGTTATAATACTTGGTATTCAATTAATGAAAATGAGTTATGTTGCAAACCTATTTATTTAGTTCATCTACCAGAGCACTTGCATAGAGCCCTTTCAGTAACTCACAAGGGCGCTCTGGCACGGCTACCTAGGAATCACCGTACAAATTGTTCCATATAAAATATAGAACCCTTTATACAACTCATCTAATCCTTTTATAACTCGTGCTGCAACCATTTATTATGTTCGAGTTGCGTTCTGACAGCTTGTATTAGTAATAAACGAAAATTGATTGATTGAATTGAAAATGTAAAGTACGTGAGCGTGTCAGATGCCGTGAAATGCTACATACTTACTTATTAATTTTGTTTGCAGCTGCAGGACGCAAACAATTAGGCTAAACATTGACAACTCCCACAGCCATTTCGTCAGAGATTATAACATGGCTTTTCAGAAAGCTACAATTTTTTTATTTGTCCACGTATATTTTAACTTTTAGCCAAACTAGAATAGTCTAAGTTAAACTGGATAGAAACCTATAGTTTAAACACTTAATTTCTTTAAGTGTTTGCTACTATTTTACTTAAAAAATAAAAAAGTGGGATAGCCGAGATTCGAACCCGCGACTCCGGTTCATAAATTGGGCTGGCATCTTAACCATATGAGCTAAACTGCACATACTATAAATGTTATTAAAACCCCTACTTAGACTCAAGCTATTCGTTAAATTTGTCTCAGGACCGCGTTGGTAACTGTTCCTGCCTAAATATCTGTCCGTTTAAAAATGGCGTTGTTAATCTTATTTTCTGTGAGCTTAAGAGTTTGTATTTGTGGTGCATTTGTGTGGTACAATATTTCTTATACGAGCTGACCGCCCATTGTTCTGACCGTCCTTTGTTAAGGGTTCCTGCTCTGTCGATGTATTAATGCGCATTCGTGTATAGAAATGCGGCTGATCAGAAAGTAATTAACTAATAATATTTATTTTCCACCTTTATTTTCATTTGTAGACAAAGGTGAATAATATAACAAAATGTTTAATAAGTTTTTATAATAATTTTTCTATTTCATAGGCGGTTATTACTAGGATTGAACGAGAACTACATTTTCGATACGCTGATGCAATACTATTCCGTGAGCAAATTTCCGAAAAATGGGCGCTTTCTCCGTAAACGAGCGTGGGTTCACCGTTATAAGTCCTCAGAGACATGCCGCCGTTATTTTAGGTAGAATCTTCGTTTTTAAACGTAGACAGCCCCTTATAAAAACGGTGTTTTTTTACAGTGTATGATTCTCTCCAAATCGGCCGTATATAGTATAAACAGGAGAGGGCCAAGAACTGAACCTTGTGGAACACCGCATGTTACTAGCCTAGGTGTCGTCTCCTCCCCTGCCAAATGAACGGATTGTGTACGTCCTCTTATATATGATTCAAGCCAACTGAGCGCTCTATCCTTGATTCCAAAGGAGCACGAGAGTCGCTGAAGTAAGATGTTGTGGTCAACTGTGTCGAATGCAGCTGACATATCAAGTAGTGACAGAAGCGCCAGTTGGCCTGAATCTATGGCACTGACTAGGTCCGAGAACACCTTAAGGAGCGCAGTCTCGGTGGAATGACCACCATCATGAATAATATCATTGGGAAATTTATGTTAAACTATTGCAAAATACAACTGAAGCCAAGAAATCTCGATTTTGCATGTTATCTGTCTTCTTCATACTTGAAACTTTATTCACATATACAATAAGGTTATATTATGTTGACATTGTTTGTATGTTGTTCCATTTAAGTGCTTTCTAATGGTACTAAGCTTGTTATTATGGGATCAAAGTCTGATCCTATGGCAAGTTTCAAACTCAGAGACATCATACGTAGTTTAGGACAAACTACCCTAATTCTGAGAGCCTTGGGGGACCCCTAAATATTTGTAAAATTTCATAGAATTTTGCAGGTGTTCTTATGGGACCATAAAGACACTTTTTAGAGGGACTGCATCATAAGTTTCAAAGAAAATTTTTTTCGTTGTTTGTCTTGGGACACCCTAATATATATATATATATATATATATATATATATATATATATATATATATATATATATATATATATATATATATATATATATATATATACACACACATAAAATGTCTTATATTATCCATATCTACTATTCACACATATGTACAACTATACAAGTCTTAAGAACCTTTATTCTTTAGACCATACTTCTACTTATATAATCTGAGACTACATTATCACATCCTTTTATGTAGTTTACTTTAACACAGTAATTCTGCAGGGCCAGACTTCCCCTCATTACTATATAGATACTATTTCACTATGCTCGAGTGATGGTACCTCCCATTCTCTAAATACTGCACTTTACAATACTTAGTGTACTTTAGATTATTTCACCATCTAACTAATGGTTATACATTTGGACTTCCCAGATCATTACCCAAATACTTCTACTAATAAACACAAAACTTATTCACCTTAATTAACTATAACAACAAAGCTTCTTCCCTTGTTGTATAATCCTTAATTCCTTAACTACATCTCAACTATAGAATATGTATGTACAATACTTTCTATATATATTACAGCAACTCATTCTAGTCACTAGCTTAACTAATGCTTCACTTTATTAGGTCTCAACCCTTTTCTACCACCTTCCAACCATGTGATAATCTGGTACTCCTTTATGTTTGTTAAACATTCCTTTTCTTTTTCTCCAACTCAACACATCATCGTTCCTCAAACCATCATGACCAATGTCCATATATACATTCTCATCCAGATTAGGATTTATATCCACATCTTTGTGAATCTTTGTTTGCTCACTGTTGTACAGCTCTAGCAATTCTTCTCCATTTTCTTCTGACTCATCATCATGTACCATTGTTGATACACAAGCTGTCATCTCAGAATCATGAGTTTCTTCTCGTTCTATACTCGACTTCTTGTCAATTTCATCTCGCCGGTCATAATATCTTTTGAGTATATTTATGTGGTATGTTTGACCTTTCTGTGGTCAACCTCATTTCTGTAGTTGTAGTCTCCCATTTTATCTCTGACTACAAATGGACCTCTCCATTGCATTAGTGATTTGTCGTTGTTGCAACTCGGTGACAACAGCAATAATACCTTATCACCAATCTGTAACTTACGACTTCGTTTCTTCTTATCATAAAACTTCTTATGCTTTGCTTGAGCTCGACTTAATGCTGTCTTACTCACATGTCGTTGACAAACATCACAGCTTTGAACAAACTGTCTTACTTCATGTTTCATCGAAGGCCAGTAACAATTGCTGTTAACTTTGTCAAAAGTGGCCTTCACATCTTTATGGATTGCTGATGACGGACAGTGTGCACTCGTCATCACTTGACCTTTGAGTGTCTGTGGTATGACCAACCTCAGTTTCACATCACCATTTTGTATTTCAGTATGAAATTCATATAACAAACCATCTTTTATAGTGAACTGACAATTCTCATTTCTACTTTCTCTTAACTCAGCTTCTTCTGCTAATTTTCTATACTGTTCTAAATTAGCATCTCCTCTTTGCAATCTCTTAATTTCATTTGAATCTGACTTAAGATCTGGCATTTTAACTATCTCAATAGGTCTATATTTCTCAACTGACTTTATTTCAATTGCAGACGCAAACTGTCGTCCACTGCAATTCTTCATAATAGGCCTTCTGTGACGTCATGTACACACTTTGTGACCTTGTTTACGTCAAGTGGTCTGTGCTTCTGTGTCTCTGTGTTTCTGTACGTCTCACTCTGATATCTTCGTGTATCTCTCTCATTCTTAGAACTAGAGATCACTCTGGATACACTACTATCATTACTTGTTTTCTCTCTGTTTAGAGAATTTTTCCATCCATTAATTTGTCCAATGATGATTGGTTTAATTGGATTCTCTGCCACCAACGCTTCTATCTTTCCCGTAAAATATTCTCCTTCTACACTAATATAAGCTGTAGGGAAATGACTGGTACTACCATCGATCAGTGTACATGCAGCTTCTTTTCCAGTAAAATCAGACTTATTTACAAGTGCTCTCTTACTATGCAGCAAGTTGCACGTGAATCGTACAGGGATTCAACATCCCTTCCGTTTACTCTGACAGTTTGTTTAGAATCTTTTCCATTCGACTTTAGTCGGTTGTCATCATCAGTAACTGTAATGATTGCACATGCAATCCTATTATCTGTTGCACCTTCGTTCCTGTGTGTCTCTTGCTGCTCAACCAATTCTGTATTTCTACTAACGTGGCAATTGACTTCCTCGTTCCTAGCTTTGAGTGAGCAGTTCTCACATACCTGTATTGCTGCCGCTGTGTGTTTAACAACACCTTTTGACATATGCATGCAATTGTTTGCCTTATGCCCTTCGCCTCTACACAAGTAACAGATAAGCTTATGTTCAGCTGCCTGTCTGTGCCAAAGTTACTGTTGGCATATCTATTGTAATTTGTTTCTCTGTGAGAATCTCTCTCATCTTTGTATTTATATTCCATGTTACTAGACTTATCTTCAGTCTCATAATCTTCAAATATCCTGTTCTGATTTCTATCCTGGAGAAATTTTACCTTAGGCTTAGAATTAGTTTCATTTGGTTTATAGCCGTGTGCTTCGATGTATGACAATGCATGTGTCTTTCAAACTAATTTTCCATTTTTCTTTTATGAACGTTCTTAAATCAGTTGGACAAGTAATGAAGAATTGATCTTTCGATATCAAATTCTCTAACCCTTCATAGGTTTCTTCATAACCTGCTAATTGTATCCACTGTCTGAGATATCTGCGCAGTCTTTCGATGAACTGGGATGGACTTTCCACTGGTTCACACCTACACTCCTTAAATTTTCTCCTGTATCCACCCTCAGTGAGATGGAACCTTTTAAGTAGATGTTCTTTTAGACAATCATAACTCTGAGCCTCAACAGGAGTAAGCCTTTGATAAACCTCTAAAGCTCTAGACTCCAAATGACGGGCTAATGTCAGAGACCAGAGTTCACGATGTACCTCATATGCCTCAGAGGTTCTTTCAAATCGCAACAAGTATGCATCAAGGCAATCCTTGCTTTCATTGAAGTTAGGAAATTTTATATTTCTGATTCCTTTTCCATAACTTCTATTATCCCCATCATTCCTCTCTGCTGTGTTCATTCTTTCTTGGCTCTCGACCTGTCTGAGGTCATTATTCATTCGAGCTTCAATTTCCTTTACCTTGACATCAGCTTCTATTCGCTTTAATTCTAATTCCATTTGACGTTTCTCACGTTCTTCCTCAGCTAACCTTTTCTCTTTCGCTTCCTCAGCTAACCTCTTCTCTTTCGCTTCCTCAGCTAATCTCTTCTCTCTTTCAGCTTCAGCCAATCTCTTCTCTCTTTCAGCTTCAGCCAATCTCTTCTCTCTTTCAGCTTCAGCCAATCTCTTCTCTCTTTCAGCTTCAGCCAATCTCTTCTCTCTTTCAGCTTCAGCCAATTCCTTCGCCTTCTTATCCTCTCTTTCCCTCGCTCTCTCTTCTCTCAGTTCCGTCTGTCTTTCCGTCAAAAACTTCTTCAGATCATCTCCTTCATACCCCAAATCTCTGGCTAACTTGAACCACTGTTGGTAATCACTAGTTGCCATTCTTACTCATTTACTCTTTGCTGAGTATTAGATAAACAATCTATGTATGATTAAAACAAATCAATAACCTTGCGCTATATAAACTTGACAGTTTAAACTGGACTGATACCTCTTGTACGTAAATAAATAGTCTATGCTAGAACGTCACAAATTCAACTGGCTTTTTGCACAAAGCCCAATGTGAAAACACGCTATCGGTTAAAATCTAAGTTAACTGTCTCGATTTTCACAAATCAAACAATTCTACCGAACTGATATAAGTTTAAATGATAGTTTATCCAATGTCAGTAATTATTTCTCATATCCCGGACGTTGAGGCCACATAATGTAGTGGCTATATTAAAGTCACTATTTCCTTCGTCGAGCTTGGCTGATGAAATAATCACTAGTGTGGTCCAAAAAACATTTTTGTTTAAAGGTCAAAGTTAGAACCCACAATTGGAGTCCATCTATTGAAAAACTAATATGCTGAAAATTTCAACCAATTTGAACCATATTTAGGGGTTGCACAAGTCAACCAAAGTATGTTATGCATACTTCAAATCCACACGATGTATTGATGGCAAACAAACATCGGTTACAAAAGCGTTACAATGTATTCATGGTTTCAGCAATTAAACTCTGTGATTAAATAGCATTTTGTGTTCACAAACTGCAAGTTTCAGACCGAAAATAACGTCAGAAATGTTTCGATATGTCATCATTGAGTAGCAGTCGTTTCCATACTGCCATAATGTCTTCCTGTTCGGGTCAAGATATTGATGGCGATGCGCATTAAAAACTAAAGGCAAAATACTGTTTCATATGTCAGGATTGAGTTTTAATCCTGGATTAGCTCTATACACCTCTCTCTGCTGTGTCGTTGACTACTTCGAGTGTCATCACGACTTCGTGTGATTTAAGATAATCTTGATAATCATTCCAGCTTTTCATTGTAAACTGCAGAAATGAATCCTTTGATGCCAGGATATGAAAAATTGTACTGTATTGGTGGTGATAAAAGAACTGAGTGACCGTTTGTTAACATCAACAGATGTCAGCTTGGGAAGTGGGTGCTTCGATCCATGCTGCTGACACAAATTGTCTACCATTCTTTCTTTCTGAGCAAACTCAGTGATTGGATCGAAGAAAGCCAGTCCAACTAAGACCTCACTCAGGTACCACAGATGTCTATGAAATGCTGTAGTGGAGGCCTGACGAATTTCTTGGTTTCTGTATTCAGCCAATTGTTGAAGAAAGCGAAGATCGTTTGCAGAAGCCGAGAGAGGACAGGGAGCTTGAAACCATGCCTGGACGTACACATTACAGATAAATAGAAGGAGATTGAAGATACCCGTTTCATCGACTGGCTTCAGTTTGAATTGAGATCAAACATCCACATCTTGAATGAATATATTATTCTCGCCATCCAACGAGCCCGATGAAAAGTTCCAGGTGCTGTAAAGTGAATTCCTCGAATTGGTGCTCCACCAAGAAAAATGATTAGTACAAATTCAAGAAGCTCCTTATAGTCATCTCTTTGATGATTGGCCTCCAGCTTTGTTTCATAACTCAGTTAAATAACTTGCCTTCTGATTTCAGACAGCAGTGGATCTACCAGATCCACTGCTGTCTCAAATCTACTTGAGTTCGACGCCAATGGTCACGCTAACGGCGATATATAAGGATATCTGGATCAGTGGAGGGAGCAATTTTCATGACACTGAATTCAGCAACGATTTCCATCACATGGTGACTACCTGCTAGATTAAGTTCCAGCCAGGTCCATTTTCTATCAGAGTGCATTCATGAGCAGTATTGCTCGCTGTGGTGTCAATGCACATCCCCTTAATCTTCGTTCTCAGGTTCCAGTCATCAAGACATCGGATCACGGCACATTCCTGAGCTTCTCCAGTGCCTGAGTTAATCTTCGGGACAAAAAGAAGTTCTATTCCAATACTAGACACAATAACAGGCAGCCAATCTACCTTCTCGCAGCCAGTGATGTCGGGCAACAGCTTACCGTCCCAATGCACAATCTGGAGAATTCATTTTCATCGTACTGGCGAGCTCTTCTCGATATAATCTTCTGGCTTGGCGAATAGAACTGCGACTCAAAGGCAAGCCTCGAACATCATGGCCAAGAGGCAATTAAGAGGTTGAGCAGTAGTAGCCAATATAGATGTGGTGATTTCCTGTCAGTGACTTTAGTTCGATCCAATGCTACAGCTACCCGATTAATCACAAAGGCTTGCTTAGCTGTTTATAACATAGTTGTTCTTTATTCATCCTCTTTGATAGACTACCACAACCTGAGTCACTGTTCTCCTCAGACGTGTCTTTATCACTGCTGCTCGACACCAGATCTCCTTGCTTGTTAGAACCTCCACATCATTCTTTAATCTCTCACGCCGCTCTTCTGCAGCTTTCGCTTTAATAAGTTTCTTATCCATTTTAAGAATCAAGATTCTATCATCTTCTGCCATATAACCCCTTCGACCTTCTCTCTGAGCAACTATAGGAAAGCCCAGTTAATAAAAGTAAGTACTAATTACATATAAGTAGATAAACAGTAAACATGTGCAAGAAGAATTAAGTATACAGAATTTTGCAGATGCATGCCCATCAAATAGCAGGGTGCGTGAAACTTTCAGTCACTTGTGCAACCCCTAAATATTCTCAAATTTAGATGAAATTGCACCTGAATTATTTTTTTGTATAATGGACTAAATTGGCACCTTCTAATATTAAGAAACTGAAACTTTATTTTTTGCCATGCAGTCGTGGACCACACTAATAATCACTTTACATCAAATACTCTGCTATATCAGAAACATCAGACAATATGATAGTGTTTTGTTGATTATTTTAAAATAGACAGTTTCACATGTAAATAAAGCCTAACTACCTAATAGCGGCGTTATTCTCTAGAATATATATTATTTGAACAGCTTATCTGATCTTGAGGTAGATTCAACAGCTTTTTAGTTCTGTAGGTCACGAAAGTGTAATGCCGTAAAACCAGTTCCCGAATACAACGTCTTCATGTAGAAAAGTCTATCTCGGCTGTAGATGCGGACAAATCTCCTTTCGTCGCAAAGTTATAAAGTACAGCGAACTATTTTCGTTACTCCCGAAGTCAAACGTAGATCGCAATTGGTAACGATCCCACAGTTAGTGATAACGGTTCGTGAATCCGATCAGATAATCCAGGTGTCACAAACAAACTGCGCCGGATAATCGTTCTCGCACTTCCACGAAACATCCGTATATCGATTCCTTAACTTGCTGGTCAAGTTATTAAGCTTCCGACACGTAATACTTTGAAGTAGTCGAAAGAATTACTGCCGTTTTCATCACAAATTCAGAGCGATACCACATCCGCCCAAACCGATCTCCACAACATTCGAAGATCCCTGCCGAAGCTTCTGTTTCGTTGCGTCTTTGGTCGCCATAGTAACGTGACCTCTCAGTTGACTGACCTCAACGGTTCATTTAAATACTTAAGTATTATTTATATAGAGCCGCTATTTTTCTAACTATACGCCGCTGTCAATTATCTGGCTTATACTATACTTATATATATTAATGAGATAAACAAGTTATTTTAAAAGTCTTGTACCGCTACAGTCAGTGACAGACAAAATGCATTTTGTTGATGAAAAGGCGAAGGTGAATGCCGCATGATACGTTTTCGCCTACTTCCAGAATTAATTTCAGATAGCAAGCGTCTGCTACCAGCTGGATTAATCTTTCAGCAAGACGGCGCAACCGGCGCATACTGCTCGTCTCACGCAAGATTAGCTCAATGTCAATTGCCCTGGTATCATTGAGAAGGACCAATGGCCCCCAAACTCCCCGAATTTGAACCCGCTGGATTACGTGTGGGGAGCTATGCTGGAGAAATACCACAATCCGCGACCAAAGCCAAAAACGACAACAGAATTGAAGGTCACATTGGAGTTGATATGGGAAGATTTACCTATGGAACCTATCAACAAAGCCATCAAAAACTTTACAAAGAGACTCGGAACATGTGTGGGGACTGGTGGTGGACACATTGAACACAATGTTTGAAGCAATATCAACTCTGTTTGATACCAATTATTTCAGATATGACAATAAAATCGTTTTTGTTACTTTTTGTTACTTTTTGTTGGATCATCAAAAACAGTGGGTGGACTCAGTAAAAGTGGCATAACTTTGGCTTTGTTCGAGATATTTTGTTGAAATTTGGCTGTTATATGTAAATATGAATTACCTTTCAGCCAGGAAAACTTGATTTAAAAATACCTACTATTGGCCGAAATATTAGCAAAAATCTGTAGGGAGTTACTTTTTTTGGCCCACCCTGTAGATTGCATGCAGCGAGAGCAGAGAAAATTTCACAGCCCTTCCTGCTGCTGGTTTTGGTACGATCTAGAGCAGCTGCAAAATCACAGATAACTACAGATATTATATATATTGTTCGTCTGCCCTGCTTTGGTGACCAAGCAGGCGTTGAAGGTTCTGGCTCTCTTTCTGAGCTATTTGATGACGCCTCTTCCTCAGATGACGTTTCCAACAGAGAAACCCCCTCCCTACAACTGTACTTGCACAATTTCGTTCCTCACGCTATGCAACTGCTGCTGATCCTGCCAGCGCTCTGTCTTATGGTTTTGCGATTGCAAGTGTGACAGTACATCAATGCCTGCAGTGGAACCATGTCGTCCTTTCTCACGCTGTACTTTGAAAAACTACCGATCCTCTTCTATCTTGCTTATAGTTATGGCATCTTGAATAGGCGCTCGTGAACAGGCTTGCGCTTGGCCATCGAGTGGCGTTTTGAAATTTTGTAGTTACGATTACGATACGATGACGAAGCACAACATTAAATAATTCCTGCAGGGAATCCTTGAAGCATCGCGCTTTCCCTCTTTGATTTCAGGCTTTCTCGAAATATTTTGCCATTCCTTGCGATGACGTTGTAGCTAATCCCAAACATGGAGTTTATCCCTCGTTGGAATCCGTGATCTTACCAAATTAGAAGGCATAGTGTCGTAAGAACGTTTCTTTAATTCCATCATCCAGACTCTGATTCCTTTGTGTATGGAAATGGAACAACACCCTGAAACCTCTGCCCTGCTTCGCATAACTGAAGTAATCTTCAGTACTGCCAATTACCCAAATCTCAGTTTTCTCAGTCAATTTGCCACCTCACATGTGAAATGACACTATAATCTAACATAGTAATTAAATACTACAAGAAGAAGATCGAAAACACGAGGAACAGACATACATCAAAATTATGGCCAAATCGAGGAAGATCACCGGGTTCCTGATTTAGGTCGACTGGCGCAAGTCCTAAATGCTCAGCTATCAACATATAATTTCGGATATACAGTTTACACATGAATAGGCATGATAATTCGACCTGGCCGTTAAAATATATATGAGTTGAAAATATCATGTGCATCATAAAAACACCCTAATATATATATATATATATATTACTGTATATTAAGAAATATATAACAAGACCTAGCTATATATATATATATATACTAGTGTATTTGCCCGTCATATTATGACGTCATATTATAGGCCTATATGTATCCTTGGTTATCGCCGTCGTCAAGACGGCAGGTTTATGTTTCACAATAGAACAGAACCCGTTTGTGACGTAGCGTTTATCGTCGGACGGACACTATATGGAAACCATATGTACAGATATATATATATATATATATATATATATATATATATATATATATATATATAACAAGACCTAGACCATATATATATATATATAACAAGACCTAGCTATATATATATAGAGAGAGGGCGAGTCGCCCGGGCGGCACTTTTGCAGGGGCGACAAAATAGGGCTGAAGAAAATATAAAAAGTGACTTTTGGATAAAAATGAAAAATTAGGGAGAAAGAAAGAAAGAAAAGGAAGGAAAGAAAGCATTCCGTCACTTTGGTCAAGTCGGCTTCCGTTGATCGTTAGGGGCGGCATCACTCTTAGAGGTATACGTTAAACACTAAAAAGATTGCAGAAAAGGAGGCGGAATCGCATTAATCTACTAAACAGTCTACTTTAAAGAATATTTTTGCTATGCTGTCCTTCATAATCATAATATATAGGCCCTATGCCAGGGGTGTCAAACCTTTTTCAGTGGCGGGCCAAGGTGTCGAAGGCTCCTGAGCAAAATGTGGTAGGGATCGAGGCTCGGTGAGATAATTTTGCAAAACTAAATCTTAAATGGTGCATCTTTTAACATAGAAACAGTCAAATGATGTAGGGCTTTGTAGGCCTATAAAATTTAAATTTTGATCTTCATTATCAGTCACGAACATCACATAAAACTCATAAAGTCTAAGGTCAATGTATTCTTGTTGGCCTATTGTTCATAAATAACTCAACATTATCTTATTCTGATATTTAAAAATTAGAATAATCCTCTGTCAAACGCATAGTAAGCTCGCAATAAAAATTAAGGAGTTAAGTTTGAATGAAATGTCTCACCAGTGTACATCAAGGAAACATTTACTCAATTTTACTGATTAGTAACAGTGGCGCTGGAAACTTGACACTGTTTTCTTTTGACCAGAGTAGGGATGTCAGGCTGCATATCTACAGCTAACGCTACTCTGAGATTTGCATGTAGATTTGAGTCAGTCAGACATGATCTATGTCTTGTCTTAACATAAGTAGGCCTACGAGGCTACGAGCTGGCAAACAAACACAATATCCGAGCAGCATGTGATCGTAAATGAGGAAAAGTTTCTCTGGGCAGTTGCTGATAAAACATCTTCACTTCTGTACTTATGTATTTGGTATTGACTGTGAAAAATTAAAAAAATCGAACACTTATTCTCAAATTTTTTAGTCTTTAGGCATACAGCCGAGGGCCAGAAAAAAATCATCGGCGGGCTAGAAATGGCCCGCGGGCCTGCTCTTTGACATCACTGCCATATGCGCTATACGTAGGCTATAGGTATCTAAACGAATTAATGACTTAGAATAAAATTTAATCACAAACTATCAATGTCACTACCACAGCTTAGTTTGGTCCTCTTTTTAAAATTAATCTTAAAATTGGTCTGGTTTTGAAACTACCACTTATCCTTTCAACGGAGTTTAGTAGTAGGCCTATTCTGATAGTATTCAGTTATTTTCGAATTTGGGTTACTCGCTATTTACATTTTCCTTTTGCGTTATTGAAATAATGCTGCAGACTGCAGTTGTTTCACAATGTTTACTAACTATAAACATATTATACTGTCATCCGGTAAATAAAATACAATGTTTAATTGTTTAATTTGATTGTTATTAAAATCTAAAATTGTTCTGCACACAAAAAGCTCGCAAGATAACGTTAATAGCATAGGCCTAGCCTAATGATAATAATGGTAATTATAACACAGGCCTAACATGTAGGCCCTATACAAGTATGCACACTAGGGTGGGGCAAATAGTGGTTGCCTCAACCAGACAATGATAAATAGAAGCTCCCTCATCTACTAGTTAATGAAATAATTAATTTTCATATTCTGTATCATGTCTAGGGGTCGCAACTTTAAAAGATGTGTGTCGTAATATATTTCATTAGAAATAAATAACAAATTCATTAATCTTATTACAATAGGGTCATAGAAACTCATTAATTGCTACTATAATATATTACACAATCGCTTTAATACACAAATTACACACTACACAGTACACTACAATATTGTATTGTATTTCAAAACTTATAAGCGCCCAGTGCGACAGTCCTCGGGAATAAAGGCAAATTTAAAGACAACGAAAAGCTGTGGCAGGACCACCGGATAGTACTGCAGCCCGGGCCGAAGGAGGAAGCTGATTCCACAATGAAGGGCCAATAGTAACGAGACTGGGCCATCACCGTTCTCACTCGGGGAACAAATGAGTCGAGTCGATCAGAGGAGCGAAGAGGGCGAAGGGAGCTAGCTGAAGTAGGAATACGTAATGGGTCACAGAGGTATTTAGGAGCAAGTCCTAGGTAAGATCGGCAAATATGGATAAGTACCTTAAGTTGGAACGAGACTGGACCATCACCGTTCTCACTGGGGGAACAAATAAGTCATATATGTACCTTTAGTTGGATGCGGGATTCCAGTGAAGATGTTTAAACATGAATGTGGAAATATGGGAGAATCGTGGGAGACGGGCGATTAGTCTGGCAGCTGCTTTAAGAACAGATTGTAGAGGGGAGAGATGGACTTTGGGGAGGCCAACAAAGAGGCAGTTACAGTAATCAATGCGAGAGCAGATAAAGGCATAGACAATGGAGGTTAAGACTGGAGAGGAGACAGATCTTCGGATAGCTTTGAGACGTCGGAGAAGGTAGTAGCACAAGCGGGTGAGATTAGAGATATGGTCAGAAAAAGAAAGGGAGCTATCAAGAATTACGGACAGATGCCGAGAAGGTATAAGAACGAAAGCTCTGAGATAAAAGAGGGTAGTCAACTTTGGCCATTTGTTGACGAGTGTCAAACCAAATCAATTGGGTCTTTGCTGGGTGTAAAGAAAACAGGTTTAAGGACAGCCATGCGTGAAGGTCATGAAAGAGAGTATCAATACGAGCAATAAGAAACAGCAGAGTATACGGGGCCCATGCACGCAGACCTGGGCGTCATCAGGATAGAGTCGACCAGTGGTTAAATTTGTTACAAAGATGAGGGAAATATCAGCTGTATAAAGCAGGTAAAGGAGTGGGCCAAGTACTGAGCCCTGGGGACACCAAACTTGACAGTAACCCAGTGTGTTCTGGAGTCACCCCAGATTATCGTTTGTGTGCGATCTGTAAGATAGGACCGGAACCAAACAAGAGAGGAGCCCTGAGACCACTTGAGGACTTGAGACGTTGCAGGAGGATCTCATAGTCAATGTTCCCTCTAATTTTCTGGAGTCTGTGTGCGCATAAAATTTCTTTTGTGCAACATTGTACAAGGAGAGTAAACTTTTGTGCGCATTGCGGAGTCGGCGGATAATCCTAAACTAGGACTGAAGTATGAAAAGTTGCCGAAGCTATATCATATCACGCTGCACCACGCTACTAATAATTTCCAGAAATTCGAATGTGTAGTTTTTACTCTGCCAACGTTCATGTAAGCATACATACTTTGCCATGTGCTCATTAATGTCTTGGACCGAAAGCAATAAATTATTCATTTTTACAGCTAATATAACACTACCAATCAACACTTTTTTACATCGGGTTTTGACCTCTTTCGTTCAAGAACAGTTTGCCGCATGCATGTCCTTTTCAGCTGGGGTTTCAAGGAGCATGGTAAATAACCCTCCCCGAAGAGCAGGATTTTCATTTCGAAGTTTTTGAATGCTTGATAGATGCATCTTACTTGAAAGATCGCGTTTTAAGAAATCTAGCTCACATGAAGTCTCCCACACTCTTCCAGTTGAGAAATCTCCTGCAGTGTTCGCATCATGGCAAACCAAGCAGACGACTCCAATGTCTTCATCGAACGAGAATATTTCGCGAATTTTTAATCGCACCGTGCATGGTGATTGTGTTGACTGATTTCAACAACCTCATCCAGCCTTTCACTTTTAATTAACTCAAGTTCGTTTTCGCTTCAGACCTTTAGTCTGCGCCATTTTGTATCGATAATGATGTCGACTGAATTTATGTGATAAAACTGATAATATTATTTTAAATAATTATCATCTCATAAGTCATAACCGCGCGTCTTGCAAAATCGTAACAGGAAAACGAGACCTGAAGTTGGCCATTGCATAGATCTATTAAGAGTTCGGAAGAAAGCTCTGGTTGCGTGGGACGCGCCATTTGTATTTAGAACGACGTGTTGAAATAATATTATGTGCAAAAACAGTTTTTTGGAGAAAGAATTAGAGGAAACATTGAGAATGACGTGAATGAAATATGTGCAACAAACATTTTTTTAGATAAAAAAATGTTTTGTGCGCTCCATGTTTTCTTGTGTGCGCTCGTCTCACGACCTGTGCGTGCGCGCACACGCGCACAGCTTAGAGGGAACAGTGCTCATGGTCAACCATGTCAAAGGCAGCAGAGATGTCAAATAGAGCTAGCAACGAGATCTGTGATCTGTCAAACGCAGTGTAGCTACCAGAGAGGAAAGATAAGAGGACAGTTTAAGTAGAGTTTCTGCAATCTGAGGCTGAGTTCACGGACATGACACACGCCACGGTGTTATCATTCAAATAAAGAAATCAAGATTGGACTTGCCAACTATAGAAACTGAAGCTGATTTTCTTAACTAAGTTAAAACACTTACACTGCAGTACTGAGCCAGATGCTTTTTTTATTTATTTTATTACTCATTGTTGTTTGTAGGTCTAACTTTGGGTTCTAAATTTAAAAGTCATAACCATTAAATCGTCTGATGTAAGATCAACTCTCATTTTCCAACATATTGCGTTTTCGGGCTGGTGTTTCAGACAAAGTTGCTAGAAACAGTGATATATATCCCAAATCCATTTTTGGTGCAATATCAACTTTAACAAGGACCTTTGATTTATGTTTGTCCGGGAACTGAACTCGAGTTTTCATTACTTTTTGCCCCGCCTAATGTACACTGTACTGTATACACACGAGTCAGCGACAGTCGCAAGTCGAGCAATAAATGTTTCAGGAATTGTTTTAAATGTGCAATGATCAAATGCTGTTAACCGCTGTTTGTAGGCTACGGGAAATGAATTGTAATTAATAATTATTTATGATTTTTATGCGCTCAGGCGCCGCTCGCCATGTGCAGTGATAAATTTTCCTCAAAACATGCCCTGAAATGTTTCATTATCTAACAAAATAGATTTCATGCAATAAAATGTTTAATTATCTAATAAAATAGATTTCATGCAATAAAATGTTTAATTATCTAATACAATAGATTTCATGCAAAAAAAATGTTTAATTATCTAATAAAATAGATTTCAGTATATAGCTAAAAGGATAATTACAAAATACAGTGAAAGTGACAAATCCAGAAAAGGTTGTAAAGAAGAAGGTTAAAAACTGTATCAAATAAAATTGTATAATTATGTAACACGATCGTCATGTAATATCTTAGAGAAAATAGCATATCGAAAATTAAGTGGCAAAGGGCGGCATTTTGGGCCCTCGCCCCGGGCGGCATTTTAGCTCCGTACGCCACTGTATCCATCAACTGAAGTATTGGAAGAAAACGTCAGAAAGAAAAATAGGCAGTGTGCCACCAGAAACAATGAAAAAAAGCCGCAGTAACAAGTGTCACTGACAGGAATAAGAGTAGGCCTATTAGATCTGCAGCCAAAGAATTTGGTATATCCTGTTCCACATTGCATCAATATATTTTGAAAGCAAAGGAAGTTGGATTAGATGCAATGAATTTCGAAGCATATTACTCAACCAGAACCGAGTTCCAGTGATCAACTATAGAACCGAGTTCCATTACAACACCTGAACAGGTTCGCCCGTTCCCTAAAGCAGCTGCCAGAAAGGCAACCAAAGGCGCTCGAAAAGAGCCATGACTCGAATACTAACAGACACACCAATAAAAGATGCATTAGAGAATGAACTAAGGGCACGAAGTGAGAGAAAATGCCCTGCTAAGAAAAGAAAATTGGACTTGACGCCAACTGAGGACAGGTCATGTGTAAGCAAAGACAAAAGGGCATATAAATCATTAGCCAAGGGCAAAATTGGAAGAACATCAGCAGCCAAGGGCAAAAGTGGAGGTAGTTCAACAGCCAGGGCCAATGCTGAAACAGAATCAACAGCCTATGGGAGAAAAGGAGCAAGTTCAAAGCCAAGGTCAAAGTTTCCCGTTAAAGACCCAACAACATGCAGCTGAAAGTGACTCAGATGAAGAGAGTGATGAGGAGAGGCCGTGTTTGGTTTGTTGTGAACCACTGGACACTGGTACGAAAGAAGACAAAGATTCCATACAATGCCTAATCTGCCAAAAATTGGCACATGTTGCTTGCACAGATGAAGAGGTCCGTCATCAGATTACCGTCGATGAATGCTATTATTTGAGAAAACTGGCAAAGTGACAACGACTGAGTAGTTGGATCATCTAAAAAAATATACTCTCAAGCTTATCTTAATTTTCTAAATACATTTTAATTTTTAAAACAATTGATTATGAATATTAACCAATAGAAACCTAATAACATTCTGAAGGTCTTAATAGCCTAGACCTTTCATTTAAGTTTACTAACTATGTTTATTGACAGTTTAGAGCATTCTAAAACTTTTCTTATATACTTCTAACGTTAATCAACTGTGTACTGTTATGTGATCAACTGTGTGCTATGCTAGTACACAGTCGATCACTTTTGGACTAACAACTTAAATGATAATAGCCAAAATACCCTGCATCAGAATTATCATAAATGCGTTTTATAAAGTGGGAGAATGATTATACTATAGGCTGAGCTTTAAAAATATATGGGGGCGTTGAAAATCACTTGTAACTGTAAAAATGTAAAAAAAAATGATCGACTGTGTCCTCCTTGCCCCTACGTAATGACGCAAAAATACGAATGATGAGGGCATTGGTATGGCCGACAGCAACATACGGATGTGAGGCCTGCATTGACGCTACGGGAAGAAGAAAAGACGCGCATCCAGGCGTTCGAGAACAAGTGTGTCAGAAGGTTACTAAAAAGGATGACCACTGAACAAGTATACACGCTGGCGAGGACCAAAGGCGAACTGCTGAACCACGTTCGAACTCGCAAGCTACTTTACTTTGGACATATCATGAGCCAACCGAGGGACAACATCGACGGCAGTCTGATGACGGGCCTCGTAGAAGGGGTTCAACCGCGGAAGATCGAGAATGTCCTGGATCGACAAATTATAGTATGGATTGGGCTATCACGAAACCAAACTGCAGTACGGGATAGACAACGCTGGGCAGTGTTGATGCATTCCTGCAACCTACCATCGCAAAGCGACGACGACGATATGACATTACATGATATCACAGGTTCAGTCTATACGAGACCACGAAGATGACCATTATTTGTACTGAACTTCAAATCAGGTTAATATGGTAGTTGTGTGTTTACACAGAATTACGTCATTACATCACGTGGGTCATTGTGTGACGTAGCCCCAACAATAGCAAGTAAAATATTTCATAATCGAGTCAAGTCGAGGAAACAACGATCAACTCGACTTGTCAAAGCATTTGATCGACTCGACTTCCAAGTCGAGGGTAAATGGAAGTAGGAAACATATGTGAGGGTAAATGGAAGTAGGAAACATATGTGAGGTTAGAGATGTGACCTTTGAAGGAGAGAGAGAGAGCTATCATGCGTAACACGCAGGTCACGAACACTTGATGAAGAGGACTAGTGTGGAAAGATTCCAGAGAGGAGGGCAAAATCAATCTTCAGCAACTGTTGATGGGAGCCAAACGAAATGAACTGGATTTCGGAGGCATTAAGAGAGAGACGATTTGAGGACATCCAGGAGTGGAGAGACTTCGATAGAGACTCAATACGCTCAACTAAGTGCAATTGGGATGAAGGAGATCCATGGATAAATGCTTGCACGTCATCCCCAAAGAGATGACCAGCAGCTCCCGAGAGTGGGAAAAGACAGGAGATGTCAGCCGTATAGATAATAAAGAGTAGAGGACCAAGTACAGAGCCTAGAGGAACGCCCAGCTTAGTGTGAATCCATTTTGTTATATAGTCGCCAGATCAAAAAAGATGGGTTCGTTCAGACAGATAAGATCGATTCATCGAACCCAACAAAGAGGAAGGGCCTGCAACCCATATGAAGTCTCAAGGCGCTGAAGGAGAATATTGTGATCTATGGCACCTGAAAGGCTGCAGAAACATCGCAAAGAGCCAGAAGGGTAAGTTCAGCCCTGTCAACAGCAGGTTAGATTTCAGATAGGAGAGAGGAGCAGTCTCAGTAGAGTGATGAGCCCTGAAGCCTGACTGATTAGCAGGAAGGAGACCAGCTTGCTCAAGATAAGGGAGGAGCAGAAGAGACTCCAGTGTCTTGGGTAGTAAAGATAGACTGGCGATCTATTAAATATATAAACATGAAAGGGAGCAAGGTAATCTATTATGTCACTGATAACAAAAGGTTATCTCACACAAGCATAGTGTCCTTATGTCGGTATGGCCGCCAGCTTCGTGCGGGTCACGCGTTCCAACACTCGTTTGTTGCAGAACCTCTCTGTGACTAACGTTGACAACCTTTCCAACCTCCGGATATATGGACCGGCCCAAAATGGCGCTCAGACTTTGATTATTTGCCGCCAACCACTATCCACAAACAAAGTTTAAAAACCTCGAGAACATCCTAGCATGTGTGGCGAGTTCGCTTATTAATTATTCACCGCGAAAACCAGGTTTCTAATTTTTTAGTTCAGTTTATAAAAAGAAATTACAAACGATCTATTTATAACTACTCTTCCTGTTTATGACCAACAATATTTATAATACAGTCTGACCAAAAGAACAAATATGAAAGCAATTCTTACAAACAGGACTCATTTATCCGGATGCGACAGAAGACTCCTCTAATTTTTTTCTACACCACCAGCAAAATACGCACCTTCGAAGACTTAACCGTATTCACTGTTGGTCCCTTGGTCCCGCACCTCAGTTAAACAGCGTCGTGCCTTCTCAGTGGTTGACCCCTCTACGTGGTATGGGCTCCCACCTTATGCGCGCTTATTTCCACGAGGCAGTTCACCTACTTTCTATCGCATACTTAAGTCTTCTCTTTTTGAACCGTTGCTGGACTAGGACCACATCTGAGTAGAATGAATGAACAAAAGTGGCGAAAACAGTTCAAGGTCCATCAAGACCGCAGCTCCACGTGCGTCTCGTCTTTCCTGCTGAATTAATAACAGCACAGTAGGACTGTGTCTCGAACACACAGTTCGCAATTTCACACCAGAAATGCGTATCAACGAAAACTCCAAATTCTTTATCTCACAAAAGCACATTAACGCTCACATTTGCTCGTAGTATAAGTTAACATACCCAGTAGTCAACGCAACATTTGTCAAAGCACATACCTGTACAACTGCAAACTATCATCAAATCCGCCGTATCTCGATGTCAGATACCTTTATAAAATGTTCGTACACTTTCGCAATAAACTCGCGAATAACTTACTCACCACAAAGGAAAACACCGACACTCAAAACTTCGAGTAGCCTATAAAAGACCACTTTACATACATGCGTCTATTCTTCCAATAAGCTACAAAACATTTACATACATATTATGTATACATATATTATATATATGTATACATATAAATATGTATTATATATATATATATATATATATATATATATATATATATATATATATATATATATATATATATATATATATATATATATATATATATATATATACTTATCCTAACAAAACCAGGTCCGCAAAGGTTCACCAGTCACTCTGGTACAGAGTAAAGCAGGGAGGCGACCTGACCGACGACTCTGATGAGCGTAGACTCGGATCCGACCTGGGCTGGTGAACCAAAGTCCTCCGTGCCCACCTTCTCGTGGTGCGGACCGTTAGTACCCTTCCTAGGAAGTACTCTTCCTAGGAGGGGGAACGAACGGGCACGGCAGGCAAAACCAGGGGAAGGCAATGGCAAACCACCCCTGTTAATCATGCCAAGAAAATCGTCATGCCACACACCAAACCACGCCGATGGTCGCGGATGGAGGGACTCCCAGGCCGGAGCGCTGAGGTGGGACTCCCAGGCCAAAGCGCGACTCAAGGGCTACTGGGAGAAGTAGCAAGACGGCAACGGAGACTGTGTGGCATGACGATCGCTAGGGCTCCTAGAGCCGACGGCACAAAGAGAGAGAGAGAGAACAAAACCAGATACAACTTATTTTATATGATAGTCTATATATTTGCACTTACGACGGCCAAGGCAACGGTGAGCCTCTCCGCTTCTTCAACTTCGTTCTCTTCAGACAAACCTCCCTCCTTCAGTCCTTCCGACCGTCACCCCCACCTCGAGTGCGTCCTTCAGCTCTCTCTCTCTCTCTCTCTCTCTCTCTGACGTTCAGCGACTGACTTAAGCCTCTCTCTAACGGTCTAATCGACCTTATTCCGTTCATCGTGCTCAACAGCCCGTCTTTCATACGAAACCAAACTTATGTACACAGGTCCCCAGAGGAAGTCGTAAGAATAAGGGCCATTTTGTGACACTATTTCATTTGCAGTTTTGAAACAGTCTCTAAGCCTCTATGCCTTTCTTGGCGAATGGCTTCTATTTATTGCATACTTGTGAGATTTTTAAAACCTTCCTCTTACCCTCAACTCCAAAACGGTTAAACACACATACCTAACAAATCACATAGGCATAGATACACAGATGCATACATTGATTCATACCTCCCACCTACCTACATAACTACACACCTATATTTAAAAACATACAGTACATGCATGCATGAATGCATACATACATACATACATGCATACATACATACACACATACATAAATAGTCAAATTATACATACATACATACATACATACATACATGCATGCATACATACATAATTATACACATGCATGCATTGTTTGAAGGTCCCTCCCCTATAATAAACAATGATTTTCGCTTGAGTTTATAATAAAAATATATTATTAAAAAACATAATTATTATAATAGTATTTACAAGTATACCTTGTCGAAAATAACGGAAAATGTACAGCAATCGAACTTGTCGCTCAAACAGACTTCCGTCTACACAATGAACTCTCTTGGTCAGTGGCGGCGCGTGGGGGGTGCAAAGGGGTGCGGTCGCACCGGGCGGCCACTCCAGGGGGGCGGCACTTTGACTATCTGGGATATTTTTTTCGGCTGCTTCCTGTGGCCAACGTAGTGTTTCATTTGGAGTTATTACGTAATTCGTTGCTATAAATTTCAATGAAACTTATATATCATAATTCAGTGAAATGTGAATCGTCACTGTTCATATGAGCTTCAATGTCTTTCTTAGTTTTAAATTGACTTAGATAATTTTAGTCCTAGTTTCTAGCAGCGGCGTAGCCTAGATATTTTGAGCCCGAGGACGAACTATGAATCTGGCACCCCACCACCTCCCCTCCGTTTTACTATTTCACATTTTCCAAATAATCGAAAAGAAATTTTAATTTTAATGAAATAAAATATGAAAAATACAGATAGTACATGCATGCTGCCCCTTAGTGCTCACTAGGGCGCCAAAATCATACCTGAGAACTGGTTTGTAAGTAATGATCGAGGATATAACTTCAGATATTTGCGGATCTGCATCATCTGCTACTGTGCTTTATACTACAGTAGGCTACAAATGGCTAAGGCTACTATACTAACTACTATAATACACAATTTCACTAGACAGGCCTGCCGCCTTACGGGGGAGGGAGGGGGCGGCACACTGTTGCTTCGCACCACCTTTGAAAAATCCACGCGCCGCCACTGCTCTTGGTTTCTCAGAACACGAAACAGACAGCAACCGACGTCGAAACAGAAGGAACCTAATGTGGTTCCCTTTACTTAACTACACAACTGGAGACTTGACTTCCTAATACTAAACAGGGTCTCATCAGACCAACATCAAAGTCACCAAGCTCTCTGAATCTACTTAGTCAGAAGTTTATATAGATTTCTTTTGCCACCAGGCAGGGGCGGCGCTACACCAGGGCGCGCCAGGGCAAATGCCCTGGTTAAAAAGCCTTTGCCCTGGTCGATGATCTGCCAAACTTTTTGCCCTGTTCAGTGGCGTAGCTAGGATTTTACCATAGGGGGTGCGTAATGCGAAGCAGTAGTCTTCACAGAACCTATGTACATAGGTTGGCTTATAAAGTTATAGGGCGAGTTCCATGCAGAGGCATAGCATTTTAGACAATCCGTACTTTCTTATTCAACAGATTCACAGCGTAACGTATTGTATTGTATTTACGAATTTATAAAGCGCCTCTCGCAGTACAACCTAATCAAAGGCGCTCCCAGTGCGAGGAGCTCCGTGAGAAAAGAAAAGTCTTAAGACAACGAGAAGTAGCAGAAATGTCCCCAGCTAGGATCTGAGAACGAGTCATGGAAGGAAGATCATTCCAGTGGGACAGGCCAACAGATGCGTAGGCACGGTGTTGAGCCATAGAAGTCCGGGTCCGAGGGACCAAGAGGTCATGTCGATGTAACGTAGTAGGCCTAGGCCTGATGTTTCAAGAAGCGAAGCAGATGACCTAAGCACTACTTAAAAAGCAAAGCAACAGCCTTAGTACTTGGTTTGTTTTATGGCTCAGCTCATTAAACACTTAGCCTGTGTCCTTATCTAATCTTTTTAGGTTGAACTTAAACGTTGTAAAAATGTATTTGTTGATACATGATCAATTTTCATAATTTGTCATGTCCTGTGGACTAAAGGCAAATATTCTCTACAATAAAGTTCTCTGCAGTTTATCTTACTCGAGAGGCGAGTTTTATTAACTACTTGCTGGATTACCCGGCGTTGCCCGGGGTTATAAGTTTCACACCACCACCACCACCACCACCACCACCACCACCACCACCACCACCACCACCACCACCACCACCACCACCACCACCACCACCACCACCACCACCACCACCACCACCACCACCACCACCACCACCACCACCACCACCACCACCACCACCACCACCACCACCACCACCACCACCACCACCACCACCACCACCACCACCACCACCACCAACAACAACAACAACAACAACAACAACAACAACAACAACAACAACAACAACGACTGCTTGGCAATCTTGGCAGTCGCCCTCTGGCGGCGACTGCCGCAGTGTTGGAGGCCCTTGTGGCGTCTGGCGACCTGTAGCGGAGACTGCTTCACAGTCTTGTAGACGCCTTGTGGCATCTAGCGACCTCTGCCGTGGTGTGACTGCTTCGCAGTCGCCCTCTGGCGGCGACTGCTTCGCAGTCTTGGAGGCCCTTGTGGCGTCTGGCGACGTCTGGCGGAGACTGCTTCGCAGTCTTGTAGACGCCTTCTGGCGTCTAGCGACCTCTGCCGTGGAGTGACTGCTTCGCAGTCGCCCTGTGACAGCGACTGCTTCGCAGTCTTGGAGGCCCTTGTGGCGTGTGGCGACCTGAGGGGGAGACTGCTTCGCAGTCTTGTATACGCCTTCTGGCATCTAGCGACCTCTGCCGTGAACTGACTGCTTCGCAGTCGCCCTCTGGCGGCGACTGCTTGGCAGTCTTGGAGGCCCTTGTTGCGTCTGGCGATCTGTCGGGGAGACTGCTTTACAGTCTCCCGTGAACTGACTGCTTTGCAGTCGAAGAGGCTGAACCGGGCGTTGGCGTGTTAAAGAAAACGCCAGAAATCTAGCCCTCACTGCCGGTCTGTAGTCGGCCTCGCCCGTAGTAAAGCAGACTGGATGTTTGATATACTGTAAATAATTTAGATCTTTGTCTTTGAACATACATGTGTTAAAATTTTGCTGTAAAACGATGAATATACTTCGAATCGATCGTCATTAAATTTTGTGCGAAAGTAAACAACTTATGCGGATTTTAATGACTTTGGGGAATACCGGCGCCATAAATAGAATCGCTTGGCAGTGGAATAGGCGAGCTTTTGCGTGATGGACGGTCAAGTGGGTAGAGTTTTGGGGCATTTTCACCATGGTAGGGGTGAAAACGGGGGACGCGAACCCCTCCACTGGGTGTCCGAAGCCGAGGCCGACACATCAGTGAAGGTTTCGAGTGAAAAGGTGCAAAATTGTAGAAGTTAAGCCCGGTGAAACAGACAGACAGACAGACACACAGACACACAGAATTCTCGCTTTATTAATATAGATTGTTAAATATGGAAAAACAAGTCAATACATAATGACACCAAATTACGGTTGATGAAGGCATTGTCATGGCCGACAGCAACATGCGGATGTGAGGCCTGGACTAGAGCCCTGCGCCGACGTCACAGTGTCGGCGGCGGCGCGCCGGTCATTTTGGGTCGGCGGCGGCGGCGCTTCTTCTTCTTCTTTCTCCTCCGTCAGGTATACGCCGACGATGAGGCTTCGACAAGACGTCTCCAGGTCTCTCTGTCTCTGATCTTATCCATAGCGTCTCTCATATCCATTCCTTGTGCTTTCAGATCCTCCATTACATTGTCCATCCATGTCTTTGTCTGTCTTCCTCTGCTTCGCCTTCCCTCCACATGTCCGTAGAGCGCCATAGCTGGTAGTCTGGTGTTGTCCATTCTTGTCACATGACCAAACCATGTGAGTCTTCTTTTCCTGATCTTGTCTATCACTGTTTCTTTTGATCCAACTCTTTTCTGATCACTTCGTTGCGGATTTTATCCCATCTAGTTCTGCCCCTTATTCTTCGCAGCCAGCTCATTTCTGCTACGAGCAACCTCCTTTCGTCTTCTTTGCGCAGGCACCAGCACTCGGCACCGTACAGCAGGACTGGGATGACAAATGTTCTATATAGTTTCAGCTTTGTTTTTATCGATATGTTGTGTGTTTTCCAGATCTTATTCAATTTCCCGAACATTGCTGACCCAAGACCAATCCTGCGCTTTATATCTCTTGTGCATTGCCCATCTTCTGTTATTAGACCTCCTAGGTATACAAATTCTGTCAGTGGAAAACGAGATGCTAGAACAAGTGACAGACTGTCACTTGTTCTAGCATCTCGTTTTCCAGCGTAACTTCTAGCTCCTCGTGTTGTTTCCCAATGGTCATTGCTTTTGTCTTCTGTGTGCTGATTTTTAATCCAAATCTTTTACTACTCTCCTGTACTCTGTCAGTTAGCCTTTGTAATTGTCCCTGCGATTCTGAGACCAGGTCGATGTCATCTGCAAATCGTAGGTTGTTAATCAGCTGTCCACTGACAAGAACGCCGGCCTTTTCCGATCTCTTCGCAAAACTCATCATTGCTTCCAGGAGCATGTTGAACAGGTCCGGTGATAATCCACATCCTTGTCTCACACCTACCGTGACTCTGAACCACTCCGTCAACTCCCCATCTACTATTACTGCGCTCACCGACTTGCTGTACAAATCCTCCAGCAGCAGCACCAGTTCCTCCGGGACTCCGTAATTCCTTAATACCTGCCACAGCCCCTCCTGCCATACACTATCGAACGCCTGTTTGAAGTCTATGAAGTTGTTATACAGAGTTCTATTCTGGCCGAAATACTTTTCTGACAGTTGTCTAATTACAAACAGCTGGTCTATTGTTCCTCTTCCAGCTCTGAATCCCGCATGTTCCTCCGCCAGTACCTCCTCGACATATCGCCTCAGACGCTGTTGCAGTACTCGGGTGTATACTTTCCCTGGGATGCTCAGTAGGCTAATTCCCCTGTAGTTGCTGCATTCCTTCCTGTCGCCTTTCTTGTGCACTGGTATAATTACAGCTCTCCCCCAATCCTCTGGGCATTTCTTTTCCTGATATACTTTATTGCATAGTGTATGCATCATTTGCACTGAGCATCCATCTCCAGCTTGTATCATTTCCGCCATGATGTTATCTTCTCCTGGTGCCTTCCCTGCCTTCAGTCTCCATATAGCTGTCTCTACCTCACACTGAAGGATATCCTCCATATGTTCCTGTTGGTTCCTTCCTGGTAGCTCATCTAGTAGTGTCATATCCACGGGATTACTTTCATTGTATAGTTCTTCATAGTATTGTTTCCACCTATTTTTGATTTCATTTGTATTTTCCAACGTTTTTCCTTCCTTGTCCTTTACTGTCACAGATTTTGATGTAACCGTACCGCAGATTTCGTTGACTACCTGGAACAGTTTTCGAGTGTTCCGGTTTCCAGCGTGGCTCTCCACCTCTTTGCATCTGTCCTCCAGCCATTGTTCTTTACACTGTCTTGCCTTCTTTTTAATCTCTCTAGTCAGCTTGTTATACCCTTTCCTGTTTTCTTCGCTATGTGTTTTTGTTGCCCTCCGGTCTCTTCTCTGGTTACTCATATCAAGAACCTCCTGTGATATCCATTGAGCCCTCTTTTGTTGTTTCCTATAGCCTATTACTTGCTGCGCTGTTTCCGTATAGATGGTCTTAACCTCTCTCCATACTTCTTCCGCTGTGTTCAGGTCCTCTGTGTTAACCCTCCTCCACTTGTCGTGTAACAGGTTGCTGTACTGTTGTCTGGTCGCTCCTTCCTTAAGTTTTTCTACATCAAATCTTCTTCCCAGTCTTTCTTTGCTGATTGTTTTCAGCTTTAATCTTATTCCGGCCATTACCAGCTTGTGGTCCGAGGCTATGTCTGGTCTGGAGAATGGTCTGCATGTTGATACACTGCTTTTCCATCTGTTGTTTACCAGTATGTAGTCTATCATGTTTCTTGTCCTTCCATCTGGTGATTCCCATGTCCACTTTCTTTTGGCTTTCCTTTGGTAGAATACAGTGTTCATTACTGTGAGGTTGTTGGTTAGACAAAAGTTAAGTAATCTCTCCCCTCTTTCGTTTTCTGTTCCATATCCGAACTTTCCCATTGCTCCTCCCCATGTCTTCCAATCGCTTCGTTCGTCGGCGCGCCGACGAACAAAAATCGGTGGCGGCGGCGCCCACGAAATGTCGGCGTCTGCGCGGCGCGGCGTGCCCTAGTCAGAAGCACAAGTCACTATGAGAATTCAACAGCCGTTGGTCCTGTGACCAGTCAAGAGGGCATGAATGCCCTTGCATATGCACGGATACAGTATAGGCCTACACACCAAGTCACATGGTCGATGCCGGATAACAGCATCCTCCCAGTGAGAGAGGCTGCTGTCAAGCCATGAAGTGTAATGTTCAGAATTTGTTCGGGCATATTTGTTATATCCTGAGATATAAATTCACTTAATTCACTGAAATGTTAAAATTTGCTTTACCAGTGTCAAAAAGCATTCAGCTTCCGAGGGCTTCGCCCATCTGACCTCCTTACTATAGACAAATATAATAGTGCTGGGGGGCGGTTTATATCAAAAGCGGGAGCGCGATCATATATGGTCACCATTATTTTAAGCTCGCGCTGCCGCGCTCTTTATAAATCGCCCTCTGCACTTGTTACTTGTATGACTGCCCTGGCTATGCCCTGATTACAAAAAATGTCTGACGCCGCCACTGCCACCAGATGGCCAGCATGCAAACTAGACAAACATTACCGAGTTTACCATCCTCACATAGTCCGCTAAGAATCACCGACATCAACTACTCCCTGAGAAGCATCCATATGTGACAACATACATGCATACATACACTGATACATAGATAATTATGTAAGTATATCAATAGAGTCACGCATGTGCACGTACATGCACGATTGCATACACGTATAAACCATACGATGATATGAAGCTTTAGTAACCGAACTGTGTCATTAATAGTCATTAATATAACTGGTATGCGATAATAATGCGTCGATATACATAGGCTGTTGGCTTCAGTACGATTGATCTCATAACCATGCAGAATATCGTACCAGTATTGCTTTTGGAATGAAGTTGACTCACACCATTGGAGAAAATGTGCTACGACAGATGTTCACTGCATCCAAAGCAACTGCCCACCCAAACCCTGGCCAGACGTGGCTTTTATCCGATGATAAGTCGGAGCTTCGAATAGGGTCTACTGCAGAATATAATATGTAGCCTACACGGCCTTAATCGAAGTTCTGGCCTATGGCTGTGTGCAGGGTTTCTGAACCGGATTTTATTACGCACCTATTGGTAAATATAGAAGAATTTTTTCCCTTCAACTCAGCTCAGACAGTTTATTTTTCCACAGGAGACCCAAAGTAAATTAATAAAAGTTATGTTGTCTCGCGGTACCTAGATGGCCGATTGGTTAGAAAGCTCGGCCTGTAATGCGGGGCACCCCGTCAAAATAGCCCGGTCAGAATAGCCCCGTCAAAACAGCCCCGTCAAAATCGCCCTGCGTCAAAATAGCCCCGTCAAATCAGCCCCGTCAAAATAGCCCCATAACAATAGCCCCATAAAAACGCCAAAGGCAAGCAGTTCCACAACGGCTAATAAGTTGAATGTCCGCGAGCGAACAACTCGTTTGTTACCTCGGACGAATAACTCCGTCGAAGCTTCACGCATGGCATCGGGCTTTCCAAGCAGACTTTGGACTGCCACCATCCTTCTGTGTATAAACTGGTAGACCAGTTTCGGAAAGAGCAGGACAGTGTAGAGATCGCTATCGGCCGTTTCAATTCAGGGTTTAGACAGCCGGAAGCCTCCAAGGCGAAGTGCGTTAAGTTAAACCGCCGGCTGCAAACTGTCAGTGAAACTTATGGCGCTACTGCAATTCTGGAATACCTTCGCGCTATAGCGCATAATCTTAGTATCTAGGCTCTTGCTTAAGACATCGACATTAACTTTCTTTTTTGATGGTCACAATTATTACCTAATACCTAGAAACTTTTGTTCGCGTTTCGTAGAAAAACATTTAACATTCCATGCTTGTAGTCTGTTTTTTATAGTAGTATCTTTTATTAGTATCTTCTTATAAACTAGTGTATTTTCCCGTCATAATTATGACGGCAGTGTATATTGTTGGTCGGATCGCCGTCGTCAAGGCCGTCGTCAAGATCGCCGTCGTCAAGACGGCAGTACTGACGCCACAAACGGTTTCACAATAGAACAGAAGCCGTTTGTGACGTAGCGTCCTACGACGGACAAATTTGCATATAAGGAAACTATATGTATAGACTAGTGTAGGCCTATTAACCTGTCATAATTATGACGTCACGTCAGTGTATCATTATAGGCCTATATGTATCGTTCGTTAAATGCTCTGATCGCCGTCGTCAAGACGACCGTCGTCAAGACGGCAGTACTGACGTCACAAACGGTTTCACAATAGAACAGAAGCCGTCTGTGACGTAGCGTCAAACGACGGACAAATTTGCATATAAGGAAACTATTATATAGAATGAATAAATCTTGTGGAATACATTTTCACTTTGTTTTCTGTCGTTTAAGACGGGGCTGTTTTGACGGGGCTGTTTAGACGGGGCTATTTTGACGCAGGGCGATTTTGACGGGGCTGTTTTGACGGGGCTATTTTGACGGGGCTATTTTGACGGGTCACCGTAATGCGGAGAGTACGGATTCGAACCTCACCCGAGATAGTTACTGAGAGGGACCTTGCGAAAGGCCTTCACTCACATTTGCTTGTGTCATCGCTGTTCTAACGTATGGTCGTGTGCAATTCTCAACTTCGGAAGGAGGGCAATATCAAAATACAGTTGTATTACATTGTATTATATGACAAATCTTTGTGCATACGAATGTGTGTGTGTGTGTGTGTGTGTGTGTGTGTGTGTGTGTGTGTGTGTGTGTGTGTGTGTGTGTGTGTGTGTGTGTGTGTGTGTGTGTGTGTGTGTGTGTGTGTGTGTGTGTGTTAAAGTTGTGGGGCTTGAATGAAAATTTTAGACAAGCTGCTGATTTCGTGAATCTTGATCAGCATGGATAAACACGTTCAACAAACACTCTAATACTGGCATTATACTGCTCTGAGAGTCTTGACTAGTGGTCCATGGTCCACTCAGAACAGTGAACACAACACCAGTTGCAAATCAAAGCGACAGTTAAATAATCAGAATAAATTTGTTTAACTTCAGGGCAAACATTCTGTCAAGCGTCCTTATAGGCTACATCTATTATTTACCAAACATTATATGGTGAAGTCATGAAAATGTATTTATATCCAATCTTTTAAATAATTTCTAAAATAAACAAAAGGCAGACACGTAAAATAGGCTTGAAACACTCGATTTTGTAATTTATACTTATAATTTATAGCCAAGATATCGACACAATAATATTATAACATGAAATGTAAAAAATTCCATAATTAACAAAACTTAAAGTTCATGGAGCCAAACGAAATTTTTTCTAACTAATACTGGAATAATATTTAGACGGTGGAAGTTAAGCAACAAGAAAAGAATTCCGCCTTATTTTGAGAGCATATCTTTATTGTAGCTGTGTCAAAGCCGAATCTTATTGTCACTTGAAATCGTAAATTCTGGGGCAAAGTCCTCTTAATTCGAAGGTAACGATCAACTGTTTCTTTTCTTCATCGTATCGTAATCTCAGTGGTAAATGTTTCTGCTCCTTAATAAGAATTCCATTCCATCGCAGATCGGAATCCAAAAGAATCACTCGACCTTTTGCTGTGTCTGCAACTAAAACTCGATCAACTGAATCGATGAAGAGATTACGAGCAGAATTGAGTTCTTGTCCTATAACTTGAGGAATGAAACAACGGATGACCATCTTTCCATTTCGACTCACTTCCCATATTAACCATTTGTATGTCACATTTGCACCAGTCTCTTCCTCGTCAATCCGCTCGTGTAGAATGACGAAGTTTCCAGTTGATGTCTCCACCGCATGTTGAGGTAACTCGATTTCTGGAGGCAAATGAATGGAAAGACTGAGGTTTGCGTCTGTTCCGTAGATCTCCAATCGAGATAATGGACTACAACCTCTCACAATCAACAAATTATCATCTCTGGACACTGACAGAAGTGATGACCAATCAATGCTAGTAGACAACCAATTAGTAACATTGTAATTATTATCTGATTCTCTGGTAATTTTCCAAATACATTGATTCCAAGTGTCGATGACGTACAGGCAGTTCTCCTTCTCACTCGCTACAACATCTTCTGGAAACTTGACATTTTTAAACTCGATTTTCCATTGAAGAGAAAATGGTTCTGTGTCCTGGAAAACGCGAATCACACTTGGAGAAGAAACTAATCGACAGAGTACGTAGATTTCTGTCCGGAGTTTTGTTACTCCTACCACAAATTCTTTGTCTCCCACTTCGAGACTCGCAATGAAGTTGACGACAACTGGAAAAAGAACTAAGACAAAGAAAGTAAATTAATTACTGTGTCTCGGCTACTGTTTAAAATTTAAAATTTGCATTTTTTTTAAACTGCTTACATAGTAGTTAATTTTATTACATAAATAATTCAAACTTTCAGGTGATATTGATTGCTTCAGGAAAACGCGGTCGGGTGCAAAGCAGGAGGGTAAGTTTATCGGCAAGTGAGGAATTTTCAGTTAGCCTAAGCCTAAATTAGCGTACACTTGGATAAACATACAATTTGGATAAGGTGACAGAGTGGCTCTTTCAGGCCACATTCAATTAGGCCTATTCACTGGTGTCAGATTCGCATTGCTTTGAGACCGGTCGGTAGCCAAACGCCGAAGATCTCTCAGTAGATGACAACGGATGCCGATCCAAAGGTGACGCCGATAGTTAATTACACAATGATTGATTGTTTGTAAATTCAGAAATTAGGCTTGATATTTTGGTATTTTATAATTGAAATTAGACATGAACTAGGTTAACATAAAAAAATAAATTTGACAAAAGAACCCACCAAATGTTTTCTTAAGCTGATCGACGTCAATGTCGATATCGTGTCGTTGAATAGCTTCATGTTGTGTAGCAGTAGCTGACTGTGGAGTCTTTGATAGACACGAAAGCAGCTTCACGAGTTCATGCTGTTCATCCAGCGATTGGAGTTTTTCAAAAGCGATTTCCGATCGACTCCAAATCCAAGTCACAGCCTGTTTGTCCTGATAAGAGTTAAGGATTTCCAACTCCTCATCGATCAGCTGACACATCATTTGATGTAATTCAGTCTCCCTTGGTTTGCTCTTATCTAGTAAGTCATTGAGTCCTTGGACCAAACGCTGTATCAGTTGCTCACGGTTTGTCCCTCTTTTGGTTACAATCTTTGCCTTTATGACAACTGCGCGGAAGCATATATCACAACAAATATTGAAATATTATACTAGAACAATAATGAAACCTCAAGTCATAATAAGCTACATAACCGTACATAATGTTTGAATTTAAACCTTTTATAATATTTCTCATTTTCGGTGACATTTTTGTTGCTTTTCAACGCATGAATTGTTGTTCAAAGCGTGTGCGTCCGCTTCGCTCCAATTAACATTACCTGGCTTATTCAGACACCGATATTTCAGCCTTCATCTCGTGTTATATATACCTAGGCTTACGTAAATCGCTTCTGACTGACTTGTTCCAAGGAAAAACTCGAATGCTTGAGTAAGCTTTAGTGTATGTATGTATGTATGCGTGTATCTTGACTGTTATAAAGCGCATTTTCGGAACCCATACAAAAGCGCTATATCAGTGGTTCTCAATCTTTTTTGGCTACGACCTAAAGAAAAGATTTTCCGGTAAAATGTTCCTAAACAGTGATCGGGAAATATACAGTTTTAATCCATACAAATAGTATTAGAAATTATTTTAAATGAAATTTCCCATCTCTGATTGTGATTTATAATGCAGCAACACATGCAAACAACACTTTTATCCAATTTCCTCACAGAGCCCTTATCTTCCTCTCACGGAACCCTACACTTTGGGAAATGCTGGCTTATGTGATATTTCCTACAGTGGAGATAGTCATAAAATGATCTACATTTATAGGGGTCAGTGTCATAGGCTTCAATTCGACGGTTTCCGTGACACAGTGATAAAAACCGCAACATTCTAAACATTGTTTCAAGCTTTGGATGTGAGTAACTGCAAAAGTAATGACCTACCTCCACCACTTTGCCCTATTTTTGCAACGACATTCTGATTGGATTGTCTGAGACAGCGAATGAAATCCGAGAGTTTTGTTTCAGTGCAAAATGATCGCACGAAGTGCAATAGCTCTGCATTGATCTCCAAATTGTTTCGCTTTGACTTGGCATAACGATATTTATCTCTGCTGATAAGTCTTGCTTGGACATCAGTGAGACAGTCAGCTGATCTCAACCGACTGATTAGAAGAACTGTGGGTTTAATCTTCTCCACAAAATAATACTGGTTAGTTCTGTAGACGGCGAATTTGTCGACATCTTTATAAAACACTGCAACACAAAATTCAATGAACAGCCAAATCAACGCATTTTTCCAGTCTTGTTGTCAAGACCTTAAACCTCAAGACCAAGACCAAGACCAGGACGCTGAACCTCGAGACCAAGACCAAGACCAAGACCTCGAACCTCGAGACCAAGACCAAGACCAAGACTTTGAACCTCAAGATCAAGACCAAGACTTTGAACCTCAAGACCAAGACCGAGACCAAGACCCAAAAAAATCCCATTCAAGCCAAGACTTATTTTCCTTACACAAAAAATTGTGGAGTCGATATTTTAATGAAAACGTGAGTCGTTTATTTTATTCAAGCAAATTAACTTTAAATGCAGACTGCAGAGAATTCCGAATTCGTATTTACAAAAGTCCTTCATGCAAAATGTTATTCCAAATGCCTTTTGTATTTTATAAAAAAAACAATTCGCTCAGAATTTTCTGACCTCATAAATATTCCGCCATGTGAAAATTTTTCTTTCCACAGCTATGTGCTGAAGTCGCTGGCACACACAGTAACTTTTCAAGCACTGGATGTAAATGTACAAATCGTGAGCCTTTTTGAAATCCTCCCATGGTTTATCAGACTGCATTCTGGCTTCAGAAACAAGTCTCGGCAGGGCTTCCATACAGGGCATATTTTAACTGTATAACTAGTTGGACAAATGTCCCATTAGTGTTAGGATTTGTCCCAGTAATTAGGCTGATTTGTCCCAGGCAATGTATGGTTAAAGTATAAGTAGTGGGACAAAATGTTGCAAAAGTTTTAAGATTTGCCCCAGTAGTAAAATCAGGAAATTGCCAATTGACTTTTTCGGGAGATGACTTCCTAAAAAAAGGTCATCAACTTTTTCGGGAGATGACTTCCTAAAAAAGGTCATAACTTAGTTGCTGCTGCCTATGGGTTTTCCTGATCAACAAGACTAGCATCCGTCCGTAGATATTTGTTGTAGATTATGATGCAAGCAGGTTTGATAAGTGTTTTAATTCTTGAGTTTTGTTAAATGACTGTTCATATTGACAGCCGGTCTTGGTCTTGGTCTTGGTCTTGCGAGACCAAGACTTTGAACCTCAAGACCAAGACCAAGACCTTGAACCTCAAGACCAAGACCAAGACTTTTGGTCTCAAGACCAAGACCAAGACTTTTAAAAACGAACTCGAGTGCACTTGAGACCAAGACCTCGGTCTCGAGGACAACAAGTCTGCATTTTTCTTAAACTTTATCCTACTTTAATCGTAAAATAGAGTACTTCTAAAGCGCTATTCAAAGCCAAGCGTATGAAACCAGCATATTTATGAGGGCTGCATCAACGCAGGATAGTTATCTGAAGAAACCATTTGACAGAAGACCTGATTAAGATCTAAGGGTTAAGAGAAGTTTTTACTGTGGTTGGTTTGAGAAAAAGTGAATGTACCATAAAGCTTTTCCGATCCCATGAAACAAATTAGAACAAAGCAATGTACTGGATTTAGATTTACACCTCTTTGGGCGGCTAATTAGCTGGGATATTAATAATTGTCAATATCATTTTTTTACTGTTTCTGTAAGAAGTTGCGGTTTGTCAACTTTGATTTATAATAAACGAAATTATGTATTAGGCCTATGTCCAGCCAGCAACTCCATATAGAACCGATATATTACCCATATATCCACATGGAATAGAGCCATATGCGGAACATCCAATGCCCATGAATGAATATATGAATAGGCCTACTCGTTTATTGAACATCAAAGTTGACATAACGCAACCTGAACAATCTACTAGGGTTTGATTCACAGGCATCTAGTTAGCGTCAATAGGCATTCTTGTTGAGTGTACGGAATATAAATTTTGATCTACTTTTCAGGTGAAGTGAATTTATGCGGTCTGGCTCGGAGGTTGTGTCCACTGCTGCGGAGGGAGGGAATAGTCCGCGCAGCACATGGATGGGATCTCTCATGAATCTTGCACCGCGATGTTGACAGTGCATTGGTCGGAACCGTCAACATCGTCAATTGATCCGCACCGTCAACATCGCCAGGCAAGAATTCGCCGTGAGTTAGTAGCCTGAACAATCGGTCAATCCTGGTCCTGTCCCTCCTGTTGGTGTACACTTACCAGGCACGGGAGGCTTATGAGATACTAGCTGGTGAACCCGGCGTTGCCCGGGTTTCGGAGGTTTTGGGCTGGGACACCATGGTAGCGGTGAAAACGGGGGACGCGAAGCTGCTTAACATGGCGTTTTGGGTGTTTCAATCCCTCTAGCGAATAAGCAACAAAACACTGCTTAACCCGGCGTTGGCCGGGTTTAGTTCAGTGAAAGTTTCAATCCCTCTAGCGAATCCGTACTGTAGCTGCTTAACCCGGCGGCGCCATCTGGCGAGTGAAAATAGGTTGAGTGTAATTTTTTTTACCAGCTAAAAATGCATTGGCCCGGGACACCATGGTAGCGGTGAAAACGGGGGACGCGAAGCCTCACACTGGGTGTGTAATGCCCACCCCGAGACAGTAGTGAAGGTTTGGAGTGAAAAGGTCCAAAGCTGTAGAAATGCATCGCGGTTAAAGATAGCTGTGACAGAGTCTTGTCTTTACTTATATAGATGTGTCACCATTGTTGCCATGTATTACCACGACCCTGCTCATGTTTTAATGAATTGATCGGATGAGATCCTTCGCCACCGCTGCCCGTTTCTACAGGCGCCAAGGCCACTTTAGGTCCTCGTGTGCGGACCGTGCTAGCCAGAGATTTAAACCTGTGAAATAAGCTTAGAACTAAAACCAATTGACATCCACGAGAGACAATTCAAAGCAGATGCAACTGTGGTCAATTAACTTCAGTCTTCTTACTAACCTGCTAGATGGCGCCAGATCCTTGTTTTGAGTCTTCTCTTTCTGAGTCTTTGAAACCAACAGCAATCGACTGAAGCCATTTGACTGAATAAGTCTTGTCTCTGTGAACATCGAGGAGACTGTCTGTCGATCATCACAAAGCATAAATACGACTTCAGTAGAATCAGGTCCATCAGTTCCAGTGGAAGATCATTCATCTGAAATTATTTCACATAATTTATTCTAAATATAAAAACTAATGACAAAACAAGTAAATTAGAACGATTCTTAAATGTTTCCTTATTACTTTTATCCAAAATCATGAATAAGACTTTTGAAGAATTAGTTATTAATATTTGTTACTTGCGTTCTTCTTGTGTTATGGTTGATTCTTACACAGACATAATAATTATATGAATGCATCTATGGGTACACGTAGTTACGCATGCATGTATGTGTATGTATATATATAGGCCTATCTATATATGTGTATTAGGGTGATTTTATGGTGCATGTGATATTTTCAACTCAAAGAATTTTGAACAGTCAGGTCGCATTATCTTGCCAATTTATGTATAAACTTTATATCCGAATTATATCTTGACAGCTGAGCAATTAGGACTTGCGCAAGGCGACCGAACTTAGGAACCCGGTGATCTTCCTCGTTTTGGCCAAAATTTTGATGTCACGATGTCTGTTCTTCGTGTTGTTGCAGCAGCTCTAGATCGCACCAAAAGCCTCTAGCAGTTTCTGTACTCTTGCTGCATCCAATCTATGCAACACCAGCTGGTGTGCTGATCGTAAGTCCTTCTGAGAACCATCCAGCAAGAAAAGATAACCGTGCGCCCTAGCAGCTGAGATTCGTGAATCTTCCGATCCACCTGAAGTACTGGTTCAGTTGTAAGTCACTAAATAAGCCCAAAGGAACGATCGTCAATTCTTGAAGGAATTCATATTTATCCAGATAAGGAGATCTCACAGGTCGCCCTAGCATCATTTTATCGACACCTTTGGTCTTTTTCTGAGACTTTGGTTAGCCTCAGCCTTTTTGACGATTGAGTCATCGTCGACGAAAAACAGCGCATGGTCTACAGCATGCGCAGCAATCAGGGATCCGACGAATCCCCAGAGAGGCTTCCTCCGAGACATGATCCACCTACAAAAGCACTACCCGATTTCTTCACTACTTCTACCACCGAACTTTCCCAGATCCTCGGGTTGGATTACGCTTTTCCTGCAACAATGAGAGTCAGAACAATCATGTACACAGTAAGGCACAAGACATCCTATCCGTCCTAAAAAGATGAACGGTGCGAAAGGAGTGGCTTATGCAGTCCTTCAATTAAACCCTGGTCCGAAATGAGGAAGAGTAATTTGATCTGCAAATGGTCGAGTACCATCGAAACAAATTCCCAAAAGCACTAAAGGGACTAAATAAATGACAAATAACTGAGTTCTTTTGCTTTTGCCTTATTTTTTATGTGCAAGTGTTGAAATTGTTTGGATCTTTGAAAATTACAATTTATCAAATTGTTTTCTGTGTTAATTCTTTCGGGGCTTTGTGCAAGTTCTAAACCTATATCGATTTTCATCTAATTTGGCAAATGTTAATGTTTCTCAAGGTGGAACACAGAAACAACCTGGCCGATATTAAGTTTGAAACTTTAATGTTCAGACACATCCTAATGTGTATGCATGAATGTATGTACGCATGTATAATACGTATTCATAGCATTCATAGCATTGTAAATGTATAATAGGGCCTACGTATTCATATATTTATGCTATGTGTACGTATATATATATATGTATATATATGTATATATACACGTACAAGTCATATATATATACGTGAAAGTCATATATATATATATGGGATTCGTGTATTTATGTATTTGCGCCATCGATTGATGCTTTGTGCATTATAATACACCTGTGTGACAGAAGTTAGAATTTAATTACATTTGTGCATTTATGCACAGAATAATGTATGCAATATTATGAAACCTCAAGTCATAACAGGTCCGTAAATAAAGTTAGAGTCTTAACCACTTATAATATTACATATTTGTGGTGACTTTCTGGTAGGCCTACTTATTCACCGTATGCATTGTTGTTGAAAAGCGTATGTGTCTGCCTCGCTCCAATAAACATCACTTAGGCCTATTTCTTCAGAAACGGATGCTTCAACCTTAATTTCGTTTCATAAAGGCCTAGGCCTATAATAGATAAACTTACAATGAGTTGAAGGAAGCAGGCTTGCTTGCATCGCTTCTGACTGACTTGTTCAAACAAACAACTCGAATGATTAATATTTAATGTGTGCGTTATTTTGGCTTCATTACTGTGCCTAGGCTATTTGTGTAATGCATGTATGTAGGCTACATGTATGTGGACTTTTATCAAGCACATTTTCTGATCCCCTCAAAAGAGCTATAGCAGTGCTTCACAATCTTTCTTTGGCTTCGGAACTCCGGCCTAAACAAACATTTTCTGGTATAATGTCTTTAACAGTGATCGGAAAATATACAGGTTTAATCCATATATATATACAACGTACGTACGAACGCACGTACAAACGTACGTATGTATGCAATGTGTATGTATGTATGTGTGCCTGCTTGTTTGTTATCTAACCAACATAATGTTAGAGATGATTACCGTTGTCTCGTGTGCAATGACCTGTGAGTATCGATGAGTTTTATCTCTTTCCATTAACCGCTGAGCTGTTTCGAATGCTAAAAGTAAATGCTCATCATCATCATCAGCAGCAGCAGGCAAAAACAGTGGGATGCTGTTCAATTTTCTTATGTGTTCAGTAAATTAATAAGTGATTCACTCAATTCGAAGGTTGACGGGAGAGGAAATTGTAAATCTGTGAATCATTCTTACAGAAAGGGACTAGTTCACAATCGTTGGCGAATTTCTACTTATTCGTGGTTTAAATA
Source organism: Allolobophora icterica (assembly GCA_963556255.1). NCBI lineage: Eukaryota > Metazoa > Annelida > Clitellata > Crassiclitellata > Lumbricidae > Allolobophora > Allolobophora icterica. The sequence continues at coordinate 40,725,168 of OY744613.1, forward strand.
CCAACTTCTTTACGCTAATATGGACAAATACATTTCAATTGCTATTCTCATGGGTTGGATTTACCAACAACGAAGCCACCAGATCAGATATTATTATTTAAACGTGGATCACAATAAAATAAAGTCTTACGATTTGGACAAGAAATTGAATCAGGTCTTGCTGATTCATGACTGTAACTGTACTATTTGTTTCATGCAATAAACAGTACACTTCATTCAACACCCTGGAAAGTTACTATTACATTCAGCGTGTTTTGGTTTGTCTACCCAACATATAACATTTCCGGATGTTACAAAATAATGTCAACAGATGAAATAAACGATAAAGCTGTTTTTAAAAAGTAGCTATAATATGATTTTAGTCTAGTGTGTAAATACGTTTAAAAGTTTAAAATAATAGCACATCTAAGAATTAAGGCTGTGCTTTCAATATTACCTTTGCAGAAATGTCGGCTTCGATTGAAACTATCAGCTGTCCACTTGACTTTAACATGAATGTTTCCACCATTCGTAATGAATCTCTTAAACACGGTTTCAATAATATTCTTCATATGTCCACTTTCACACATTTCTTGAAGATGATCTACATCTCTTAATTCCAGACAGTGGAAGTAGAGGGCGACACTGTGGCCAACTTTGGCACCAATCAATCTCAGCTGAACCAATTCCAAGATCCGATTACTTTCAGGTAAGGATCGATCACCGAGTAAATTAGTTATTCCTGTTACAATTTGCGCCTCCGCCTGATCCACTTCCACCCCAACTGTCTCTAATGTAGTGTCTGTCTGCACGAGCACTGAATAACAAATATCAAAGAAACAAGTATTCACGCATGTATCAAACACTTGCTATAGCTCCTTTTGTCAACAGGTGTGACTGTGAACTCGCAATCTTTGCATTATAAATCCAAAGTACTATCGACTGGAATCCACTGAATAGTATTTTCCTAATATACTCTCAAATTGACGTAACTCTTGGAATACTAAGCATACTCTACAGCAATCCATATCTTTATACATTTATTGTTTCGCGGGACCTAATACAATATATAGTATGATTTCAGTCTAAAGTAAAGTCGCATTTCATTAGTTCAGTTAGATGTCATTACCGAGATTTTCTTAAAACCCATTTCATCCAAATTACATGTATAAACCACCTATCGCGATTCTGGCAGTTCCAATATAGTTCCTCCACAAGTAAGGCCTACTCGAAGCCTCGGTGGTTATTGGATGAAACTAATCATTGTGCCGATATAATATGGTTAAGCTGATCTGAATAGTGTAAATTTGAGTTACTAACATTAGGCATTAGTATGAATAATTGTAGACCTACGTAGTACGTATATTGATAAAGATAAATATGTCAAACGTACCTCCGCCTTTCTCGAATATTTCGGCAATGTGACTTTGATTGGTAGCACGTAGACATTTGATTGTCTGCCAATAGCTGCTTAAACTGCATCTTCTCATTAGTTTAATCAGTTCTTCGTTTTTCTCGTAAGATGTTGGCTTCGAAGAAATGAATTCCATCTGTCTCTTATTGATGACTCCGATAGAAATTTCTACTTATTCGTGGTTTAAATACCAACTTCTTTACGCTAATATGGACAAATACATTTCAATTGCTATTCTCATGGGTTGGATTTACCAACAACGAAGCCACCAGATCAGATATTATTATTTAAACGTGGATCACAATAAAATAAAGTCTTACGATTTGGACAAGAAATTGAATCAGGTCTTGCTGATTCATGACTGTAACTGTACTATTTGTTTCATGCAATAAACAGTACACTTCATTCAACACCCTGGAAAGTTACTATTACATTCAGCGTGTTTTGGTTTGTCTACCCAACATATAACATTTCCGGATGTTACAAAATAATGTCAACAGATGAAATAAACGATAAAGCTGTTTTTAAAAAGTAGCTATAATATGATTTTAGTCTAGTGTGTAAATACGTTTAAAAGTTTAAAATAATAGCACATCTAAGAATTAAGGCTGTGCTTTCAATATTACCTTTGCAGAAATGTCGGCTTCGATTGAAACTATCAGCTGTCCACTTGACTTTAACATGAATGTTTCCACCATTCGTAATGAATCTCTTAAACACGGTTTCAATAATATTCTTCATATGTCCACTTTCACACATTTCTTGAAGATGATCTACATCTCTTAATTCCAGACAGTGGAAGTAGAGGGCGACACTGTGGCCAACTTTGGCACCAATCAATCTCAGCTGAACCAATTCCAAGATCCGATTACTTTCAGGTAAGGATCGATCACCGAGTAAATTAGTTATTCCTGTTACAATTTGCGCCTCCGCCTGATCCACTTCCACCCCAACTGTCTCTAATGTAGTGTCTGTCTGCACGAGCACTGAATAACAAATATCAAAGAAACAAGTATTCACGCATGTATCAAACACTTGCTATAGCTCCTTTTGTCAACAGGTGTGACTGTGAACTCGCAATCTTTGCATTATAAATCCAAAGTACTATCGACTGGAATCCACTGAATAGTATTTTCCTAATATACTCTCAAATTGACGTAACTCTTGGAATACTAAGCATACTCTACAGCAATCCATATCTTTATACATTTATTGTTTCGCGGGACCTAATACAATATATAGTATGATTTCAGTCTAAAGTAAAGTCGCATTTCATTAGTTCAGTTAGATGTCATTACCGAGATTTTCTTAAAACCCATTTCATCCAAATTACATGTATAAACCACCTATCGCGATTCTGGCAGTTCCAATATAGTTCCTCCACAAGTAAGGCCTACTCGAAGCCTCGGTGGTTATTGGATGAAACTAATCATTGTGCCGATATAATATGGTTAAGCTGATCTGAATAGTGTAAATTTGAGTTACTAACATTAGGCATTAGTATGAATAATTGTAGACCTACGTAGTACGTATATTGATAAAGATAAATATGTCAAACGTACCTCCGCCTTTCTCGAATATTTCGGCAATGTGACTTTGATTGGTAGCACGTAGACATTTGATTGTCTGCCAATAGCTGCTTAAACTGCATCTTCTCATTAGTTTAATCAGTTCTTCGTTTTTCTCGTAAGATGTTGGCTTCGAAGAAATGAATTCCATCTGTCTCTTATTGATGACTCCGATAGAAAACAATCGAGAAAGTAGGCCTAGATCGCATGTGTCCAGGAGATCAACCAAACATTCTTCGTTTGCATCGATTTTTGAGACTTCTTTCGCACTCAAAGGCCAATCTCCACCAAATTCTGGTTTATGTTCTAGAAACCAATATATTATCGACCAAAATAAACCATTAAGACACCACAATATAATTACTGCAACAAACTGCCGTCATTACAGGAAGCCTGTGATAGTGAAATCGTAGATAGCCTCTGTTGCAAGTTATGGTGAAGGTTTGCGCGATATCTAATAATAAACTCCTCTTTGTTAAATATAAACAGAATAGTACCATCTTATGTTGCCTTTTTTTCAATTCAATTCAATTCAACTGTATTGATCCGAATTCAGTACAAAAGTACAGCAGGCACCAATCGGAATGTAAAAACATTCGGGATACAATAGGGAAAGCCCAAAAGGGACATAGGTCCCGCTTAATTAGGGCTGCCTATTTGTTACATTGTAATAAGATGGCACCAAAAAAGAAAAATGATGGGGACAAAAACCAGGCCCTGAAAATAATGTCCTTGAGGTATAGTATGAATGAAAAGTAAAGGACTAGTTGAAAATACAAGAAAATGCAAACAAACAAAACAAAACAAAAAACCAAAAAGAAATGCATAAGATGATCAGCATGGCTCAGCCGAGCACCTATTACTGTAAACAGGATTACAGAAAAGAACTTTGTAAAATAAACACACACAAAATAACTAGTCAAGTCCATGTCAACAAACATGAACTTTAAAAAATTAGTTATATCAATGTGCGCACAAGTAATTGTCAACTGTGCCAAGCGCAATCATTTTAAACATAGAAACTGTCGTAGCATTTTTTTAAATAGTGATAAACATGGCACCAAACGGATGTCCAGAGGAAGTGAATTCCATATTGATGGGCCAGTAAGCTTAATTGCAAATGATCTTGTGTTTGTCCTAGCAAAGGCGCTGAAGAAGCCAGCTTGGGATCTGGTATAATGAGGATGACGACCAATATGCTTCTTAAAATAGTTATCAAAGACTGATGGTAATCGGTTACGTTCATATCTAAACATAAAGATAGAGATTAGAAATTTGTTTATAGAGTCAAGTTTTAATATAATATTATTCAAACTAGAAAAATAGCATTCAGTATTTTCTATACCATAAAGGTTCTTAGAAATGACTCTGACTGCACGTCGCCTACATCGACCAATAACATCGAATCTGAAGTTATAAGCTTTAACTGTGTAAATTCAGAGGGTGCGGAATAGCAATGAATTTAAAGGTATGGACCAGAGGAAGCATCGACACAGAATTATGACCTACTGTTAGTTTGGGAAGAGCGGGATAAATGAAAACGATGAGGGTAGTTATTTTACCAGAACAGAAAGAACAGAGGGACTCATCTGTTGACAGAGATGAAAACGAATTTGAAAGTGGACTGGAGGAGTCGAATATGATTACAACGGTGAGTTAAAGATAGACACAAACTCGCCTCCATTTGCAATCAGATAATTCGCAAGGTGAGTCTGGTTTGCATCTTTTAGAGCCACGACCAACTCTTTGAATTTCCTTTTAACTAGGATGTGGTCAATGATCTTCGAGTTTCTTTTACGATAAGGATGTTGATCTTTGACTTCATCGATTTCTTCTTCGGATAAAGCATTTCTGGTGCGAAGTTTGCTAAGCAATCCATAGTCTGGATCCATCCATTCTTTGAGAAAGTCCTTGTGCTGTAATATGTCTTGGTTAGTATCTTGCACAGATCGCAATGCGTTTCCCATCGTTTGCTTTTACCTGGAAGTCAGCAAGAATCATGAAACTGCCAAATTGTAATTCCTAAATTTAGGTTTGAGGAACGCTTATATGTTCGCGTTCATCAATATATAATGTGTATGTATGTATCTATATATTTATATATTTATGTTTTTTTTAAGTATAAGCTTATAGGTCTACTTTGTATATATGTACATATACATGCATATAGTTATATATGATGTATGCATGCATGTTCAGCTGTGTGTATTTATGATGTAAGTTTACATAATTGTACGTGTGCATGAATGCATCTATGTATGAATCTTGTGTAAGTTGCATGTATCATGGACATGTAATCGTAAACTCCAATTTTCTAACTCGCTATTCTAAAGCTAAGCGCAAACCAGCAGCTTATCCACGAGCGCTCTGTCGTGTCAGAGGGGCTGTTCAGAGATGGATGTCCAGTGAAGGTCCGAGTCCGGTTCCCAGATAGACCAGTAGGAGGACGCAGAGCAGTTGCTAAGGCGGGTTTCGTTGAGGACGAGAAAGCCTGGAAAACGGAAGATCAGAGGGATTAGGGTAGGAATTATTCTTGAAGAGGTGAAACTTCAATTTGAATTGGAAAGCCTGTAGGGTGACAAGTAGAGGAGCCTGAAGCAGATAACGGTTGGTGAGTTGCGGTAATGGTGGTCTAACTGAATATGCGGAACTGAGAATATGCGTATATGTATATTGCTATGTATGTCTGTTGTTTGTATGCATTTACGCTGCATATATTCATGCATGTATGCTGTATATATGTATACATTTTCTGGGCCGTATGTTTATATTAGAGTATCCAGTACACCACGGCATACGAAGCTGTGCCATCCAATATGCAACGCCCACGCATGTTGGAAAAATAAGCAGATTGAGTGAAATTTCAACATGATTTCTGTCTTAAAACAAATGCTTGGTTTTCAACGTTGATCTATAATTAGGTCCTTGTCAAGGACTGTGCGATTCGCATGAGTTGCCGTTTACTTCTCTGCTTAACATTTTTACTGTACGAAAAAATGTCATTACATAGAGACGAACCCGTAACCGAAAGATTATTTAGTAAACGTGTCACATCTTATGCCTATGGGACCACTTAGAATCGTCAATTACAAAATATATACAAAATATATACAACACTGGACTAAAATAACCTGTTGTGTTCTGACGGATTCCTGGACCTCGGGATTCGCCCCGATAGATCATTGAAGGCTAAAGTTGAAGAAAATAAACGCCTCTCCTAAGTTTTTCATTATATGATGATGATGATGATGATGATGATGATGATGATGATGATGATGATGATGATGATGATGATGATGATGATGATGATGGTTATGATGATGATGATGATGATGATGATGATGATGATGATGATGATGATGATGATGATGAGACGGAGGAGGACGAGGAGGAAGAGGAGGACGAGGAGGAGGAGAAGGTGGAGGAGAGAATGAGTTCTCTGCCCGAAGGCAAGTCCATTGGCTTTATGCCACCCGGGGATGAGACGAATGAGGTGGTTTTCCGTTCCTTTCCTCACAGACAATTTTATTGTGGGTGAGCAACTTGTCCAAGATCGCTACGCAGTGGCTAAAATTAGATTCGAACCTGCGACCCTACGTTACAAGGCACAGAACATACCGCTACACCACAAGGCACAGAACATACCGCTAAACCAAAAGGCACCGTCAGTTTTATTTATAGGAACTTTACTTTACTTGAGATTTGGCCAGCCATGATAGCGTTTAGCCGATAACAAGAGCTTTAGGTCTAAGCCTCAGTTTAGCCGATAATAGCGTCGAATTGATAGTCATAGCAAAGGACTGGAATGACTACAATAATTACAGAGACAACGAGGTCTCCATCAGTTAGGCCTATATGTAGGCTAAGCCTATAATAGAGTGTAGGCGTACTTTATAGGTTGTTTTCACGCATCAATTACTAAACATAAAGAAGGAGCGATGCCTATATAACTTTTTCATCCTTAATAGGCCCTACACAGGTTATGCATAGATAAATAATGGAAAATCACCGTTGCACAAGTCCTTATAAAGTGCACCTCAAGGCTATAGTATTTTCGCAGTAACAACAAATACCGAAATCCTATTTCTGCAGAATAACGTACCCCACTCAATCTGAGCCTTCAGCTTTAACTATCAACCTAGACTAAACCCACCTACTTCAGTTTGTTTGCTCGACTTGCATCTGACCACTCCCAGTTGGCTTTACGGATGTTGACATAGATCCTGTTGATATCGTGTAGGATTTAAAGGTGTATAATGGTGTCGTAGCCTATTCTTTTGTCCATAACCTTTGGTCTTTGGTCTAAATGAAAACATAATGGTCGAAACAGTAATGATTACTCACTCATGTCGATCAAATACTTATTTAAAACTTACAAAAATCAAATCAATTTATGAACTGTTCACATACTCATTTAATATTGCAACGCATGCAATGCTCCGCCCACTGTTCTCAATGCATGAGCGCTGTCTATAATCGTTGGAAAAATAGCCCACAGTAACACACGTGTAGATCCTTTGTGCTCAGTTTAAGAGTACACTGCTAGGCCTATATATAGCCTAGTCCACATGTAGGCCTACAGCAATCCGCTGTACATTAAATGCACTACTTTGAAGGCTTGTAAAACGATACGATCAGCACAATACTCATGCAGCATATCGCGTGACTTGCATCGTGCTGATAAACAATGCTAGCCTATTTTCTTGCAGTGCCATAATTTTTATTACGAATTTATATCTCCTAAAATTACTGAAATTCACAGCTTTAGCATCCTAGAAAAATTGCTGCTACTGAATAATATTTATCCTCGTAATTTAGGCCTAATGCCCCTTGATTACTACAACTAAGTAGACCTACACTAATATAATAAGACATTAACAACGCCGATTGAGAAGCTATTTAATATTGGAACCAGATGGTAACGAAACAACGAAAACCTCACCGTGTTAGACCGTAGGCCTATGTTATAGGCTACCTCTCCGAAGACCACGTATCACAGCTGAACACTTTGCTGTGAAAGCATTCAAATGGCGGTTGGGCTTTGTGATTAAAAGGCATGGGCGGCGATCCCGGGGGGTCGAGACCCCCCACCTTTAACAGTGGGAGGGACACGCCATACATCGGATCCCCAAATTTTGAAGGAACACCAAAAAAAGATCATAAAATTTGTTCGTACTCGGTTAAAAAATTGTTCGCGGAAAATTTTTTAGACCTCTTTTTTGACCAGATCACTTCAAAACTCTTTTTTGACCAGATCAGTTCCCAAATGTCCCCCCCCCACCTCTCAAACAAGATCGCCGCCACTGTTAAAAGGTCAAGAATAACACCCGAAACCGCACAATATCCGACGCAGGTTGAAGAAATAATACCAGAACGTGACCAATAAGACAAACAGTTGCCAGTCAAGCTTAACTTCAAAGCTCGTTGTGGAGCGACGTGCGACTTCTAGCTCTTGGGAGACATCGCCATCTGGCGAATGATCGAAATATTGTTCTTACTGGTCCAGAAATGTAATGTTGACTCTAAGGCGCAGGTCCTACGATTATTCTAGCTGAAGTAGCACGACACCATGAAAAATAACGATACTGAGCGTTCAGACTGCAAATAAGAGATTTTGCACATAAAATATTAAAGAAGAGGTTTTCTAAATATCATTCACGTACTTTCGGCTAACTATCATGACTCTCGCTGAATGACAAGAGTTGCTTCTTCGCGAGGATGCTATACAAATAACTATAATAATAATAATAATAATAATAATGATGATGGTGATGATGATGATGATGATGATGATGATGATGATGATGATGATAATAATAATAATAATAATAATAATAATAATAATAATAATAATAATAATAATAATAATAATAATAATAATAATAATAATAATACGATTCTCTCCTGCGGAACGGACTGGGATCAATACTAAACATCGACATGACAGATAGCCAATGGATCCAGGCATCTCTGCCGATTAAGCTGGGTGGACTGGGCATCCGCCGGGTGACCTCGCTTGCACTTCCTGCCTTTTTGGCGTCTGCTGCAGGCACCCGCGCGCTCCAGTCTGCCATGCTAGGCGAAGGTCTCCCAGAAACCGACGAGATGGGGGAGATGCTAACGCGCAGATGGATGAATGAGAGTCTAAGCTCACCTCCGGAAGGCGACGGATCAAGAATGCAGACGAAGTGGGACGGGCCCCTCATCCGACTCGAGGCAATGTCACTTCACTCCAGCTGTGGCGACGCATACCACAGGGCCCGGCTTGGGGCGGTCGCGGCGGCTCACTCCGGCGACTGGCTGCTTGCTCTGCCACTGTCATCATGTGGCCTACGGTTGGACGATGAGACTATAAGAATCGCGGTTGGCCTGCGTCTGGGAGCGACGGTTTGCGAACCACACATCTGCCCATGTGGGGCGATGGTGACATCGGACGGATCACACGGGCTGTCCTGTGGGCTCGGCCCTGGCAGAATCGCCAGACACGCGACCCTGAATGACCAAATCAGCCGTGGTCTCTCTCGCGCTGGCCTCCCTAACATCAAGGAACCGCCTGGAATGCTGAGATCGGACGGAAAACGACCGAATGGCCTCACGCTCATCCCATGGCGCGGCGGGCGTAGCCTGGTTTGGGACGTCACCGTGACGGATACGGTGGCACCGTCATACATACTCTCAACGGCGGCCACGGCGGGTGCAGCTGCGGAGCAGGCGGCCACTCGAAAGCTCGCAAAATACAGTCAGCTGCTGGCGACCCATCAGTTCGTGCCAGTCGCATTTGAAACCATGGGCCCCATCAACACCACGGGCCTCGAATTCATCAAGGAACTGTGGCACCGCATTACCCTAACTACCGGAGATCCGAGGGAGACCAGTTATCTTTTTCAGCGCTTGTCAGTGACTCTTCAGCGCTTCAATGCAGCCGCTTTTCGAGGTTCTTTTGTGCAGCCGGATCTTGCTGAGGGATAAGCCGTTCCAGAAAACCATCTATCTTTCTCCGGACATAGTTTTGACAGCCTGAGGGATTAATGCTACCTCGGGTAAAAAAAATGTAATAATAATAATAATAATAATAATCATGTTCTTTAATTAAGCGCCTGCAAACGCACTGCGCTATACGGTAAACATACACATATGCTCTTCCAAGAGTTAGCTATCTTATGCCCAGGCAAGTAACTAGCGTTGGGCTTGTGGCTTATGACCCCCCCCCCCAAACGAAGCTGAAGCTTCCCAAAATAAATCAAGCCGTTGTATGCTTACGGCTAAAAATTCGTATGAACACTGTATTCGTGTTTCCGATTTCAGTTTACTTTTAGTGCGTTTTGAAGCTCACAATTTTTAAATTGATGACATATTTAGCTTACGGTCTTTTAAAGTACCACAACAAGGCCCGTGTAGGTCTCAGCATTTCTGCAGTCTGTCTATAGGCCTACTAGGTCACTTTGATGTGTCGGAGTATTTGACCCTGGTCGACCTATAGTGGAAACGAAGACCCGGTTGTACACGGACCAGATTCTCCCTTTTAGGCGAGCAACCACTGCACACACTTTAACGCCTGAAATAATATCTACCTTTCCCTCTGTCTTTCAATCACTCACTCACTCGCTCTCTGGCTCTCTCTCTCTCTTTCCCTTTCTTTGCCGCAGTCTGTCTCTCTTGATGTCTCTGTACATGCCTTGTGGCCTGTACACACTACATTGTCTATACACGACTGCAGCCTTTATTCTTCAAGTTACCCTGCCTCATGTGAAAGTGGGCCTCCTTGTTCAGAATAGTCATTCGTTTACTTTTTAACAAAAAAGACTTTTCATTAAATTTCTAATCGACGGCTAAAGCTCTCTTGAACCAGAGAAACTGTGACTCAACTGGTGGTAAGGAACTTCTAAATTTAGAATTGCAGTTTTGTTGCTTTGCTTTTCTAAGTAGTACATAAGTAATCTGCTTCACTCCGTGAAAAATTCCTGCCTTTTACTTAAACCTTAAACGTTATGCTGTGAATCTGTTAAAATAAGAAAGTAGCATCGAGAAAGTTGATTTCGTGATTGTCTAAAATTCTATGCCTCGGGAGATCGGCCTATAAGCCCACCTATGTATCGGGTCTCTGAAGACTACTCCTTCGCATTACGCACCCCTATGGTAAAATCCTAGCTATACCACTGATGTTGACGTAATGTCTGATAAAGTCATACTCTGTTTAACGAATAAAGTAATCGACTAATCGTAACAGAAACACGACGCGTGACATTCGTATATTAAAATCTAGTCAGTTAATTTAACATTTTCTTAATCAATAATAATTAATAATAGATCATGTCGAGTCATTCCAGTGCCAGTGGTCCGCCCTTGAAACGGCTTCGACAAAGCTTACTGTGATTTCAAGATCCACACTCTGTTCAGCACAGACTACAATTAAGGTATGCTGTATGGTAATGCATATCTCCCCATTTATAACATTTATGTTATCTGACCCTATAAACCATTCAAGCGCCTGTTCATGTTAGAAATGCTAGCTTCACTGTGCTAATAACTCAGTAAAACTTACAGTTTTACTAAGTTATTTTGTTTCTCTGCTTAAAATCTCAGTTTATTCATCCATAGCCCAAACATAGGCGCCGACTCCACAGGGGAACAGGGACTTTCGCCCCAGTACTCATCAAGGTTTTGGGGCAAGAATATATTTTCGCCCCAGTACTTTTTGGCCATTCAAAATATCAAACATTCAAAATGCTTAATAAAACTCACTTATTTACTGCGAAACACTATGACACAGACAAGATTAAACACTATGGCAGTTTTGAACTGTCATCAAGTGTACCTGGAAGCAGTGGACATTGACACAGTTCTAGACGAATTCATAAGTAAATGCACCGTTCGAAAAAATATTTTCGCGATGACCTTGAGGTAAGACTATAACTAAAGTCTGTCTTACTGGCAAACTCTATGTGTGTCTCTGTAATTGCTGTAACATCGGATTTGGTAGTGAAAGTCAAAGTAGTTAATTTGTCCTAGTTAGTAGTTACAGAAAACTTAAATGTTTTTTGTTAAGTAATACTCATTCACGGTTGTTCTGTGCTGGTCTTTATGATTGAGCAAAGAGGAAGCATTGTTGCGCAGTATTAGAGTTAGTCTCTTCCAGGGGCGGATCCAGAAGGTCTTTCAGGGTGAAAGAGGAATCAGTTTACTCCTACCGATCACCGAAAAACTATTTTTAATCATCTCCCTAAAAAGTTGATGACCTTTTTTAGTCATTAACCTTTGTAATGTCTTCAGTCTACATCTACGGGACCCACGTCCTGTGTGCATTTGACTCATCCACGCCTACGGGGGGGGCACGCCTGTGTAAACATCATAAAACGCCCATAAAACGCCTGTGTCAAAAATAAAATTTTCAAATGGGGGCCATGGCTGGATTGGCCCCCCTGGATCCGCCCCTGATCTCTTCCCACTTCCCAGTTGAAAGGGCTTGAGGAAAGCGGGAAGACAGAGCAGGATAGACGATGCCGCGATGGGAATGACATTCTTGCCCCAGTACCTTTTACTAAAAGTCGGCGCCTGTGACTCCAAAATAGTCCGATCTCTGTCTTTATTGCATTTACAGGGTGATTACGGGTGCAGTATCAAATCAAATCAAATCAAAACCATTTTTATTTTGAGGAATCCAAACAACAGTCACATAACAATAGTAACAAGAGACATACACTGTTGTTAAACCCTCGGAATGGGTACTCAGAAAGGGACATTGTCCCGCTAAATCCAGTAGAACCCTTATACTTGTATAATAATAAGATGGCTTGATTAGATACGTACATATGACGAGCCCCGGTAAGGGCCGTAAACAGAACACAAAGTATAAAATGCTAAAGTAAAGCAAAAGAACACAAAACCAATCAGTAGCAAGATTTCGATCAAAATAAATCAGTCAAAGTAACTCAAACCGGTGCAAGGAAAACGAACGATTAATTCATTAAAAGATGATTTTTCAGTAAACTCTTAAAGAGACCAATGGTCTGTAGATTTATTTATTATTATCTTGTTATCTCTCTTACCATATGTTTGTGTTCTTATTAGTGGCCGGCACGATGAGTCCTGCATGACTTCATCGGCAGCCTGCCACTAAATTTGTGAATCTGTTCAGTAATGCTCATTTACTGTAGCGATTGTGTCAAATGAATTACTTACTTACTTACCCTCTGCTTCCCTCCCATAACGAACCAAATGCAAAAAATGTGTATTATGCAGAAACGATGACATATAGGGCTACTGCATCAATCTGTTTGTCCAGGTATCAGGAAACCGAGGTCCAGAATTGAAAATTTTAGACAAGCTGCTGATTTCGTGAATCTTGATCAGCTTGTATACGCACGTTCAACAAACACTCTAGACATGGTCTGGGAGGCTTAACTAGTGATCTATGGTCCACCAGATCACGACGCCATTTGCAATGCAAAGCGACAGTTAAATAATCAAAAATAAATTTGTTTAACCTTAGTGCAAAAAATAATTCTCGCAAGCGTCCATATACATTTATAATTTACCAAACATTATAATGGCGGTCATTAAAATTTATTTATTCCCAATCTTTGAAATAATTATAGAATAAACAAAAGGCAAACACGCAAAATGGACTTAAAGCACACGATTTTTGTAATTTATACTTACAATCAGAGTCAAGATATACACCATGTAACATAAAATGTAACAAAGTTCCATATTTTGCAAAACTTTAAGTGCATGGAGCAAAATGAAATTTTTACTAACTAATACTGGAATAATACGGGTAATAATTTAGACGGTGGAAGTTAAGAAACAAGAAATGAAGTCCGCATTATTTTGAGTGCATATTTTTTTATAGTAGCTGTGTCTGAAGCGAATCATATTATCATTTGAAATCGTAAATTCTAGGGCAATGTCCTCTTAAATCAAAGGTAACGATCAATTGTCTCTTTTCTTCATCGTATCGTAATCTCAGTGGATGATGGCATTGTGTCTGCCCCTCAATAAGAATTCCATTCCATCGCAGATCGGAATCCAAAAGAATCACTCGATCATTTGCTGCGTCTGCAACTAAAACTCGATCAACTGAATCGATTAAAAGATTACGAGCAGAATTGAGTTCTTGTCCTATAACTTGAGGAATAAAACGACGGATGACCATCTTTCCATTTCGACTCACTTCCCATATTAGCCATTTATATATCGACTTAGCACCAGTCTCTTCCTCGTCAATCCACTTGTGTAGAATGACGAAGTTTCCAGTTGATGTCTCTACCGCATGTAGAGGGAACTCTATTTCTGGAGGCAAATGATTGGAAAGACGGAGGTTTGCTTCTGTTCCATAGATCTCCAGTCGAGATAGTGGACTACAACCTCTCACAATCAGCAAGTGGTCATCCCTGGACACTGACAGAAGAGATGACCAATCAATTCCACTAGACATCCACTTACTGACGCTGTAATCACCATATGATTCTGTGATAATTTTCCAGATACATTGATTCCAGGTGTCAATGACGTACAGGCAGTTCTTCTTCTCACTCGCTACAACATCTTCTGGAAACTTGAAATTTCTGAAATCCATTTTCCATTGAAAAGAAAATGGTTCTCTGTCCTGGAAGACGCGAATTGCGCTTAGAGTAGAAACCAATCGACAGAGTACATAGATTTCTGTTCGAAGTTTTGTTACTCCTACCACAAATTCTTTGTCTCTCACTTCGAGACTCGCCATGAAGTTGACGACAACTGGAAAAAGAACTAAGACAAAGAAAGTAAATTAATTACTGCCTCTCGGCTACTGTTTAAAATTTCAAATTTGCATTTTTAAATCTGCTTACATATATTTAATCCCATAACATAAATAATTCAAAATGTCAGGTGAGATCGATTGCTTCAGATAAACGCGGTTGGGTACAAGGTAGCAGGGTAAGTTTATCGGCAAGGAATTTTCAATTAGCGTAAGCCTGAATTAGCATACATTTGGATACACATAGAACTTGGATATGGTGACCGAGAGGTTCTTTCTGGTCTGATGGGAGATGGCGCCACATTCACGGATCTTCTGTTGCCTGGGCTGCGTTGCTCTGAGATCATACAGACGGTAGTCAAACGCCGAAGACCTTTTAGTAGATGACAACGGATGCCGATCCAAAGATAACACCGATAGTTAATTAGGCCTACACAGTGATGGATTGTTTGTAAACTCAGAGAGTAGCCTTGGATATCTTGGGTATTTTAAAATTCAAATTAGACATGAAGTAGATTAACTTTTGTACCCGTTTGTACTAAAAGTTTGACCATTTCTTTTTCTCCCGTTTTTCACTTAGTTATTTGTTGATTTTACTCGTTTCTCCATGCTGGATAAAATAAATTGCTTTGAATTGAATTGAAAAACGTAGAAACAATAATGTTGACAATGCGAAAATAACTTACCAAATGTTTTCTTAAATTGATCGATGTCAATGTCGATATTGTGTGGTTGAATAGCTTCATGTTTTGTAGCAGTAGCTGACTGCAGAGTCTTTGATAGACATGAAAGCAGCTTCACGAGGTCATGCTGTTCATCCAGCGATTGAAGTTTTTCAAAAGCTATTTCCGATCGACTCCAAATCCAAACCACAGCCTGTCTGTCTGGATAAGAGTTAAGGATCTCCAACTCCTCATCGATCAGCTGACACATCATTTGATGTAATTCAGTCTTCCTTGGTTTGTTTTTATCTTGTAAGTCATTGAGTCCTTGGACCAAACGCTGTATCAGTTGCTCACGGTTTGTCCTTCTTTTGGTTGCAATCTTTGTCTTTACGACAGCTGGAACAAATATTGATATATTATACTAGAACAATTTGATGAAACCTCAAGTCATCTCAAGTATAACCGTGCATAAAGTTTATTCCGAAGCCAATGTTTCAGCCTTCATCTCTTATTATATAATAAACTTTCTGATTTAGGCACCTAGAACAACTTGAGAGATGCAGGCTTACTTGATTCGCTTCTGACTAACTTGTTCCAATGAATAACTCGAAAGATTGAGCAATCTCACTGCGCGGGTTATCTGGCTTCATTACTCTGCCTATGTCTATATATGTATGTATGTATGTATGTACGTATGTACATATATGTTATATGTATGTATGTATGTATGTATGTATGTATGTATGTATGTATGTATGTATGTATGTATGTATGTATGTATGTACGAATGTACATACGTATGTAGGTACGTATGTACATACATGCATCTTGACTTTTATAAAGCGCATTCTCGGAAACCCTTCAAAAGCGCTATTGCAGTGGTTCTCAATCCTTTTTGGCTACGGAACTGCGACCTAAACAGAACATTTTCTGGTAAAATGTTTCTAAACAGTGATCGGGAATATACAGTTTAATCCCTACAAATTACATTAGAAATTATTCTAAATGAAATTTTCCCACCTCAGGGCGTGATTTGTAATGTAGCAACACATGCAAACAACACTTTTATCCATTTTCCTTATGGAACCCTTATCTTCCTCTCACAGAACCCTATGGTTCCACGGAATACACTTTGGGAAATGCTGGCTTATAGGATATCTCCGCATAACTAAAACCTTGTAAAAGTCGTGCAACTGTTACAGTAGGCCTATATGCATATTTGTCTAAGCAAAAGGAAGTTGTAACCTTTAAATAACTTAAGTTATACTACCCCGATATATGTATTATAAATTTCCGATCAAAGAACTTTCCAATTTAATTATAGCAGTTTGCCACAGTGGAGATACCGGTAGTCATAAAATAAATCTACATTTATAATAGGGGACCCAGGGTCTGTATCATAGCCTTCACTTCGGCGGTTTCCGTGACAAAGTGATAAAAACCGTATCATTCTAAACATTGCTTTATGGTTTATGCTTTTTTATGTGAGTAACTGCAAAAATAAAAACCTACCTCCTCCACTTTGTGCTATTTTTGCAACGACATTCTGATTGGATTGTCTGAGACAGCGAATGAAATCCGAGAGTCTTGTTTCCGTGCAAAATGATCGTACGAAGTGCAGTAGCTCTGCGTTGATCTCCATTTTGTTTCGCTTTGACTTGCCATAACGATATTTATTTCTGCTGATAAGTCTTGCTTGGACATCAGTGAGACAGTCAGCAGATCTCAACCGACTGATTAGAAGAACTGTGGGTTGAATGTTCTCCACAAAATAACATTGGTTAGTCCTGTAGACGGCGAATTTGTCGACGTCTTTATAAAACACTGCAACACAAACCGAAATAAAGAGTCAGATCAATCCATTGTTTTAAAACTTTTTTAGTATTTTTACTCAAAGCAAAGCGTATGACACCAGCATGTTTATCAGCTCTGCATCAGCCCAGGATAGTTACCTGAAGAAACCATTTGACAGGAGACCAGATAAAGAAAAAGGCAGAGGAGTTTTTACGGTGGCTGTTACGGAAAATATTATAGAGCGATTTCAGATCCCATGAAACAAATTAGACCAATGCAATGTACTGAATTTAGATTTACGCCTTTTTGGGAGGCTGTTTATCTAGCTTATTAATCGTCAGTATTTTGTCCAGCCCTCAATCCATATGCATGTAGAGCCCAAATATTGCCCATATTTCGATATGGGATAGAGTCACATGCTCAATAAATGAGTATTCAAATTCATTCATTCAATGCCCATGAATGAATATAAATATGAATACTCGTTTATTGAACATCAAAGTTGACATTACGCAACTTGAACAAGCTACAGTGGTTTGAATCACAGGCGGTCTAGCTCGGAGGTTGTGTCCACTGCTGCGGAGGGGGAGGGAACAGGCCGCGCAGCACATGGTTGGGATCAGGCACCGTCAACAGCGCCAGTTGGTGTGCACCGTCAACATCGCTAGGCAAGAATCCGCCGCGAGTTAGTAGTCTGAACAATCGGTCAATCCTGTCTCTGTCCCTCTTGTTGGTACACTCTCACCAGGCAAGGGAGGCGTGTAAGATAGGTGCAACCGTTGTTTCGTAGGGCTGCTGGTTGGAGACCATGCGAGCGAAGCACTCGCACAGCGAGGATCGAAGAGAAGCTAGTGGAGAGGATCTGGTCTAGATGGTTTGCCATCCCCAAATCCATAGATATGCTGGCAGAGGTGACTCGCCTTGACTATTCAAGTACGCATAGGCGTAATTTGTGGGGGTTACGAGGGGTACTCGTGCCCCCACTTTTTGGACTGTGGGGTACTGTATCCCCCACTTTTTAAACAGTGTCAATCAATATTTTTGTTATTGTGCCTTCCCAGAGAATGCAGTCTCCGCCAAAGTGTGAAAGTACTTAGATACACAGGTTAAGCGAGAGCCAACATCAATGAGAATACTGACAGGGAATATGTTCAAAATGGCCACCATGCGAAGAGCGAAAGTGGAGAAGAAATTGGTACCCCCCACTTTTTTAGACCAAAGTATCGGTACCCCCCACTTTTTAGACTAAAATTACGCCTCTGCAAGTGCGCATATATAATAACAGTATTGGAATGCTGAAATGGATAACTGAAGGTTGATGTCCGACTAACGATGGATGAAGTGGGTAGGGCCCTACATTAAATGCAAATGTACATGCACACGTTTTTAAAAAGCGACCGTTTGCTCGACCCTGCCTGGCTTTTCAGTGATTTGATTGGTTGAGATCCTTCACCACTGCTGCCCGTTTGAATGGGAGTCATTCATTTAAGGTCCCCGCGTATAGACCGTTCAAGCCCGAGATTTAAATCTCTGACATAAAGCACCATCGGGAGACGATCCGGGATCCACACGAACATAAGTGCATGGGACATACGCTTTAGCCGATGGAGAATGTACACGCTTTTCTACAGCGACCGTATGGCCACGACCCTGCTCGTGTTTTAATGAATTGATCGGGTGAGATCCTTCGCCACCGCTGCCCGTTTGTATAGGCACCAAGACCATTTTAGGTCCTTGTGTGCGGACCGTGCTAACCCGAGATTTAAACCTGTCAAATAAGCTTAGAACTAAAACCAATTGACATCCACGAAAGACAATTCAAAGCAGAGATGCAAATGCGGTCATTAACTTCAGTCTTCGTACTAACCTGCTAGGTGGCGCCAGATTCTCCTTTTGACTCTTCTCTTTCTGAGTCTTTGAAACCAACAGCAATCGACTGAAGCCATTTGACTGAATAAGTCTTGTCTCTGTGAACATCGATGAGACTTGCTTTCGATCATCACAAAGCATAAATACGACTTCAGTAGAATCGGGTCCATTAGTTCCAGTGGAAGAGCATTCATCTGAAATTATATCATATATTCTAAATATACGTACACACGTGACCAGTTGGTCAGCCTGCGTACACTGGGACTCGATCTAAATCCGTGCCTTCGTACACATGTCGACTCGCTAATTACCATCAGACGGACAGTACGTGGGTGCAGAGGCGGGCAACACCGAAGACCGGTCCCTGTGTACACCGAATCTGGCTCATCGGGCGTCCTTATCATCTCAGGCAATCGTCCAGTCAGACCGCTGCAGAATCAGACCCAGGCAGCTAACATCAGTGCTGCCCCTGCACAACACACGGAGCCGGTTTTGATTCGTCCCCGTATCGCGAGACACGCGGTACAACGTAGCAGTCTAACCCGCTTCGGTTGCCTGAATATACGCTCTGTTAACAACAAAGTTGATGACGTCAAAGTACTTATGCAGGAGTAGCAGCTCCAAGTGCTTGCCCTGACTAAAACCTGGCACGAGGACTCTGACTGCACGACCATCAAGCGTCTCATAGGCCTGGGACTAAACGTGTTAGAAGCTGCCAGACCGATCAACGATAAGCGGCGCCAGGGAAAGGTTAAATTTTTTAACCATGGTGGCATTGCCATCGTCGCCACTCACGGCGTCGCTTTATCTAAGATCGATCTTAAGCAGAAGGTAACAACGTTCGAGTACCTGTGCTGTCGGACGACCTCTGGAGGCAGCAGTCATGTCCTCGTCGTCCTATACCGGCCTGGGTCACAAGTAATTACGCCACAGTTCTTTGCTGAGTTCTCCTCATTTCTGGCGGCTCTTGCCAGTATGTCACTTCCAGTCACCATCACTGGAGACATTAATATTCATTTGGAGCGTGCGATGGACCAAGAAGTGACCAAATATTATGCAATCCGAGAGACATATGGCTTCCGACAGCGCGTAAAGTCGCCAACACATCGACTCGGCGGCCTGCTGGACCACGTCATCACGTCCGAGAGCGTGTCGCCACCGGATGTCTTGGTCACCGATGTTGGGCTGTCGGACCATATGCTAGTGTCATGGCCCATCAGTATGACACCACCAGCTCCAAGTTTTATAACGATCACCAGGCGCAAGTGGCAGCATTTCGACACTGCTGCCTTCCTCGTCGAACTCTCAGAGTCTGAACTCTGTGCCGTTTTTGATCCGGCGACTGATACCTCTGCTGACGACCTTGCAGATAACTTCGACTCGGCAATCGGCGGCCTTCTGGATAAGTATGCTCCCGTTTCAGAGTTCACTGTGCGGGAGCGTTCTCACCAGCCCTGGTTTGACAACGATTGCCGTGAGGCGAGGCGGACGGCTCGACGTCTGGCCCGGCGTTGCCAGACCAAAGCTGCCGGTGCAGAGGATAAGCAAGCCTGGCGCACAGCTCTGCGTGCGGCTAGGAAACTGTCCCATCAGAAGGCCTCTGATTACTGGAAGTCGAAAATCACGTCGGCGGGTTCAAATCAGCGTCATGTGTGGCAGTCAGTGAACCAGCTGCTTGGAGATGGCAAAAACACTGCCACAGCAGTGTGATTCTCCTTACAGATTTTATTTTAGTCATAGTTACAGTTATAGTTAGTGGTTTTTCATTTTAGTTATAGTTACAGTTATAGCTAGTATCATTTTTTAGTTATAGTCTTAGTTATAGTTACTGGACTTTTATTTTAGTTAATTTTAGTTAGTACATAGTTACAACTGGCCCCAATGGCGCTCCACAGGGTTTCTATGGGATCATCCATTAATTATGTCAACAAATTTTAGGCAGTTTTTGATCTCCTCCCATTGTCAACAGTTACTGTCAAACATTCAAGGACCCACTAACAAAATTATGTCAAAGAAAATGACTCAAGCATTAGAAGGATTACTCCGCCCCGAAAATTTCTATGGCTCTAACAAATGCCAAAAAACTGAAATTGGCGAAAAGACAAAATGTTGTTATTCAGGTTTGAATTTGATACTTAATGGCTACATGCACTGTCTGTCACAGAGAGTTAATGGATTTTTTCCATTCAAAAAGACAATCTCCTTTTCTTTTAAATGTATATTCAATTTGATTTTTATTATGAACATTTCTAATTTGGACATGAACATAATAACTTTTTATTCAAAATCAAAACAAGTTTCTCACTCTTTAATATTAACAATTGAAAGAAAAAATTATCTTTCCATCAAAAAGAAACTTGAAATGTTACATTTTTGAAAAGAACCCAGGATATTCGCAAAAAGAATAATGCAGTACATTTTCTCAGTTTATCTGGGAACAATAAACAAGATAATTTAAAACAAAGAAAAGAACTTTAGAGACATATTGGCTACAAGATTAATATGACTACTAATTTTTCGAATTTGCGCTAGTCAACGTGGGTTGCGATCGCAATAGAAACAATTACAGAATAATTACATTTAATAAAATGAGTGCATCGATATCTATATTTAGACTATAAATATCGATGAATGAGCCACTACTACTGGGTTAATTCACAAATCCAAATTCCGGGCGAACATAGGCTGCTGTAGCGCATTTTCACGTTCTCATGTTTATCGATATTGCGCTTTTTATTTCATTAACGAAAATAGCGATTAGTTTTCGTTAGTGTTATTTTCGTTATAGTTATAGTTATAATTAATGATATTTTTTAGTTACAGTTATAGTTATCGTTAACGAAATCATTTTTTGTTCGTTAACGAACATTTTCGTTATCGCTAACGTTAACGAGAATCACACTGTGCCACAGCTGGGTCTTTCCCTGCTGCTACATACAAAAATCGCCGACATCCGATCATCGACATCTGACGCAAATCAGGCAATTTTTACTAATTGCTCAACTCCAGGCATGCGCGAGTTTCTCCCAGTCACCAAGGAAGATGTCATGAAAGTTACTGCTTCATCACCAGCGAAACAGTGCTCTCATGACATAATTCCAACGTGGTTGATGAAGGAGGCGGCTCCGCTGCTGGCGCCTTTCATAGCTCGGATGTTCAATCATTCCTTTGCCATCGGCCGTTTCACGTCCAAATGGAAACACGCAACAGTCAAGCCACTCCTTAAGAAAGCTGGAGCTGATGAATCGTCACCTGCGAACTTCAGACCGGTCTCAAATCTAACGTTCGTATCAAAAGTACTGGAGCGTATTGCCAACCACCAGCTGACCGAGTACCTGTCTGAATCTCGCCTTCTTCCTCGGTTTCAGTCTGCCTACAGGCGTGGCCATTCCACCGAGACTGCACTCCTTAAAGTGTTTTCAGACATCAAATAATCAATCAATCAATAGCTTTATTGCATCAACTGACAAACCACAGCATATTTTTACAGTTCAGTTCCTTGTGAGAATACAATGTCTAACAGAAACTTAGCAAATAGGTAGTGATTCAAAATTGATTTATCCTGCATGAGAACACCTTAATTATAGCACATACCTCTTAAACGTTGCCAGGAGAGGCAAAGGGTGCCCCCAAAGGGACTGACGTCCCGCTGAACGGGGATACCCAACTAGTTCAGGCAATATGTCTCTTAATGGTTCTCACTTTATTACCTTCTCATGTGTCAAGCAAAAGCTTATTTTTTTAATGTATATGCTATTTAGTTTGAGAAGGTCAAACAAGATTCATGACCTTAATTAATCTTAACTAACCTTAACTACCAAAGGACAAAATAAGCCCCACGGGTGCTGGGCTCCAGTGACTCTCCATCCCCCAACTAGACCTTGCAGTAGCGTCCGGGTCAGTCATACGTTGTCTTTACGTGTTCAAGAGGAACTCCTTCATTAGCATCTTAAATTGACGTCTGTTCTATGCAGTCTGAATATGAGGCGGGACCGAGTTCCATATCTGTGGTCCCACTGATTTAACACTGAAAGTTCTGATATTGGTACGGGCTTTAATTGACCTATATGATGATGCTCCTCTGGTGTCGTGGCTGTGTATAATCGATGCCTTTAAGAAATAATTAGCGAAGAACTCGGGCAGAAGGTTATGCTCATAACAGTAGAAAAGGTCCCCTATTTGATAATTTCTGATTTGGTTAATATTTAACAGTTTGAAGCTGGCAAAAATTGGACGTGAGCTTGCGCCAATTACAACTCCTTCAACCATTCTCATGGCTTTTTTTGTAGTGTTGCCAATTTTTGCAGACCAGACGGATAATTTGAGGCCCAAATAAAATTAGAATAATTCAAGTATGGGTATATTAACGTATAGTATAGACTTTTCTTTATATCTTTCGGGAGCAAATATGCAATTCTAGATAATATGGCAATATTTTTCGCTATTTTTAATGCTATGTAATTAATGTGCATTTTCCAAGTGAGATGCTGATCTATTAGAACTCCCAAAAACTTTGTAGATTCCACTTGAGCAATTGGGAGGTCGTTAAGAGTCAATGTCCAATTTACTGGCTTGATTTTTTTATGAGATTTGAAAATAATGAAATTTGATTTGTCTGCATTGAGAGTAAGTTTATTAGCCATGAACCAATTATTAACTTTCGTTAATTCTTGATTAACAGTTTCCATATGAGCCTCAGGGGAGGAATTAGAATAAATTAAATTTGTATCGTCGGCAAACATGATGAAATATAGGGTCGAGGACACTGTAGCTAGGTCGTTGATATATATCAAAAAGAGGAGCGGTCTTAAATTGGATCCTTGTGGTACACCAAAGGCGACGTTTCCCATTTCAGAGATGGCTCCATTGCATACAACACACTGTGTACCGAATTCCAGATAACTTTTAAACCAGTTTAGCTGGGTGCCCCTAACCCCATAATGATTCAATTTTTGAAATAAGACATTATGAGTTACGGTATCAAATGCCTTGGCAAGGTCCAGGAATACCCCAACAGAATATTCGTTATTGTCAATAGCTTTTGAAACTAGTTCTTCCATATCAAGGAGGGCCATAAAGGTCGAATGACCTGCTTGGAACCCATGCTATGATGCATGTATTATTTTAGATTTGAGGATAAAGGAGCTTAATCTGTCGTGCATAATCTTTTCCAGGAATTTAGCGAAGAAGGGCAATATTGATATGGGTCTATAGTTCACTATATTCTCCTTATTCCATTTTTTAAAGATAGGCACCACTTTAGCAATCTTGAGTGCATCCGGCACAATCCCATTAGTCAATGAACTATTTATAATTTCCGTGAGAGGCTGAATAATTAAATGCAAATATCTCAGGCCTATATACGGGTCGATGTCATCCAACCCTTTTGCATGTGTCTTTTTTAAATTAAGGCCTATTCTTAGTAGTTCTTCTGACGATGTTGTAATAATTCCCATAGACATTGAGTTGGTCGGCGGTAAGTATTCATGGAAAGATGCTGTCGTTGCAAGGCACATTATTGGCTAACTCCTTGGGCAAATTTATAAAATACTCGTTAAATTTGTTGGCTAATATACCAGGATCCTCAAGTCTTACTTCATCAATCATTAATGCATTTATCTTTTCATTAGTAACATCAAGCTGCAGGGCAGATCGAATTAGCCTCCATGCAGGTGGATTTAATGTCACTATGACACTTGAGAAATTCTGTCGCGTAATAGCTATTTTCTGCATGAATCCTAATAGCTTTAAACTTGTTTCTGTATACCGTAAATTTCTTTTTATTTTCAGGATTTGGATGTTTCAGGTATTTGGCATAGAGAAGACTGTTGTTGTTGCATGATTTCAGCAACCCAAGCTTTATTGACTTTATACTTTTTTGAGTTAGTCAGACGTTTCAAAGGAAAGGCATCAGTGTAAGCTTCTTTGTACACTGAAATGAAAGAATCATAGGCCTCATTGACTGACCCAAGCTGCGAGTATTGAATAACTTGGTCCCAATTGGCCCCTTCGAGGGCATTGGAAAATTTCTCTAGACCTTTAATGGTAATGGATCTTCGATCAACATAGTCTAGCTCTTTTATAAAATATTTTTCAAGAGAGAATTGCACAATAATGGGGAGATGATCGGATAAATCCGAGATGATAATGTGAGCAGACTTCAATTTGGACCAGTTCGTACAGAAAATATTATCTATTAAGGTTTTTGTATTTTGAGTAATCCTAGTGGGTTTCGTGATGGCGGGGAGAAAATGATGAGCAATTAGGCCGTTGTAAAAAATGTTGGTGTCTTTATGATCATTGACTCTTAATAGGTCTATGTTGAAATCTCCAAGAAGGATAATTTCTTTAGTTTTCTTTTCGAGTTTTGAAGTTAGCTGATCAAAATCATGCTGGATCATAATCAATGCCATAGATTCAGGCCAACTGGCGCCTTTGTCACTACTTGACATGTCAGCTGCATTCGACACAGTCGACCACGACATCTTGATGCAGCGACTGTCGCGCTCCTTTGGAATCAAGGATAGAGCGCTCAGTTGGCTTGAATCCTACATAAAGGGGCGAACGCAATCCGCCTTGTGACCGGAGGGTTGCAGGTTCGAATCCCACTCTAGCCGCTGCGTACGGACCTTGGGCAAGTCCTTCACTCGCAATTGCTCGTGGCGCTTCGGCGTGAAAATTCCGGCACAGTATCAAATGCTGTAGTCGGGAGCGCCTCTGAGTAGTAGTTGACTTCGAGAGGCGCTATAGAAATATCCGGAATAAATAAATAAATAAATTATTATTATTATTATTATTATTATTATTATTATTATTATTATTATTATAAAAAATAATCACACAACAAGTAAATTAGAACGATTCGTAAGTGCTTCCTTTATACTTTTTATTATCCGAAAGCCTGAGGAAGACTTTTAAAGAATTAGTAATTATTATTTGTTAATTGTTCTTCCTGTGTTTTGGTCGATTTCTTACACATACATAATATATGAATGCATTCATATATGTGTATGCATGAATGTATGTACGTATGTATAATATGTATTCATATATTTATGTCATATAAATGTATGTATGCATTTGTGGGATGCGTGTATTTTTATATTTGTACCATCGGTTGATGCTTTGTGCATTATACAATTGTGCGATAGAAGTTACAGTTTAATAATATATGTGTATTGTGTACATATGTATGCAATATTTTGAAACCTCAAGTCATAACAGGCTGTATAGCTGTAAATAAAGTTTAAGTTTCAACCGCTTATAATATTACATGTTTGTGGTGGCAATTTTGGTACTTTTTCACCGTATGCATTGTTATTGAAAAGCGTGTTTCTGCCTCGCTCCAATAAACAACACTTAGGTATACTTCTTCAGAAGCGGAAGCTTCAACCTTAATTTCGTTTCATAAAGGCTTAGACCTATTATATAATAGACAAACTTACAATAACTTGAAAGATGCAGACATGCTTGCATCGCTTCTGACTGACTTGTTCAAACAAAGATGTATGCATGTATGCATGTATGCATGTATGCATGTATGTATGTATGTATGTATGTATGTATGTAGGTATGTATGCATGTGTGCCTGCGTGTTTGTTAATGTGTAAACTCTCTTAACTAGCAAACATAATGTTAGAGATGATTACCGTTGTTTCGTGTGGAGCGATCTGTGAGTACTGATGAGTTTTACTTCTTTCCAATAACCGCTGAGCTGTTTCGAATGCTAAAAGTGAATGCTCATCACAATATGATCAGCAGGCAAATGGACATCGAACTGCTCTGTTCAATTTTCTTATACATGAGTTCAGTAAATTAATAAACGCTTCACTCAATTCGAAGGTTGATGAGAGATGAAATTGTAAATCTGTGCAGTATTCTTCCAAAAGGAGATCATTTCACAATCTCTGGTGAGTTTCTAATTATTCGTAGTTTAAGTACCAAATTCTTTACGCTATTATGGACAAAATACATTTCAATTGCTATTCCCATGGGTTGGATTTGCCAACATCGAAGCAAGATCAGATATTATTATTTAAACGTCGATCAAAATAAATTAAGGTATTACGGTTTGGATACGAACACTGTATCATGTCTTGCTGATTCTTGACTGCAACTGTACTATTTGTTTCATGCAACAAACAAAACACTTCACTCAACTCCCTGGAAAGTTACTATTACATCTAGTGTTTTGGTTTGTTAACCCAACACCAAATATTTCCGGATGTTGTAGTATAATTTAGCAGATGAAATAAACGAGTAAGTTGTTTTTAAATAGCAGTTATTATAATATGATTTGACTCTAGTACGTAAATACGTTTAAAAGTTTAAAATAATAGCAGATCTAAGAATTTAAGTCTGTGCTTTCAATACTACCTTTTAAGAAATGTCGGCTTCGATTGAAACTATCAGCCGTCCACTTGACTTTAACTTGAATGTCTCCACCATTTGTAATCAATCTTTTAAACACCGTTTCAATAATATTCTTCATATGTCCACTTTCAGACATTTCTTGAAGATGATCTACATCTCTTAATTCCAGACAATGGAAGTAGAGGGCGACACTGTGACCAACTTTGGCACCAATCAATCTCAGCTGAACCAATTCCCAGATCCGATTACTTTCAGGTAAGGATCGATCACCGAGTAAATTAGTTATTCCTGTAACAATTTGCGCCTCCGCCTCGTCTACTTCCACCCCAACTGTCTCTAATGTAGCGTCTGTCTGCACGAGCACTGAATAACAAATATCAAGGAAACAAGTATTCAATATTATGATTTCAGTCTAAAGTCGCATTTATTTAGTTCAGTTAGATGTCATACTTAACCCTCAATGGTTCCTTGGGGTGCAATCTGCACCCCCTGACCGTTTCTATGCCTACTCACGTGTTATTATTAAAATTTCAGCAGTTATCTTCTAGGACATTGTAAGTGTACCATTTTTTCCTATAGTCATGCATAAAACGATGAAAAAAGAGTTGACGTCAATTTTTGCCAGCACAGGTTCATCGGGGGTGCAATTTGCACCCCAAAAATTATGACGTTGATATGATGAACAAATTTAGGTAATTGGTGCTAATTACTGCAATAATTTGTTATGTTATTATATTTTAGAACACTTCCTGATATTAGTTTGACCTTTTTAGAAGTCAGCCATTTTCTTTTGCTTACATTTCAAGTATTAGAAAATAAATAACACCATGGCTAGGTATTCCACAGATGATGCTCTTTGACTGATTATGGAAGAGGATACAGAAGTTGATGAAGGTGAAGGTGATGCCGATGATAGTGAAGATGGAGATTATTTGCCTGAAGTTGGTACTGCCTCTGATAACGAAGATCATGTGTCCGAGGAATTCGACGAATCAGAAGATGTCAGTGCGTCTGACGAGGAGCAGGTAAATGAACCATCTACTGCACGGAATACAAGAGGAAGAGGTCGTGTAAGAGCTGCAACTGCCCTGCTCAGAAGACCGATCATGGATGCAATCCAACTTATAGAACTGGACTCTGGAGAATTCAAAGCAGGAACTGAGATACCAGCTAAAGTGAAGAGGACACAGGGACATTGTCATCTGTGCCCGCGCGAGTTTGACAGGAAGACGCGCAAATTCTGCGATAAGTTCTGTAGGCCTGCTTGTCCGGCACACTCTGTCAATGTATCAAGAAAACACTGAACAGTATGTTTATATAAAATACATGGTATTCGATTACCGGAAGACAGAGCGTATCCTGGATTTATATTCTCAAACAAATAGGGGGTGCAGTTTGAACCCCAAGGACCTGGAACGCAACTTCCTGACAAGGGCCCATTGAGGGTTAAACAGAAAAGAGGAATATAAGCTGTCATAGTACAAGAAACATAATGTCAAAGTACGTACCCCCGCCTTTCTCGAATATTTCTGCAATGTGACTTTGATTGGTAGCATGAAGACATTTGATTGTCTGCCAATAGCTGCTTAAGCTGCATCTTCTCATTAGTTTAATAAGTTCTTCGTTTTTCTCGTAAGATGTTGGCTTCGAAGAAATGAATTCCATCTGTCTCTTATTGATGACTCTAGTAGAAAACAATCGAGAAAGTAGATCGCATGTGTCCAGGAAATCAACCAAAAATTCTTCGTTTGCATCGATTATTGAGACTTCTTTCGCACCCAAAGGCCAATCTCCATCAAATTCTGGTTTATGTTCTAGAATCCAAATAGCGACCAACATGAACAATTGAGACACTAACAATATCATTAATGCAACAAACCATACAGTCTAAGAGTGAGTAGTAAGATAATACATATCAAATGTCACATATCAAATAGCACAATACATTGAGCGTCTTCCTATGTGTGGAAAGTGTTGTCGTCTTCCTGCCTTTCGATCTAGAGGGGCAACAATGCACCGCCGTTCGCCATTATATATACGAATGACCGTTATTATAGGAAGCCTGTGACAGTGAAATCGTAACCTCTGTCGCAAGTTATGGTGAAGATATCGAGTTTATGTTTCTAGAACATAAACTCTATGTCATAATAAATTCATCTTTGTAAAATATAAACAGAATGGTACCACTGCTATATTGCCTTTCCGAGTCGACTGGTGCCAACTTCAACTCGTAACATCTACTCTCAAGTTGTAAGCTTCTATAAAATTCTACTGAGAGTTAATTCCGGAGGTGCGGGACAGTTATGTATATCAAGGTATATACCAAGGGCAATGATGCTTGGGGGGGAAGCATGGGCGCAGAATTACTGTTAGTTTGGGAAGAGCGTGATAAATGAAAACGATGAAGGGTAGTTAATTGTCCGAAAAGAAAGAACAGAGTGACTCATCTGTTGACAAAGATGGAAGAGAATTTGAAATTGGGTTGGAGGAGTCGAATATGATTAAACGGTGAGATACAGATTAAACTAAACTGACCTCCACTTGCAATCAAATAGTTCGCAAGGTGAGTCTGATTTGAATCTTTTAGAGCCTCGATCAGTTCTTTGAATTTCCTTTTAACTAGGATGTGGTCAATGATCTTCGAGTTTCTTTTACGATAAGGATGTTTATCCCTGATATCATCGATTTCCTCTTCGGATAAAGCATTTCTGGTGCGAAGTTTGCTAAGCAATCCAAAGTCTGGATCCATCCGTTCTTTGAGAAAGTCCTTGTGCTGTGATACGTCTTCGTTAATATCTTGCAGGAATAGCAATGCATTTGCCATTGTTTGCTTTTATCTGGAAGTCAGCTAAAATCATGAACATGCTCAATTGTAATGCCTAACTTTATTTTTGAGGAACGCTAGGCCTAATACAATGCGTGTATGTGTGCGTTCATTTATGTATCTATGTATGTATGTATCTATATATTCATATATCAACGTATGTTTTTAAATATTTATTTTGTTTATTTGTATATATTCAGATATACGCATATAGCTGTTGTATATGATGTATGTCTGTTCAGCTTTGCGTATTTATTTACGCCTCAAAACTCATTACTTCTCACTGGCTTTCAATCATATGGATATCTAATTGCTCTTCACCTGGCGGCTGACTAACCGCGCCTCAGATTCGCATTTCTGTGTGACTTTGCGCGCGTTAAAAATGTTTGTAATAATAATAATAATAATAATAATAATAATAATAATAATAATAATAATAATAATAATAATAATAATAATGTGTGTACTGTAATCTATGTGTGCATGAGTATGAATCTTGTGTAACTTGCATGTATCATGTAATCGTAAACTCCAACTTTCTAAATCGCTATTCTAAAGCTAAGCATAAAGCACCAGCTTCTTCACGAGCGCTGCGTCGTTTCAGAAGAGCTGTCCAGAATGATGCCCAGTGGAGGTCCGCGTCCGGTTGCCAGAGAAAGAAAGGAGGCAGATCAGTTGCTAAGGCGGGTTTCGTTGAGGACGAGAAAGCTTGGGAGGCGGAAGATCAGGTAGATTTTAGGGTAGGAATTATTCTTGAAGAGGTGAAACTTCATTTTAATTGGAAAGCCTGTGGGCCTGTGGGGGCGATAAGTAGAGAAGCCTGAAGCAGATAACGGTAGATGAGTGGCGGAAATGGTCGAGGAACTGAATATGCGGAACTGAGAATATGCATATATACACATATATATATACATATATATACATACATATATATATTGCGGGATACGGAAATTTCGCCCCCGGAAGAATCGCCCCCGGAAGATTCACCCCCGGATAAAAATGTATCTAAGACTAGAAGCGGGATCTATGATGAAAATGTAACTAAGGCTAGAAGCTGGATTAACGATGAATCTTCCGTGGACGAAAGTTCCGGGGGGGCGAAATGTCAGGGGCGAATCTTCCGGGGGCGAATCTTCCGGGGGCGAAAAGTCCTAGAGCCATATACTGCAGTGTATGTCTGTTGCTTGTATGCATTTGTGTGGTACATATTTATGCATGTATATTGTATGTATGTATACGTGTGCTGGGACCTATGTATATTTTATAGTACAGTATCTAGCGCACCACGGCAATGAAACAGATGGCATACGAAGCTCTGTCATCCTATATGCAGTGATGGGCACTAAACAATTTTTTTTCAATTAACTAAAACTATTTTCCTACTAAAAAAATAGTTTAACTAAAGTTGGCAACTGATTTTGGAAATTAGTTGACTAAACTAAAAAAAGTAGTTAAACTTTTTCCAACCTTTTTTCAACTTTTTACGACAAACATTTTCACAATAAAAGAGGTTAAGGGAACTGTAATAATCCAGAGCGTCAATGACAATTTCACCTTCAAACTATGCAATGTGTACTGTTCTGGCATACAGTTACATGTGTACTGTAAGTAGTGTATGAATTTGAAAACACAGGCTGTTAATGCTAAAACCATGCAGTGTTAAAATGTTTTTGCTGACAGTGTTCAATGTTCACTGTGGAAAAATAGTTGCATATTGCTGATTTTTTAAGTTAAACTTGTTATTATTATTATTATTATTAATGAGCTTTTATATAGCGCCCCTTCAAGGTTATCTACTCAGGAGCGCTCCTACTCCAACCACGGCTAAAGAGAGTAGTTTTTAAGTTTGCAAGAAACAAGGTAGAGTGAGTCATAGGGACCAGGCGAAGTGCAACAGGAAGGCCATTTAGCAACTAAAATTTTAAGTTAAACTATGGTTTTAACTAAACTATTTTTTTAGTTAAACTTCTTCCTTAACTAGAATTTTTTAGTTAAACTAAAAGTTAGCAACTTTTTAGTTAACTATTGCCTATCACTGCCGATATGCAACGCCCTCGCATGTTGGAAAAATAGGCTGATTTGAGTGAAATTGCAGCATGATTTCTGACTAGTAATAAATGCTTGGTTTTTCAGCGTTTATCTATTAGCCCAGTGTTCAGGACCTTTCGATTCGCAGAAGTTGCCGTTTACTTCTCTGTTTAACATTTCTAATGCACTGCACCGCGAGATAAAATTTCCTATGGTGATTACATAGAGACGAACCCGCAGCCGATAGACCAATTAGGCTAGCAACCGATAGATCATTTAGCAACCGATAGATCATGTAGCAACCGATAGACCATTTAGCAACCGATAGACCATTTAGCAACCGATAGACCATTTAGCAACCGATAGACCATTTAGCAACCGATAGATCATTTAGCAACCGATAGATCATTTAGCAACCGATAGATCATTTAGCAACCGATAGATCATTTAGCAACCGATAGATCATTTAGCAACCGATAGATCATTTAGCAACCGATAGATCATTTAGCAACCGATAGATCATTTAGTAAACGTGTCACCGATAGACAACCGTGTCACATCCTATGCTTAACGGACCACTGAGAATCATCAATTACAAAATATATACAACATTTGCCTGGAATAACCTGTTGTGTCGTAATATATTCCAGGACCTTGCGATTCGCCCGATAGATCATTGAAGACGAAAGTTGAAGAAAATGAGCGCCTCCTCTAATTTTTCCAAATATGATGATTATGATGATGCTGATGATGATGATGATGACGACGACGATGATGATGATGATGAGGAGGAGGAGGACGAGGAGGAGTTCTCTGCCCGAAGGCAGGTCCATTGGCTTTATACCACACGTGGATGAGACGAGTGAGGTGGTTTCGCGTTGCCTTCGTCACAGACAATTACAGTGGGTGAGCAACTTGTCCAAGGTAGCTACGCTGTGGCTAAAGGTAGATTCGAACCTGCGACCCACCGGTTAAAAGGCACAGAACATACCGCTACACCACCGTCAGTTTTATATATATATATATATATATATATATATATATATATATATATATATATATATATATATATATAGTAACCTTACTTTACTTGAGCCTTGGCCAACCATGGCGTTTAGCCAATAACAAGAGCTTTAACCTAAACATCGGTCAGCCATAGCGTCGAATTGATAGTCATAGTCACAGGCTGGAATGACTACAATAATTTACAGACAACGCGGTCTCCATAAGCATCAGTTATATGTAGGCTACGCCTATAATAGCGTGTAGGCTTACTTTATAGGTTGTTTTCACGCATCAGTTAGTAAACATAAAGAAGGAGCGATGCCTATATAACTTTTTCATCCTTTATACAGAGGTTAGGCATAGGCCCTATGCATAGATAAATAATGGAAAATCACCGTTGCACAAGTTCTTATAAAGTGCCCCTCAGGGCTATAGTATTTTCGCGGTAACAACAAATACTGAAATCCAATTTCTTCAGAATAACGTACCCCACCCAATCTGAGCCTTCAGCTTTAATTATCAACCTAGACTAAACCTACCCACTTCAGGGAGCTTGTGTTTACTCGCCTTGCAACTGACCACTCCCAGTTGGCTTTACGGATGTTGACATAGCTTCCTGTTGAAATCGTGTAGGATTTAAATGTGTATCATGGTGTCGTAGCCTATTCTTTCGTCCATAATCTTTGGTCTTTAGTCTAAATGAAAACATAATGGTCGACACATTAATTACTACTCACTCCTGTCGATCAAATACTCATTAATAACTTACCAAAATGAAATCAATTTATGAACTGTTCACATACTCATTCTAACATTGCAATGCATACAAAGTTCCGCCCACTGTTCTCAATGCATGAGCGCTGTCTATAATCGTTTGAAGAATAGCCCACTGTAACACACATGCAGATCCTTTGTGCTCAGTCTAATAGTAAAGGCCTATATATAGTCCACATGTATGCCTACCACCACTTTCCTCTAAGGGGGTTTTCTTGGTTGGCAGCCGGCCGTCAGCTTAACCTGTCTTGGACCCCAAACGTGATATATTATGTACCTGTACATATGTTATTGTGTATGA
Source organism: Allolobophora icterica (assembly GCA_963556255.1). Classification (NCBI taxonomy): domain Eukaryota; kingdom Metazoa; phylum Annelida; class Clitellata; order Crassiclitellata; family Lumbricidae; genus Allolobophora; species Allolobophora icterica. The sequence continues at coordinate 40,759,502 of OY744613.1, forward strand.
CGTCAATCATCTTTGATATGACGGCGTCGTTAAATAAACGTATTTTAAGTAAGCCTACAGCAATCCGCCATATACATTAAATGCACTACTTTGAAGGCTTGTAAAACGATACGATCAGCGCAATAGGCCTACTCATGCAGCAAATCGCGTGATTTGCATCGTGCTGGTAGCTAACGCTATTATGCTAGCCTATTTTCTTGCAATGCCATATTACGATTTTATATCACATAAAATTACTGAAAAAATTAACTATCACGACTCTCGCTGAGTTACAAGAGTTTCTTCCTCACGAGGATGCTATAATAGGCCTACAAATATCTACACTCTCCCAAGATTTCGCTACCTTGTTCCCAGGCACGTTACTCTGCCTCGTGTGAATGTGGTCCTCCTTGTTCAGAATAGTCATTCGTTTACTTTTAAACAAAAAAATACTTTTAATTATATTTTTTAATCGACGGCTAAAGCTCTCTTGAACCAGAAAAACTAAGACTCAACTGGTGGTAAGGAACTTCTAAATTTAGAATAGCAGTTTTGTTGCTTTGCATTTTAAAGTAGTACATATTAAATAATCTGCTTCACTTTGTGAAAAATTGCTACCTTTTTCTTAAACCTTAAGCTTTACGCTGTGAATCTGTCAAAATAAGAAAGTACTATCGAGAAACTTGTTTCCGTGATTATCTAAAATTCTATGTCTCGGGAGATCGTCCTATAAGCCCAAATATGTATAGGTTCTCTGAAGACTGCCTGGCTACGCCACCGATGTTGACGTGAAGTCTGATACCGTGATACGGTGATACTCTGGTTAAAGAATAAAGAATAAAGTAATCGACTAATCGTAACAGAAACACGACGTGTGACATTCGTATATTACATTCTAGTTAGTTAAGTTAACAATTTGTTAATCAATAATAACTAATAATAGATCATGTCGAGTCATTCCAGTGCCAGTGGTCCGCCCTTGAAAAGGCTTCGACAAACCTTACTGTCATTTTCACGGATTCAAGATCCACACTGTGTTCAGCACAGACTACAATTTAAAGGTATGCTGTAAGTAGTAGGGAAGTGACTATACGAGCTCATTTTACCTATCCTTGGTTCAAATCGCTACCTAGTAGGTTCACAAACAGTTTTTAACCTTTGCTACAGGTTAAAAAATCCACGCCATGCACAAACCTATAGACACGGGTAAAATAATATCAACCGATAACTAGGTAAAGGATAATCCTGTGTGCACGAATCTATAGACACGGGGTATAAACCCCACAAGCCCCTCATCGTGCGACATCACGACCATCGTATGACGCGCCTATGAGCCACAGGATGAAAATATTTTTTCTTAAAACAGCTTAAAGACATACCACCCTAATATAAAATGGAATACAAGAAGAAAACTGTTATCGAATTAAGAAAAATCGCCAAGCAGAGCGGCTTGGCTGGATATACGAGACTGCGGAAAGCGGAGTTGATCGCTAAAATCAAAGCTAACGAGACCCAAACGCTAATTCCCTCACATGTTGCACCTTTGCAGGTTGAAACCCCAACACAAACACCCACACCAGCACGAAACATTTACGACAAAACTATGTCGGCGATTAAAACGTGTGCTAAGGTGATTGAAAGGAACATACCTAAGCACCCAATGAAAATCGTAAAGGAGAACTTTGGGGTAATGCAAACAAAAATTACTTCATATTTTAGGAAAGTAATTAATAAACCAAAGTTTGAAATTCATCAAACAGCTTCGGCCATCAAAGGCTTCACGAAACAATACACGGTAAAGGGAGCTAAGGGTATCGATGCCACATCGTTTCTTAACGTCGTTCGAGCACAGGCGGTTGACTTGTTGTTAAAAAATCGTCAGACAAAGACCAACTTTGTCCTTACCTGCACAATGGAGCGCGTTGACATGAAGACTGGAGAAGTAGATTCCAAAGATTTTCCATTCGTTTCAAGGACTGAGGTGATTCTAGACTCCACCGATGTAAACGAAATTTATAATACCGCGAAAGATAAAATTATTGAGTCGATGGCAACCTTCCAGATGCGTGGTAGTAACTGGCGACTCAGAGCGGTTCAAAAATTAGAAATCAACACGGTTGTTTATAAACCGCTGAAAGGTAGTTCTTACATTCCACTACCGAAATGTTTGGCGAGGAAAGAGGGAATTATTAATATGAAGAACGAAGACGAAGAATGTTTCAAGTGGTGCGTAACGAGAGCCTTAAACCTAGTTAACAAAAATGCAGAAAGAATTACGAAAGAGTTAATCAAACAGTCTGAGGAACTTATCTGGTCCGGCATCGAATTCCCAGTAGCAGCGGATGCTAACGTTATAAGCGGGTTTGAGAGAAATAATAATATTAGTATTAATGTTTTTGGTTATGAGATAGATGTTAACCTGTTCCCACTATATTTATCAAAGCATGAGAACGATCGGTGTGTAGATCTATTACTCATTTCTGACGGAGAAAAGAAGCATTATTGTTGGATAAAGAACTTTAACAGACTGATGGTGGCGCAAACGGACAAGTCTGTTAATTCGATGCACTATTGTAAAAGATGCTTAATAGGATTCAGAAGAAAAGATTCGCTACGCAAACACACCGAGTACTGTTCCCAACACGAAGCTCAAAAAATAGAACTTCCAGAACCGGGAACTATGTTGAGTTTTAAAAATTATTATAGAAAGATGAGAGTCCCCTTTGTAGTTTACGCCGATTTCGAAAGTTTTATTAAGCCTATAGACACTTGTCAACCAGATCCTAACACGTCCTACACCAACAAATATCAAAAACACATTCCAAGTTCTTTCTGTTATTACATAAAATGTTTCGATGATGACTTATATTCGAAAGCCCCCGTAATGTTCACAGCGAAGAACGAAGGCGATGATGTAGCGCAGATATTTGTAGACACTCTTATAGACGATATAAAAGATATTTACAAGCGATTTAAATTTCCAAAAGACATGATATTTGGGAAGGAAGACAAGGAGCTATACGACTCGGCTACTGTTTGCCACATTTGCGAAGGCGAACTAGGCGACGATCGAGTTCGAGACCACTGTCATTTAACTGGAAAATATAGAGGGGCCGCTCATAAAATTTGTAATCTACGCTATAGAGTCCCTAAGTTTATCCCAGTACTGCTACATAATTTATCCGGATACGACAGTCATTTATTCGTAAAGAAACTACGAGGCGATGATAACGAAAAGATTAACTGCATTCCTTGCAACGAAGAGAAGTATATATCGTTTAGCAGAGAAGTTGTAGTTGATAAGTTTGTGGGTAGAGAAGACAAGGAAGTAGAGGTTAAACGCGAATTACGTTTCATCGATAGTTTTCGATTTATGGCTTCGAGTCTCGACGCTTTATCGAGGAACTTAAGCAAAGACCAGTGTAAAAATGTAAACAAACACTACTCTAGTAATCAGCTCGATCTCTTGCTTAGAAAAGGAGCGTATCCTTACGATTACGTCGATTCCATCGATCGACTGAACGAAACAGAACTACCACCGAAGTCGGCATTCTATTCGAGACTTAACGACTCAGACATTAGCGATGAAGACTACAACCATGCACTAGCGGTATGGAACGAATTCGGATTTAAAACGTTCAGAGAATATCACGATTTATATAACCTGTCCGATGTTCTCCTGCTCGCCGACGTGTTTGAGAATTTTAGAGACGTGTGCTGTGAGAACTATGGTCTAGACCCCGCTTGGTATTATACTTCTCCGGGGCTTGCTTGGGACGCCGCATTAAAGTTGACTGGAATAGAGTTGGAGTTGTTGAGCGATTACGATATGATACTAATGGTCAAACATGGGATAAGAGGTGGTGTCAGCACAATTTCACATCGTTATGGGCAGGCAAACAATAAGTACATGCCCTCGTTTGATGACAGCAAACCTTCATCATTTATAACCTATTTAGACGCTAACAATTTGTATGGATGGGCTATGTGTAAGAATCAAACACTTTTAATCTTATTCTCTTTCGCTAACTTGTGTAATTCTGGCAGCTTCATTTTATATACTACAAGAGTGTCTTTAAACAAGAAACTTATTTTCATACAGACGATTAGTACACCACGCTCATTTTCTGTCCATCCGACTGGAAGTTTAGCAACTTATCCGAAATTATAACCGCGTAACCTTGCGTATCGGCGGGGACTGCGGCGTTAAAAGTAGCTTTGATTTGGATATCAACGACCGACGATTTCAGTCTTTCCGATTGTTTACTAACATCGAAAACCACGAGCGGATATAGCTCTTTGTAATCGGCTGGAGTGATGTTGCTTTGCGTAATCAACGGATCCATTCCGTAGAACTTTTCGCTGAACGACGCCGCGTCTCTATAAGCTCTCGAAAATTTCTGGTTGGGAAACGATAGGTCGTAGTCGACCGCGGGATATCTCTCTTGATTCATCATCACGTACATGTTTTTGAGGTTGCAATGATCGAAAATCGAGGGGTTATGTTCTTGGTTGCCGTCGCTTCGAGCGGTTTGAAATCCAACGACTATCCACCTAGGTTTTTCAGGAGCCGTCTTGACGCTAAGACGCCAACTAAAAGTAGTCGATTGAGGAACCCCTATTGTATCGCATTGTCGAGCTCGATATGCGACGGGTAACGATGCTTTCGATTCGATAGTTTTATGCAGTTGCATCCTCTCCATATCCGCAGGAATAACGTGCGGCATAAACCACGAGATTTTCACGACGTCGACTTTTCCTGCATCCGCAGTAGCGTGTCTAAAGATAGCGTCGTCGTCCGATTTGCGAACCATCGTTAGCGTGTGCTTAAAACCGTATACTATTTTATCGTAATCCTCGCAGAATCCGAAAATATGTTTGAGGGGCACGACGAAACTAAACGTTCCCCTAGTCGTTGGTTTTCGAATAAGATACGCCTGTCTGATCGCGAAACCTGCGTTATCCGCTATAACCGCGGTTGCATCGGTATCTTTGCACCATAATTGATTAAGACCTTGCGCTTTGGCGAAGTCGTCCGGATATTTAAGCAAACCCAACATCGTCGTCGCTTGTCCTGGGTGAAATACCGTTTCGATATCTTGATTCGATAGGGAATACGCGATTTGGCTGAAAAGATGCAAGAGTCCGTTGTTTGCGAGGGCTGCGGCGTCACCGTTAGCGTACGCGGTATTCATTCCATCTCCTTTGACTAACCTACCTTCGAATAGCAGGTAAGATTCGGCGGGATGGCAAAATAGATCTTGAGTTTCGATATTTATGCGAATCTCGCCGGGCGTGTTAAAATCCGATCTCGCTGCCGGTTCGTATTCGTGCCATTCGTATCTTTCGATTCCTTCGTCGACCTCTGTGGGTGCTGTAAAGTTTAGAATATTCGATTGCATTTTAATTACTAAAGATTATTTTTTTAAACTCATGCGAGTTTTAATCCCGCTCCGTTTTTGTTGAGACCACACACGAGATCTCGAATGGACACGGCATTCGAAGAAAGTCCGTGACCGGCTAGTATCTTATTAATATCAGTAGTTCCTACATCGTTATCGATTAGCCGCGCTAAGATAGCCGCATTCGATTGCGTAGGCGCTGGTATCGTTTCAACTACAGACGTCTTCGGAACCGACGCTGCTAAGAGTTTAGTCGCGGCTTTATCCATCAATCGTTTACCAACCTCTACGGTGGTATTCTTTCCAACTTCTAGCGCCTTTTTAGCCAACTCTCTCGCGGCGTCTTTACCCGCGCTAAGGGCGGACGATGCGGCTCGTTTACCAACATCCGAAGTGAAGAGCTTCTTGAAAACTCCCATAATAGTATCCATTATTCCCGCTCCTCCTATAACGTGTTTTCTCTTAATTCTTCTATTAGCGACGACGAGCATGTTTTATAATCGCAATATTAAGTTTTTATATCTAGAACTGGATTGTTCGATGTTAGAATTACGAATGTTTATTTATATTCTCCTGTTAATATAAAAACAACACGAGAATATAAAATGGATTCCTACGTAGAACACGTTGAAAAATCGACCGGCTCATTTTTAAATCTGGCTTCTAATAACGCAAAGATTATATCCCTTTTTATTTCCGAAGTGAAAGACGCTTGTAGTGAATTCGTAACCGACGTTTTCGACCTAGTCGGAGACGCTTCAGAATGTAGCGAGTGTAGCGATAGTGAGTATAGCGACAGCGAGTGTAGCGACAGCGAGTATAGCGACAGCGAGTGTAGCGACAGCGAGTATAGCGACAGCGAGTATAGCGATTGTCACAACATTAAAGTAGTCTCTAACGCGGAGAATAATACTGAAGAGACTACGAGTTTGTTCTCGGATTACGACTCGGATGAGCTTACCAAAAAGATCGTTGCTAATGAATTCGAGTCGATCATTCACGACCTTAAGAACAAGCTAAATAGCTTGGAAAAGAGGTATCTCACGGCGAAGCTTGCGTTCTATAACAGTATGAACGATGAAATATGGAATATCTTAACAACAAAGTTTTTGATGTAAACGATATTCTGTAACTAAAGCGAGTTACAGAATCTTCAAAGTTTTTTTTATAATCGCGACATTAATTTTTTATACTGTTCTTTGTCGATAACGTTTTGTCGTAATAGTTCATCGCATATACCAACGATCTCATTTCTTACTCCCGTATTACCCGCGTCGTAGCTAGCGAAACGCAGACTCAACATTTCTATTAAAGCATTCGGATCTTGTGGAATTACGACGACACCTTTACCCGTCTTCGGCGTCTGTTTTCCAGTCTTCTTTTCCCATATCGGTTTAATGATATTTCTGTACTTAGAGCTTCTTGACGATTTTGGTTTACTCGGATTGTTAGGTTGCCCCATCGCATTCGTCGCGTCTAGAATCTCGACGTAATCGGACATATCGTTGTTGTCGTAAATCGAACTGTTCGGTTTAGCCATAGTCACTAGCTCCCAAAGTCCTGGAGTACCTGTATAAGTCTTCTCTCCGACTATTATATCGTCGTTCTGGAACGATACGCGTGTGTCTCCGATATAAAATTTCCCGTCTTTTGAATTTAGACCGAACGTCGTATCGGTAGACTTTCTATTAGAGGCGTATTTGGATAAGTATTCCGTTGCCACGTCTCCTAATTCTAACATTCTAACGTCTTCTACAGGATCCTCGTAAGCCTCTATCGAGGGATACTGTGGAAGCTGTATGGCTTTTAACGACGACGATATCGATGCGGGAAGCGCTTGTAGCGCGTTAGATGTAGCTGCTGAGTTTTCATTAATAGTAGATAACAAAGCGTTTTGTTCTTTCGATAAGGTCGATTGCGAGTCCACGATCGGCTTGTACAACTTTACCAAATCTCGCTGCAGTCCTATATCACCTAGTTTCTCGGATAAATAGTTCTGTTGAATATTCTTCTTCGTCTTCAGAAACTCTGCAACGATAAAGTCTCTTTTAGCGGGATCGGTTATTTTTAGAAATGACATTGTTTTTAAATAGGTGGTATAATGTTTTAACACGTTTTTGGAACACGCGTTAAAACATTGATATGGAACGAACGTGATTTTCTACGTTTTTACGTTTTACGTTTATGTTCTACGTTTTACGTTTTATGTTTTACGTTTTCCTTCGATTTCGCAAACGCGTCCTTCAACGACTCGGCTATAGTTTCTCCGCTATTTCTCGATTTTCTGATTTCTTCTTTCATTTCGTTAAATTTCACGCGTTCGTTTAGAATTAACGAGTATTCCTCGTCCGAAATATTACCGTCTTCCAAAGATTTCGAGATGTAGTGACTGATGGCGTTGAGTCTCGCTTCGGCTAACGTTTTAATATTTTCGTGCTTCTCCGCCTTTGGTGTGAGCTTTCTGTTGATCACGCGTCCGATCGCGCTGAAAACACCCGCTCCAACCGCCAGTCCTTGTAGACCTAACGCGATAGGTGCCGCGACTATCGTAGACAGAACCGTGATTGCCGAAGCAGTTGAGCCCAACGCGACTAGAGTCGATATACCGTCTACTACGTTGATAATCCTAACACCTTTACGATACTTTTTACCTAGAGTCTCTCTTTTTTTGAGTTCCCGCTCGAGCTCTTGTTGAATTTCAGTGATTTTCGAAAGTCGGAAAGCATGGGCGCTTCCATCGATTTTCAGTGGGATCTCCATTCTTTTTATAATAACGCGATATAATTTTTTAAACTGCGATATAATTAACGAAACATAACGAATCGCCTTCGATTATACTAACTACGGAATCGGAGTCGTTTTGAATAGTAATTTCGATGTCTTCTACTTGTCCGGTGACGACTCCATCTCGTAGACTCGCTTCGATTTCCTGTCTAAGCGAAACTAAACACGACCCTTTAGTCATTCGAACACCTAGTCCTAGCGCTACTGTAGCTGTTTCTCTAGGTTGAATCGTTATCAGTTGTTGTGCAAAAATCTCCCATCTTAGTCCGCCCAGTTGTCTGCAGGGTGTGTGCGTTACTTTTTTCAACGTCCAACGCACCTCTTTCGGTTGGGTTCTAACTTCGATTCGACGAGCGGGTTTCGTTATAAATTTATGGATAGGCCTGTTGAATCCTGACATTTTATTTATACGAGGATTATTTTAAAGCAACATACCGAGAATCGGAATATCTCGGAAAGGCGAATTAGGGCCTAGTATAAGTCCGCTACCCGTTTTCATATACAACCCACTACCCGTTTTCATATACAATCCCGTTCCCACCGTACTACCTTTCGACCACGGAGACAGATACAACCCGTTTCCATTCAGTCTTACTTTACAACCCAAGTCTCCTTTTTTAACGTACACTACTCCCGATCCGCTTATTTTATCTACAACTTTCGATGCAGCCGCGGAACCTATACCCGTTAAAGCACCTTGTGCTAAACTAGGTAGTACGCTTGAAAGAAGAAATTTTCCAGCAGTAGCTAGAAATGGTAATATAGCTCCGATAAAACCGCCTTCGACTTTAGCGTTATATATTAATTGCGTTTTACTCAATTTGATCGTCATACCCTTTCCGTCCTGGTAAGCTTTCGCCGCTTTGTTAATTTGCGCTTTCGTAAGAGCTAAAACGTGGTCTCCATTCAGATCATCGTGAGATAGTCTAATACTAACACCATCGATTCCCGCTTCGAGCGCTCGTTTAATCTTGATTTTTTGCCCGTCTGAAATATTAACGCTTACGTCTGTGTATCGAGTCATTTTATATATAACTAAGATAAAGTTTTAAGTCTTCACACTTCTCTAATATGAAACTTGATCGACATCGCTTCCCCTCTAATGTTAATTAGTTTTCCATTTTGGTCGGTAAGTCTCGTTTCCATCGATGAAATCGTATTCATCGTAATGGGGAGATAAATTAAATTAGCCGGGATTTGGATGATCTTATAACCAGGTCCAACGGTAGGAAAAAACGAATATATCACGTTCGTCGTCGATCCATTCGAGTACGAACCCCCGATTATATCGCTAGTTACTCGAAAGCTGTCTATGTTCATTATGTTCACGATGTGCTCCGATTCGTTATACCCAGCTATGTATAGGCGACTTTCGAAACCTAGAACGGTTCTAATCGAGTTCGCGGTTCTAAAATCGACCTCGTAATTCGTAGCGATAGTCAACACCGCCTTCAACGTGTTGGTGTTTGCTTCTAACGTAATGCGATATTCTTCGTTTCCGGCATCGTAATGGCCGTTCTCTTTCATGATTTTCTTCACGTAGTCGTTTATATCCTCGAGCTCATAGGACCCTTCCGGAATATCTACGTCAAACCACGTCACGCCATGATCCGGCGAATACCTGAAGTTGTTGTTGCTCGCGTCTATGTTAGGAAACACGTAGTAAGTATACAAATCGACTAGAGCCATTTCATACTTTTTGGTTTTATCTAGTTCGATTACAGGATTGTTCCTCGTTATTATTCGTGCGGTTCTGTCCTTTTCGTTACCCACTAAAATGTAAAACGACGATTTAGGATTCGTGTTAGTCGCAGTCTGTGCTGTGTTCACCTGTATCTTCACGAGGAGTTCTTCCATTTTTACTAGTATATTATATTATTTTAATTCAGGGATGTAAAATTCATCTAATCCACAACGGTATTTACCGCTGCTCCTTTCACTCGTTAAGTCGATAACTACGAATTGATGCGGTTGTTTCCACGTCTCTTCGCATAGTTTTTTGAATTCCTCTTTAGGCATGTCCGTACTTACATGATCGTTGTAGATATGGGAAACGTTCTTCATGTCTTGGGGAAATAAACAAATAAAGTTTGCGTTCTCTCTGATAGTCTGTCTAGGCAATTTAAAATAATTCTGGGCGAGGTACAAACAGTCGACGTTACTATGTCTGCCCCTAATATAATACGTTTCGCATTTGTTCTGCTTTTCTAATTGTAAATCGTCAAAAATCATCAAGTTCTTCTTTTCACGGCTCAACTCTCTCGGATCCGGTACATCATTCGCGGATTCGTAAAACCTGCATTCGATATCCGACTTGTCTCTTAACTCTTTCGCTATCTCTTCAACAACGCACGCTGGAGAAATATTAGACCTCATTATCTCATCTCGAATGTTAAACAGCTTGATGATCGTTTCTTTTGATAGTTTTTCTTCGAATGCCTTCTTAAGAATTTTGTACTCTGGTTGAAATAGAGATTTTCCGAATACTTGTAAATTGTTATAGTCGAGCCATCCTGGTGTCAAAAGTAAGTTTAACAATAACGTCGTCTTACCACATCCCGATTTTCCTACTATTACACCCCTTATACTTTTAGGTAATAGGTTGATATTAAATCTTTTCGATTGTAAATCGTTCCACGTTAAGTCTTTCACTTCCATTTTAAATATATAAAAGTTCTATATTAAAACTGAAATGTATTGCGTAAAGTGTAAAAGACAGACTCAAACAAAAGATATACAAGATGTCGTGGCTAAGAATGGGAGACCCATGCAACGAGGTGTATGCGTTGTATGTGGGAAAACAAAAACTCAATTCGTAAAAGGAACCGCTGCGAAAGGCGGAGATGTAGTTGGTTCGTTGAATGCAGCCACTAGTAAGATAAAGTTACCTTGGGCTAAATATCCAGGTGAGATGCATCTTCCAGGTCACTCGTTTACAGGACCCGGGACAAGACTAGATTTGAGACTGAATCCCGACGGCACTCCTAAAGATTGGAGTAACCCCATCAACAGAGTAGATAACGCGGCATATTATCATGATTTGGCTTACGATCGACACACTGATACGGCTTCTAGGAATGTTGCCGATAGAGCAATGATTAATGATTTGAATAATATTCCTAATCCTACTATCCGAGAGCGTATGGAGAGAGCGGTAGTTAAACCTATATTGTCTGTTAAATCGAGTCTCGGATTAGGTTTAAAAAAAGCCCCGAGCCGAAATGGACTGATCAATTAGCGGATGAATTGCATAAACCGGTAGTAAAACATTTTAAAAAGAGAAAAGTTTACGTTAGTGGGATAGATGAGATATGGGCTGCTGATTTAGTCGATATGCAAGCCTTCGCTAAAGAAAACGATGGTGTGAAATACCTATTAACCGTTATAGATGTGTTTTCAAAGTACGGATGGATCGTGCCATTGAACGATAAGAGTGGGAAATCTACAGCTAGCGGCTTCTTGAAGATACTCGAGAGTGGACGAAAGCCTGTTAAATTATGGGTAGATAATGGGAAAGAGTTTTATAACAAAGACGTTAAGAATTTTCTCGAGCTGTACTCTACGGAGAATGAAGAAAAATCTTGCGTTGTCGAGAGATGGAACAGGACGATGAAAGATAAAATGTTTAAGTACTTTACGGCTAATTCGACGAGAAGATATATCGACGTTTTAGACGGAATGGTTAGTAATTACAACAATACAAGACATTCTTCCATTAAAATGACGCCTGCTAAGGCTAGTATGAAAACGAATGAAAAGACTGTATATATGAATTTATACGGCGAAGAGGTCTCACAGCCTATTGCGCCTAGATTCTCGGTTGGAGATAAAGTCAGAATAACGAAGAAGAAAAACATATTTGAAAAAGGATATACACCTAGATGGACTGAGGAAATGTTCACAATTGCGCAAGTTCAGTATACAAATCCAGCAACTTATAAGATTACTGATTCTAATGGTGAGGAGGTACAGGGCTCATTCTATGAACAGGAGCTACAGAAGACGACTCAAGAAATATTTAGGATCGAAAAAGTGATTAGAAAACGTGGGAAGAAATCACTCGTTAAATGGTTTGGATATTCAGACTCGTTCAATTCTTGGGTCGATAATGAAGACTTGATGACATTGTGAAACGATTATTCAGAAATGTTATTACGACTTAAAGAAAATAATATTCATATAATAAAAGAGATACTATGGCAATCACATGGAAAAACTTTGATATTAATAATGTTATTTTCGAAGACGTTACAAAAATGACTACTCCCGCCGAAATCAAATTTCAACGCATATTTCTAAAGTACAAATACGCCGATGACACAATCGACAAAATATCTATAAAAACTCCTCCGCTGTATTCTTATGGGATTCAAGAAAACCGATCTTCACAAACGGGTCTCTTAGACTCGTATTCTTTACCATTAAACATGTACGATAGAATGGTTGGTGAAGACGAAGCGAAAACGATTGAAATTTTTGAATCGTGTTTAAAACTAGTAAAAGAACATCTTAAAAAATCTGATGTGAAAGACGCGCTTAATAAATACAAAATGAATGCGGATGTTGATCAAATGGATATGTTTTACAGAAAGAAAGATAAAGGTAAAATCCTTCCCGATATACCCCCTACTCTATATCCGAGACTTTTAACTGCCTATGAAAAATCACGAAATCCGGATGTACCACCTAAGATAAGTACTGGATTTTTCGATTTAAACAATGAACCGATAGATCCTAAAACTCTCATAAATACGCGTTGTAAGGTTGTTTGCGATATTCGCATCGATAATATCTATATCGGGGCTAAACCGTCTATTCAGGTAAAAGTAAACGACGTCATAGTCCTCGATCGATTCGTTAGACAAAGGCGTCTTTTCTACGCACAGGAATAAGATGAATAGCTTTTATAACTACTGGTTATAAAAACCAACGTAATCATCCTGTGGCTCATAGGCGCGTCATACGATGGTCGTGATGTCGCACGATGAGGGGCTTGTGGGGTTTATACCCCGTGTCTATAGATTCGTGCACACAGGATTATCCTTTACCTAGTTATCGGTTGATATTATTTTACCCGTGTCTATAGGTTTGTGCATGGCGTGGATTTTTTAACCTGTAGCAAAGGTTAAAAACTGTTTGTGAACCTACTAGGTAGCGATTTGAACCAAGGATAGGTAAAATGAGCTCGTATAGTCACTTCCCTACTACTGCTGTACAGTAATGCATACCTCCCCATTTATGACATCATTTTATGTTCTATGAAACCATTCAAACGCCTGTTACTAACTCAATAACACCTAAGGCTTTGCTAAAGTAATTTTCTTTCTCTGCTTAAAGTTCCAGTTTATTGATCTATGGCCTAAATAGTCCGAAATCTGTCTTTATTCCAGTTATAGGGTGATTATGGGTGCACTATCTTGTTATCTGTTTTTCCATGTTTCTGTTCTCATTAGTGGCCGGCAGGATGAGTTCTGCATGACTTCACCGGCAGCCTGCCACTAAATTTGTGAATTTGTTCAGTTATGTTCTTTACTGTAACGAATGTGTCAAAGAAATTACTCACTTACTTACATACTCTCTGCTTCCCTCCCACAAAGGACAAAATGCAAATAATGTGCATTGTGCAAAAACGGTGACATATACTGCGTAAATCACTATGTCCAGAGAGGTCTGAGGTAGGCCTAATAGGAAACCGAGGTCCAGAAATCAAATGAAACCCCTCCAGAACCTCCACCTATGTCCCTTCCCCGAAAATGGGGATAGGTGCCTTCGATGCAGAAATTGCATGGTGTTTTGATTTGAGACAAAACGGTGAGGGACTGAGGGTTATCGCGTTGATGTCGATGTAGACTTTGCATTTAGGCTACCACACACTAACTCTGTGTACAATTGTGCATGTGTTGCAGATGTCAGCAGACAACAAACAATCAGTTTCTGTTTCATGATGTATCATTCCAGGTTTTTCAGTTGTTCCTGTTCCAAAGGATTCCGTCCGTCTGTCTGTCTCTCTGTCCGTGTGTCACGCGAGTAATCTGTGCTTGCACCGCTGGTGGTACAAGCACTGTTGGGTTGCCATTAAGCGTCACTATAATCAGTGCATTTTTGTATTTGAATTTTTTATGGGTACTATAATTCTATTGTTTGTTAGTCAGTATTAATTATATGCACCTTCTCACCTCACTCAAGTTCGTTACCTTAACATGTTGTAGACATTATGCAAAAGAGCTCACTGTGGCTGATGCTACCAGTTGTTGCCATTAAGCGTCACTATAATCAGTGCATTTTTGTATTTGAATTTTTGTATGGGTACTATAATTCTATTGTTTGTTAGTCAGTATTAATTATATGCACCTTCTCACCTCACTTAAAGCCCTAGGTTTTAGGTTTGGCGGTTTCCCTCGTAGAATGAAGTGACCAACGACTGTAGGCGGTTCAAGTAAGCATCTGTCGGCCAATGGGCGTTGATTTCATTTTGGTTTACACATCTTACAAGCATAGGCTGCTGAATTTAATTATATGCATAGCCTAGGCAACATCGTCCGCTTTGTGGAATGGAGGCGAGGCGCAGGGACGGTCGGTCGATCGGTGGTAGCCCCCACCCTAGGCCCTTCACCCTCCCTCTGGCCCTCTAGCGGTCGGACGGATGGATGGAGATGCATCGCTAGGGCAGACTAGACCCGACAGGGCATACCCCGTACAGGCCCTACCTCGATCAATTGACCACTTGTATATATATAACCGAGCTGTGGGTCGACTAATTTGTGTATACGAAAGCCAGGTAAGCTGGCTAGAGGTCATACCTGTACTTCTAGAATGTATACAAGTTGTTCCAATTATCCAAATTTACCCCCCCATACACTCATATTACTATGGAGTTCATTGCTATGAAGATACTTACAGGGTTGAGAAACAAGTCTGTAGTTTCTATATGCGATTAGATTGCCATGAACAAATACGAACTTACTATTGTGGTAGATGGCGATCAAGAGGAAGCCATACGGGCATTTTTTGCTCACAACAACTGGAATTTTGAAAAAATTGGTAATTATGAAGACGATGCGTATATATATATATATATATATATATATATATACTGAAATTGTATAAATTGTTTTGTGTGGTGAACCCTGTACAAGTAGGCCCTATTGTTCTTCAGGTAGCGCTATACGTGCGCAAATAAGATTGAACTAAGATTTATAAATATTAAATTAAATTGCATTTATTATCCTTGCAAATATTTAGCTCAAACCATGCTATAGAAATACATAGTAATAATAACATCAGCAATGTTAGTATAATGACAACTGATGTGAACAGCAGTAACAGCAGTAATGATAATAAATGGCCAATTAAAAATGTAATTATTAAAATTACCATGATTATTATTATTACGATATGTAATAAGACAATAAACATATGCATAACCCAGCTAAGCTGTCGTTCAAGTCAAGTCGAAAGAGCTAATTGTATGTTGATGACATTATAAATATATCTCCAACCAATCGAAACTGCCTTTGTTCCAATTGCAGAGTTGGAACCACCAAAGAGAAGAAAATCTTGTATGGATGCCGCTTCGAAGGAGGTCTTGGTCGCGTCCAATGGAAATAGTACAGAGTCAGAAATTGAGGCTCAAAACAGTCATGACATTCAAGTGTCAGCTGATCATTTGCAGCTGCAGGGTGAAAATCATCAATCGGAAGGCGCCTGTCCTCTTTGTTTTCTCTCTCCGTGCGTGGGTTCTGCATCTCCAGGTTGGCTTGGCGGAGGACAAGCAGCGCATGCAGCTAACAGTCCAATACGAAGAGTAATTTATGGAAAATATTGGAAGATCATTTGCAACTTGGGTGGGTGGACGAGCCCATTATATCTGGCCAAGAAACTAACGGAATCGAACGGTGTACTTCACATGCGGGAAATAATGCCAGATTGCGTAGTGCGAAAAGTGAGATCGTTGTATCCGAATCCAACAGGCACGCCTTACATGGGCCACAAGTGGGAGTAACATTGATACTTTGGATAATTCGCCGGACTTTGTTTAGACAGAGAGATTTTTATTGTACACTTACTTTCTGACATAAAGCAGAATTTTATCGATTGTGAGCTGCTTATGTACACCTGTCATAGCTATGATTCAATGTAACATAACATTCCCCCATTTTAAATTTATATAGCGCCTCTTCAAGATTCCTACTCAGAGGTGGATTTAAACCTGAATTGCCCTCAATTGCTCGGCGCCACACGAAAACCACGTTACGGAGACTAGGTTTTTCATAAGTGCTATGTCAAATCAATTTTGCAATGGCCACAGTCCCTTGTCCGTTCAATCTTCTTTTTTTCTTGCTTGGATTAGGACCTCGTTGAGGGGGGGTAAGCCACAGATTCATTTTTATACAGATTGGAGCATCTTGTTACAGATCGGATGCCCTTCGTGGCATCAACCACAGTTTTCCGCTGTGGACCTAGTCTTGGTGATGAACACATGCCCGCTAGGCAGAGGGTCATCAGGCTTATTTAAATTGAGTCATGTGCTCCCATGTCACAAGGCTGTTATTGGATATTTGCAGCTTTTAGTTGTCAAGCAAAATGCCACTCTTTTTCTACAGTGTGCCCTACTAGCCTTGCCGCTGTTGGTCCGCGACTGCTTATTCGTCAGATATAACCCTGCTTATTTCGCAGCTGACCTCTATTTCTAGAGGTCGTTCCACTATCCGCCACCTGTGGACGCGTGTGATAGCAGTCAGCTCTGCCACACATCAGCTCTGCCACACATCTCTCTGTCCTATGCCAGGCCAAAATCCGGGGAGGTCAAGCAGAGTAGACAGCAGAATGCTAAGGTGGTTATGTGTAATGACGGTTGATGGTTATGTAGCACTGATATGTTTGATTTTAGTGTATCATACAATATTGTCACAGCTCTTACGGTTATTCTACTGTGTAGGGTGCATTGCTTTCATTTGAAAAGCTCTCACTGTCTCCTAATTGGTCGTCATCGGATTCGTCCGAAGAGATTTCACTCTGGCAGGTCTCCTTATCTGCAGAAGTTTCTGTCACAGACTCCGATATTGCTTTAGATGCTGACCACACGGCAATGTACAAATTCCAAATGTTCTCAACAAATACGTAGGTCTTGCGCCGATACACTTTTTTCCCGATTTGGCGACGTGGGTTTTTCGAACGAACAGTCGTGCATATAGACGTGTATGGTCTGTCGACGTGTTCGTTCCAGTCCAAGACAGCCAGATTGCTCCGCAGCTCGTACATTAAATTCCCGTAGTGTATCCGTTTATCCAGATAGATCAGACAAACGTTATTAAAACTTTCCACATAAAATGTGTCGTGGCCTTTGACATAATCTTCAGCGTGCTTGTACACTACCAACGACCGAAGAAAGTCCTGGAGCATTGTAATTGCAGCCTCATTTGAAACAATTCGAACTTCAATCATATGCCCCGGCTCTTTGCAGTGGGAAGTTTCATGGCACTTGCTGTGGTTGTTCTGAAAATGAGGGATGCATGATTCTATGAGCTTACGCAGGGTTTGGGCATCTCCATTGCAATTGTCCATACACCAATAGACGTGGTTTCGAATGGCAGCACCCTTGTCAGAAAGCTCGGGATGCCATGTTTTTCCAATGTTTTTTTGTGCTCCTTGCCCAATTTTTTTCACCCCGGCTGTTATAGGACGGGTGCAGTGCCAGCGGTCATTGGAATTCCTGGCTTGCTTCCTCTCACGTAGGCGCTTGTTGATTGTCATGTTTCGATCATGCACATGATGGGCAACTTTAATGTTGCTGAGATCCAGGCTCTCGTACATCCTGTCGAATCCCACTGCCTCGTGACGCTGTGAACAGTTATCATCATTCCCGTTAATGTGTTGAATATCAACGACTTTGTGAGTTTTCAACCCGATAGCAACATGGTCGGTGTGATAACTATTTCGTCTACAATGATGTCGTGCGTCAGTCATTATAGAGATAGCTCCATCAGGCGACAGTGAAGACTCCTGCGCTCTAGCGCCAAATATAGATTGCTTTCGCAGGTTCTCAGAAATGGCACTAAATGTAACCATATTCCTCCTGCGGAAAAGGTCTGACAATAGTCCAAACCGACTGAAGTCGCTAAAGCGCTCGTACTGTATGGGTGTCATACCAGAGGCCAGGTAGCTCAACATCACTCGGTGGTTGACTTCAAATTCCTTCCGCTCGCTGTCTATTGTGGATGAGGAACTCCACTGAAAGGAGTGTTTTTTCGCACACTCCATATCCACCGACAGCACATGACCACTGTGTGTCCATGACTTCACTGAATACGGCGTCACACATGTGGATGAATGTTGTGAGATTGTGTCGATCAACTGGGCAATGCTGGAGCACTGCCCAACAAAATTCTCATGTGCAGTCTCCAAAGCTGTTGCTGGAGCTGCTGATATTGCTGCTGTGACAGATGCTGGATCAGTCAGTGAAGTTGATTCACTTACTTCTTCCGTGACTGAAGACATCGTGAGTGTCTGCTGCGGATGTTGAGTTGCAGAAGAGAGCTTATTGGTGTCAACATCCATTATGACTTTCACCAGAACTTCTCTCAAACTTTTTACTCCCAACGCCAAGCGAATGTCCTCACATTTTTGCTCAAATTTAAGTTTATCAC
This sequence comes from Allolobophora icterica, assembly GCA_963556255.1. Classification (NCBI taxonomy): domain Eukaryota; kingdom Metazoa; phylum Annelida; class Clitellata; order Crassiclitellata; family Lumbricidae; genus Allolobophora; species Allolobophora icterica. The sequence continues at coordinate 40,778,313 of OY744613.1, forward strand.
TGTCGGTTGTAAAAGTTAATTCAAAATGTTTCCTTACAGAAACGTAAGGGTAGCTATAACTCTTGGTAGATCCATCAGACAACCGTTTTTTAAATGTTCGCATGTTGCCAACTGCAACACCTGAAGTCGGTGTCGTTGGTACAGCGTAGTCTCCATCCATCTTTGGAAATAGTTCGATATAATGATACTAATATATGTCCACTAACGAAATACAATGTTATACTACTATAAGGTCCACTACTGAAATAAGATAATAATATAATATACAGACACGAGATATAAGCTGTATCGACTATGCGATTTAAAATGGCTATGAAGTGAAGAAATTACGAAGCTCAACTCTGCTGCAGCGAAATTCAAACTAGAATGAGTACTGCAAACCAAGACTCAATTGTGAAAGGACATTTCCTAAGTTCATTTCCTAAGTTCATTAGCATAATTTGGCATGTGACCTAGTCTCTCTTCCTTAGGCTGTATATTAGCATCTGATACTGGTGCAAATTCTTAGAATATGAAATACAGCTTATTGTCTTTAGTGTTCCGGGTATAATAAGGCAACGGTGACAGCATCAACAGCTGGCATTTATATACAGGTTTACGACCCAAAGCTCGGTTATATATACAAGTGGTCAATTGATCGGGGTAGGCCAGAGGGAGGGTGAAGGGCCTAGGGTGGGGGCTACCACCGATCGACCGACCGTCCCTGCGCCTCGCCTCCATTCCACAAAGCGGACGATGTTGCCTAGGCTATGCATATAATTAAATTCAGCAGCCTATGCTTGTAAGATGTGTAAACCAAAATGAAATCAACGCCCATTGGCCGACAGATGCTTACTTGAACCGCCTACAGTCGTTGGTCACTTCATTCTACGAGGGAAACCGCCAAACCTAAAACCTAGGGCTTTAAGTTTGTTACCCTAATATGTTGTAGACATTATGCAAAAGAGCTCACTGTGGCTGATGCTACCAGTTGTGATCTGGGAGATAAGAGTTACAGTAGTGGACCGCATCAGAGACATATGAAATTCCCAGGCTCAAGGTTTGGCAAACAAAAGAGAACATTTGTTTCCATGGATTGAATACTCCCCTCAGTTGGATGCTTCATTCTGTTTTGCATGTCGAAATTTCTGTCTGCCGTCGTATTGTATCGTATTATGGGCATTTATATAGCGCCTCTCGCGGTAGGCTCATCATATGCTGAGAAGCTCTTTACTGTAGGCACAAACAAAAGAGGAAGACCACACAGGAAATGGACAGATGACATTGAAGAATGGTGCAGAGCAAGTCTCCAGGAACTGAGCCACTCGATAATCATGGACAGAACGGACAGAGAGACATTGCAAGGAAGGCATCAGACACTGAGCCAATGGTTATTGAATTGAATCTTTACTGTAGTAGGCTTTCCAGACTGAAAAAACGCCACTGGTAGGGTAAGTGCGGAAAACTGGTGAAGCTCGGAACTTCACACACTCACTTTGACGTTATGGCAATGTGGCGTGAATACAAATCTTCCATTACTACTTGCTCTGTTGCTGCTAAACAGTCTGCAGGAAATGCAGTATGGATAGAAAGAAATAGGAAATACTTACTTCGTATTGTTGATGCAACTTCGTTCTTATCATAACAAGGCCTAGCATTTAGAGGTAATGATGAGAGTGAAGCAAGCCAAGATAGCGGCAATTTCAGAGAACTTATATCCTTATTAAAGCCTGCTGATAAAGAATTTGGTCAGAGATGTGATGAGATACCGTTAAATTCCAAATACTTTAGTCCAACAATTCAAAATGAGTTGATTGATATTTCAGCTGGTCATGCGCGTCGTGCTATATATGCACAGAGGCCATTGAACCTGGTGTAATGCTGTGTTAGTCGATGATTCAAAAGACGTCTCACACAAGGAACAGATGAGCATTTGTATCAGGTAGTGCCATCCCACTGACTATTCCATACACGAAGAATTTGTTTCTCTGAGTCATGTTGCAGTTTTAAATGTTGAATCACTTTGTAACAACATTTTGGCTGAGATGAAGTCATCGGGTCTGGACCAGTGTTCTGTAATAGGACGGTGTTATGACGGTGCTTCAGTCACGAGTGGTTGTTATGGCAGTGTTCAACAGTTATTTCGAGACATTCATTCAAATGAGCTGTATGTGCATTGTGCATTGTCCTGCTCACCGACCGAATCTTGTCATCGTCAATGTTGCAAGAGCAGGTAAATATGCAGGGGAATTTTTCTCGCTTCTTGACTGTTTGTGTTTATAACACGACACAAGGTGCATGACGTATTTCGTACCATGCAGGAAGAAGGAGGCAATATTCCACGCGAGCCTGGAAGACTGAGTGACACACGATAGACTTGTCGCTATCGCAATTATAGAGCACTGCTCCTTGATCGTTTAAGCATGAAGTGCAACATTTAGGAGATTTGGATATTGCGGTACAGTCTCGGGGTATACTAGGCCTAGCTCAAATGACAACAGTGAATTTTGTTGCAAACATGGTAATTTTCAACAAACGTTTGTCGTTAACAAATGGACTAACTGAGGCGCTGCAGTCTCTGTCATTTAGCATTGCACAGTCAAACATACTGATTGCCAGCTTAATAGACACTCTATCCAACATGTGCACTCGTGCATGGCCAGAGCTGTGGAAAGACATACAACAGATGTGCAATGGCAATTATATATCATCATTTTTGCAGTCTTCAAGTTGCAAAAGCAAATGCAAGCCAACGTCCAGTCATGATATGATTACAGATTCGACTACTGGCCAGAGATCTTGAACGCGTGATGAGTCATGTGATTCATTGCGCGTAATACATGTTTTGCCAGTTCTTAACCGTATAGTGCAAGAAATGAATAACCGCTTCTCGAGTCAGTCATTGGCCATCACATACTCAGTTGAAGCTTTGCTTAATACTGGAAGTTACGCTTTCTTAGACTTCAACATTATAACACCACTAGTCGACATACATGTATGGCGCCCAGCTGTGTATCGACAGAAGTCTTCTCGAGGCTGAACTCACAATTGCATCCAGAATGTGGCAAAGTCATCGTCAAACAAGCGACAGGAGCAATAAGGACTCGCCAAAAATCAAAGCGTTTCAGCAGCTGTTTACCAAGATAGCATAACCAAATTTGTTGAAATGAATGCAAGTGGCTTTGACACTACCAGTAATACATGTAGGGTGACCACATTTCTTTTCTGCCATTTCGGGACACCACAGATAAACAATACATAGTGCTTTTTCCTAGAAAAAAAGGTTCCAAAACTGAACAATTATGGAAGGGCTAAATCGAGGGCGAAGCCCGAGAAAAACGGAGGTGGGTTTGGGGAGGAGTCTCGGTGAGAAAATCCCCCCAGAAATTTTGACGTCACATTAAATTAAAATGACAAAATTATTCTTTTCTTAAAATGACTATATTATTTTTAATAACTGAAAAAAAGGTTCCGGAACGCCGCTCCGTAGCGTTCCAGCAGCAAAATGCACTAATATATGCTTATAAGTGAAATTCAATTAGGAGCTGAGCACATACGCAATGCCTCGACTGAAATATATTGTATGATTTTAGACCAAAATGAAGCATTTAATTTGTAATTGAATTAATTAGAAAGAAAACGAGCCAAAACTATACTAATTGGTAAATTTATTGCTCAAACACAAAACCAAAATTGCTTCAAATTAATTAAGATTCAAGCCTAGATAGTGAAGACTTGATAAAGTGACTGGTATTGGTCTCAATCATGTACATTACTGTTTTAATTGGCATAGTTACGATTTACAAATTCAAAATGAAATGTTCGGTAGACTTGGCAGAGACTATATAGGCTACACTGACATCACTGTCATAAGCAGAAAGGTAAGGTAGGCCTACGTAATCTCAGCAATGTAGGCGAGTGTCAAAACGGATATTTTTGTCATTTCCTACACAACGCAACAACTCCTTGTTTCCTGTGACACACTTATGAAATGTTTGTATTGTATTTTATTGTATTCGGAATTTTGTAAAGCGCTTCTAGAAGGAGGGCCATTCAGAAGCGCTCCCAGTGCGAGAGACCCCGAGAAAAAAAGCAAGTTTCAAGAAAGGTAAAAGAGGAAGAGACGCAAAGGACCTAGATTGAGCCAGAGAAGTAGGTCCAAACGGTCAGAGGAACGAAGAGAAGCAGCAGAGTGAGGGCGATGAATTAAGTCACATAAATATTTTGGAGTGAAACCAAGTTGAGCCTTAGAGACATGGACGAGGACCTTAAATTGGATGCGGGCAGAAAGCCGAGCCAGTGGAGTTCTTCTGCCATAAAGGTGGTGATATGAGAGAATCGAGGAAGACGGGCGATTAATCTAGCAGCAGCATTGAGAACGGACTGAAGAGGAGCAAGACGGACTTTGGGAAGACCAATGAGGAGGGAATTGCAGTAGTCAAGTCTAGAGCAGACAAATGCATGGACAATTGAAGTGAAAATTGGAGATGAGAGAGAGCGACGGATAGCTCTAAGGCGCCTTAGGTGAAAATAGGAAGTGCGAGTGAGTTTGGAAATGTGTTCAGTAAAGGTGAGAGACATAGTTCGAGAATTCGTGACTTTCGTAAAAATTCGCGAATTTTTGGTCTATTTTAAAATTCGTAAAAATTCGTTGGGCCATTGTTGGGCCTTTTTTACATGAACAGTGACGTTTTGCAAAAACAGCGTAAGCAACAACAACAAATGTGATGACGTCATGATTTGTTGTGTTAAGCTTCTGCTTAGAATTTAATGTGAACTTTAATATAAAAGTTTTTTACGTAACAAGTTAATTGAGTTAAGATCTGATTTTTTAAAGATGAAAGAACATGGACCAGAGTGGAAGAATGTAGTAATTTTGGAGGAGAAGGAAAGGGTAAACCAAAAATACTGTGTTGTTTTAGTGACAAGGAATTTGTTGGTTGTTCTGTCGAAATTCGGGAGCATTTGCATGGCGAAAGTACAGAAACCAGAGTCGAGTGGGAGCAGTGGGCTGTTCCTGACTCAGAATCAGAGGACGATGAAGTAGAAGACACAGCTCGGTGAACGTTGCCAACCGTTTTTAACCATGTTTGGTTGCAAGCTGTGTTAGTGGCTGACTGGTGACACTGGAGCTGCATGAGGCACTGGTGGTTTTTTGTCCTGCTGACTGACATTCACAGTCACACAATAGAAAACGAAGTTCAAGACTCCAAGTAGAACAGTAACTGAATATCGGTACTATTGTGTTGCTAGTCAGCTACCTTTTACGGCTGATTGATTGCTTATGACACTGGCATTCACTTGCTTAAAAGTTCAAAAGTAAACAATTAATAACATTCGTTGCCCTGGCAAAGAATTCTATTATTTTATTATTATACGAATTTTTACGAATTTTAAAACTGCAGTTTTAAAATTCGTTAAAATTCGTGAAATTTTAAAATTCATTAAATGCGAAATCTCGAAGTATGGTGAGAGAATTGTCATTGTTTGGCAATTCACATCTCAGTTCATCTTCACCTGAAGTTCCGATTTAATAAGCTCAGCTAAGGATCTTTTTCTTGTATCGGACCAGAACGATTCCATCAAACTAAACACTCCTTCAACTGCAGCATTTGAGGCAGGTATGCTAATCATGAATGCGACTATCTTGGAAAGATTTGGTAAATTGTCAATTCCTGCTTTTTAGAATAGGTCCCCTACAGTTGGCCATATCAACGTCTATTGCAGAATATAGACCCGTAGTTAGCCATACTCTTAAGATTACATTGTGCCGAGGATTTTAAATTGTGTTCGGTGCTGCTAATTTATTAATGTTGTTATTCTTGTTTAGGCCTACTAAATATTTCAAATTAAAATAGTAAATTCTACGTAGCCTATTTGATAATAAAAAATTCATTCCGGGACCTTTCATTGTCCCGGAAAGGACGTGTCCGGGACGCGGGACATGTTTTCAAATACCGGGACTCTCCCGGACAATCCGGGACGTGTGGTCACCCTAGGACACATCGCGCAGACCAAAGAAGAGATATGAGGCCTACTTTGGATCAGACCTAGTGACGTGGATTCTTAAGATAGCGAAAGATTGAGTTCGGTCTGCGAAACCATGGTGCATAAGCAAAAGGATTTTAAACTCTGGACACTTTTGCATAAATGCCCAACACCTAGATATATCGCCAATCAACTGACCAAGCGAGCTGCTTCATTTAGCTTAAAATTATTGCAGCAGGCTAATGTGGGACTGAGCACAATATCATTGGTATGATGCCCGACTAGATAAAGGCTTGGCCTGTAACGCGGATTCGAAGCTCGCCCGATACAGTTACTGAGAGGGATCTTGAGAAAGGCCTTGACTCACATTTGCATGTGTCTTCTCTGCTGTAACGTATGGTCGTGTGCAGTTGTCAACTTCGGAAGGACGGCAATATTAAAATACAGTTGTACCGCATTGTATCATTATGATCAATCTTAGTGCATACGAATGTATGTGTGCTAAAGTTGTGGGCCTTGAATGAAAATTTTAGACAAGCTGCGGATTTCGTGAATCTTGATCAGCTTGGAGAAGCACGTTCAACAAACACTCTAGACATGCTCTGGGAGGCTTAACTAGTGGACCATGGTCCACCCAGAAGACAACACCAGTTGCAATGCAAAGCGACAGTTAAATAATCAAAATAAATTAGCTTAACCATAGTGCAAAAATTCTCGCAAGCCTCCTAATACGTTTATAATTTACCAAAAATTATAATGGCGAAGTCATGCAAATTTATTTATTTCCAATCTTTGAAATAATTTATAAAATGAACAAATTGAAGCAGACACGCAAAATGGACTTGAAAGAGTCGATTCTTAAAATTTATACTTATAATACCAGGCAAGACAACGACACAATAGTATTATAACATGAAATATAACAAAATTCCATTATTTGCAAAACTTAAAGTACATGAAACCAAACGAAATTTTTACTAACTAATACTGGAATGATATTTAGACGGTGGAAGTTAAGCAATAAGAAAAGAAGTTCGCATTATTTTGGGTACATATTTTTTTTATCGTAGCTGTGTCAGAAGCGAATCATATTATCACTTGAAATCGTAAATTCTGGGGTAAAGTCCTCTTAATTCGAAGGTAACGATCAATTGTCTCTTTTCTTCATCGTATCGTAATCTCAGTGGATAATGTGTCTGCTCCTTAATAAGAATTCCGTTCCATCGCAGATCGGAATCTAAAAGAATCACTCGACCTTTTGCTGTGTCTGCAACTAAAACTCGATCAACTGAATCGATAAAGAGATTACGAGCAGAATTGAGTTCTTGTCCCATTACTTGAGGAATGAAACAACGAATGACCATCCTTCCATTTCGACTCACTTCCCATATTAGCCATTTATATATCGACTTAGCACCAGTCTCTTCCTCGTCAATCTGCTCGTGTAGAATTACGAAGTTTCCAGTTGATGTCTCCACCGCATGTTGAGGTAACTCGATTTCTGGAGGCAAATGAATGGAAAGACTGAGGTTTGCGTCTGTTCCGTAGATCTCCAATCGAGATAATGGACTACAACCTCTCACAATCAACAAATTATCATCTCTGGACACTGACAGAAGTGATGACCAATCAATGCTAGTAGACAACCAATTAGTAACATTGTAATTATTATCTGATTCTCTGGTAATTTTCCAGATACATTGATTCCAAGTGTCAATGACGTACAGGCAGTTCTCCTTCTCACTCGCTACAACATCTTCTGGAAACTTGACATTTGTTAACTCGAATTTCCATTGAAGAGAAAATGGTTCTATGTCCCGGAAAACGCGAATTAAACTTGGGGAAGAAACTAATCGACAGAGTACGTAGATTTCTGTACGAAGTTTTGTTACTCCTACGACAAATTCTTTGTCTCCCACTTCGAGACTCGCCATGAAGTTGACGACAACTGGAAAAAGAACTAAGACAAAGAAAGTAAATTAATTACTGCCTCTCGGCTACTGTTTAAAATTTCAAATTTGCATTTTTAAATGTGCTTACATATATTTAATCCCATTACATAAATAATTCAAAATGTCAGGTGATATCGATTGCTTCAGTTAAACGCGGTTGGGTACAAGGTAGGAGGGCAAGTTTATCGGCAAGGAATTTTCAATTAGCGTAAGCCTGAATTAGCATACATTTGGATACACATAGAACTTGGATATGGTGACCGAGAGGTTCTTTCTGGTCAGATGGGATATCGCGCCACATTCATGGATCTTCTGTTGCCAGCTCCATGCTGCTTTGAGACCATGGAGACGGTAGCCAAACGCAGAAGACGTCTCAGTAGATGACAACGGATGCCGATCCAAAGGTGATGCCGATAGTTAATTACACAATGATTGATTGTTTGTAAACTCAGAGAGTAGGCTTGGGTATTTTGCGTATTTTAAAGTTCAAATTAGACATGAGCTAGGTTAACTTTTGTACCCGTTTGCACTAAAAGCTTGACCATTTCTTTTTCTCCCGTGTTTCGCTTATTTCTTTTGTTGATTTTACTCGTTTCTCGATGCTGGGTAAAATAAATTGCTTTGAATTGAATTTAAAAACTTAGAAGCAATAATGTTGACATTGCGAAAAGAACTCACCAAATGTTTTCTTAAACTGATCGTTGCCAATGTCGATATTGTGTCGTTGAATAGCTTCATCTTGTGTAGCAGTAGCTGACTGCGGAGTCTTTGATAGACATGAAAGCAGCTTCACGAGGTCATGCTGTTCATCAAGCGATTGGAGTTTTTCAAAAGTTATTTCCGATCGACTCCAAATCCAAGTCACAGCCTGCCTGTCTGGATAAGAGTTGAGGATATGCACCTCCTCATCGATCAGCTGACGCATCATTTGACATAATTCAACCTTCCTTGGTTTGTTTTCATCTTGTAAGTCATCGAGCCCTTGGACCAAACGCTGTATCAGTTGCTCACGGTTTGTCCTTCGCTTGGTTGCAATCTTTGTCTTTATGACAGCTACGCGAAAGCATACAGTATAAATTATAAGAAATATTGATGTATTATACTAGAACAATTTTATGAGACGTCAAGGCATAATAAGCTCTGTAACAGCACATGAAGTGTGCGTTTAAAAAAGCTTGTAGCATTACTTATTTTTGGTGACGTCTTAGTTGCTTCTTTCAACGTTTGCATTTTTGTTGAAAAGCTTCAGTTAAACCCGGTTGGATACAAGGTAGCAGGGTAAGTTTATCGGCAAGGAATTTTCAGTTAGCGTAAGCCTGAATTAGCATACATTTGGATACACATAGAACTTGGATATGGTGACCGAGAGGTTATTTCTGGTCTGATGGGAGATGGCGCCACATTCACGGATCTTCTGTTGCCTGGCCTGCGTTGCTTTGAGATCATGCAGACGGTAGTCAAAAACGCCGAAGACCTTTTAGTAGATGACAACGGATGCCGATCCAATGATAACGCCGATAGTTAATTAGGCCTACACAGTGATGGATTGTTTGTAAACTCAGAGAGTAGGCTTGTCCCTTCGCTCCAATTAACATTACCTGGGTCTGCTTATTCAGAAACCGACGCTTCATCCTTCATCTCGTTTCATATGGGCCCAGGCATACGTGTACATGTAGGCAAACTTTCGGATTTAGGCACCTACAATAACTTGAAAGATTCAAGCTCATTTGCATCCCTTCTGACTGACTCCTTCCAAGGAACAACTGGAATGACTGAGTAATCTTTATTTATTTTTTTTATTTATTCCGGATATTTCTATAGCGCCTCTCGAAGTCTACTACTACTCAGAGGCGCTCCCGACTACAGCAGTGTGTGGGTTATCTGCAGAGGCGTAGCTGGGGAGGCATGGGGGGCATGTGTCCCCGGGCGCCAAAGGAAGGGTCGCCAAAATGAGGGTTACAAATTAATATTTTTTTCAATATTTTTATGTAATTTTAACTAATTTATTCCAAAAATTATAAGATTCAATTTTGGCGCCCAAACAATATCCAGTTAGATCCTCGTTACTTCTATATCAGTGTGTCAGGGATGACTTTGGCGCCCCTTTTTCAACTTCTTTGTTTGGGAAACTTTTCACCAGCTGGAATGAATAGCTGCATTCTGCTGCATCCATGGCCGATAAGAGGGAGGGCGGTGGTATGCAGTATGCTGCCCTGGGTAGGAGTAGCATCTGTCCACGTGTGCATGGGCTGCCTGAGGGTTAATCTAGCTCGCCCGCCTTGGCTCTTGCGCCCCATAATCCGGGTAAGAAATATTACAATAGGCATCATGGACACAGGGCGACGCTGGTGTTGGCTGCTGCTTCCAACTCGGCAGCTGATGGCTACAGGGTCTCTGCAGTGATTTGTTTACTTTATTGGGCCAAGAGGTCAAAATTACAAGCTAACTTTCAATAGGGCCTAAGAGGCAGACATGCAGTCTTGTCTGAGGGTGAAGGTCGAATTATCAGAGCCCACGGTCTGGATATCTTGGATTTCAATTCTGAAGCATTATTATTAGGATAAAATAAAACAAATAGCCTATGTGCCATCTGCTGCTGTAAGATATTATTTTACATTTTTAGTTAAATAATAGTATATCTTACAGCCATGCTATGAAAAAAAACTAAGTGCAGCTGAGGGCCGTAAAAGAAAGAAAGAAGCTGAGAAGACATTAAAAAAGCCTAGTACATTTCTGGCAGGTTTTCTTTAAAAAGTCAAGATGACAGAAGCTGAAGCTGAAAGACGGTGGGAGCGGATATCAACCACCTGTTTTAGAGCGAGACGGTTGACAGGGTTGAACCATACCAAGACCACAACACGGAAGAAAGCATGGTTCAGAGAGATGTTACTGACTATGCCGAGGAAAACATCGAGGATGTCGTTGTTGAACAGGTTCAAAAAGACGTTGAACTTGCTGAAAGTGACGGGGACAATGAGAATGAAGAATCTTCTGTTAAAGAAGCTGATGATAGGCCTAATCCAAGAAGAATTAATCTTTTGTAGACTATGTCTACGAGTCTAGGACAGTCATGTATAATTTTAATTTATTGATTTTTAAACACAATGTTTACAATCGTGTATAGATTTACAGAACCTAATTATACTACACTATTAGTTTGCAGTTTTGCTATTTTATTTCCTTAAAATTTAAATTGCCATTCGATGTATTTGGAAAATGTGAACGGGGGGGGGGGGGGGCGCCAATTTCATAGTTCGTTCCCGGGCGCAAAATATCCTAGCTACGCCGCTGGTTATCTGGCTTCATTACTCTGCCTACGTATGTATGTATGTATGTATGTATGTATGTATGTATGTATGTATGTATGTATGTATGTATGTATGTATGTATGTATGTATGTATGTATGTATGTATGTATGTATGTATGTATGTATGTATGTATGTATGTATGTATGTATGTATGTATGTATGTATGTATGTATGTATGTATGTATGTATGTATGTATGTATGTATGTATGTATGTATGTATGTATGTATGTATGCATGTATCTGGACTTTTATAAAGCGCATTTTCGGAATTACCAAAGCTCTATAGCATTGGTTCTCAATCTTTTTTGGCCATGGAACTGCGACCTAAACAGAACACTTTCTGGTAAAATGTTTCTAAACACTGATCGGAGAATATAAAGTCTCAATGCGTACAAATTATATTAGACAATATTTTAAATGAAATTTTCCACGTCAGAGTGTAGTTTTTAATGTACCAACACATGCAACAACACTTTTATCTATTTTCCTCGCGGAACCCTGGGTTCCGCGAGAGCAGAACAAGGGCTCTGAAACCTTAGTTTCCTCTCACGGATCCCTATGGTTCCACACTTTGGGAAATGCTGGATTATAGGATATCTCCTCGTAACTGCTAAAACCGTTGTAAAAGTCGTGCAACCACAGTATAAATAATTACACAGTACGTCGACTCCTCGCCGCTGCTGCAGTCAGAATGTGTGACATTATAAATAACTAAGCCCCGCCCACTGTGACGACATTATAAGTACCTAAGCCCCGCCCACTGTGGTTTACCATGCCGATACACCGGAAACAATCACATCAAATATTTTTTTAAAACGTTAAAACAACATTGAGGACTACACGCCGATACACCGGAATCCATCAAATAGAATATTTTTTAAACGTTACAACAACATTGAGGACTTCATTAGAATTAACAATATTATTTTTAACGTTAATTTCAGCTTAAATCTATAATTCAGGAGCTCAGGTTTAAAATGGCGTCGTAATCACGTGACCAGATGTCGTAATCACGTGACCAGAAAAACTTGTCAACAGCCAGCATTGAGAGTCGACGTACTGTGTAATTATTTATACTGTGGTGCAACTGCATATGCATGCTACATTTTGTCTAAGCAATAGGAAGTTGGATCCTTTAAATAAATAAGTTACTTAAGGGCTTACCTCAATAACCAGGTATGTCGACATACCTGACAACAAGTATTGTCGTCTCTTTTCTTCTAATCTTTGTATTAAAACCGGTGCAACGATCAGGTTATTTGACATATCCGGTTATTGTCACTTATTGGATTATGTCCGTGCTATCAAGAATATTTATAAGGTTTATCGACGAGCAGGTATGTCGACATACCTGGTTATTGAGGTAAGCCCTTCACTTATTCTACATGTATTATAAATTGCCGATCACAAAATTTTCCAATTTACGTATAATTATATCAGTATGCTACAGTGAAGATAGTCATAAAATAATCTACATTTATAGGGGTCTGTGTTATAGGCTTCAGTTCGACGGTTTCCGTTACAAAGTGACAAAATCAGCATCATTCTAAACATCGCTTTTTGTTTTTGATGTGTGTAGCTGCAAAAATAAAAAAACTACCTCCTCCACTTTCTGCTATTTTTGCAATGGTATTCTGGTTGGATTGTCTGAGACAGCGAATGAAATCTGAGTATCTTGTTTCAGCGGAGAAGGATCGTACAAAGTGCAACAGCTCTGCGTTGATCTCCATGTTGTTTCGCTTCCTGTTGCCTTTGCGATATTTATCTCTGCTGATAAGTCTTGCTTCGACATCAGTGAGACAGTCAGCTGATCTCAACCGACTGATTAGAAGAACTGTGGGTTTTATATTCTCCATGAAATAACACTGGTTAGTCCTGTAGACGGCGAACTTGTCGACATCTTTATAAAACACTGCAACACAAACCCCAATAAAGACTAAAATCAATCCATTGTTCTAAAACTTTGTAGCATTTTTACTCAAAGCCAAGCGTATGACACCAACAAGTTTATTAGCTCTGCATCAACTCAGGATAGTTAACTGAAGAAAATATTTCACAGGAAGTAAGTAAGTAAGTAAATAAGTAAGTAAGTAAGTAAGTAAGGAGACCAGATAAAGAAGGGGCAGAGGAGTTTTAACGGTGGATGTTACGGAAAATATTTCAGAGTGATTTCCGATCCCATGAAACAAACTAGACCAATGCAATGTACTGAACTTAGATGTGCACCTTTTTGGGCGGCTGTTTATCTGGTATATATTTGTCAGTATTTTGTCCAGACAGCATTCCCATACGGAGCCAGTATTATTGCCCATATTTCCACTTGGGATAGAGTCGCATGGGCACCATCCAATGCCCATGAATGAATGAATGAATGAATACTCGTTTATTGAACATCAAATTGAATTGTGTCCTCGCTTCAATTTAATACTAGTAGGCCTACTTTATTTTGATTCCAGATCTTTTTTCCTATTACTATTGAGTCTATGGTTAACGGCGATGGAAATTATAGACAAAAGTCACATCCATGATGATAAAGCCTGCTGTTTATTGTTTTGTTAAGCTTACTAAGTTGAGGCTATACTAACATTATTCTTGATGTGACGATTTGGGTCAAAAGCCTCTAGTTGCTATTTCTGATCTGATCTGTGACTAGTTTGAAGTCCACATCAAAATATGTAGCTATTGTTATAACAATTGATTCAATGTTACACCTTATGCTAAAACTAAGGGTTTCAGGCTCTAACTGGCTGCTTTGTTTCCTGAAATGTTTCTGTTTTATTTCCTAAAAGTGTCTATTATGTTAAAATATTTGACTTATTGCTTCACATGCTACTAAACCTAAAGATCTAAAGCTATAATTGGCTGCTAGGCCTATATATCCTGTTCTGATCTTGAACTAACTATTGTTGTCTGGCGAAAATGGGGATTCCCCTCACCTAGCTCATTATCATTCTCTCATTAGGGAAGGGAGTGAATATACAGCGGACTAACTTGTTCCTTATGTACGAACAAGAGCGACTGTATGCCATAAGCTACCAAGCTGTCGACAGATGCTTCTGGGATAGGCCCACGGTGTGACAAGTGCCTTCTACCTATACCTGCCTCTACTAAAATACCTCAGCACTGTATATGCAGCGAAATACAGAACGAGCAAGATACCAAATTAGGTACGAGGAAAGACATTCTTAAAACTAGCCTTTCACAGGCTGCACAGCCCATTCTGTCATCCTCATCCGAGGAAAGTGATAGCATAGAAAGAGGTTCATCCTTAAATAATTTACCAGAACTCGAAGTCTTTTCAATGTACCCAGATGACACCACGAAATCTGATAGCCTTGACACAGACCCAGACCAGAACTATTTTCGTACGAATAATTGGACAAGTGACTATATAACCCCGGATAATCTAGTAAAGCAGATGCCCAGAACTGAGAATCAAGGGGACTCATGCCTCACTGTCCTCCACATAAATTGCCGAAGTATATCCCACAAGTTACCTGAAATTAGAGAACTTACTGCTAAGTTACAAGCTTCGATCGTTGCCTTTTCTGAAACCTGGCTAGATGAAAATCTTACTGACACTATTCAAATCACTGGATATAAATTTATTGGGGGTAAAGCTAGAATGGGCAAACGGGGAGGGGGAGTGGGTCTTCTGGTTAGAGAAGATCTCAACTATCATTTATACAATCCGCAAGAAGGGCGAAAAGAATATGGAACCTTTGAAAACCTCTTATTAGGCTTTACCTAAAAAAAGCTCACCGCTAATCGGAGTGATAATCAACAGACCACCGGGACAGGATTTGAAAGACTTTATTAATGAATTTGAGGAAATGACATCGGCTCTACGAAGCTCCTCAAGAGAAGTTATGCTCCTTGGTGATTATAATATTGATTTACTGAAAGTCAATGAGCATACAGACACCAGCACTTTTTACAACACTCTAATTTCTCAACAATATCTCCCGGCAATAACGAAACCCACTAGAATCAACCCAACCTCAAAAACCCTCATTGACAACATTTTCTGCACCTCATGGTCTAAACTACAGTTTGCCTCGATTCTTATTTCTGATCTGTCTGACCACTTACCTGTCTTTGCTCAATTCTCCCTTGAGACTATTTGCAATAGAGAACATAAAGAAACTGAATACAGGTCTATAACTTCGGAAGGCATGAATCCATTGAAAAAGACACTTGAAGATATAAATTGGGAACATGTATATAACTTTTGTAATCAAGGTCTTGTAAATGAAGCTTATGAAAATTTCATTGGAAACTATATTAAGGCTTACAACTACGCTTTTCCACTCAATACGAATTACAAGGGGAGTAAGATCAAATTCAAACAACCTTGGATGACCCCGGGACTTCTGAAATCCTGCAGGAAAAAAATTTGCTTTACATCAAATACTTAAAAAATCCCAACATAGCCAATAAGCAAAAGTTTACGGTCTACAGAAATAAATTTTAAACCATAAGGATAAATGCTGAAAGGAACTATTATACCACAGAGTTTTTTAAATACAGCACTGATTTAAAAATGACATGGAAATTGATTCGCTCCGCAATGCACCTTGAAGATAAACTTTCAAGAGTAGACTCTCTAATTATTAACGGCACTAGAACAGATAATGCAGAGATTAGCAAATGCCTTCAACTCGTATTTTTACTAACCTACCTAAGAATCTGGCTGAAAAAATCCCTATCCCTCCTTGCTCCTTTGATGAATTTATGCCGGCTTCTGCCTTAACTTCTATGGGATTATTATTAACCTCCCCGGAGGAACTTATGAACGTTGGACTTGGCCTAAAAAACACACACACCAAAGGTCTCGATGACATTGACCCTTATATAGCTTATGACTGATTGTTGTTATTGATTGCAATAAAGATATATTGATTGATTGATTGATTGATTGATTGATTGATTGATTGATTGATTGATTGATTGAAAGTTGACATAACGCAACATGAAGAAGGTACAGGTGTTTGACTCGCAGGCAGCTAGATATCGTCAATAGGAATTCTTGTAGAGTATACGGGGTATAAATTACGATCATCCTTTTCAGGCAGAGTGAATTTATGCGGTCTGGCTCGAAGGTTGTGTCCACTGCTGCGGAGGGGAAGGAACAGGCCGCGCAGCACATCGATGGGATCGCTCATGATTCTTGCCATGTTGGTCAATTGGTCGGCCCCGTCAACATCGCTGCCCCTCTTGTTGGTATGCCCTCACCAGGCAGGGGAGGAGTATAAGATATGCGTCACTGTTGTTGCCATGGCGACATCGCGAAGGGCTGCTTGTTGGTGACCATGCGAGCGAAGCACTCGCAGAACGTGGTTCGAAGAGGAGCTAGCGGAGAGGATCTGGTCTAGATGGTTTGCCATCCCCAGAGCCCTAGAAATGCTGGCAGCGGTGACTCGACCTAACTATTCAAGTACGCATATAACAGTATTGGAACGCTGATATGGATAACTGAAGGTCGAGGTCTGATTAAACGATGGATGAAGTTGATGCATTAAATGCAAATGTATATGCAAACGTTTTAAATAGCGACCGTACGACATCGACCCTGCCTGGCTTTTCAGTGATTTGATTATTTGTGATCCTCCAACACCGCCTCCCGTTTGTATAAGCGTCATACCATTTAAGGTCCTCGTGTGCGAACCGTGCTAACCCGAGATTTAAACCTGTCAAATAAGCTTAGAACTAAAACCAATTGACTCCACGAGAGACAATTCAACGCAGATGCAAATAATCAATTAGCTTCAGCCTTCGTACTAACCTGCTAGGCGGCGCCAGATTCTCCTTTTGACTCTTCTCTTTCTGAGTCTTTGAAACCAACAGCAATCGACTGAAGCCATTTGACTGAATAAGTCTTGTCTCTGTGAACATCGAGGAGACTGAGACTGTCTTTCGATCATCACAAAGCATAAATACGACTTCAGCAGAATCAGGTCCATCAGTTCAAGTGGAAGAGCATTCATCTGAAATCATATCATATAATTATTCTAACTATCAAAAATGATGACACAAGTAAATTAGAAGTTAGAACGATTCCTATGTGTTTCCCTGATACTTTTTGCTATCCGAAAGCATGATAAAGACTTTTAAAGAATTAGTTATCATTACTTGTTAATTGGATTCTTCCTTTGTTGTGGTTGATTTCTTACACAGACATAATTATATGAATGCATCTGTGCGTACACGTAGGCCCTATGTATGTGTATGTATTGCAAATATATATATATATATATATATATATATATATATATATATATATGGTCATCATATAAAAATGTCATATAATGTTAAATATATATATATATATATATATATATATATATATATATATATATATATATATATATATATATATATATATATATATATATATATATATATATATATATATATATATTAGCGTGGATGGCGCGGTTGCAACTCTTTTCGGGGTTATTTTCCTATCCTTTCCTGCTCCCCGAACGTTAAGTGCTCTTTTCTCGGAGCATGTAGCGTTTTCGCCCTCTGAAAATCTTGGAAGACAGCCTAGTGTAGAAAATCGGTTGGCAATCGGTTGCCAGCCATCCTTTCTTCTAGTAATTAAATGGGCAGCGCTTAGTCTGCATCCAGCGATTTGTAATAAAATATTGAAATCTAGGGTCTATATCACGATTACGATAAAAGTCGTCGTTTTCTGCTCTCACACATTTTGGCTTATAAATTAAAATCTGGGTGGCTTGTTTTCAAAACATTTTAGGTAGTATTTTTTCTCAACAAGATCAAGCAGTATTTTGAATTTGCCCCAGATTTACGCCTTATTTTCTTCAAACTCAACAATTAGTGCGTTTTGGCCATCAAAAACGACATATAGATTTCTCTCGCTCAGATATATAGAATCTCGCGAGATTTATATCGCAACGCGTGAGTTGAGAGTTGCTAAGGGTCGCCATTACATAGTGTGTAATAATTTTGCCAACACCGCTTCACTTCGTTAACAAACGTTTAAAAAAGGTAATGTTGCAAATTTAATTACAATTTTTATCGCAACTAATTTAGCCTTTCGTGTTTTTCTAACCCACGGATTTTTTGATAAATTAGCAATTGTGATTTTGCCAGTTTTACGTCAATAATTGACCGCGTGCGCCACACGGACATGTGCGCTGAGCATGTCATGCTTTGCACATTTCACGCGTTAACTTATTAATTGGCTAAACACACAAATTCGCCAGCAGGAATGCTTATCGCAAACAGAATAATACACCAAATTATGTCTGAGAGCTGTTAATTTTTTGCTATGCACGTATCTCGCGTTAATTTATTAATTGGCTCGACAGAAAAATAGCATACAGGAATGCTTATCGCAAACAGGAGGATGAAGCGATTCTATTCATCTTGTGCACAGCACATACTTAGTAATGTCCTAACAGATAAAGCGTCCGAATCTGGCATGGAAAGAATAGTAATACCAATTTATGTCTAAAAGCTGTTAATTTTTTGCAGGAGAATGAAGCGATTCTATTCATCTCGTGCAGAGCACATACTTAGTAATGCCATGATAGAGATAAAGCGTCGGAATCTGGCATATAAAGAAATTGCTGGTGACAAAGATATCACTCAACAGACCATGCAGAGTTCGAAATTCGATCTGGTAAGGCTAATTTGTTGTCTTCTTGGCCTCACTTGTAGAATTATGTTTGGACACTCTCTGCCATTAGGTTTTTATGTGCCATTGAAAAATGCAAAGTACCCAGTTTAAAAGAACGAGATGATGGTGATGATAATGACGATGATGATGGTAGCTCAAAACTTAAATGCCAGTTTATGGTTCCTATTAACAATGAAGCGCCTCTGATTGTTTTGTACTGCGAGAGGCCTTTGTAAATTTGTAAATACAATACAAAACAGTTTAGCTAGCAATTTAATTTGCATGTTATCAAACCTATCTATATGCTTAGAGCTACAATGCTGTCATATAAAAGGACCTTCTCCGATAGTCCTGAGAATGATAACTTATTTTCTAGACATTTTTCCAGCTACAATGGTTTCCGTTTATTTAATTTTAATTTCTTATAATCGTATAGGATCCCGCCTCCCTTTGGTAATCATTAGTAATAATAATAATGTTATTGTGATTATTTTTATTATTAATATAATAACAGCAGCAACAAAACAGCCCATTTAATTATCTCTATGTAACAGTTATCTCGGAAACCCTTGAGCCAATTAACTCTTCTGGAATTCAAGTTTGATGTTGGTCGCCAATTCTATAAGTTAGTGGTGAGACACGTTAAAAAAGTCCTGTTTTAAAGCATTCCGTCTGTGGCAAACCCAAATAATGAAATATTTTAAAACGATTTTGCACATGGGTTTCTACTAGCAATACGAACAAAACTAGTAAACATGAGTACTATTAGGTTATACTAATTGCTAGAAGTCATTTACAGTGTTCAGTAATGCATTACACACACAACTTTATGTCACTTTGCAATTTTCTCACCTGCTAACATCAGCTCAATTAAGCAAATTGCAATGGTTTTATTCTGCAAGGTCTAAATTAATTCCTAGGCTTACCATATGTTTAGGTAGCTATATAATGAAGCTTTAGAATTGCACCAATTATCTTAGCTTCATATTGTAAGCCTAGGAATTAATTTAGACATTTAAAACTGATTAAAGTTGTTTAGTTATAACTATTGTGTTCTAATAGCTTAGCTATCAATGTGGGCTCAGTCTGATAATCGAATAGGCAATTTCTTGGTTAGGTTAAGGAGAAATTGTGATAAGATGTGGCAAGAGGTTAAGTTGTTTACTGTTTGCTTTACCAAGATGGAAAATATTATGTGAAAAGGTGTGGTAAAAAGCTAATTTGTTTACCATCCACAAATCCAAGATAGATAAGTTGTTCTAATTTGTTTACTATCCATTGTACCAAGATAGAAAATATTGTGTTGTAAGGTGGAACAAGGAGCTAATTTGTTTTCGCTAATGATCTTTGTTATCACACAGTGTCGTTAAACTACTACTACCCTTTAGCTATAGATAGAAAATATTATGTGATAAGTTGTGACAAGGAGCTAACTTTGTAACAAAACCAAGATAGATAATTTGTTCTAATTTGTTTACTATCCATTGAACCAAGATAGATGTGGACAGGTGGCATGGTGTTGTTCTGTGTAGACATGACCGTGACAAGCGAGATCTGTTGGTTGTGGTTTCGCAGTGTGAGGCCATTCATGACCTTGGCCTATCTGAACGCCAGGAAAATAAGACAGACAGACAGACCGACAGAGAGACAGACAAAGAGACAAACTTACAGATGGGCAAACAGACAGACTAAGAGAGATACAGACAGACAGGTAGACAGTAAAAGAGACAGACAAAGAGGCAGGGATAGTGAGAGATGAAGAGTGAACTATTGGAAAGAAGGAAGGTGGGGAAAAGAAAACAATGGATCAAAGAAAGGAAAGAAGGAGGTAAGTAAGTAGCGAGCGAAAACAAAGGGAGAAAAAGAAACACAGAGAGACAGAGACACAGAGACATACTCGGACATACAGACAGATAGAGAATAAGACATACAGACACATATAAATGGCATTCACACTATCCAGCCTAGTGCCTAGTGCATACACATGCATGCGTCATAGTAGAACAGGATAAATCACTGGTGACAGTGGCATTTACTTTACAGAACCCCGCAAGCCGTACTTGCACACGACTAAGGGATACAAAAGTGCTGAATTGGCTGTCAACCATTGATGAAGATGCTGTTTCTGTTGAGTCATCTGACTGGGTTAGTAAAATTACTTGTGTAATATCAAATGACACATTGGAGCAAAGAATTACCAAACAAATGTTGACACTGATATTCAAACTTGTGACATTAACACTGAGAAATATGTACTTTCCTTATGGGTGTGGTAATTCATACTTTTATCAAATGAAGCACCATATTTCTCTTAAATCTGTATGTTTCACATACACGTAGGGTAATTTGTCTTGTTATGCTTTATGTATCATTTGTATTATCTTTGTCATTTGTGCTACTGTTTTATTTGCATTTTGCTTGTGGATCAAATACTTGAGTTTAATAAATCATTTAGAAATTTGGTCATGATTTCTGTTATGGCTTGTGCTGGCAAGTTCAGTGTAAATAAGCAGCATGAAGCCCATTTAGTAGTGGTATCTATTAATTAACCGCATAGGCGCCGACTCCTTGGGAGCCTTGAGTCCAATGCACCCAGAGAGAAAGTTCAGTGGGTGCCTGGCACCCAGAAGAATTCGTACCTTAAATTCATATTTTTTACAACTAACGGTAAGTAATCTCACAACTTGAGAAGTACAACTACAACACAAATACCCAACATTGCATGATCTTACAGTCACAGCCCGTACATAAATAAATAGTTTACTTATTTATTATTTAAAAAATATATTACACTGGAACGTTGTCACCGAATCCCAATACTCTTTCTAACCTCATAACCTTTGACAAGAAAACAATTTCTTTCTCCGCAGAGTGGGAAGTGGGATGGGATGGGAGGACCAAGGCACCAGAGACAAAAGCAGCAGTCGGTGCCTATGGAAAACTATTAATTTTTCTTCACTTATTGTGAATTGTTTATGCTTTTCTTATTTTTGGCTATAATAACCTTTGCCAGCGCAACGGACTGAAGAAAATCAATCCATCAAGGCTAAAACAGCAAGAATCTGGACTGGATAAGGTCAATGCATCGGAGCAAAAACAGCCAGGAACAGAACTACGTAAAGACAATCCAATGGTGCAAAAACAACAAGGTACTGAACTGGATAAAGTCAATCCATCTGTGCAAAAGCAACAAGGTACTGAACCTAATAAAGCCAATCCATCGAAGCAAAAACAGCAAGGAACTGAACTAGAATATGCCATTCCATCATCTTATAAACAGCAAGGAACTGAACCTGATAAAGCCAACCCATCAGTGCAACAACAGCAAGGAACTGAACTGCATAAAGTCAATCCATCGATGCAAAAGCAACAAGGAACTGAACCTGATAAAGCCAATCCATCGGTGCAAAAGCAACAAGGAACTGAACCTGATAAAGCCAATCCATCGGTGCAAAAGCAACAAGGAACTGAACCTGATAAAGCCAATCCATCGGTGCAAAAGCAACAACGAACTGAACCTGATAAAGCCAATCCATCGGTGCAAAAGCAACAAGGAACTGAACCTGATAAAGCCAATCCATCGGTGCAAAAGCAACAAGGAACTGAACCTGATAAAGCCAATCCATCGGTGCAAAAGCAACAAGGAACTGAACCTGATAAAGCCAATCCATCGGTGCAAAAGCAACAACGAACTGAACCTGATAAAGCCAATCCATCGGTGCAAAAGCAACAAGGAACTGAACCTGATAAAGCCAATCCATCAGCGCAACAACAGCAAGGAACTGAACTGGATAAAGTCAATCTATCGAATCAAAAGCAACAAGGAACTGAACTGGAAAAATTTAATCCATGTTTGCAGAAGCACAAAGGAAGTGGATTGGGCAAAGTCGGTCTATTGGTGCAGAAACAGCGAGAAACTGGATTGAAAGAAGTTAATCCATCAATGCAGAAACTATAATCGAGAAGAAATTTAGAATGACTACGAGGACAGAGTCACTTAAAGGGTCAAAGACTGTGAAACAGTCACTTAACGATAGTGATGTTGAATTTTCTGAGGATGATGATGGTCATGATGCTGATTATGTCCCAGACAGTGACACTGGAACTGAGGAGAGCAGTATAATTCCTGTTTATTCTGCATTGTCATCACCACTTGGACTGTCCTACAAAACATCTGCTCATGAAGATCCTGACTACACTATGGCTACTTTGAAAAACAACCCCCTTGTAAAAAAGAAGACTTGTAAAAGGATTCTGAGACCATGCATGTTTTGCAGTTGTATGCAAACAAATCTGCACAGACACATTGCTGTTAAGCACAAGTTAGAAGAGGTTGTTATAAAAGCATTCAATCTTCCCAAACGAGATCGTTGGGAAGCATTTGCACGAATGAGAAAAGAGGGAATTTCAAAGCATAACAGAGCACAAATGAAAGGAGAGTTCCCCATTTATGAGAGTGAAAGGTCAGGAACACAATGCAAAAATTTGGTGCAGTGTGGAAACTGCCAAGGTTTTTACTCAAAGGATTATTTTGCACGACACAGGAAACTCTGTATGGATGACCTTGCACAAGAACCCAAGGCAATGCCACTTGATCTTTTAGCGGACAGTTTCTGTAATTTGAAGGAAACTTTTAAAACAGAGATACTTGCATGCTTCACTAAAGACAATGTTGGGCAGCTGTGCAAGACTGATGAAATGATTAGGTTGTTTGGAAGTCGAATGTTTGAGAAGTTAACAGGAAAGACAGACAAAAAAGCTGAAGTTAAAAGATCTGTTATGTCAGACATGAGACGCATTGCCTACCTGTATTTACAATTCAAGCAAAAATGTGAGAATGCTGGTGTGCAAGTTTTAAGTAGTTCTGACATGCTAAGTCGCAAGAATTTTTCTTACCTCGAGGATGCAATAACAGAGTACACTGGTACTTCATCATCAAGAGATGGTCTGAAAGCTGGTCTTAAAACTGCATTGAACTACTTAATAAAGCGTTTTTTGAAAGTTGTTAAAGCGTCATACCTGATACGAGATGAAGATGAGAAAGCATCTGAAATTGATAAATTTCTTGAAGTCTTCCAGCTCAATCAGCACCATATTTTCGGCGATGCTATATACAAACTCAATCGAAATAGGCAGGAAACGCTTAGACGACCAGCACAACTTCCATCAGAAGCAGACATTGAAAAAATTAAACAGTACACGGTTGAGCGAGTGACCACACTTTTACAGGACACATTTCTATTATGGGATACTCGTGCTTTTACTGAATTGCGTGACCTCGCAGTAAGCAGACTAACACTGTTCAATGCACGTCGAGGAGGTGAACCAGCCAGACTGCGTATTTCTGAGTGGCTTGATGCAGAGAACAACTCCTGGTTAGATGTCACACGTGCTCAACATCTGGAAAATGACGTCGATTGCAGTCTCTTCCATAGCATGAAAGTTACTTTCCAAGGTGGCAAGGGAAACAATCATTTAGTTCCAGTACTGTTCCCTTTGGATATCGTACCTGCAATGCAGAAACTTGTAGTAGTTCGGGATATGGTAGGAATCAAAAGAAGTAACTGCTACATGTTTCCTTGCACACAGCATTCTGACACGCATGTAAGTGGGTGGCATGCCGTAAGTCGTATTTCTACAGATGCAAGTTTGGAGAATCCAGAGAGATTAACAGCCACAAAAATGCGGCATCGTGTCAGTACCTTATATGCGGCAATGGATGTATCAGAGAATGAGAGACAACTTTTCTACAAGCACATGGGCCACAGTGCCAGCATCAATGCTAACATTTACCAGGCTCCATTACCTGAAGCAGAGATCTTGCAAGTTGGAAGGTGTCTGCAGCAAATGGATGGACAAGTTCTGAGGTCAACTGCACCTAGAAATAATATGGTTGATGTTTCAGTAACATTGCATACACCAACTCATGATCATGTAATACCTGTGCTAAATGTTGGGCCGGAAGCACACAGTGCATTTTTCAGTTATACAAAAGAAGTTCCATTAGTTCCAACTGAACCAGCAAATTTACCAAGCAATGAGAAAACTAGCAAGGATGTTGAACCAACAGTGCTAGCTCCTGTACAGCCAGGCAATCAAACTAGCAGAGATGTTGAACCAACCGTCCTAGCTCCTGAACAGCCAGAGACTCAAACTAGCAGAAATGTTGAACCAACAGTCCTAGCTCCTGAACAACCAGGGACTCAAACTAGCAAGAATGTTGAACCAACAGTGCTAGCTCCTGAACAGCCAGTAACTCTAATAACAGTGCAAACAGTGGATGGAGCTAAATCAGTGTCGAAGAGTCATCTGCTGAATAGAGACAACAAAGCTGAACCGACAGCCACAAAAAATACAAAGAAACATGGAGCCATGAATTTTAAAGGTACTGATAATATTTTGTTCTAAAAATATATTTCGTTGCAGCATGTTTTTGATCAATAAGATTTTGACTTCACGTTTTGCCTGTCACGTCTTGAAATGGCAATTGGTACTACAAAGAATTTACAGTTTACATATCCATTATACTTTCACTTTAAAGTCTTACTGTGTTTAAATGCAACACCTAAAGGGCTAAACGTAACAGAAAGATAAGTACTGCAAGTTATTCTTCAGTCGGTCTGGTGAGTTTTTCGGTTAGTATCATCATCAGCATATCGATGCAATTGTTCTATAATTACTGCATTCCAGTGTGTTTCCTTTCTTGTGAAGAACGACTAGAATTGACTTCTTCCATTCCTCCGGTGTGCTTTCTTCCTTCCATGCTGCATCTGTGCTTTATATAGACTGTTACAGTAAGTTGTCCATCTGTGTACAATGTCTGCCTTGTTCATAAGTACCTTGCCATTTTCGTCCCTGTTTGCTGCAAGTTTTGGTTGCCATTTGCTGTTGATGTTTGATTTAGTGTTTGCTAATTTTATGATGCCAGTTCGGGATTACACTAGATGGTCGGAACATGAAAATATGCTTATTCGGCAGGCTTTCAACACCTACATCATAAACGATGGCTTACCAAGTAGGTAATTTTAAACATAATTATGCAACAAAACACAGTGTTGTGCTTTAATATAGCACTCTTCTTTAATATCTTGTGAGAAGCACATTTTACACAATTATAATAATTATTAGTAAAATAATTACTATTGTTATTATAATTAGTATTATCTTTAGTGCTGATGTCTAATGCACTGATTAAGCACAAAATGAAGCTGATGGTCATGTCGATTGTCAGAACTAAGTTATTTCTCAGGTTACAGAAGACAGTCATTTCTGCTAATACTGCAACCACGGTTAATGAATTGCATGCAGGAGATTATATGTTCTAATGAAACGCAGCATTAGTATAATTATTAGTTTTAGCATTAGCATAAGTATCATTATTGTTTTTGTAACAGAGACACTATTTCAGTTTTAAGCTTGTCGAAATTGATATCTTATTATAGCCATATTATAAGAATTTAATGTGTTTTCTTCCATGGCATGTTTCTCAAACATACATTAGCTCAGTAGCAACAGGAAGCATTCTTGCATGGCATACTATGTCTGATCACCAAGAACATGAATTCCTCTTATTTAAATGATCAACAAAGTTCAAGCTAAGTCAAGCTTTCTTTCAAGGCATAATATAAATAAGTTGTGCACCTAGATAGCTCACCATTTATTTAGGAATATCTACAGTACACTGTCTAGGAGATGTTTACACATATTTGCAGTCGATAAGCTGTACAATGAATTAATGCATGTTTGTATGTGTTCTTAGGCCATGGTGAAATTCTCCAATTTCAAGAAGGACATCCTGAAATTCGACACTCATACAAGAAAATATACATCAAAGTATTTAATGAACAAAAAACTGTAAGGCGTCGAGCAGATCGATGTTTGCAGTCGATTCAACCTTAGAACTGGATTTTCTAGCAATAATGTTTCAACTGATAACATTTGTTGAATTTCTGATTGTCATAGATTACATGATTGAGTTGGGTTCATGTCAATGCAGACACTTGATGTAGGAGACTAAATTGTGTTGCATGTTTGATAAACTTGCTTCTGGCATTATTCTGATTGTGACTTTGCACGCGTTAGAAATGTTCGTAATAATAATAATTATAATAGGCAAAGAGATCACTACAATTTTCACTTAATGTTTACTTGTCACATGTCCAAATGGCTGTTGGGTACAAATTTTTATGGCTTATTATGACTTAAGTACTTTAATGTAGCATTCTTGTTTAATACCTTGAAAGAAGCACGTTGCACATTATCATAATTGGCAATATCCTTAGCACTGATGTTTAATGCACTAAGCATCAACTGATGATGCACCAAAATCAAGATGAAAGTCATGAAGTTGTCAGAATCACATTTATTTCTTAAGTTACATAATAAATACCGCTCAGAGAGTTAATGAACGGAATGCAGTAGATTGCTTTAAAATGTTCTAATGAAAATTCAGCATTAGTATCATTACTGGATGCATAGTTATAATATGTATTTCCTCTCTTTATGGTATGGTATGGTATCTGGGAATTTATAAAGTGGCTCTCACAGTGTGAACTATTCAGAGGCGCTCTCAGCGTGTGAGCCTCGTGGAAACAGAAAAGACTTTAAATGATGAACAACAGTGAGAGAGAACCTAGCAGTACCAAGGGAAGGGATACTTATATTAAATGTTACCATTTTCTGTGTTAAACCTGTCCAAAATCATTTGACTTAGGTTCAAATTAAAGTCTTAATTTGGCCATACTACAAGAATTTAGCATATTGTCTTTCTTGACATGCTTCTCAAAGATATTATGTAAGCTGAGCACCAAATTGTGAGATATGATCAGCTGAGCAACAACAGCAAGCATTATTTGCAGGATACTAAAGTTTGTTAAATTAACTGACGTTGAGAATTCTGAGAGATATGATCAGCTGAGCAACAACAGCAAGCATTATTTGTAGGGACATTATTTGCTACACTGAGTTTTGTTCAAGTCAGTATGGACTGTGCAGGATGCTAAAGTTTTTTACATTAACTGACACTTAATTGCGTGTTGATAAACTGCTTCTCACCATAACTCTGATTGTTGAGACAAATAACATTTCTTGAATTATTTACGAGGTAAGGTTATATTGAATTTTTATCTGGTAACACCACTGTTTTGAATGATCATAATACAACATGGAATGAATTGCTGCTGTGTTACCTGGAATTAATTCTTCAGTATTCTTGCTTTACCATGCAGGCTTGTCACTTTGTTGTACGATTGAGTTTTGTTCAAGTCAGTATGGACTGTTTCAGGATACTAAAGTTTGATAAATTAACTGACACTTAATTGCGTGTTGATAAACTGCTTCTCACCATAACTCTGATTGTTGAGACAAATAACATTTCCTGAATTATTTACGAGGTAAGGTTATATTGAATTTTTATCTGGTAACACCACTGTTTTGAATGATCATAATACAACATGGAATGAATTGCTGCTGTGTAACCTGGAATTAATTCTTCAGTATTCTTGCTTTACCATGCAGGCTTATCACTTTGTTGTGCCTGGTACATAACTGATCTTCCATGATATTATTGTGAATTATAAAATTTGAAGGAAGTTTTGACAAGTAAACACGCAATTAAGTGTAAGTTAATTCTGTGTTCATTGATTAATCCCTTTACCTACTGGCATGTATCTCAGCAGGAATTCACTTTAGATAACATTTACATCATGTCTGAATAGTTCAAATAGGGGGCTTATAAATTTCTTTAGATAAGTACGCCATAGTTAGCACAGCGCATAAGAATCCGATGGTTGGAGTTCCATCCCGGTGTACATGTGTGCGGACCCACCATTTGGTGACTTCTAGTTTTAACAGGTACATGCACTGGTTTTACAAAGCTTGTGAGTAATTGAACAAATAAAGATATGATGAAAATTATATATTTTAATAAAAATTTGTTGTATGAAATAACAAAGATGTCACCCAAAGAATACTTACAGACCAAATAAATTAATGAACCAGTAAGTAATAAGTATAAAAGTGAAATAAAATGCAGCACACAAGAAAAATGGAAAAGGTACAAAGGATCGCGATACAGTAGACACGTTATTCACATTGAGCAACTAGTAAATATATATAAAATTCTGAAATTTTACACTTATTTTATTGCACAGGTGTAACAACTTCAGGGGTACCTTAAACTTAAAATTTTTATCACTGCTTTGCTGTGCACCGTAGCCCCGGCATACATTTATGTGGACCCGCCACTGGTGACTCTTCTAGTTTTCAGTGCATTGTTTTGTATTTCTGTTATTCACGACATCTAACACAATTTTGGCTTGGCTCAAATTATTATTGATTATTGATGATATTGGTGATATTATCATCACAAAGTCATGGTACCTATGACTAACAGATGTAAACAAGTCGTTTTAGCACCATGCCATTGCTAAACATCCACGGATAATTCAGCAGTAGGCCTACTATTGTTCAATAATAATGTTTTAAATATTCATTTCTGAGAACAAATCCATGCTTGCATTTATTTAACAATTGCAGAACTAAGTAGAAATAATTAATTATAATTAGAAAACGGTATTACATGTCAATTGATGGACAAAAACCAGCAGTAAATAGGCACAGAAGTAATCAAATTGTAAGAGCACAATCTCAAATACAATTAAGTTATATACTCTAGCCTAATACAGATGAGCGATATAAGCTAAATGTTCAACTGAGCACAGTTTCTAATATAAGTGGATATATCTCAGAGCTCATCGTAATGACCACATTCAGTCAGACGATTTATACAGCGCCTCTCAATGATACCTAATCCGAGGCGCTCCATATTAGCCTGATCAGATTTGTTGACGTAGGTGTGTCAATGAACGTTCAATATACCAGTGGTTTTCAAACTTTTTGAACCATAGGCCCTTATTTTTTCTAGACAGGTCGCAGACCCCAGTATTTAGAAAGTCAAATTTATTACTTAAAATTTAATAAAAATAACAGGCAGACTTTCTACAGTACAACACTGAATAAATTGTTATTAATTTCCCGCAAATAATTAAGGAAACAGTCATTTTTAAAGAAATCAGTAACACCGGTTTCGCTAAAAACCAGTAATGTTAGTTGGAGAGGATACCTCTCGCGGACCCACGCCATATCCTTCGCCGACCCCTTTTGGTCCGCGGACCACAGTTTGAAAAGCCCTGCATTATACTGACGTTTTCGAAGTTCTGCACTACGTATTTAGATATTCTGAATAACATCAGCTTAGTCGAATTGATTAACTGGACGTCAACATGCCCACATAGGCCTAAATTTTCCGAGACCCATAAACATGTTGGTACCTCGCAGCTTGGGATTGCGTGTGGATTAATAGGATAGCGGAAACGACTCGGCCGTGGTCGCATTTTCCAAGATCAGCAAGTGTAGTTATTTAACACCTTGCAAACGCCTAGTTAGCTCGGCAATAAACGTTAATAAAATAGTTTAATTCAATTCATCTATAAGAGCAGTTGTTTTGATATATTTAATCGTAAAGATAGTCTTACGCCATCGATCGACGAAATACGCCGCGCGTTCTTAATTATCGGTAAGCAGGGTAAGCAATTTACAAACAATTGATCTTGTAGGCCAAAAAGTTGTTAAAACTTCTGGTGAGCTCAATATAATAGGATATCAAACTGTTTTTAATAAATTAATGGCACTACTATTCGCGTTTTATCAAATGTCAACAAAATATCTGCCGTTGCTAACAACGCCGAAACGTCACTCTTGTTCTGCGGTCTTGCGAGCAAGAAAGGGCCCTTTCTTTAGTATACAGAAAATATAGTCTGTAGGTGCTCGAGCACCAACAGAGGATAATTTGGATGGTATTACGCTAAGTGCTCACCCCAAAATGCTATATCTTTATCTATCAGTGCGAACCAACATATTAGTGTCTTAATCGTAATATGGTACCGGGAGCATGGTTTGTTTCAAATTTGGTTCAATTTAATGCACTCCCTATTGGTAAATCGCGCTGAGCACTTTAAGATACAATATTTATGCAGAGCAGGAAAGGTTGAAAAAAGCATTATATATATATATATATATATATATATATATATATATATATATATATATATATATGCGCATGTAGGTGATGCGTGTATTTATGTACACGGTGTCTTAATTGAACTGATACTTTTTATGTGTTGGCAATAAATCTGTCAATAATACAAATAATTCAATAAAATTTCAAACGTTTGAAGAGAAATAAGTTTTCAGTAAGCTTATTCTCCGAAAATTTAATCGAATTCTATAATCGAATTCTATCAACAGAGTCCAAAGTTAAGCACGTTCAAATTTGGACAAACAAATTTCGGTATCCGTTGAATTGAGCGCGCACATTTCGCCGACCTTCATCTCAGCGACCTCAATTCGCCGCCGCGAAACACAGCGCCTACACAATTCGCCGCCATCAAACACAGCGACTACACAATTCGCCGCCATTCATTTCAGCGACTCTTATGATAACCTATATTTTTTTCAAACACAGCTTAACATGTAACAGGTTTAGCTATTGCCCACTTAACATGTAATGATTAACTGAACAGACGATTTAAGCTTTAACTATTTGATAACTATTGCTTACTTAACATGTAACAGGTTTAGCTATTGCCTACTTAACATGTAACTGATTAACTGAACAGACGATTTAAGCTTTAACTATTTGATAACTATTTGAATTATTTCCCCTTAAATTTAAATTTAAACTGTTTGAAAGTTGCATCATTAAAATAAGATATAGGTTATCATAAGAGTCGCTGAAATGAATGGCGGCGAATTATGTAGTCGCTGTGTTTGAAAATAAAATATAGGTTATCATAAGAGTCGCTGAAATGAATGGCGGCGAATTGTGTAGTCGCTGTGTTTGATGGCGGCGAATTGAGTAGGCGCTGAGTTTCGCGGCGGCGAATTGAGGTCGCTGAGATGAAGGTCGGCGAAATGTGCGCGCTCAATTCAACGTAAACCACAAATTTCAAACCTTCCAACATGTAAAAATTCAATTTTTGTTTTAAAAAATTAAACTTTACAATTTGACAAAAAATGACGATATAAAAATTTCAAATTAATTTGAGTCAAATGTTTCTCTTCAGTTGATGTTTAAATTGCCAGCCATTAGCCCGAATGAATGCTATAAGGCGATGTCGCCATTCGTTAACTGCATGATCAACAACGTCTTGATCAAAGGGATTCCATTCATCCACATCTCGGTGTTTGATATGATTAACGACGTGTGGATGGGCGGCGATCTAGGGTGGACGGGGGGACATGTCCCCCCACCTTTAAGAGTGGGGGACACTCCATACATTTGTGCAGCCCACATTTGGAAGAAACACCAAAAAAGGCGGAGTTGTGATCGGCCTATTGCGCGTGGGGTTTTTCGCAGCGTTTCTGACCAGACGAGGTAAAAAGTCAATTTTTGAGCAGAAGTGTCCCCCCAAATTGATGAGAAAGAAGAAGGAATTCGTAGAAAAGTGAAAGTTTTAAGACGAAATCATAAAAAGTAAAGGGTTACGAGGTTATTGTTGGGAGACGGGAAAAAGTTGTAATGCGAATGACTAAAAAAAGTCAACTTTTTTCGAGCTGAAATCGATATTTTGGGGGAGATGAATTGGTGAAAATGAAAGTGTGCGAAAAAGTGAAGAAGTGGGGGAAAAAGGAGAGTGTAAGAAAAAGTTGTAAAAAAGGATGAAGGACTAAGAAAAGGTCATCAACTTTTTTCTGAGAAGAAAGCGAAATTTTTCCGAGATGAAGTGGCAGAAAAATTTTTGGGGGGGACAAGATTTTCCAAAAACGGTCGTCGACGATATCGTGGCCGACTTTGTCTCCCCCCCCTCTCAGACAAGATCGTCGCCACTGGACGTGCGTGCGGGTTTGATAAACAATTTCTTGAAGGACGTTCCATATCTTGTAGTCGAGCGGATTGAGACCAGGGCTACTGGGGACCAAAGAGTGGACGAAATGAAATTTTGAGTCTTTCTTGACCGCAGTTTCGCTGGCTCGGTGAGCTGGAGCACTGTCCTGCTGGAATATGAAATTCCTTCAAAAACCTTTTTGTTCCGTAATGTTTTTTATCTTGAAATTTTAATCAAACTCAAGTCGTCTTTACTGAAAAGCATTTTCTTTTACTATCGTCTGTTAATTGAAAACAATATCATTATGACATGATATTTTTTGGTAAGGTATGGAGTTCGCAAAAAATAATTTTTATCATTTACATGTTGGAAAGTTCGAATTTTGTTTGTCCAAATTTGCCAAATTTGAATGTTCATAACTTTGGAACTTGTAGACGCAATTTGACGAAAATTTTCGGAGAATATTGATAATTTATCTCTCTTTCAATATCCAAACTTTTATTGAATTATTTTTATAATTGGCAGATTTATTGCCAAAACAAAAGGGTATCAGTTCAATTGAGACACAGTGTATTTGCACCATCGGTTGATGCTTTGTGCATTATACACCTGTGTGACAGAATTTAGAATTTAATGACATGTGTGCATTTATGTACATAATAATGTATGCAATATAATGAAACTTCAAGTCATAACAGGTCCGTGAATAAAGTTAAAGTCTTAACCGCTTATAATATTACATATTTGTGGTGACTTTCTGGTACTTATTCACCGTATGCATTGTTGTTGAAAAGCGTGTGTGTCTGCCTCGCTCCAATAAACATCACTGAGGCCTACTTCTTCAGAAACGGATGCTTCAACCTTAATTTCGTTTCATAAAGGCTTAAGCCTATTATATAATAGACAAACTTACAATAACTTGAAAGATGCAGACATGCTTGCATCGATTCTGACTGACTTGTTCAAACAAAGAACTCGAATGATTATTTAATGTGTGCGTAATTTTGTTTCATTACTGTGCCAATGTAGGCTATTTGGTGTAAAGAACGTATGTATCTGAACTGTAATCAAGAGCATTTTCGGAACCCCTCAAAAGCGCTATAGCAGTGCTTCACAATCTTTCTTTGGCTACGGAACCCCGGCCTAAACAAACATTTTCTGGTATGATGTTTTTAAATAGTGATCGGGAAATATACAGGTTTAATCCACATGTAAGCTTATACAAGTACGTACGAACGTACGTACGTATGTATGAATGTAGTATGTATTCATGTATGCATGCATGTGTGTATGTATGTATGTACGTATGTATGTATGTATGTATGTGTGCCTGCGTGTTTGTTAATGTGTAAACGATCCTATATAATGTTAGAGATGATCACGGTTGTTTCGTGTTGAACGACCTGTGAGTATCGATGAGTTTCATCTCCTTCCAATACCTGCTGTGCTGTTTCGAATGCTAAAAGCAAATGCTCATCATCATCATCAGCAGGCAAAAAACAGCGAAATGCTGTCCAATTTTCTTATGTGTTCAGTAAATTAATTAACGATTCACTCAATTCGAAGGTTGATGGGAGAGAAAATTGTAAATCTGTGAAAGAGACTAGTTCAGAATCGTTGGCGAATTTCTACTTATTCGTGGTTTAAGTAACAAATTCTTTACGCTAATATGGACAAAATACATTTAAATTTGCTATTCTCATGGGCTGGATTTACCACAATCGAAGCCAGATCAGATATTACTTAAACGTGGATCAGAATAACATGAAGTATTACGGTTTGTATACGAAACTGTATCGGGTCTTGCTGATTCATGACTGTAATTCTACTAGTTGTTTCGTGCAATAAACAATACACGAGTCATTTTCCGGTAACATGTCACATTCACTAATTGAAGCAAACAATTTTTTTGGGGGCAAATTACATTGATTTTTGTATGAGCAAATCTTTAATATTTCCATTTCACAAATATACATTTGGTTTTGCACTAATATGTAAAATTATGAAGTTTTTAGCAGAAAAATATAGCCCTACTAAAATGTTTGTCCACTCCGTTACTCCGTTACCAAAACACATATGAGCTATGTATATAGTAAACAGCTTCCTATTGCGTAGTTTGACATGCCAATATGCTTTTAGTATTAATGTCTATAAAATAAATATGAAAGAAATCACAATACAAATGATTATTTAATTCCATTACATTTGAAATGTTATTAAGAAATTCCACTACGTTACGGAAATAGAAATAGGGGACCTAATCAATGTAAAGTTGAATGTATTTTTTTGGCCAAATAACAAAATAAAAATCACTTGAGCCAATCATTCCCAATGATCAAATAAACAAAAAGCATTAAACTATTTATGATGTTGTCTTAAACATCTGCCATAACATCAAAATTACATAAAAAATTACCATGCAAAATTACACACAAAAATAACCACGCATTAAGTCCGCTCGTTACTACCTGTCGAGAATTGAGCACAGAATGTGAAAAGTGAACTTAAAAAAACAGTCTGCCGAAACAAAAATTTATTAAAAATCTCATATATTGTTAAATAAATTGTATTAGAAATGATAATTTAAGTAGACGACTTATCCTGACAGTGGGATAAATTTTAGTACCTCAAGGGTGACATCTATGGTAACTGAGTGGACAGTTAACGGAGTGGACAAATTGTGTATCAGCACGGTAAATATCATATTATCTCTGATGCGTCCACATCAATCGTCGGTAAACTCATTATATTGTTTATAAACGTTATATTAAAAATATTATTTAGTTAAATTTATGCATAGCCTAATCATTGCAAAAAATGCAGTAACGGAGTGGATGTATAATAAAAAAAACACATCAGGTACGAAATCAATGAAAATTTTTAAGAAATTTGTCTTTGCATTCAGATCCTGTATTAAGACATACTTACTTACATAGATTTTCACAGAAGAGATGTGTTAAGTTGCCAGACCAAAGAACTGAAAGGGTTGTGAGATACGAGATAATTTTTACATGTTGACGGAGCGGATATAATTTGCCGGGGACAAGTTAAAATATATTTGTTTAAATTATACTAAAGATCCGGTTCAACAAGTTGTATTTAGAAATATACAATTATGTTTAATATAAAAGAAAGATACACATGTTTTGGCTTAATGCAAATCATTTTGAAATTGTAGACGCAAGCAATAATTATAGCCTAGGCACGGTAACGGAGTGGAACATTTTAAATTCAAAATAAATTCTAATTAATTATTTTATTGCTCTGAATTACTTTCAAAGGTCTTAAATTATTGACTGATCAATAACGTTTTAATCTAATCACTTAGCATGATCAGACTAGGAATTGTTTTCTGAGAAATGACCGAAGACACCCGTATTTCCAATTTAGCCAAATACCGGCAAATGACTAATTGTACCACTGGTCCACTCAACTCCCTGGAAAAGTTACTATTACATTTAGGCTAGTGTGTTTTGGTTTGTTAACCCAACATCAAACATTTTCGGATGCCTATAATTTAGCAGATGAAATGAACGAGAAAGTTGTTTTTAAATAGCAGTTATAATATGATTTGAGTCTAGTACGTGAATACGTTTATAAGTTTAAAATAATAGCAGATCTGAGAATTTAAGTCTGTGCTTTCAATACTACCTTTGCAGAAATGTCGGCTTCGATTGAAACTATCAGCCGTCCACTTGACTTTAACTTGAATGTCTCCACCATTTGTAATCAATCTTTTAAACACCGTTTCAATAATATTCTTCATATGTCCACTTTCACACATTTCTTGGAGACGATCTACATCTCTTAATTCCAGACAGTGGAAGTAGAGGGCGACACTGTGACCAACTTTGGCACCGATCAATCTCACCTGAACCAATTCCCAAATCCGATTACTATCAGGTAAGGATCGATCACCGAGTAAATTAGTAATTCCTGTTACAATTTGCGACTCCGCTTCATCCACTTCCACCCCAACTGTCTCTAATGTTGTGTCTGTCTGCACGAGCACTGAATAACAAATATCAAGGAAACAAGTATTCACGCATGTATCAAACACTTGGCTAATTGCCTATTTTGTTTTTCAACCAACAGCGCTGCCTGCAGCATGCATCCGTCTAAATGTACCTCAAAGTCATTAAGAGTGGTCAGATAACTGGAATGGTTACCACTGGCGACTTTCCGCAAAAGCGCAGAGCCAAAGTTACAGATATCAATCTATAACCGATGGTAGACGTCATATTCGTTGTACCAGAATAGTCATTACAGTTACAGTTAAATGTGAGGCTGAAACGATTGTGCGCATGGAGTCTGCAGGTGTCCAGTCAACTGGTGTGAACTAGCAATCTTTGCATTATATATCAAAGTAGGCCTACAATCGAAAGGAACCCACTGAATAGTATTTGAATAATATGCTCTCAAATTAACATAGCTTCTACAGCAATCCATATCTCTACTTAGTGTTTCGCGGGACCTAATTCAATATATGATTTCAGTTGAAAGTAAAGTCGCATTTCTTTAGTTCAGTTAGATGTCATTACTGAGATTTTCTTAAAATGCATTTTCACCCATATTATATGTAGGCTATAACAGTGTGATTCTCCTTACAGATTTTATTTTAGTTATAGTTACAGTTATAGTTAATGGTCTTTCATTTTAGTTATGGTTACAGTTATAGTTAGTATTATTTTTTAGTTATAGTTATAGTTATAGTTACTGGACTTTTATTTAAGTTAATTTTAGTTAGTACATAGTTAAAAATTAACTGGCCCCGATGGCGCTGCGCCTGGT
Source organism: Allolobophora icterica (assembly GCA_963556255.1). Lineage (NCBI taxonomy): Eukaryota > Metazoa > Annelida > Clitellata > Crassiclitellata > Lumbricidae > Allolobophora > Allolobophora icterica. Next base: position 40,815,867 of record OY744613.1, read on the forward strand.
CCCTATATGGGATCATCGATTAAATGTCAACAAATTTTCGGCAGTTTTTGATCTCCTCCCTTGTCAACAAGTGTCAAACATTCAAGGACCCCTAACAAAATTATGTCAAAGAAAATTACCCCACCCCAGAAAATTTCTAGCCTATGACTCTAACAAATGGAAAAACTTAAATTGCCGGAAAAAAATGTTGCTATTGAGATTTGAATTTTATACTCAATGGCTACTGTCCCAGTAGACTACATCTGTAACAGATATTTAATGAATTTTTTCCATTCAAAAATACAATCTCGTTTTCTTTTAAATGTGTATTCAATTTGATTTTTATTATGAACATTTCTATTTTAAACATGAAGATGATAACTTTTTTAATAATATTCCATTTAACATAGAAAATTAAAATCAAAACAAGTTTTCTCAGTCTTTAATATGACTACTAATTTTGCGACTTTACGCTAGTCAACTTGGGTCGCAGTTATATAGAAACGTTTACACAATTATAATTACATTTATAAAATGAGCCCATCGATAAGCTTATCTATAAATATTGATGAATGAGCCACTACTAGGCCCTAGTGCCGGGTTAATTCACAAATAAAATATTAGGGGCGAATATAGGCTGTTGTAGCGCAGTTTCACATTCTCATGTTTATCGATAGGCCTATTGCACTTTTTATTTCATTAACGAAAATAACGATGAATTTTCGTTAGTGTTATTTTCGTTATAGTTATAGTTATAGTTAATGATATTTTTAGTTATAGTTATAGTTATCGTTAACGAAATCATTTTTTGCTCGTTAACGAACATTTTCGTTATCGTTAACGTTAACGAGAATCACACTGGGCTATAAACCACGCATCGTGATTCTGACAGTTTGCATTCTTTGAATATCAGTATTGCACTACATTTCCTCGACAAGTCCTCGAAACCTTGACAGCTCTATAAAATGAAACTAATGCTTGTGCCGATATACTATGGTTAAGCTGATCTGAATAGTGTAAATCTGAGTTACTAAAATTTGGTTTTAGCATGAATTGTAGACCTATGTTGATAAAGATATGTATGTCAAACCTACCGCCGCCTTTCTCAAATATATCTGCAATGTGATTTTGATTGGTAGCACGAAGACATTTGATTGTCTGCCAATAGCTGCTTAAACTGCATCTTCTCATTAGTTTAATAAGTTCTTCGTTTTTCTCGTAAGATGTTGGCTTCGAGGAAATAAATTCCATCTGTCTCTTATTGATGACTCCGGTAGAAAACAATCGAGAAAGTAGATCGCATGTGTCCAGGAGATCAACCAAACATTCTTCGCTTGCATCGATTATTGAGACTTCTTTCGCACCCAAAGTCCAATCTCCACCGAATTCTGGTTTATATTCTTGAAAGTAAAATAATAGCGGCCAAAATGAACCATTAGGACACCACAATATTATCATTTGTAAACAAACTAAAGGGGCCTAGAGTTTAAGGATGAGTGCTATGATAATAAGCCTACATATCAAAGGTTACATATAAAATAGCACACTACCTCGAGCGCTTCCTAATGGCCTTATCCATCTATCTATAAGATTTATATAGTTCCCCTTCAAGGAATCAACTAAGAGGCACTCCCGACCCAGGCCCGATCAAAAAGAAATGTCTTAAGAAGACCGTAAAAGGAACTAAATAGAGCCATAGGAAAGGAGCGAATCTGAAGAGGGAGATACTGAAATCGTAAATAACCTCTGTTGCAAGTTATGGTGAAGAATTAAGCGATATCTAATAACAGATTCATCTTTGTAAGACATAAACAGAATTGTACCATTGCTATGCTGCTTTTGCGAGTCAACTCTCATTTGCTTACATCGACACATCTGCCACTATCTTAAGTTGTAAGCTTTAATAGTAGAAGTTATGGTGGGATTTAATTCCGGAGGTGCGAAACAGCTATTTATATGAAGGTATAAGCTTAGAACAGGAGCAATGATGCGTGGGGAAGCATGGACACAGAATAACCGTTAGTTTGGGAAGAGCGTGTTTAAAGAGAACGATGGATAGTAGTTTTGTCCGAAAAGAAAGAACAGAGCGACTCAGCTGTTGACAAAAATAGAAGAGAATTTAAAAGTGGGCTGGAGGAGTCGAATATGATTACAACTGTGAGTTACAGATAAAAATAAACTCGCCTCCATTTGCAATCAGATAGTTCGCAAGGTGCGTCTGATTTGCATCTTTTAGAGCCTCGATCAGCTCTTTGAATTTCCTTTTAACTAGGATGTGGTCAATGATCTTCAAGTTTCTTTTACGATAAGGATGTTGATCTTTGACTTCATCGATTTCTTCTTCGGACAGAGCATTTCTGGTGCGAAGTTTGCTAAGCAATCCAAAGTCTGGGTCCATCCATTCTTTGAGAAAGTCCTTGTGCTGTAATATGTCTTGGTTAATATCTTGCACAGATCGCAATGCGTTTCCCATTCTTTGTTTTTATCTGGAAGTCAGCTAAAATCACGAAAATGCCCAATTTTAAATCATACATTTATTTTGATTAAACGCTGATATACGGCGTGTGTATGTATGCTTGCATTTATGTGCCTATGTATGTATCTATATTCATATATTTATGTATGTTTATAAGTATGTAGGCCTACATTGTGTACATGTAGAGGCCTATGCATAGATGAGTCATTTTCCGGTATTTGGCTAAATTTCAAGAAAACTGCTGTCCCCGGTCATTTCTCAGACAAAAAATACCTAGTCTGATCATGCTAAGTGATAAGATTAAATTGTTATTGATCAGTCAACACATTTAACACCTTTGGAAGTAATTCAAAGCAATAAAATAATTTATTACAATTTATTTTGAATGCAAAATGTTCCACTTAAGCTATAGTACTAATCGCTTTCGTCTACAGCACTGTTTCAAAATGATTTGCATTAAGCCAAAACATTTGTGTGTTTCTTGTATATTTAATATAATTGTATGTTTCTACATGTAAATACAACTTGGTGAACCGGATCTTCAGTATAAATTTTTTTAATGTATTTAAATTTGTCCCCGGAAAATTATGCCCACTCTGTTAACATGGATAAATTATCTCGTATCTCACAACCCTTCCATTTCTTTGGTCGCGCAACTTAACACGTCTCTTCTGTGAAGATCTAAGTAAGTAAGTATCAATCAATATTCGTTTAATTCAACAAATCCAGTTGACAATAACGCAACAGATTACAGAAGCACAATAATAATAAAATGGTTAAAGAGGAGAGAATAAAGGGATGTGTTAATTAATAAGCATCTTTGAACCAAACACGAGGAATAAAATTACATTTATCTTTAGCTGGAAGGGTAAAATTGTGAGTTCTTGTCCTTAAGTCGTAGTTATTTTGTCGTGGGGAGGAAAAATACCACGTAGAGCATGGTAAGGCTGGCAACAGATTTTTTTTAAATAAGCCAGCATCTGCAGCATCAATCATGTTATCCAAACTTGGGATGGAGGGCAGAAGGAAACCTCTGTGCATGGTTCGATGTAACATGCGTTCTAACCTATCCCTATCATATTTGCTGGTAAAATCCTACCAGGCCGGAGAGGCGTACAAAAGGTGAGAAATAGTGGTAGGCGCTGGTACCCTTGTTACATCATGCAAAGCCTGAGGGGACAGACTATGGTCTCTCAATACCCTGAGCGCGTACAGGGAGGTGAATGCCTTAATACACGATCTGAATGCTAAAACAAATGTCTTACTAATTTTCATTTATCTCGTCCCTAATGTGTGTTTTTTTATTATACATCCACTCCGTTACTGCATATTTGCAATGATTATGAATAAATGTAATTACAATAATATTTGCAATATAACGTTTATAAGCCATAAAATTAATTATATTGAGTGTACCGACGATTGATGTGGACGCATGATGGATAATATGGTATTTACCGTTCTGATACACAATTTGTCTACTCCGTTATCAGTCCACTCTGTTATTATAAATGTTACTCTTGAAGTATTAAAAATTTTCCCACTGTTAGGATAAGTCGTCTACTTAAAATATGATTAATAATATAATTTATTTAACAATATAATTATGATATTCTTTATAAGTTTAAATTTTGGCATACTGTTTTTAATGAAGTTCAATTTTCACATTCTGTACTCAATTCTCGAAAGATAATAACGTAGCGGACTTATTGTGAGAGAATTTTGATATAGGCCTAATTTTGATGTTTTGAGCAGATTTTTAGTAAAACACCATAAATATTTTAATGTTTTCTGAATTATTTGATCACTGGGAATGACTGGCTCAAGTGATTTTTACTTGGATTATCCTACTTTAATCCATCTAATCATTAAATGGATTAGAGTAGGAATTATTCTTGAAGCGGCAAGACTTCAAATTGAATTGGAGAGCCTGTGGGGTGATAATTAGAAAAACATGAAGCAGATAACGGTAGGTGAGTGGCGGTAATAGCTGAGGAACTAAATATGATGACATTAGAATATAACCGTTTTGGATCTGGTTCTCCAGAAGCTATTACTCTGTCTGAGTTCATTCTCGCCCAGAATGTTGTACTGTTCGCGAGCGTCTAACTGCCAGAACCCAACTGCTGAACTGAACTCGCAATCTCTCCTTCCCGAATCCCGCTATCTCCCATCCTCTTTGGCCACTTCCTCCATTCTCCAGACTAGGCTGTCAGTGCTAGCTCAAACTACTACCCAACCTATCCTAAGCGTTGGTATCCGTTTCCACGTCCTTAAAAGTTTTATCTGGCAATCACCTCAAGCTAGGATTAGCCTACCTGTGCTGTGGCTATGGGTCGCTTCCCCGTCAGCATAGCTCACCTAGCAAGCTGCGTCAACCTCAGCCTCTAGCGGCTCACTAAACTTAGAACATGTCCGTCTTGGATGCTTCCATGTGTCTCCGTACGTCTCCGTATCTGTCTAAGTTAATGTGTCTGTCCTGTTGTCCTCTGTCGTCTCTACGTGTCCGTGTCTGCCTTCGCCCCTGTTTGCTCGTTCTGAAGTCTACTTTCTGACTGTGGGTTAATCGATCACTACCTAATCTACTTTCTGCATTGCATTCGTTTACATTACGCCCAATATAATTATCTAACTAGTTAGCATTGCCTATAGCAGCAATCTGATAAGAATATATATATATATATATATATATATATATATATATATATTGTTTGAATGCATTTGTGTTGTATATGTATGTATGTTATATAGGTTATATATGTGTGCCGGGACGTATATGTAGTTTAGAGTATCTAGTACACCACGGCATATGAAGCTCTGTCACTACTTCCTCTGGTAGTAGTAGTACCGGATAGCTGGATAGACTGAACTCTAGCTCACTTGAAGGTCAATCAATATGAAGTCCCCCGTTTCCTAGGCATACGTACATTATCAGTAGAACCCACCACCCCCCCCCTACCCACAGCGCATCACTTACCGAATCTCTGCCTTGGTCCGGCGATGCTTTGAAGGTTTGGCCCCTCCATACCTGCGGGAGCTCTGCTGTCCCACCTCATGCTCGCAGCGCCGTTCCTCTCTCCGCTCAGCTGCGCAGGCTGAACTTGTTGTTCCCCGCGTGCGGACAACCATACGGCAGCGCCGTGCCTTCTCTGTGGCTGCCCCCATGACCTGGAATGGGCTTCCTACCAAGCTCCGTCAATTACCGATTGGTCATTTCACCCTGTTTCTTACTGTCCTCAAAACTGCGTTATTTGACCGTGGTTGGGCTGGGAGTGCTCCTGAGTAGGAAATCTTGAAGGAGCGCTATATAAAACTACTTTAATAATACGTAAGCATACGCAAGCACATGCATTTCGGTTACCCCTATACATGCGTATGTAATATATGGATGGCCCCCGAGTTCCCGTTTACTTCTCTGCTTAACATTATTTACTGCACTGCACGTGTGCGAGAAACTTGCCTACGGTCATCACACAGAAACGAACCTGGAACCGATAGATCATTTGGCAACCTATAGATCATTTACCAAACGTGTTACCGATAGACAACCGTATCACATTCTGTGGTTAAGGGACCACTGAGAATCATCAATTACAAAATATATGCAAACAAAATATACAGGTCTAGAACTCTGGGCTGAAATGACCTCTTAGGTTCTAACAGATTACAAGACCTTGAGATTCGCCCCGATAGATCATTGAAGGCTGTATGAAAATAGTTGAAGAAAATGAGTGCCTCCCATAAGTTCTCCATTGTATGGTGATGATAATGACGATGACGACGACGACGACGACGATGATGATGATGATGATGATAGCGGTGATGATGAGTTCTCTGCCCGAAAGCAGGTTCATTGGTGTTATGCCATACGTGGATGAGGTGAGTGAGGTGGTTTCCCGTTGCCTTCCTCACAGACAATTTTACTGTGGGTGAGCAACATGTCCTAGGTCGCTACGCAGTGGCTAAAAGTAGATTCCAATCTGCGACCCTCCGGTTACAAGGCACAGAACATAACCGCTACACCACCGTCAGCTTTATATATAGGAACGTTACCTTTCTTGAGCCTTGACCAGCCATAATTACATCGTTTAGCCGATAACAAGAGCTTTAAATCTAAACCTCGGTTAGCCATAGCGTCGAATTGTTAGTCATAGTCGGGGACTGGAATGACTAGCCTACAATTATTATAGAGACAATGAGTTCTCCGTAATCATCAGTTAGGTCTATATACATGTTTAGGCTATGCCTACATTAGCGTATAGGCGTTCTTTATAGGTTATTTCCCGCACCAATTAGACTAATTAACAGGGGCGTAACTTTGGTCTAAAAAATGGGAGTACCAATTTCTTACATACACAAAGCAAGACGGAGACTGCGATCTCTAGGAAGGCACAATAATAAAATATTGATTGGCATTGTTCAAAAGTGGGAGTACGGCACTCCAATTCAAAAAGTGGGGGTAGGGGTACCCCTCGTACCCCCAGAAATTACGCCTATAGTATGCGAATTAGTAAACATAAAGAAGGGCCGATGCCTACCTATCTTTTCACCCTTTATACACATCTTATCATTCTTATTTACTGCTCTCTCCACAACAACCTTACCCACACCCCACAAGCGTGCCATTATCCGTCCTCACATAGAAAACCAGCCCTTAAACTTTCTGATCCCTATAACTACAGTCTACCGCCCAATATCTATCTGTCATTCTTGTCTAAACTAATCTTGTAGAAACTTCATCGTCACCTTTCACACTAATTGAATCCAACTCACAACTTGGTAGGTTCGCCATCCCTAGAATAGAGTGATCAACAGAGTCAAAAGTAGAACTAAAATCCGTCATCAAGAGGGCAATGATGAGGTCAGAATGAAGGACTACGATTATACCATTGTAAACATTAAGGATAGCAGTTCCAGTTGAGTGGACGCCACGGAAACCAGATTGAACAGGAGGTAGGCCTATAGGCTATAGCACGCGTGCCCAAAGTGGCACGCGTTCAAAGTTTTTTGGCACGCGGAATTCAGAGAGTCCCCCAAAATTTCAAACTTAGATATTAAACATCCTTGTAGGAATCCACATTTTCTTGTTTGAAGGACGTTATTTTAACACCATTCAAAAACAATCTTTGAAATATATGTCTTTAATTCATTTTCTTGTTACGTTTTGTTAGCTAAAACCTACATGGGAAAATAATTATAGGCCCTATACTGTGCAATATTCCGAAGGGCACGCGACGGTATTTTTATAAATGATTTAGCAGTATTTTGGCACGCACCTTAAAAAAGGTTCGCCACCCCTGCTCTATTCTCTTACAAGCTCAGTATTTCAACCTCAATTTGGTGTTTTGGCCTCTGCCATTATCTGAATTGCTAATTTCTTGGCAAACCAAACACACTTAGGCCTAGTACGCCTTAGTACAAATGCATCAAAGTACTTTAATCGCTGTTCCTCAAGTTTCAGTTCTTGGTGCCCTATTGTTTATCCTTTATACCTCACACATTATTCACAATGCCTTTAAACACGGCATCCTCATACACATTTACGCTGGTGACACACAGCTATACATTAAGCTTGTCACCAATATTATTGAGGACATTGATAATGCAAAAATCCCTCTTAATCATCTGCTTCAATGAAATTCAAGCTGGGTGCGAATCTATTCGCCTCCATTTAAATGTATCCAAGACAGAGCTTATCTAGTTCAACCGCCATCCGAGGAATAGCTCAGACAAACTCTTCCCTGTCCTTAACCTTGGCCAAAACTGTTCCATTAAACCTGCTGAAGTTGTTCGGGACCTTGGCGTCCTCTTAGACAGCAAAAATCAAAACCTCCATACCCAAATCCTGTTTTTCCATCTTAGACGTACACGGTAAGTGAGGAAAAGCCTAAATGAAAATGTCTTCGCACCCTACGCCTAGTCCAGGCCCTCGTCATTTCTAGATTCGACGTGTGTTCGCTCGACCTGAAACCAACCACTCACTGACTTTATGGATGTTGACATGACATTGTATGAGTAGGCTACTGCTAAAAGTGTATGGGCTAATGGTAGACCATAATCGTATTCTTTCGTCCATAATTTTTGGTATTTAGCCTAAATGAAAACAAAATGGTCGAAACATTAATCATTAGTCAGTGATACTCACTCGTTTCGATCAAATACTCATTTAAAACTTTAAAAAATCAAATCACAGACGTTTACGCATTTCACATTGGTATGTGCTGCTACTTCCAGGTTATGGCGAAATAAAGTTTATATAAATCACTAAACTGTTCATTCTGCAATTACAACGCATACAATGCCACGCACACTGTTCTCAACGTACACTGTTCTCAATGCATGTGCGCGGTCTATAATCGTTGCAAATAGGCCCATTGGATCACACGTGTAGATCCCTTGTGCTCAGTCTAATAGTACACTGCTATGTAATTATAGTCCACATGACTAGGCCTACAGCAGTCTGCTGTGCATTAAATGCACTACTGTCGAGGCTTGTTAAACGATACGATAAACAAATTACTCATAATACAGAAAATAGCGTGACGTGCATCGTGCTGGTAACCCTGCCTATTTCCTAGCCTACTTTCGTATAGTGCCGTATTACGAATTAATAATTATCTGATAACATTGGTGAAATTGACAGCTTTGGCATCCTTGAAAATTGATCCTACTGAATAATATATATCCTCTTAATTTAAGGTCCTTTGATAATGTGGCAAAACACCACTCACCCGCCCCATCGTCAGGCCAGAGGACGGCTGTTGGAAAAACGTTTTATGTATAATTCGTTTATTATAAATCAACGAAGGATCACACACCGCATCACAGCTTACAACAGTCTAAAGCGATAATAGTAATAATGAAATAAGAAATAATAAAGTATATATTTCCAGTGCTTTGACCAGTGGCGGCTCTAGGCTTTTCCAACAGGGAGGGGGCCACGTAGGGGCCTGGAAACCTGAAAGTGGGGCCAGTTGGATGTCTGGTTTCGTCACAACTGAGAGTTTTCACAAGAGACCTGTCTTTGAGCTATTTGAATTCTTGACTTCAGCAACCTCAAGTTTTACACAATTGGACAGAGACATGGACGTCCGGAGTGGGTCCAGGGGGGCGCATATGCGGCCCCTGGATTTGGCAAATATTTCATAAAAATAAAATCTTTTGTTTATTTTGATTATTACAACAGTCCCAACACGATTTTCAATGCGAAAAAACACTTAGTTATTTAGGTTAAGTCCTTGGATATTATTTATCTTTAATTTTTTCTATGCAAATTTTTTTTATCTGCAAAAGCGTCATTTTGCCACTCCATAAAAAAATTTGTCCCCTAAAAAAATTCCTGCGGACGCCCATGGACACATACTCACTTTATTAGAAGTAAAACATTCAAACTATATATAGACAATACATACACTAAAATAATGAAATGCAGGTTTACGACTGTCATGCCTAGAATCAAACTTGTCCACAAAGGCATCCATGTTAATCGACTCTGCACGAACAGATTCAATTGACAGCATTGATCAGCATTGATCGATTGATTCTCCCATGATCTTCATCTGTGACTAACTCTATACCTCAACTCCTCTATGACCCAACTAATCTGGTTTGGAACTAAGCAGCAGCTGCTCAACCTTGATCTCCAGCTTCTGACCATAAATTCACATACCTATCTAGTGTCCGTGACTTGGGTGACATTTTAGCGACACACTGCTTGGGTTGTACAAAGCACCTATATATACGACACTCCTATCTAGTGTCACTGAACCGCTTCAGTTGCTCCACCGGTTACCCTGTGCTCACCCATTTCTTCTATGTAAGACGTGAAGTAAAAACATATATCCTTTGAAGTAATTTAAAAAAATCCCTATATATAGTTTCTGAAATAGAATTACATGCCTCAGTTAAATTTAGATTCAATTTATGTGCATAACAATGGAACTAGGCCTAAGTGGCCAACGGAGTTGACTGCCTTACCATCTGATGTACATCCCTATTTGCACAATCATTAGATGTGTTCATTACACTTGCACCATCACAACCTTGACCCACTAAATATGTGCCAAAGTCGAATTCCTATGACTGTAAGATATCTAAAATGGTTCTAGGACTTAACGCCCCCGGAACATTCGCCCCCGACCTTTCGCACCCCCGGAAGTTTCGCCCCCGTCGATCCAGCTTCTAGTCTTAGTTACATTTTCATCATAGATCCCGCTTCTAGTCTTAGTTACATTTTCATCATGGATCCCGGACGCGAATCTTCCGGGGGCGATTCTTCCGGGGGCGAAATTTCCGTATCCCATCTAAAATAAGCCCCGACCACCGACTACACAATTAATTCGTTTGCATGTTTCAAATCTAGAAAGCATGCATTCGTTGATTTCTTGCTGGGAAAAATCATATGGAAGTCTAACAAAAGATAGCTTTACTTGTGACTAATAATACCAGATTTGATAATAGATCGGACTCTGATTTGGGGGGCACCAGGGGCCACGAACTCATTTGGTGGGGCACTTGCCCCCTCTGCCCCTTGTGTGGAGCCGCCACTGGCTATGACAAAGAAATGTATGTGCTAGCGAGATTTGAGAATTAGTCAGATGGACTGAGGATGTGGCGAAACTTAGTTGGGACATTCCCCTTACAAAACATAACATAACGAGGGTTTTAAGTTGTTCAGAAGACGTGTAGTCTGTGTTAGAACCACTGCAAATTAAGCTGGAACGCTTAATAGCCCAACTTTCCTAGCTTCTTCTTAAAAGCTGTTATAGTGTCCACTGAGACAGTACTATCGTCCAAACCATTCCACAGGTCTACAACTCTTGCACTAAAGAATTTCTGCCCTAATGTTCCCTTCGGCCTCTTAAATTTTTCTTAATTTATACCTGTGTCCCCGAGTTGCCTTTTTCGGTGCTAATTCAAAGAACCTATCCAATTGCAGTGCTTCCTTTCCAGTGATAATCTTATAAGCTTCGATTAGATCTCCTCTGCTACTCCTTCTCTCCAATGTGTATTCTACCACCGTGGTCCACACCTTTCCAGCCTTTCCTCATAACTCAAGTTCTTGTAGCCCCAAATCATTTTTGTAACTCTTCTTTGCACTTTCTCCAGTTTTTCAATGTCCTGTTTCAAGTACGGATTCCATACCTGGATAGGTCTACAATATTCCAACTGTGACCTAACCAGTTATTTGTAAAACCTCAGTATTGTATCCTTGTCTCCAGTGACTATTGTCCTTCTAATCATACCTAAAGACTGTAGGCCTACTAAAAGTGACTGGGAAACCAATGCAGTTTGTCTTAAATGGTATTAACCCCTTGCAACAGACAAGGAGCCCCTTCTATGAGGATGACAAAGTCAAAAGAGCATTCAATAATCACAGTTTACTAAGGTGATTACGTTTGAATAAGAACGCTGTTTATTCGCAAGAGGACAGATCATGACACAATCCAACTTCCACTTATTGCAATTTCCTCTTATATAACGCCATTGTCTACCTGACAAAGTAAAGGGTTAGTAAATTTTTATTTTCATTGCTACTCTGGTATTTACGATGTATATTCCTTTAGTTAATCTATTAGCGATTGAAACTTTCATATTTCTGTTTCAAGCTTGCAATGTTAACTTAATTTTAAGGTAAAACAAACGAGTGAGATGAGACACATTCGCGGTCCAACCAATGCAGTGATTGAATAGTTCTTACCGGAGAGTTAAAATTAGACACGATGACACACTCGAGGAAAGTTAAAACTAAATTGCTTCCAAATCTTAAACTCCGTCATACATCCTATGCAAAATAACCATACAATCAACATTCTGCCAAACCCTTACAGAAACCTCTTCTATGCACTGCTCTACATTGCAACTTTTATTTCAAGTTCGTGAGCAAAAATGACATAGGGGCCTCATTCCCATCACAAACCAAAGAAACTTAAACAACATACCCCAAACATAGGACTGCTCACTGTGCTCAGTACCAGAGGCGTCTATACCGTAGAAACCTTGAAGCAAATGCTCCATCCAAGAAATAGGGGGGAGATCTGTCAGTGTGTGTGTGTGTGTGCCACCATTAACGAGGGGGAAGTAAGGAGGAGGGGAAGTTGCTTCAATGACTTAGGAGGTCATAGACGCCCCTGCTCAGTACACCCATCCAGTAATGGTAAAATTAGAGGTGAGTAGGCCTACACGCTACAGGTTAGTTTTACGAAAAAAGGAGGCGGATGTGCCCTCACAGTAGACCTAAAGAAAATTTTTAAATGTGGAAACGATTTGGTGAGCGTTTAAACTATTGAAGTGACGGAATTTCTCAATTTCAGATGCATCAACTATGCTAAAATTTATTGAAAAATTGTGTTTTTGCATCCAGGTCAAGGAAACAGAAATAATTAATTTTCAAACTGAAATTTCGTTTAAGTTGTTGTGTATACACTCTACAGTATGAAAATATGACGAAGTACGTTCTGCAGTTCAGTACACGCCCTCTAGAGTTGAGTATACGAAGACATAAAATTATTTTGTGAGGTGAGTATGCGGTCTCTAGAGGTGAGTAGGCCTACACGCCAGTCTTGTTGTCAAGACCTTAAACCTCAAGACCAAGACCTTGAACCTCAAGCCCAAGACCAAGACTAAGACCTTGAACCTCAAGACCAAGACCAAGACCAAGACTTTGAACCTCGAGACCAAGACCAAGACCAAGACCTTGAACCTCAAGACCAAGACCAAAACCCACAAAATCGAAATCAGGTCAAGACTTCTAAAAATTGTCAAGTCGGAATATTCGCTATTTTAATGAAAACACGAGTCTTTTATTTTATTCAAGCAAATTAACTTTAAATGCAAACTGCAGAGAAATCCGAATTTGTATTCAAAAGTCCTTCATGCAAACTCTTATACCAAATGCCTTTTGTATTTTATAAAAACCAATTCGCTCAGAATTTTCTGACCAAGACGTGCCCGGTGGGCCTCATAAAAATTCCGCCATGTGAAAAAATACGTACTACAGGTGCAGCTGATGTCGCTGACACACACACACACACACACACACACACACACACACACACACACACACACACACACACACACACACACACACACACACACACACACACACACACACACACACACACACACACACACACACACACACACACACACACACACACACACACACACACACACACACACACACACACACACACACACACACACACACACACACACACACACACACACACACACACAGAGTAGCTTTTCAAGCACTGGATGTAAATATACAGATAGTGAGTGAGTCCTTTGAAATCTTCCCATGGTTTATCATACCGTCTGATACAGAATAACTGTTGCTGCTGCCAATGGGTTTTCCTGACCAATAAGAGTTGTATCCATCCATAGATATTGGTCGTATGATGCAAGCAGGCTTGATACAGAATTCTTGAGTTCTGTTAAATGACTGTTCATATTGACAGCCGGTCTTGGTCTTGCGAGACCAAGACCAAGACTTTGAACCTCAAGACCAAGACCAAGACCTTGAACCTCAAGACCAAGACCTTTGGTCTCAAGACCAAGACCAAGACTTTTAAAAACGAACTCGAGTGCACTCGAGACCAAGACCTTGGTCTCGAGGACAACAAGACTCGGACACGCTCTATATCCGTGTGCATATACCCAAATCCCATTATTTTTGCCGATCCCAGGCGAGTACAGAAATAGGCCGATATCCCATGATAGGCCTACTTCTTCCCTGTACTGTTAAACGTCTGCGGGGAGAAATCCAACGTGGTAATAGAAGAACGGAGAAGTCCCGCCTAGAGAGTCTTGTTAATCGGCTTAAACGTGCTGGGTACTTACCTTCTGACTCACTAACGGCTGAAATGCTAGACATGTCGACACTTCCCTCTTCCGAGCAATAATTATAGGCTAGTGTAACGAGCTTCAAGTCCTCCGAGGAATAACCCCGCTACAGCGTGTGCAACTATATAGCCTCCGACAAGGGACACACAACTTCTCTCTGACTAATAAGGATTCGATGGACTTAATTCCTTGAATGTTGTTCAAAAACATTATACCAAACTCAAAAACAAACTACAGCGTTCTGCCTGTGGTATTTGAAATAAACGAATATATAATAATAATAATAATAATAATAATAATATATGGCCTACACATACATAGGCCTACATGCATTTACGGAATCGGCCGCTGCCGATTTGAATACATCGTACTCTTTACTTCCGATACAATAGCCTGCGTAGAAGACAAAAACAAAGGCGTCATGGTAGTTCAACTGAATGCTGTTTCTTTGCATTTAAGTATGGTGCTATATGAGACGCTTACATTGATAGCGAATGCAACGCGAACGACATTTTTTTCGTAAGATGGCAGGAATGCTGTTTATCCAACTTCCGTTTTCTTTATTTTATATCTTGAGTTAACGCCATTTTCATTATATTGACAAAGGCAATATTAGTAACTGCTTTTTCGCTATTTCACTCGTTTAGATGACTTATGGGTAAATGCGAAGACTGATTGCCTGTGCATATTGCCTTCTGCACCATTTCGTCAGATTTATTTGTCTAAATGCGTACTTCCCTCTATAGTTTCTAATGTACTGGCGTTTGGGCTTCCGAATGTTCTGATCTCGGTAATCTATCGTTTTAACGGCATTAATTTTTTCTATCAATTCGCATATCGGAATAGCCGAATTAATAATTGTATATATCTTCCACTATCATTTTAGCGGAATAAAGAGATTCGAATAAAGAAAGATATAAATAATGAAATTTTGTGGAGTGAATTTAACTAGAATAAGAGTAATTTAAATGAAAAACTTTGGTTTATATTTTATAATATTCTTTATTGGTAATAACGAACAAAGCTGTAAAAGCAAAAGAAGGAGCAAAACTGACCATAGTAGTCCTTGCATGTGGGACAAGAAGAGATGATGGTCAAATGAACGTAGTGGGTGGAGAGAGGGTAATCCTGGGCTTTAGCGTCCGAAATTATTTACATTGCATGAGCGATGAAAACATTTTATAGTAAAACTCGAACTAGAAGTTGGAAGATTGATGAAAATATTCACGAAGCTAGAAGCTGGATAATCGATTAAAATATAACTGAAACTAGAAGTTGGATGAACGATGATTATTTATTGTATATTGTATTAGAACGTTTCAATGAAAATAATTTCGGACGCTAAAACCCAGGATTACCGGAGAGAGTTAGCTGAGACCAGCTCACAGATGATGTTACAGAGATAGGGTGAGGTTACAGATGAATACCTGTTGTAGGTGCACCCGGGGGCTCGATGTATAGCTGGTTTTGCGTTATCTCCCCAGCGAGGCACTACTTGGTGGTGGTGTTTTTGTATATCGTGGACGCTAGTGTCTGCTTCGCTCCACACTATCGACACATCTTAGGTCATCTTTGGATTGTAATCCATTGATTGGGTTTCAGGTATTTTAATCACCTGCCACTGTTGCCTCTTGTTATCTGTACAGGGTTTTGCTTATAAACAACTTTTATATTGTCAATGACACTTAACACCATCTAGGCTAGCATACAGAGCGCCAGTTTGTATTTTCTGTAGTTGTGCTATATCAATTCTTTAATTACTATTCCAAAAACAAACTGCAATGCACAGCAAATCTTTGTATATGAAGGAAATGTGAATTTCTCAAGTATTTAAACACATGAAAACACAAAAAGACCAGTCAGTTGGTACAGCCTGGGGTTGACTGGAGTTAAAATATGTCTGCCAGAAACTACATTGCATCAGATGCTAGGTTATAGGTTCTTCAGAAGGATAGTTTCTTTTTTCCATGTCAGTGCCTTGAGCATATGTTGGTTGTGCCCATCAGTACCAGGTAGATTTTTCAGTATTAAACCCTGTCACAATAAATTAACACCAAATTCACAGAAGAACTTTCAAAATATGTTGTAAAGACATATGATCAGGACTATAAGTTATTAAATTTAGAAGTTGTCCACCTAATTTCCAGTAAGACATTCAGCACACACACATGAACAGTGAATGCTTTGTGCGTGGTAAATCACAAACTATTGTCCACTGAATATTGCCTGGTGTGGAAGTAGGAGTTGAAGGCATCTTTGAAAATTAACGCAACTGAAATTATAGGACACACCAATTATGTTTTTGTGATTTACCCCTATGTACAAATTATACAGCAATAGCAAAATTCTATTTACCAGGTAATTTAATAAATGTAATGTAATAAAACATTTACAGAGCGCTTCTTAAGAACCTCTCAGAGGCGCTAGACACGTGCCATCAGTCTGTGAATAGATGCGTTTTTAGCAGCCGAGTAAATGTGAGGAAGTCTTTAACGAGGATAGTGTCACAAAGTGGGAGTGGATGGTGCTGCCACAAACAAGCCCCATTGTGAACACATTGCAGTACGAGACCGTGGAACAATCAGGTTCTTCTTTGCAGCCAATCGAAGCATCCGATGCCACGGCTGTAGCGAGACTGGCTGACACAAAGGTGTCATGATATGAGTTGTCAAATAGTTGACATTTCAAAGTTTCGTTAAATGCCTTCTGAGGCTGCGGTCAGGTGATTGTAAAATCACTCAAAAAATTTAAATACTGAAGAAAAAGTTCTGAAATTTGCCCTGTAATGCTTATTAAAACACGTGGTTTAAAATTCCTCCACTATTCTAAGATTTTCAAATGGAATTCATTAGTGTAGTTGAGCGAGAATGAACTCTTGGTATCAGATAAATGGTGAAAAATCTGACATTTGGTGGTTGTAGAAATGTTCTTTTACTATTTTGAAGGTCTGAAGATGCAGGCGACATATCATCCAGAGGGAAAACGGTATGAATGTGAATATTGTGACAAGAAGTTTGCAAAGAATGCGTTTCTCATAGTACACTTAAGAAACCACACTGGAGAAAAACAATACAAATGCAGTTTCTGTCACAAGGATTTTGCATGGGCGGCTTATCTGGAATCACATAAAAGAATTCACACTGGAGAAAAACCTTACAAATGTGAATTATGCTGGAAAGGGTTTTCTCATTGCTCGAATCTTAAAACCCATGTAAGAAGACATGGGGGAGAAAAACCATACAAGTGCGATGTATGTCACAAAGCATTTTCTGAAAAGCATTCTCTGGTCTACCATACTAGAACCCACACTGGAGAAAAACCATACCAATGTGAATTATGTAGCAAAACATTTACAAATAGTGGGTCTCTCAAAATCCACTTAAGAACTCACAGTGGAGAAAAACCGTATGAGTGCAATTTATGTCACAAAGCATTCGCTGTGAAGAAAACTCTGGTCAATCATACAAGAACCCACACTGGAGAGAAACCGTACATATGCAACTTGTGTGATAAGGCATTTAGAAAGAAATATCATATGGAACTCCATAAATATATCCACACTGGGGAGAAACCATACAAATGTAATATTTGTAGTAAAGGCTTTACACTGAAGTCTAATCTGGAACTTCATAAAAAAATCCACACTGAGAAAAAACCACATGAATGTAATTTTTGTAATAAAACATTTACACGGAAGTGTGAACTCAAACAGCATATGACAATGCACACTGGAGAAAAACCCTACTGTTGTCAATTTTGCAAGAAATGTTTTTCACAGAGTTTTGATCTTGTTGCACATACTAGAACACACACTGGAGAAAAACCATACAAGTGCAATTTATGTACGAAGGCATATATATGGAGCAGCGGCCTCAAAACGCACATGGTAACCCACACTGGAGAAAGACCATACAAATGCAGTTTCTGTCAGAAGGATTTTGCATGGGCGGCTGATCTGGAATCACATAAAAGAATTCACACTGGAGAAAAACCTTACAAATGTGAATTATGCTGGAAAGGGTTTTCTCATTGCTCGGATCTTAAAGCCCATGTAAGAAGACACAGAGGAGAAAAACCATACAAGTGTGATTTATGTGACAAAACATTTTCTGGAAAGAGCACTCTGGTCAACCATACGAGAACACACACTGGAGAAAAAGCATTCCAATGTGAATTATGTAGCAAAACATTTATACATAGTGGGTCTCTCAAAATCCACTTAAGAACTCACAGTGGAGAAAAACCATATGAGTGCAATTTATGTCACAAAGCATTTGCTGAGAAGAAAACTCTTGTCAATCATACAAGAACCCACACTGGAGAGAAACCGTACATATGCAATTTGTGTGATAAAGCATTTACAAAGAAGTATCATGTGAAACTTCATAAATATATCCACACTGAGGAAAAACCATACAAATGTAATATTTGTAGTAAAGGTTTTCAACAGAAGTCTAATCTGAAACTCCATAAAAAAATCCACACCGGGGAAAAACCATACGAATGTAATATTTGTAATAAAGCATTTACACAGAAATGTCAACTCAAACAGCATATGAGAGTGCACACCGGAGAAAAACCCTACAGTTGTCAATTTTGCAAGAAATGTTTTTCACGGAGTATTGATCTTGTTGCACATACTAGAACACACACTGGAGAGAAACCGTACAAGTGCAATTTATGTACGAAGGCATATATATGGAACAGAGGTCTCAAAGCGCACATGGTAACCCACACTGGAGAAAGACCATACAAATGCAATTTGTGTAATAAGACATTTCCCCATAACTATCTTCTTTCACGCCATGTAAAAACTCACACTGGAGAATAGCTATGCATGTCAAAATATGTAATAAAATGTTGTCTTTGATTGGCAATCTTCGTCTTCATGCAAGAAAACACCTTGAATAAATACGATGTAAGTAAAGTGTGTAAGAAAGAATTTGCTTGACATTATGATATCAAGCTACATTTGAGCATCTTTCTTCTTTCTTCTCATCAGTCAGTGATCTGACAAAGAGGCCTTTACGAAACTTCTCCAAAGTTATTTGAGCATACACGGTGGATAAAAACCATATAAATGTGAGACATGTAGCAAGGCATTTACAGATAGCAGGAGGCTCAAATACCATTTAATAATCCACACTGGGGTAAAAGTGTACGAGTGCAATTTGTGTTTATCATCTACAATGCCATTTGACAACCCACAATAAGCATAAACCGCACAAGCTTGGACCCTTTTAAAGCACTTTTGATTGCAGCAGTCATCTGAATAAACATGGAAAGTTAACATATGGAAAAAATACATGCAGAGCAATGCATTGAGCTTGACAAGTAAAACACACTGTGGGATTTGTTTGTGCAACAGATTTAACCCATTGAATGAAGGTGACAGCCAGATTGATGATAAAGATTTCCTAAGAATAGAAAAAACTATGAATCTGAATGGCGTTATAGACCAAGAATGTAGAGATCAGGCAACAACTGGCAGTGATAGAATTATTTAGTGTTTAGACCATTTGGTTGTGAAATGTTTGAAATGAACCGAATTCAGGGAACATTGTTTTCGTCACTTCTGGGATGCTTCCATGGAAAGACGTATTTCTTGAACTATTTGAGATGCATCTGCTTAGTTACTTCTCTTGAGAAAACAGTTGCAGCGGAAACAGTTTAGGCTCTTTGTGTAGATTTATTAAATTCGCATATTAACACTTGTATTTACACTCTCCAATGGATACTGATGGAATGTGCAAGGGACTGTCATTACATGAGAAAGTTTCCTCTGGGCTTCTGGATATTTAGGCATCATATACAAGTGAACATTTTTTCATACAATCTACATTTTATATTGGAGTGGTTATTTTGATAACTGTGTCGTTACTTTGTGGCTATGAAACTTACAAATACATGAATTAATTACTCATGACAGTTTAGGAACACTAAAAAGTTTAGCACCTAATAATAAATATCAATATAAGGCTTTGTTCATGAAATTCAGTCGCTCTACATCTAACATTCAGTGTTGGTGACTTTGGTTTGTGTACATGTCATGGATGTGGAAATACGTGTGTCTCAGTGCGTGTGCATGTGTGTGTTACGTGTATTGAGTGTGTATCTGTGTGTGTATTTCATGGTTCTACTGTAACAACAACTCATTCCTTCACCAAGAACAGTTCTAGTTTAAAAGTATGCGACCTACAGTTTTTGACTAATCATATGTGACAAAGTGGCAATAAATTGTAATTGTAACCTATAATGCTATTCTAAAGCTTAGCACAAAGAATCCGCTTATTCATGAGTGCTGTGTCATATCAGTCCAGAGATCGATGTCCATTGTAGGACTGAGTCCGGTTGCCAGAGAAACCACAGAGGCAGAATAGCTGTTACCGGGGTGGTTTTGTTGAGGATGAGAAATCCTGGAAGGCATTGGAGCAAGATTCACACGACAACCCGTAAAATTACTAGAGAAAAATCCTGTAAGTGAAATTTCTGTGATAAGACATTTGCCAAGAAATTATGTCAGGCACGCTATACAAAAACTCACACTAGACTAGAGTAAAGCCATATACGTACACATGGGGAGGGGGATAGACGAGGGGTAACACTATTGCTCGAAGAACATTAAGATCTTGAAAGACGTTGTTTGATACATACACGTAATCTCCCTCTGTAGGTTGACTCAGCCTTCCACTGAGTGGTTAAAGTGGTTTGGGTGAGCAGTGGGAACGCCAAAGAAGAGTTTCATCAGAACGCATGCGTGAGCAGTGGGAACGCAAACAAAGAATTTCGAGAGTAGTGGGAACGCCGTTCCCAACCCCACTTTAACCTCTGCTTCCACTCCCTATGGGCAGATGTAAACTGAGCGGGCGCCTAACATGCTGCCAAGACGTGTGTTCTATAAAAAAGTTTTGATAATTGTCGGCCCTACTGTCATAATTAGGCTATGTTTCAAAACTGTCAATGCTACATGCTGCGGTTTGTCAGTGAGCTTGTCAATAAACGAATATTATTACGACAGTTATGATTGGCAGTCTTCGTCTTAATCCACTCTAGAGAAAAACAATATAAGGCACTTCATGTGACCCATACGAGTTCTATTTCTATTATAGGTGTCTCATTATTATTCGGCTTTTAAGTCAAATTACTGCCTCAAATTTGAGCTCAGTCCATCACTATTTGATATATATCGACTTTATTTCTCTGTCATATTATAAGACTAATTTTCAGCTTTTAACATGAACAGAGATTATAAAATTCATTCCTTTCCAATGTTTTTATGAAGTACATACAAAAACTACATATTGATATATTTGAATGAATTAGGGAATTTTCCTATCACGTAGTATATAGTCAAAAGGTGGTACCAAACCCTAAACAATGACTCCTCCAGGCGCCAGGTCACACGATTTCGAACCATTAAGTCAAAGCGGTAATTATATTATGCTGCTGTAACGCCTTGCAGCAGACCAGGAGCCAATTCCAAAACTTATACTGCTGATCCCTTAGGCCCTATTTGGCACCATCAGAGGTAGCCTAACACTGCACCGCGACGGAGAAAAGGAGTGCGTAACGAATCCATAATCGGCAGTTATAACAAATGTAAAGTATCTAAAATTGCTTGTATGATTTACTTTGTTACAAGCAAAAGAACTTCCAGGTTTATTACTTTGTAGAAGGCATTA
Source organism: Allolobophora icterica (assembly GCA_963556255.1). NCBI lineage: Eukaryota > Metazoa > Annelida > Clitellata > Crassiclitellata > Lumbricidae > Allolobophora > Allolobophora icterica. The sequence goes on from OY744613.1 coordinate 40,837,851, forward strand.
AAATCATCACAGTTTGATAAGTTGATCAAAGTTAAACTAAGAACGCTATATTTAATCGCAAGAGGACAGGCTGTGACATAATCCACCTTCTACTTTTTGCAATTACCTCTTTTGAACGCCATTTTTAGCTATGTATATAAATTATTCGTTTATTCAGTTTTCGCATTGACATAGAAAACGGTTCATAAATTTTATTTTAACAGGCTACGGTGTAACGCGCATGTTTGATAAGGTACCAGAAATGGTAATAGTTTATGATAGCACATGCTAGACATTTCAGTTTTTAAGATTGTCACAACATAATTGAAATCCTACGTATAGAAGAATTTTTAAGTTATGCTGTACACATTAATTATTGGACGAAATGTCCACGTTCGTTTTAGCGTAATTAATTATTGGAAGCTGTATTAGCGATGAAAATACTAATCTAACTGGAAGCTGGATTAGCGATGAAAATATAAGTCAAACTGGAAGCTGGATTAGCGATGAAAATGGAGATCAAACGAGAAGCTGGATGTGCAAAGAAGGTAATCCTCCACGTTACGTGCGTTCATTATATGTACACTCTTATAGTGGCAATTGTGATGACTGATGAAAATATAACTCAAAATAGAAGTTGGATGATTGATGAAAATAGTATTGAAACTAGAAGCTGGATAAATGATGAAAATATTACATAATAAACGGAAACTAGGAGTTGGAATTGCGATGAAACTGTATCGTTTAACGCCGATAATTATCATTGCCGTGGATGAGCGATGAAAACATTTCATAGTAAAACTTGAAATAGAAGCTGGATTTGCGATGAAAATGAGCTAAAAGTGGAAGCTGGATGGATGAACGATTAAAATGTGTAATATTAAACTGAACTAGAAGCTGGAACGTGGATTAAATAATTATTTACGCTATTCATTTTTCCGAAATCCTGCCAATAATTAATTACGCTAAAGCGTACGTTTACTTTAATGTGTTCCTTTTGTTTGCTTTGCACTTTGAGCGTGCTATAATTATTTAATGTTCAGTTACTACACGGTGAGTCATAAAAAAACGTGTCCCTGCATATTTTGCTATAACTTCCTCAGATATAAGTTTAGGTCAAATAAATTTTACGTAAAGGTAGAGGAGTTATTAGAGAGCATTAAGAAACTTAAAGTTTAAGTTCAAATTGACATCCTTGGGCATCCACGCATGCGCAAAGACGCATACACCGCTGCTTGACTGACTTCAATGATGCGCTGATCCAATTCGTCCCATTCCTCCAAAACTCGATGACGCAACTCGTTGACATCATTTATTCAATATCTGTACACCTTTTCTTGCACGACACTCCATATTTTATACTCTACCGGATTTAAATCAGGTATATTAGGTGGCCACAAAATAGGCGGAATGAAATCAGGTGTTTAAGTTTGCAGTAACTCAAAAGTCTCATTGTCAACCGTTCTGGCCGTTAGCGGGCGGCCTCTACCTGGTCGACGATAAAAAAAGATCCAGTTTTATCGATCTTTGAAAGGAGAACATCACATCTACCATGAATCAACTCTATATCTGAAAATTCCTTTAAAAAACGTTTCGCACCGTCATTTTTTATTCTTTTGGGGTTATGAAATGTTTATTTTCCTCGGTAAACACCATTTTTCCGAGGGTTGTCGTGACATAATTATAGTTTAGGCGGGTTCGGCTTCTTATAAAAAATAATTTATACCGCACTTAGCTGGACTATCAAGCTTCATTATTATGAAGTTTCATTAAAATTTATGGTTATATGAATGAATTATTTTAAGTTATGTAGGGACACGTTTTTTAATGACTCACCGTGTATTACAATCACAAGTGACATTCGTTTGATATTGTATGAAATTTAACTTGGATATATGTAGTGCAATAGTGATTGCTAGTGACAAAGAGATTAGAGAGACCAGAAAATGCATCAAGCGTACCTGGATATTAATTTTAGGAAATGCTGCTCAATGAATGTTGCACGATTTATAAGAATGCTATTAAGGCACACTTGAACATTTCGAAAGCTGAAGTTATAGGAAATCGACAAATAATATTTGTTTGATCTGGGATGGGGAGATGGTTGGATGGTAACACGCTGGCACGAAGATCAGAAGGACACAGGTTCGATACCCGCTATAGCCCCACAAGGTAAACTCAGTCTTCCATTCCATAGGTGGCGACGGTAAAATGAGCAGGACATATGAGTGCCTTGCAGGCTGCCATACAGTTAAATTCGACTACCGTTAAACTTGTTAATATGTGTTACTATTATATCATGTAATCTTACTGCATACTTGTCAGTTTGAATTAATAAACGAATATTGTGTTATTATTATTACACAAATAATAATAATAATTACAATAATTTTTCCAAATCCTGAGGGATCCTTGATACCTTGGGTAAAAAAATAATTATAATAATATTCTTTATTGTTTGAAACTGACAGATGCAGTAAGATTACATTGAAACATGGCAGTAGGAAAATCAAGATCTTAATTACACACACAGTTTGGCAGCCATGCAAGGCGCCGCCCTAGAGCTATTAAAACGCTCATTCTATCTGGACTAACAGTTGTTAAGAAATATATTGTCATATACTGGACATCCGTTCACATCCCACAGATCTTTTAAATGCCTTCTGAGTGCGGATCACCATTACTTACTGTAAAATTTGTGTGAATAGACTTCAGAGAAATAATAAGGCCTTGCACATTATTTATTCTAGTTATATGATGTTTTTTCCCCGTATTGAAGGTCTGAAGATGCAAGCAAGAAACCAACACCAGGAAAAACCATACAATTGTAAGTTTTGTGACAAAGTATTTCCGAAGAAGGACAATCTGACATGCCATACAAGAACACATACTGGAGAGAAACCGTATACTTGTCAGCTTTGCAAAAAATGCTTTTCAGACCCTGGTGATCTTGTCAAACATAAAAAAATCCATACTGGAATAAAACCGTACAAGTGCAATTTATGTGAGAAAGCATTTACAGAGAGTAACAATCTCAAGATGCACATAACAACCCACTCTGGAGAAGGAGCATACAAGTGCAATTTGTGTAATAAGACATTTGCCCACAAGTTATATCTGGCATGGCATGTAAAAACTCACAATGGAGAAAAAACATACCTGTGCCAGTTGTGCAACAAAACGTTTCCACTCTTTGGTCATCTTCGTATTCATGCAAGAATCCACACTGGAGAAAAAATATATAAATGTGAGACATGTAAAAAGGCATTTACAGGCTGGAGTCGTTTCAGATGCCATTTAAGAACCCACAATGGAGAAAAACCATATAAATGTGAATCATGTAACAAGGCATTTGCAAGCTCTAGTAATCTCAGACTCCATTTTAAGAACTCACACTGGAGAAAAACCATATAAATGCCATTTGTGCTACAAAACATTTTCAAGGAGTCATCATCTCAAAGGCCATTTGAGAACCCACAAAGGACACAAACTACTCAAGCATGGATTCTCTCATAACATTTATGATTGCAGTAGGAGTCTGAATGAGCATGAAAAGATCAAACCTGTAGAACAATCAGATCAAAGTGTTGTATTGAACATGACAGGGAAGAGACATTTTGGAAAGAAATTTCATAACAGATTTAGCACATTGACTCAAGATGACAACCATTTTGATGATAAGGATTTCTCTGCAATACAAACTATGACAGTCCTTCCATCTAGTTATTGTGAGAAGTCAAGTTCAGACGAAAACCAGCATTCTGGAGATCACTCGTCAGCTTGTGGTGATCTGAATCATTTATTTTTCAGAGCTTTTGGTTGTGGAGTGTGCGATGAAATGTTTGAAATCGAAACGGAATTCATGGGACACTGTTTGCGTCACTTCAGTGAAGGTCCGCCGAAAGATACATTTCTAGAGTTGTGTAGTTAGACATTTTTCGGATCATTGACAAACAGGTTATCGCTCATTTCGCAGTGATCTGGGTGATAGGCAATTCAATGTACATGTGCAAGTGTCACACACCTGTTTAACTGGGTAGTGTTGATCCTTGACTTGCATTCCGTTTGCAACAAAAATAATTCCCTGTACAGAAGAATGCTGCTAATAAGTTTCTTTTGGCTGTCCTGGCACCAGTTTTTGGTAGTAGACTACTTGGATTTTCTTCACATTATCTAGAGTTCTTTAATTATGCTTTTTTATATTGAGAACACAATGGACACTTACAGTAGAAATTAAATAGCGGTTACAGTTAACCTTGGTGTTTACAGACGTGATGAAGTAGGCTACATACTGATGTTTTACTACATGTAATTTAAAATGTTGAGCATAGCGATATGAATATCCGCTAAAATGCAACATTGCATACATCTGAAAAAGATGTTTTATGTGTATGCCATTTTTTCATTGTAGCTATGGAATATAATTTATTTTGTAAGCACAGTAGCCAGTTCACTGTGCAGTTCTGTCAATTTCATAATATAGACTTTCACACTAAAAGACGCCAAATGGTAATTATTGTCCTCTGGAGAATGATGGGGTGTATAATTAAGTCTATCACCATACCATAGAGTTTCTTTGAGGATATTAAAACATAATTTACCAATTAAAGTGTTATTGTTTTCACGTAATCTTGAGTTATTTCGATGGTTTTACTTGTATTGTTGTCAGAAAAACTTTGGAATGTCACGAAACATTTAGTCAGTTTTACGCAGTGATGTAGCCTAGTTGAGTCCATCTAAGCCAAGTCCATCTAAGCCGAATCGAGTTCAGAGGTGCTCGAGTCCAAGTCCGAAACCTGACAGTCCAAGTCCGAGCCCGCGGAAACTTGGTTTGGGGTCGGACTCGAGTCCTTGGCCAGACTTGAGTGCTACACCACTGATAATTAGAACTATGCTGCTTTAACACTTCAGCGACGAGCATGTAGGCCTACTAAAAATGTCTGGGAAACCAATGCAGCTTGTCTTAAATAGTATTAACCCCTTGCAGCCGACCAGGAGCCCCTTCTATGAGGATGACTTAAGGTCCAAAAAAGCATTAAATAGTCACAGTTCGATAAGGTGATTAAGTGTGAATAAGAACGCTGCTTATTCGCAAGACACAATCCAACTTCCACTTAATACAACTCTTATAAAAATCCATTGAGAACCTGACAAAGGAAATGGTTAGTAAATTTTATTTTCATTGCTACTCTGGTATTTACGATGTATAGCGACTGAAACATTCATTTTTCTGTTTCAAGCTCGCAATATAAACTTAATTTCACGGTAAAACAAACGAGTGAGATCACACACATTCGCGGTTCAACTAAATGCAGTCAGAGAATAGTTGGTAATACTGCAAACGGCGGTCCCAAATTATAACATTAAATAAATCCTGGGTTTGAGCGATGAAAACATTTCTTAGTAAAAGTCAACTAGAAGTTGGAAGATTGATGAAAATCTAGCTTACACTAGAAGTTGGATCATCGATGAAAATGTTACATAATCAAACTCAAACTAGAAGTTGGATTGCGATGAAAATATATCGTTTTAAGCGCCGATATCATTGCCGTGCACGAGCGATGAAAAGTTTTATAGTAAAACTTAAACTAGAAGTTGGAAGAGTGATGAAAATCTACCTCACACTAGAAGTTGGATTATCGATGAAAACATAACTGAAACTAGAAGTGGGATCAGCGACGATTATTTTTTATGCGCTATACCAATTTTATAATTTGGGACCGCCGTTTGCAGTATTACCGAATAGTTATTACCGGACAGTTCAATTAAGACTCTAGGCAAGTTAAAGCTAAATTGCTTCAAAATCTTAAACTTAAAGGAAGGAAATGTGCCTCTCCCTGTGAAGAAATTTTTTGAAATATGGAAACGATTTGGTGAGCGTTTAAGCTATTGAAATGACGGAATAATCCATTTCTGATGCATCAACTATGCTAAAATTTAGTGCAAAATTAATGTGTTTTTTAAATCCAGGTCAAGCAAAGAGAAAATACTTAAATTTCAAAGTGAAATTTTGTTTCAGTTGTAGTCTACACTCTACAGCATTAAAAATATGTCACAAGTACCTTCTGGAGGTGAGTACACGACGTCTAGAGGTGAGTCTACGAAAAAAATTTGGTGAGACAGTATATATGGTGTCTAGATTAGAGGCGAGTACACGCTCTAGGCCTATATAGGGCCTACCCGCGTGCACATATCCATATCCCAATATGTAGGCCTACAGCAGTTCATAAATATGTTCACCTGGAGATTTAGATGCACCTTTTCAGTACCTGATATCGACGTTTCGCTGTTTCTTACAAACCTAACAAAACTATCATTTTATTATTAATTATTATAAATCAGAAATAATAAATTAGCAACAAAATAATAATAACAACAAAATAATAATAACAACAAACTAATAATAATACGACAACAGAATACTATAATACGATAACCTAACAAAAGAAACGTCCTCTTAGACTTAGGTCATCATTCTGAAACCAGTTTTGTACCCCAGACTACAAGAGCAACTAGGCCTAACGAGCTACAATTTCCCCGGACAGACAATGAATGAGTGAATGAATACTCGTTTATTGAACAGTGAGCTAACATTGAGCAACTAGAACAAGCTGCATGGGTTATGGTCTCACGACCAGCAAATTAGCGTCAGTAGACCTAGGCATTCTTGTAGAGAATACGGGTTATAAAATTGTTATCGTCTTTTTCGTGTAGGTCTATGGTAAATTTATGCGGTCTCGCTCGAAGGTTGACAATAACTTATAAGAAGGTTATACAAAAATAGCTTAAGAATGTTATCGCAAATTTAACGTATTGAAAATTATGTGTAATATTTACTTTGTCACAAGCAAAAGTTGTTTCCTTTTTAATACTTCGTTAAAAGTACAATCATAACTATTTTAATATTTACAGTTTAATACCGGTACTTACAGGCTACAGTTTTCTGGATAAAGCAAGACCTCTGCCACCTGGTCAAGTTGCCACCAATCCACGTGGCCCAAGAGGGGGAGGAATATGCATTTTCTACAAGAATCATCTTCAAGCATCTTCAAAGGACACTGGTCATTTTATTACTTTCGAGCACCTTTCATCCTACTTCACCTTCAAAGACCTGCATCTACTCATCACTGTAATTTACTGTCCCGGCTCGATGGCTATCACTTCAACCTTTTTCGAAGAATTTTCATCCCTACTCGCTACGCTGTCAAAATACACCTGTCATCTTCTTATATTGGGAGACATTAGGGCCTAATGTAAGATTCGATCAACCTCAACATTCGAACACCAAACACGTGGCTCGTCTACTATCAGCTCATAACCTTTTTCAACTCCTACTGGAACCTACTCACAACTTCTGCCACACCGTCGACGTGGTCATTTCACGGTCTTCTTCTTTAGTTGAAAACATCGACATCTCACCGCCAGCATACTCGGATCACTCCATCATCCATTTCACAATCACCACTCAATCTCCTCCTAGAATCTACCACAAGATAGAAAGAAGATCGTTTGCCAGCTTTGACTTATCTGCATTTCGAAACGACCTTCAAGACTCAGAACTCTATCAGATATCACTTCAACGGAATACGCATCTAACCGCCGAATACCTGTTCGACCTCTACGACTGCACAATGGAAGAACTTCTCAACACTCATGCTCCCCTTCGTAAAGTGACAATCCGCCTGAAAACTGATTGTCCGTGGTTTGATGCGGACTGTGCCAACTTAAAACGAAAAACTCGTCACCTCGAACGAAAGTACAAACGCTCTCCAAACGACGCACACACCATGATCTCCTTGAAATTACAACCTTGAAAGCAAAGGAAACTGTTTCAACATAAACGCTCAAGTTATCTGCGACAGCAAATCGAAGAAGCAGAGAATGATGAAAATGCCCTCTGGAAATCACTGAATTCCATCCTATCCCCGCCACTCACCACTGAATTTCCACTCACGCCTAATGAGCTTCTTGATCACTTTGCAACTAAGACCGAAGCTATTCGCCAATCAACTAAAGACGCCCCCAAACCTGACCTGATATCTAACCACCCAAACTTTCATGGTCTTACTGCCTTTGATGAGATCACCTTGCCCGAAGTTCACAAGCTTCTCAGTGCCTCGTCATCCAAGCATTGCGAACTGGACTCCTCCCCTGTCTAGATAGTTAAATCCCTTCGACATAAAATTATATTTGCCCCCATCCTAATCCTACTTATAAACTGCTCTCTTTCCACAGCAACCTTACCCACATCCCACAAGCGTGCCACTATTCGTCCTCGCATAAAAAAGCCAGGCCTTGACCTTTGCGATCCTTCTAACTACCGCCCAATATCTAATCTTTCATTTCTCTCTAAACTCGTTGATCGTGCTGTCCACCGTCAGCTTTCACACTACATTGAATCCAACTCTCTACTACCTCCTGTTCAATCTGGTTTCCGCCGCCTCCACTCCACTGAAACTGCTGTCCTTAAAGTTTACAATGACATAATCATGGCCCTTGATTCTGGCCTCATCACTGCCCTCTTGCTACTGGATTTTAGTTCTGCTTTTGATTGTGTTGATCACTCTATTCTTTTACAAATACTTGAATCACAGTTTGGTGTTATGGCCTCTTCTCTTCTCTGGATTGCTAATTTCTTGGCAAACCGAACACACTTAGTACGCCTTGGTACAAAGACTTCAAAGTGCTTTAATATTCTTTTCGGTGTCCCTCAAGGTTCAATTCTTGGTCCCCTTTTGTTTATCCTTTAGGGCCTACACCTGAAATATTATTCACATTGCTCCTAAACACGGCATCCTCATACACCTTTACGCTGATGATACACAGCTATACATTAAACTTGCCACCAAGGACATTGATAACGCAAAGTCCCGCTTAATCATCTGCTTCACTGAAATTCAAGCTTCTTGGTGCGCATCTATGCGCCTCAAATTAAATGCCTCTAAGACAGAGCTCATCTGGTTCACCCGCCATCCGAGGTCTAGCTCAGACATACTCCACTCTGTAGGCTACTTAACCTTGCCCCAGACTGTTCTATTAAACCTGCTGAAATTGTTCGAGACCTTGGTGTCCTCCTAGATAGTACACTTTCTATGAAAAATCAAATCTCCTCCATAACCAAATCCTGTTTTTCCATCTTAGACGTATACGGCAAGTTAGGAAAAGCCTAAGCGAGAAGTGTCTTCGCACCCTTGTCCAGGCCCTAGTCATTTCCAGACTAGACTATTGAAACTCAGTCCTTTATGGCCTTCCTGCATCTACTCTTCAACCACTCACCACTGTTCTCCATTACGCTGCAAAGCTTGTCAAAAATCTCACTCCCCGGGACCACGTCACTCCGACTCTTCGTGAACTGCACTGGCTTCCCATACAAGCTCGCATTAACTTCAAGATCTGTCTCCTAATGTATCGAGTCTACACAAACTCATCTCCTCTATACGTCTCTTCACTGGTTACTCCATGTTGCTCTCTTCAAGCCAGACGAGGACTGCGATCATCATCTCAAGGTGACTTTGCCATCGCTCGTTCATTCAGAACATTTGGAAATCGAGCATTTTCATTAGCCGGACCGACTGAATGAAACGAACTTCCGGACTTCATTCGCACATCCTCGTCACCTTCGACCTTTAAATCTAATCTTAAAACCTACCTGTTTAAGATGTACTATGACTAGTGTTTTTACTGTTACGCGCTTTTGTGCTAGATGTCTTTTTGTTTAGCCGCGTTATAAATGCCAGATTATTATTATTATGATTATTATAAAAGTTTAATCTCGAACACTGGGTTTAATCGCAAGAGGACAGGACGTGACACTATGTTACTTCCACTCATAAAATTTTACTTTTATTGAACGCCATTTTTTAAGGAAGGCATCAGACACCTATGGCGTTGAGCCCATGGTTATTGAATGAATGAATGACTTTTTTTTTTACCTCAAACAGGATATGGTTCGTTATTTCTATCTTCATTGCTTTTATGGTATTTAGGAGCTATTTACTTTCGTTCATTTATTGCAAACTGAGACAATTATTTTTATGTTTCATTCCCATAGTATAAACTTAATTCGACAATGCAACATATTAAAGAGTGCTGTATAGTACGTTGTGGCGTGCATGATCGACAATAGAAGTTCAGCCTACACTATAACCCATTGTGAAGAATATAATTTTAGTCTATGCTGTTGGACTTGAACCCTTTCTCATTTGAAGTCGGTAATCCTGGGTTTTAGCGCCCGAAATTATTTACAATGCATGAGCCATGATAACATTTCTTAGTAAAAGTTAAACTAGAAGTTGGAAGATTGATGAAATTATTACTGAAACTAGAAGCTGGATCATCGATGAAAATATTACACATAATAAAAATTAAACTAGAAGTTGGAATTGCGATGAAAATATATCATTTTAGCGCCGATGTCATTGCCGTGGATGAGAGATGAAAACATTCCATAGTAAAACTTAACTAGAAGTTGGAAGATTGATGAAAATATAGCTCAAACTAGAAGCTGGATGATCGATGAAAATGTAACTGAAATTAGAAGTTGGATGAACGATGATTATTTATTGTATTAATATTTATTTTATTATAAGGTTTCAATGAAAATAATTTCGGACGCTAAAACCCAATTTACCTTGAAGTCTTCCATACATTGTATTTTCATATCCGAGGAGGAGTGGTGACACGGGTCTTTGGAGTAGCCTCAGAAGTTTTTCACTGGTGGCTCTTTGATCTGTGCTAGGGTTTTGGCCATTGTAGTCCTTGCTCGTGGGACAAAGAAGATATGGCAGTCAAGTAAGCATAGTGGGTGGATAGAGGTACCTGAGACCAGCACACAGATACACATTACAAAGACAAGATGAGGTTACAGACGAATACCTGTTGTACGTGCACCCGGCGGCTCAACGTTTAGGTGGTCTTGTGTTATCTTCCCAGCAAGGCAATACTTGGCAGTTGTGTTTTTGTATATCATGGATGCTAGTGCCTCCTTTGCTCCACACTATCGATGCAGCTTAAGTCATCTTTAGATGGTAATCCTTTGATTGGGCTCAGGTATTTTCATCACCTGCCACTGTTGCGTCTTGTTATCTGTACAGGGTTTTGTTTGTGAACAACTTTTATAATTACTGTCTTTGACACTTAGCACCATTAGGCTAGCATACAGAGCACCAGCTTGTATTTTCTTGTAGTTGTGCTATATAAATTTCTAATCACAATTACAAAACAAACTGTAATAGACCACAAATGGTCTGCAAAGCTTTGTGTGTGACGGAAATGTGAATTTCTTAAGTATTTTAACACAATGAAAATACATAAAGACTAGTCATTTGGCACAACCTGGGATAGAATGGAGTTAAAATTACGTTTGCCAGGAACTGCAGTGCACCAGATGCTAGACCATAGGTTCTTCAGAAGGGTAGACCTGTGCTTTTTTCATGCCAGTACTTAAGGATATGTCAGTTGTGCACGTCAGTACCAGGTAGATTATTCAGTATTCAACCCTGTCACAATAAATTAATATCACGTTCACAGAAGAACACTTTCAAAATGTGTTGTAAAGACAAATGATCCGGTAAGAAGGGTAGGTGTTTTTTTCAACCTTTTTGACACCGTGGACCACCGTGTTGGGCTGTAAGTAATTAAACCTAGAGAGAAGTTGTCCACCTAATTTCCAGTAAGTAATTCAGTGCACACACATGAACAGTAAATGCTTTGTGCGTGGTAAATAACAAGCTATTGTCCACTGAATAATGTCTGTTGTAGAAGTAGAATGAGTTGAAGGCATGTTTGAAAATTAATGCAACTGAAATTATAGGACACAACAATTATATTTCTGTGATGTATGTATAAATTATACAGCAATAGAAAAAGTCCACTTACCAGGTGTTTTGATATGAGTTGTCATATATTTGACATTTCAAAGTTTCGTTAAATGCCTCCTGAGGCTGCTGTCAGTGATTGTGAAATCACTAAAACAAATTTTATATACTGAAGAAAAACTTCTTAAAGTTTCCATTTGATGCTCATTAAAACGCATGGTTAAAGTTCCACTATTCTAAGATTTTCAAATGGAATTCATTGGTGTAGTTGAGCGGGAATGAACCAATAGGTTCTCACCATTATTCTTTGAATTTGTGTAACCATTTTAAGTATCAGATAAATGGTGAAAAATCTGATGGTGGTTGTAGAATGTTCTTTTACAATTTTGAAGGTCTGAAGATGCAGGAAACATGTCATACAGAGGAAAGACAGTATGAATGTGAATATTGTAAGAAGAAGTTTGCATGGAATGCATTTCTCATAGTACACTTAAGAACCCACACTGGAGAAAAACCATACAAGTGCAATTTCTGTCACAAGGGGTTTGCACGGGCGGCTGATCTCAAATCACATAAAAGAATTCACACTGGAGAAAAACCTTACAAATGTGAATTATGCTGGAAAGGGTTTTCTCAATGTTCGAATCTTAAAGCCCACTTAAGAACTCACACTGGAGAAAAACCATACAAATGCAATTTATGTCACAAAGCATTCGCTGAGAAGAAAACTCTGGTCAATCATACAAGAACCCACACTGGAGAAAAAGCATACGAATGTGAATTATGTAACAAAACATTTATACGTAGTTCGTCTCTCAAAACCCACTTAAGAAATCACAGTGGAGAAAAATCGTATGAGTGCAATTTATGTCAGAAAGCATTCACTGAGAAGAAAACCCTGGTCAATCATATAAGAACCCACACTGGAGAGAAACCATACATATGCAACTTGTGTGGTAAAACATTTAGAAAGAAGTATCATATGGAACTCCATAAATATATCCACACTGATGAGAAACCATACAAATGTACTATTTGTAGTAAAGGCTTTACACTGAAGTCTAATCTGAGACTTCATACAAAAATCCACACCGAGGAGAAACCGTACGAATGTAATTTATGTAATGAAGCATTTACACAGAAGTGTCAACTTAAACAGCATGTGGGAATGCACACTGCAGAAAAACCCTACTGTTGCCAATTTTGCAAGAAATGTTTTTCACAGAGTGTTGGTCTTGTTGCACATAGTAGAACCCACACTGGAGAAAGACCATACAAATGCAATTTCTGTTACATGGAGTTTTTATGGGCACCTGATCTGGAATCTCATAAAAGAATTCACACTGGAGAAAAACCTTACAAATGTGAATTATGCTGGAAAGGGTTTTCGCAATGTACGAATGTTGAAGCCCATGTAAGAAGACACGAGGGAGAAAAACCATACAAGTGCGATTTATGTCACAAAGCATTTGCTGGAAAGAGCGGTCTGGTCTACCATACGAGAACCCACACTGGAGAAAAAGCATACCAATGTGAATTATGTAGCAAAACATTTATACATAGTGGATCTCTCAAAATCCACTTAAGAACTCACAGTGGAGAAAAACCGCATGAGTGCAATTTATGTCACAAAGCATTTGCTGAGAAGAAAACTCTGGTCAATCATACAAGAATCCACACTGGAGAGAAACCGTACATATGCAACTTGTGTGGTAAAGCATTTAGAAAGAAGTATCATATGGAACTCCACAAATATATCCACACTGGGGAGAAACCATACAAATGTAATATTTGTAGTAAAGGCTTTCAACAGAAGTCTAATCTGGAATTCCATAAAAAGATCCACACCGAGGAAAAACCATACGAATGTAATTTTTGTAATAAAGCATTTACACGGAAGTCTCAACTGGAACTGCATATGAAAATGCACACCAGAGAAAAACCCTACAGTTGTCAGTTTTGCAAGAAATGTTTTTCACAGAGTATTGGTCTTCTTGCACATACTAGAACACACACAGTTGGAGAAAAACCGTACAAGTGCGATTTATGTCACAAAGCATTCTCTGGAAAGAGCGGTCTGGTCTACCATACGAGAACCCACACTGGAGAAAAAGCATACCAATGTGAATTATGTAGCAAAACATTTATAAATAGTGGGTCTCTCAAAAGCCACTTAAGAACTCACAGTGGAGAAAAACCGCATGAGTGCAATTTATGTCACAAAGCATTCTCTGAGAAGAAAACTTTGGTCAATCATACAAGAATCCACACTGGAGAGAAACCGTATATATGCAACTTGTGTGATAAAGCATTTAGAAAGAAGTATCATATGGAACTCCATAAATATATCCACACTGAGGAAAAACCATACAAATGTACTATTTGTTGTAAAGGCTATACACTGAAGTCTAATCTGGAACTCCATAGAAAAATCCACACTGAGGAAAAACCATACAAATGTAGTTTATGTAATAAAGCATTTACACAGAAGTGTCGACTCAAACTGCATATGAGAGTGCACACCGGAGAAAAACCCTACAGTTGTCAGTTTTGCAAAAAATGTTTTTCACAGAGTGTTAGTCTTGTTGCACATACTAGAACACACACTGGAGAGAAACCGTACAAATGCAATTTATGTACGAAGGCATATACATCGAGCAGCGGTCTCAAAAAGCACCTGGTAACCCACACTGGAGAAAGACCATACAAATGCAATTTGTGTAATAAGACATTTCACAAAAAATTTGTGCTTGCAGGCCATGTGAAAACTCACACTGGAGAATAGCCATGCATATGTCAAATATGTAATAAAATGTTGTCTTTGATTGGCAATCTTCGTCTTCATGCAAGAAAATACCTTGAGTAAATACCATGTAAGTAAAGTGTGTGTAAGAAAGAATTTGCCCGACATTATGATATCAAGCAGCCAAGCTACATTTGAGCATACACGGTGGATAAAAACCATATCAATGTGAGACATGTAGCAAGGCATTTACAGATGGCAGGGGGCTTAAATACCATTTAATAATCCTCACTGAGGCTTATGAGTGGAATTTGTGTTCCCAAAGATTTGCGCTGAGTCATCATCTACAACGCGATTAAATTTTGATGACCCACAATGAAGATAAACCGCACAAGGTTGGACCCTTTAAAAGCACTTTTGATTGCAGCAGTCATCTGAATAAACATGGAAAGTTAACATATGGAGAAAATACATATAAAACCACTGCACTGAGCTTTGAGAAGCAAAACACACTGTGGGAGTTTTTTGCACAACAGATTTAACACATTGATTGAAGGTTAAGCCAGGTTGATTGATGATAAAGATTTCTGATGAATATAAACTATGAAAGACCTTGCATCTAAACGGCTTACAGTCTAGAGATCAGGCAGCAACTGGCGATGCTAGAAACATTTCGTTTTTAGACCATTTGGTTGTGCAATATTACGATGAAATGCTTGAAATTGAAACGAAATGCAGAGAACATTGTTTAAGTCACTTCTTGATGCTCTTTGGAAAGACACATTTCTTGAACTATTTTAAATGCATCTGCTTAGTTGCTTTCCTTGAGAAAAGAGTTTTGGCAAACAGTTTAGGCCTTTTATGTAGATTTGTTAATTTCATATTAATTGTGGGATGTGCAAGATTCTGTCATCACTCAAGAACGTTTCCTCTAGGTTTTCGTATATTCAGGCATCATATACAAATGAAATTTTTTAAACGCAATCTACATTTTAAATTGGAGTGGTTATTTGACAGCTGTGTAGTTACTTTGTGGCTATTAAAACAAATTTACATGAATTATTCGTGAAAGTGCGTGTGTGTGTTATGTGTATTTCCGTGTGTGTGTGTGTGTGTGTGTGTGTGTGTGTGTATGGGTGGGTGGGTGGGTGGGTGGGTGTGGGTGGGTTTGCATGTATTTCATGGTTCTACTGTAAACAGAATCATTCACCAAGAACAGTTCTAGTTTATAATATGTAACCTACAGTTGTTGACTGATCAATATGTGGCAACGATGATTGTAAAATGTAGTTGTAAACTCCACATTTCAATAGTGCTATTCTAAAGCTAAGTGCAAAGCACCAGCTTATTCACGAGCATTGCATCGTATCAAATGGTTTATCCAGAGATCGATGTCAATTAGATGTCTGACTCCAGTTGCCAGAGAAACCAGAGAGGCAGAGCAGCTGTTATGATGGTTTCACTGAGGATGAGAAAGCCTGGAAGGCAGGGGATCGGATGGATTAGGGTAGGAATTCTTGAAGAGGTGAGACTTCAAATTAGGGTGGAAGCCTGTGTGGTGATGTGTAGAGGAGCCTGAGGCAGATGACTGTGAGTGAGTGGCGGTATTGGTGGAGAAACTGAAAATATGTGGTATTCAGGGAGAAGTTCATTCCAGAATTGAGCTGCAGAGTGGGATATGGATCGGTTCAAGAACTTGAGGCAAGTAGTGACTGAGAGGACAGAAGATAATGTAGCAGAGTGTAGGTTAGACAAGACAACTTTGACTGTCAGAATTAATATTTACATTTTTACATTTGACAACTGATAATAAAGAAGTCTAACATTAAGATAACAAAACAGTTGGAAAAAAAATTAGGATTCTACACCATTTTACCATGTCAACTTATTACAAACACAGGACACCGGATTATCCAAAGGATACTAGGAAGTCAAGGAAAAAGAAATAGATATAATAACAGATACAACATAATACCTAGGTCTCTTATACATGTACCTCTTAAATTTGGTCATGAGTGATACAACCCAAAATCATTCGACGACCCCTGAAGCCTCTTATTCAGCTTATCGAGTCCACCTATAATATAAAAGAATAATAATCGGTAATAGACCATCCTATGTAAACAATTTCTGCACATCATTAGTTAGTACTATCAGTCACAATGATCATGATAGGCCTATTAATAATAGTAAATCAGATCGAAATTACCACAATAATAACAATGACAACCCTAATATTAGTAGCAATATTAATAGAACAAAAGGATACAAATAAAAAAATAAGAAAATAAAAAGAAATAAAAACAAATTCAGTACTGGGTTATATGAAATAACTTATAACTTACCTTAAATGATGCCGCTGTTGTACAAGATTTAATCTGGGATTAAGATTGCTGAAAGGGATATGAAGCTGATAGATATAGGATCTTTTATCTAGATTATGTGTGTGGCTCCGAGTTTTACATCCGGGACCTTCGCTGGTCAAAACATGGTCGCTTATAGCTGGCTTAACTAAATAAAAACACTTGTATCAAGAATAAAACGTTTTCAAGAATTTATAAACAGAATGTGTTCAAAGGAAGATTTTTATGATTGGAGTGATATTAATTTGGATGAACTTCTCGGTGACTATACGGATGAAGACGTGGACATAGACAGTAGGCCTACTAGTAGCAACGACAGTTCAGTGGACGAGGGCGAGATCGAGAAACCGGAGAGACACAGTAGGCCTAGTAAACGACCCAAAAATGTGGAATACGTGTTTGATTGCCCCATGTGCAGAAAGGTCTTGAAAAGTGTGAGCGGTTTTCGGGGTCATGTGATTAAACAACACCCATCTTTGGACCGAAGTGATTTCAGAGGTAAGTTTAGAAATTCTGTTATTAAATTAGAAATGTAATTTTAAAAAATAGAAAATTGTGTGACCATTAGGCCTAGCCCCCAGAAAAGACATTTAGCATCCTGGTACGTTTAGCCCCTAAAGACATCTAATAGCCTACTGAGTAATATTGGAACATTTACTACACGTTCTGTAAGAAGCGGTAGTCTCAAAGACGGCTAGACCTGGGACGATTATAGCTGGAATCGTCCCAGGCTGGACAGTCTCAAAGGTGGTTAAATCTGGGATGTATCAGGAAACAGGTGAATAAGTTGTTCAGAGAATCTAGTTTGACAAACCCTGGGACAATTACTCATCCAAGGCTATACTGTACTACATGGAATTTATTACAATAATTCCCTTTAAATGAAAACTACACGGTTCCTTTCACCATGTTGCTTTTATATGCTTCCTCAAAAGACCCGTCATTGAATGTTGTATGCTGGATTTATTGGGCGATTGCCCGAAGTGTTAAGTTCATGTAGTATAATAGTATTGTTTAGTTGTCTGCTCTAACCATGAGGCTCCAGGCTTTGGGTGAGTTGATGGCTTCTTGATATTGAATTAAGGTTTAGTTTAATTATTTCACATTGTGTTTAACAACACGGAGTGACTTGTAATTACAGTTGCAGACTATCAAAGGAAATCAGATGGTGCTGCATCTGTATCATCTGTAGCTGAACCTGTTTCGTTGGAGTTCTTTGCAGCTAAGAAATCAAAAGAGGCCTACGAGTGCCCTTCATGCAAGAAACTGCTGCAAAGTCGGGTCGGTTTCAATGGCCACATCACGAAACAACATCCTGCTCTGGAGAGAAGTAATTTAAAAGGCGAGTTTGCCCTTACAGAAATTTGTAATGTCCATAGTACAACAAATAACTACCAGGTACTTACAGGAAATATTGTTAATTAAAATGCACACGTTAAATGAACTTTTTATCGTTTATACTTTATAGGGAATGAAGTCCACTTGGGAGTACATCAGTTTCTTCTCTTGCATTTGAACTACAAGGTACAGCAGGGTATTGGTAGCCATGAGAAAAAAAGAAAGACAGAAGAGGATTGAAAAGCTGCCCAAACATTTATAATAAAAGATCAGTTTATAAGTTTTCAGGAAATTTTCTTATACCTCATTTTTTGGTAATTTTAGTTGCTGACTACAGAAAGAGTCATGACGCTGCTGGTGCCTGTTCGTCAGCAATTGACGAGGCCACGTCAGAGGCCACTGCTGAAATCAGAAAACCTTCAACCTTCTCTTTGACTGACACTGATTTTCATAATTTATTTATTGCTAACACTTTAAAAGTTTGGTCTGCGATATCTGTGAACCCGTTGTTTTTATTGCCACAGTCAAACCAGGGTGCAGTGATCAAAGATATTGCTAAGTCCATGATTGAGAAAAGTCATACAATTAATAATTTACCAGTGATAGAGGATAAGTTGAGAAGTGTTTTTGTCAATAGGCCCCTAGTTACCCAGAGTGACAGAGATTTACTCATGACCAGTGTCCAGGCTTTAAGAATGTCCTGTGAAGTTCAGGGTGCATTTGTGGATTACATTTCAATTAATGTACCACATGTTGAACATGATTCATGCAAGTTATTATTTCAGATTTGGTTAAGGGGATTTGTTGCGGAAATGATGATTTCTATGGCTGATCTTTGTAAACCTGTTGACAATGCACATACATTTCCAAAGGGCCTGAGTGACACTGATCAAAATGTTTTGTATTATATTTGTGGATACTTGATCATGAAACTGAAATCAGCCAGCATTCGATTCCAGAAGTTGAAATCAGCTGAAATACTTGTTAATTGTATTGCTGCTAAGGTTCCTAAACATTCAGGCCATTTTGTGGAAGACTATACAAAATGGGTAGGCAAACAAAGTAGAGGTGGTCTGCTTTATCCAATTCCTGATTTTTATTTACTGGTCAGGGAATTTGACATCGTTTATAGACAGGCAGTTACCACACAACATCTTACTTCAACATCCTTGAAAATATCTAATTTGCAGTTAGCAGTTCATGATTCCTTCATGGTGAAGTATTATTGGGATAGAATTTTGCAAGTGGCATCTTGTGAGGAGCACTGCTCCTTACCTGCCCTTGACTATCTTATCCATTTGTTTTTGACGATTAAAGGTTTTGCTGTTGCTAAAAAAGAACGTGATTCCATTTTGATGAAAGCAGGCAAAATGAAAGAAAAAAGGAGTAAAAAGTCACAATCGTTAAGAGGAAAGCTGAAAGGATGTAAATAAGTTTGGCACTGTTCTGCATTATATGACAGTAATGCATAAGTAATAATCATACTATGCATCGACTGCATGTTGTAAATACTTTATGATGTTTTGGTTTTTAAATACTTTGTGATGTTTATGGTTTTAATCATACCATGTGTCGATTGCATGTTGTAAATACTTTGTGATGTTTATAGTTTTACATCTTCATCAAGTTCATTTTGTACATGTAATTTAAATGACCTTTCATAATCAACAGCTAATTGTCAAAGTTCCACTTAATTCACTGTTTGTGAATAGACGATCAACAAAGTGTTTTCTGGAAGGAGTGTTTGTAATCACATTCTTTATTATAATGACAATCAATGCAATGTGATCAGATAAAAATTATGCATATATATGTATATATATGATAAATAGTTCAGGAACTACTGAAAACTACTACATTAAATAAGAATTGCAAATGACTAACAGTAACATGTCACTGAAAATTATTATACTTTTACAATTGTTTCAAAAGTATGTTTACTCTGCAAGCAGTATAACCAAAAGAACAAAAATGCAAACAATAATAAGCAGCACTGCTCCAAGACATAGCAGTCGATAAACAGCTATATCAAATATGAATTGCTACAGACTATATGACAAGTCACACTGACACTTTAGTGCAACATTTTTCATTAGCGGTACAATATGTCCTTTGAGTTCACAATAAAACAAAATTTTAGCCATTCTTTCAGAAATGCAGACGTACAACTGTATAACGGTTGCCAGAACCAAGCAACAACATGGGCTTTAGATACTATGTTCACTGAATATGAGAAGAGCGCTTAGGGACCGGTGTTATATCCAGAATCTGTGCAATAGGCTTAGTATTTCCACGACTACTTGGTAGAGCTTGTGTATTTACAGTTCGAATTGTATTGATTGCATGGCATGCCTCAGCGACTGTAGGGTTGTCATTAGAGCCACCCTTGTGGCGACAATGTCCGAAAAGTTGTTCCAGAGGGTCTTGATTTAAATGACTAGTCAACACAAATGGGGCCCCAGCCCCCAAAACAATGCGCACAATTGCTGCAATTGATTTGCAGGTTATTTGCAAACCATGCAGTGTCTGTGCACTGAGCTGCATTTGCTGTTTTTGCTTAGCTGAGAATGTGCCCAGCCTGGTGTCAACAGCAGTTTTCCAGTTCTGAAAATATTCCAGAAACTCTGTTTCCAGCCATGACAGCCGGGGGTCATTAATGTCAGTAAATGGATCAAGATTACAGTTTCGTGTATTTCGACCCTCATACAAATTCTTCACATTAACTATATCAAACCATTTGTTCATTATGTGAATGAAATGAACGGTACTCTTTACAGAATCTCCATATGCTAAATCCAGAGCATTTGCAACAGTATTGCTCAAGACTTGCGCGGCCAGACTAACACGCATTTTTGAAAATGAAGTCAATGCAACATGATCTCGTGTAAGATTGGGACAAAGTCTGAATTCTGACTGATAACAATGTTCATCATACAGTCGCACCACATGACTCCAGCTGATGTCATGACTGAACCACAAGTGCCGTGTGTTGCTGTGGGCAGATGAGTTTGCAAAGCAGTTCCGTGCTGTTTTAAGAAGATGCGGTGGATCAGATATGAAATAAATGTCACGATTATCAGATGCATATGGATTTTTCATTTTGTGACATGCTTCATCACCCTGAACATGAAGCTGGAAAAATTTGCGGTTTTGTACTGCACCATCACAACAAATATACAAAACACGGAGCCCAACTACAACCTCTACACATTCGATACACTCCCACAGTATAGTGTATAGTTCACTACCCACCAGTAATTTGGTTGCATATGATGCAAGGGGGTAACAAAGGCTAGTTGATATTCCACGAACCATAATCACAAGCATGTGCTCTGCTAATGGTTTACTTCTACCTTCCACATGCTCCAAATTCAGAATTTCATTGGTAACAATGTCCAGATTCACAAAGCCTATCAATTCACCTGTCGTTTTATGGTAGACCAAGTCAGACTTTATTTTGATTTCATCTTGCAATATGCCAACGAATGAGTTATATGGCTGGCTGTAACAACCTTGCTGACTCGCTGCATTGATTAACTGCTCCACAGTTTTAGGGTTCATTCCAATTCCATGCTCCATGTAATGCGTGTAATCGTACAAAGTACGGTTTGAAGGAAGACTGAGAACAGACCTAATTCCATCATATGCTTTGGCCGATTTGCTTCTGATAAATAGACACCACCGTATTATTGAAGGATGCCATCGCATACTAGATTTCTCTTTCAAATGGTTGTATTTAATTTGCTGTTCAAAAAAAATACGCTGAAAGGAACCTTTTGGGAATTCTTCCAAGGCAGTGTCCTTACACTCGTTGGCTAGTTGCATAATTGCTTCAGTATCAATCTTGTTGAGCTTGTCACCCTCTGTGGCTATTATGCTGGCACAATATTTTTTGTTTTTTTCCATTCTTATTCTCAGGCTAGCAATTTCCTTCCCATACCGTTTATTTTTATGAGCTAACTGTGCTAGCTTAGCCAACTTCAATGGAGAACTCAAGGACGTGTTGGGTTTTCTTGAACGTGTTATGTCCTGAGGTGAGGACTGTGGTTTGCTTCTGAAATACCTCATAAACAAACTCTTTCTAAGTCTGCTACATGATGCACATTTCATACCACTGCATATCAGTAAATCACAGCTGATGGACCTCACTCTTCCGCCTTGCTCATCTGCACAGATGGCCAACCTGCTGTTTTTCAGGATCATTGAATTTGTTAATTTCGGACTGTCAATACCAGAGCAGACTAATGCAGAGTGGAGACCATCTAAAAGTAATTGTATGTTTTTCAAACAATTAAATGTTGGAGGCAAACACTTCCATAAATAGTTACTTTCGTGAACAAGTTTGCCAAATACATGCACCAATGGTTTGAAATTGGCATCAAACACAACTGATATCTGAAGTTGGGGATTAATTTCGTCAGTAATTCTAATGAAAGTAATGCTGCTGTTTTTACCACAAAAAAGAAAATTATGCAAGTTTAAACAATTAACTGGGAAATTTGTAACGTTGAGATCCACTTGTGTCTCACTAATTGCAGTACTTGGAATAGACGATGTGTCATCTGGATTTGTTTCCATAGGTGAACAAATCGTCTGGATGGAATTGTTGTCCGAACTTTGAGTAGAGGCGGTATCGACATTTCGGATGGCTGATGTTGTAAGTGAACGCATGCTGCAGGTAGCTGCTCTATTCATTGCCATTGTAAATCTGTATCCATACAAAATATAGGCATATAGAATAACCTCACAAAAGGCAGGCACAGAAACAAGGCATATATTATAAGGTCTACAGACTCTTCCCAGGAACCAATCAGGATCCAAACCAATCATTCTAGTCCCATAGGGTAACACAAGAACTGTCACCACACTAGTGTTATAATTCTGCTATTTTAAACATAGAGTATATTTATACCTGAAATAAAAATGAAAAATATCTGTGAAATATTCAAATAAGTGATACTGATGGTCATGACGGTGTCTTGACCATTAGTTAGCCTTCCACCCGGGGTCTCTTCTGCGCCATCAGTTGAGGCATTCAAGTCCCGGTGTAGCGATTTCAGATTACCCCCATTTCACATTACCCCCCGGTAACTTGAAATCGATTTCAAGTTACCCCCGGGGGTAACTTCAAAGAGGGGGTAACCTGAAGTCTTTACACCGGCTCAAGCATCATCTCTTCTCAAAGGCTTACCATTCTGATGAATAGGACCGGATGTTACGTTAGGCTATAGGTGGTGTCTGTACACTACCCTTGTAGCGGCATGGTCGCATTACGGTGCTATAGAAATTGTCCGTGTTATTATTATTATTAGTTACATTTAAAGGACAGGAAGACCGCGACAGATGATGATGGGATGGATGATGACCGACGGATACAGCGGACTGAAGAGAAGAGCACAGCAAAGAGAGGAATGGCATCACTGGAAGTGGAAACCTGCCAAAGGGCAGAGAAATTAAAGAAGAAGAAGACGTTTAATTGTGAAGCTAGTATTCACCTCTGCATAGATTTGGTTCCTTTTTGAGTTTCTTCATTGTCTGCAGTTCTACACAAAACACTTGGTGCGTAATCCGGATGATTTTTAGCAATCCACGGTTCACCTGAAACAGTATTGTTCAAATTAAATTATTACAATAAAATACAACTAAAGATTTATAGCATGCTTTAACAAGACAGGTCTTGAACAAGAGCACATTGCGCTACAATCCTAGTCATAGTGCAATGAGAAAATATGAGTTTTTAATTTTGACTTAAATTGAATAGTAGATGTGCATTGATGGACTGTAGTTGGAAGACCATTCCATTCTGTGGGCCCTGAGACTGAGAAGACACAACTACCAAACTTCCGGTTGATGTGATGCATTGTATAATCCCCTCGCGAACACGAACTTATATTGCAAACAGAACTAAATGATTTTATTTAAAAGATAATAGTGCAAAACAACCGAAGTGCCAAAATACACTTCCTATTTCCTCAATACACAGCATAACGCAAAACTAGTTTAACTCTTAATATGAAATATTTTCATCGTTCATCCAACTTCTAGTTGCAGTTATATGTTCATCGAACATCCCGCTTCTAGTTTCAGTAACATTTTCATCAATAATCCAACTTTTAGTTTAATTATGAAACAATT
This sequence comes from Allolobophora icterica, assembly GCA_963556255.1. Lineage (NCBI taxonomy): Eukaryota > Metazoa > Annelida > Clitellata > Crassiclitellata > Lumbricidae > Allolobophora > Allolobophora icterica. The sequence continues at coordinate 40,862,225 of OY744613.1, forward strand.
TTCATACTTGGTAATAGACCTAACGTCAAGGAATTTAGCAACGTAAACTTCAGATTTTCAACCACTATCAATTTAGCAACGTAAACTACGGTTTTACCTGTTTATATACACAGGCACTCAGTCTTCGCATTTACCCATACAACCACCATGGGCGAGACGTCACTGGTTTTACTAATAACCCTCGTCACCCACTGGCCTAGCTACTTTCTAAAATGCAGTAGATATTAGATTGCCAACAAACCAACCTGTAATGAAATGGTCCGAACACACATAGACATATTCTGCATTAGGATTTGGCTCCCAAGTACGTCCGTCCGTAGTTTTTCTCTTGCACCGCACAACCCACAGTCGTCTGCGTTCCGGGTCTCTAGAAACTGACGGAAACTGGAAAAAGCGACAGCCTGAGCGACCTTGTACATTCTTGCAAAGTCCGTAGCTGCAGGATTTGGGCATCCTGTCTGTTACTTAGTTTCAGACTATTTATTTATTTAGACTGTCCATAATTTAATCGCATAATTATATCCTTAATTTAAATCGCTAAAAAGAACGACGAGAGCGATTCCATGTGCTGTATTTACTTGTGCTCTGATCCAAGTCACTCCCCGGCTAGGTACCCGGATGTTACTTTTCTAAAAATAGACGGCCACAAACATCGCCTGCGATGCATCAGAAAAGACGAGCTCTGATTGGCTGACGCGTTGCCGCTTCATATCCCTTTCAGCAATCTTAGTCCCAGATTTAATGTACCGGTACATGGGAAGTGAATTCCAAAGCGGATGCGCTCAGGAAGTTTCAGCCAGTGGAGTGATTGGGTTTTTGAATATGATTGAGTTTGAGTGATGTCATTAATGTTTTGCAAATTAGAAGCAGGGCCTTTGCTGAACTGGAAATCAATGCAGACTGAATCTCATAATAATGTAATGTCGTTATAAGCTTGTGAATTACCAGCGATGGTTCGGCTAGAGTTCCGGAATCTGGAACTTCTCCCGGTTTGACTTTGCAATGTTGGAAGAAAACGATCGAGTTACCGTAGTCGACGCGACTGGACACGAATTCGTTTATCAGATCTTCCTAATCTCTCTTTGATCTTCAAATTGACATTTTCGTCCTGAATATTTCATAAACAAGTTGCAATAACCATAGGCTACAGTTGCGTTTGGAAAATATTTCATCCTGCAAGTCACAAATCGCCTAGGCCTATATCAGCTGCAGGTACTTTCCCATTCTGTTCGTCTGCAATGCGTTGTAGTGGGGAGTGCTCGGGTTACTTCCAAAGAAGTAAGTGGGCACGAATTAATTATAAATATTTTTGCATACTCTTCTTAGTTTTACTTTGATAGGCAATATTTTACTTCAAACACAGGAAATCCGTCTTAGACGGACTGTAGGCTACTTTTGTTTGTGACTTGTAGGCCTAACCAACATTAAAATAACCAGTGCTTTTTTTTCTAGAAAAAAAGGTTCCGGAACGGAGCGATAGGTTCGGAACGCAACAATTATGGGCGGGTTAAAATCACGAGAAAAACGGGATTGGGAGTTTTTTGGAGTCTCAATAAATACTGAAAACAGTTCAAAAACACTTAAATTAAATTAAAATAACTAAATTATTTTTGTTTTTATTATTAAAATAAATAAATTATTTTTAGTAGCTGAAAAAGGTGCCGGAACGCCGTTCCGGCGCGTCCCGGCTGAAAAAAGCACTGAAAATAACGATTGTGAACCAAATTTTTGTTACGCAACCATGTTATTTGCAAATGAAAAGTATTTTTCACCATGGTAATTTCGGCATAGCAATGGAATGCGGCAAAACCGTAGTTTACATGTAGGCCTACGTTGCTAAATTGATAGTGGTTGGAAATCCGAAGTTTACGTTGCCAAATTATTTCTGCATAGGGGCCTACATGTAGGGCCTAATTGACGTTGCTAAATTACTTTCGAATATACAATAAACGTATTTAAAGCTCTACCGCAATTTACATACATAGCCTACAACATACATACATACATACATAGGCCTACATGCGTAGGGGAGACTGGGGATGAAAGTAACAAATTTCGAATTTCACAAGTTTTGGGGAATTTACAACAAGAAAAACTGTAATCTTTTTGCATCAAACTATGGCCTAACATGTTGGCTATATAATGGAAAGGTATTAAATGCTTCGTACAACAAATGTAGCCAAGACTATCAAAATAGTGAGCGTCGTCGGGTGTTACAACTTACCCCGGTGTCGGGGTAACTTGTAATATGAGCAGGGGCATGTTGTAACGATATTGGGGTCTCGGGGCTGGGGTTTATGAGAGGTATGCGGTGGAAAGGATAGCATAACGATACCATTTTCTGTAGCATAGTCGATAGCATCGATAGAGATAATTATGTCACAAGTGATTGTTCAAAAGCAATAGCACAGGTCTTTCGTTTGAGGCTTTACAATAATATTTCACAAGGTGAAAATCATAAACTGACAAAACTTTCTCCCTCATCTAACCTGACTTACTCGCTGCACCATCACACCCGACTGGTCCATCTCTAATGAAATGGTCATAACAATTAGCTCTAAGAAAGATGAATAGAGGATGTGTTGCGTTTCCAATAGCGTTCACTGCAAGTGCAGCACTAACTATAGCGTACCTCGTTCGCCTGAAGTTATCACACCAATTTGGTTCAACCTCTTTTCTGCTACATTTGAAGGCTTCAAGTACCGTGGTAACTCCTGTTTCATCCATATTCCAAATGTCATTGATATCGAATTAAAACGATCTATAACTTCTGTTAATTTGTCGTAAAATGATGCAACAAAATTTTTGTTGCAACCAATCGCTCTGGAGATCCTTGTGGCTTCTGGCGTGCGGACATAAATTGTAGGATTTCTTTTCAGTTAGCCAGAGAACCAATCGGCACCAGCGGTTTCACACTTAAGCCAGTTTTCTGGAAAGCTCTTATTTTATGTTACAGCATGCTGAAATGCTAGTTCTGTCACTTCTCTGGGTGAAAGACCAAAGTAAATGGATGAAGCATTTTTAAATATAGGGCCTACTCTGTCTACCTTCTTCGCCATCTGAAAAGATACGTCTATTTCTTCCATATTCAACGCTCGGGTCAATATTGACATTGCCGCCATTTTGTGACTGGTTTTTTTTATAAATCGGTTAAGCGTGACGTGACAGATGTGCAATTCCTTTGCAACAGAGCGACATGACTCATTTCCATTAGTAACTCTATTTGCCCCTCCATGCACTGTTTCCAGAGGGGTCATACCTTTCTGTACTTTTACGCTTGTAATTCCTCGTTTTTAAGAGAAGACTCTCCATGTAATAATAAGTAAAATTATTCATTCATAAACCTACAATCATACTAATACTATAACCAGTTAAACATACATTGGGATTTGCTGTAGCATACATAGGGGGCAGGTTGTAACATGTTACAACTAACCCCAGTTGATTTGGTACAACCAACCCCGCTACTACATGGCTCTAGTTTTTATTTTATATCTTTGGGAAGCATTAACTTACGGTGATATCGCTCACACAGACGCTGCTTGAATGACAGCTCTTCTAATCACGGCAATCCTTAAAAATGTAAAACGTGAATACAGTGAGCCATGAGAAAAATAAGAAAAAAGGCAGAAACTCACTTTCATGCACAAAATTTTGTTTTCTTTATATAAAATTTATTTCTTTGAATTTTGCGCAGAAATGTTGTTGACCTTCATTTTTCTAGTTGATCAACATTTGGATCAATATAAGCTGATTTCCTGCTCTCCAGTAACGGCGCTGCGATGCTTGTTACATTCAGCCCGTGTTACTTTCATCCTCAGTCTCCCCTACATGTATGCATAAATATTAGGGTGGTCCACAAAAACAATTTTACAGATTTCTTTTGTCCACAAGGCTAGTTTTGTTCTTTATCATGATTATAACCATCATGCAAAATTTTAATGAAAACAAATAAAGTTTAGAGGTCAATCCATTTGACACTTTTTATGTTATCTCAACAAAAATAGATACATTGTTCCGCAATGGTTAATCTATGATGGAGTTCGGAAAATTCTTGCGATGGTTTGCAACCAGTCGAAGAAAAAACTGTTTCTGTTTCTCGACAGGAAGACATTTGACAAGACGACTTCCATGACGTGATGACGGCATGCAATCCATACCATTTCAGTTCCCAGAGGGTTTTCAGTTCTAACGCATGCGCCTTTATGAAGCCCCGTGTTGCTGGCTGTTGTGTCAAATATGAGGCCTTTGATCTGTGAACTCAGATTCCAAATCTCAAATACTTCAGCACAGGCCTTGGCCTGAGACTCACCTGTACCTCTCTCCATTTTTGGAATTGCAAAAGGTTTTTCCTGACCATTTCCAGTGACAATAACAGCTATGCGGTCCACACTTTCTTTTGATCCATCAATGTCGGGCAACATTTTTGCCGTCCCAGTGCAGCAATAATGGTCCTGCCAGTGAACAGTCTTTCTTCCATTGCAGCTGTCTCTTGTCTTCCTTTTATTCTAGATCATCTGATTGAACTTCGAGATAATGTGATTTCTGAAATGTTATGGCCAAGCGGCTGTGCAACAGCTCCAGCTACAAACACAGCATCACGGTCTGGAAGGCCAACACGACCCAAAGCACCAACAACTCCAGGGGATTGGAAGATGTTCTTGGATAGATCTTTTTTAATGATGAAGCAGCAGTAGCAGCTGTTGATGTAGACATTGTAGAGGTACATGACTGAATTGGTTGATACTCATCACCACCTTCTGACTCCTGACTAGATATCAACGCAGAAAGTTCACCTTCTGTTTCACTAATGCCATTTGTCTTGCGTTCTTCGATTTCACTTTTACCATTCTCCTTTTCCTGTCGTTGCCTCTTCCTCCTTTCTTTTGCTGCTGTCTTGGAGTCTACTCCACTCATGCTGCTGGAAAATACGCATTCTCTTTGCATTCGAAGGAATTCCCGATCTATGTTCTTCCTGCTGGATTTCTGTCAAAACGTCCGTTGTGGCAATATCAAACAATTCTTGAAGATCACTTTTCAACATGTCTTCTTCCATCCTGTCACTTTCTCGTTGTCGTGTTCTGTGAACCTTCAGAGCCAGGTAGTTCTGATACAGCTCTGACAGTTTTCTGACACACGAGTCAACCCGCTGTGTCGGTATTCTGGCTCGCATGCAATTATAAACAGCTGAGTCACAGGCCATTTTGTTACTTGCCGGAAGGGTTCTTCCTTCAGTGATATGATGAAACTGAATTAGTTGCAGTACATCCAGGCAACATGGTAATCTTGCTGTAGATAACCTGAGAGATTGGGTTTCCCAATAGACAGAGCTCTGGGTCGGATCTCAAACTATATGAAGCTATATTAGTCTAATAACGCATGTAAACATGACTAAAAGACACATTAGCACAGAAGTAAAATGTTGAGATTGGGTTGACCTCTAAATGTTCCACAATCAGGCTGAAAGTTAACAGTCAAACTATCTATACCCAGTGGACAAAAATAAGCCTTGTGGAGAAAAGATTCCACAAACTTAAATTTTTCTGTATGGTCGCTGGACCACCCTAATAAATATGTATACATACATGCATACCTACTTACATACGTGCATAGGCCTACACACATGCGTACATACACACACATAAGCTTACATGCATACATACATGCATACATACATACATACATACATACATACATACATACATACATACATAATATATACAAAGACAACAGAAGACCTGTAATAATTTAGCAACGTAATCTACGGGGCTGAAAAGACGGCATTAATTTACAGCGTAAAATACGGTCCCAAAAACATGTCGAGTTTAGCAACGTAAACTACAGTGTTACTGGGAATGCAACAGAGTACAATACAATTAAACTGTTGTTATAATTATAATGCCCGCCTTACAGTTTTGAAGTCGGCTGGCCCAGGCGACAATAATTAGAAGCATAAATAGACCGGAAGAGGTAACTAAGCCTTCGTTTAGAGCGAAACGCAGAATACATGTATACCTCGACGTTCGATGTTTCGCTGTTTTGGATTTGGATCCGGCTTCCAAGAGTCGATTGGCGATGTACTCATTTCAACCACTTTCGAACAAGAGTCATTTTCCGGTATTTGGCTAAATTGGAAATAGGCCTACGGCTGTACCCCGTCATTTCTCAATAAACAATACCTAGTTTGATCATGTTAAGTGATTAGATTAAAACGTTATTGATCAGTCAACAATTTTAAGACCTTTGAAAGTAATTCAGAGCAATAAAATAATTTATTAAAATTTATTTTGAATTTAAAATGTTCCACTCTGTTACAATCCCTAGGCTATAATACTCATTGCTTTCGTCTACAATTTCAAAAATATTTGCATTAGGCCTAAACCAAAAAATGTGTATATTTTTTTTCAATAAACATAATTGTATATTTCAAAATACAACTTGGTGAACCGGATCTTCAGTATAATTTTTTTAAATATTTTTTAACTTGTCCCCGGAAAATTATGTCCGCTCCGTTAACATGTAAAAATTATCTCGTATCTCACAACCCTTTCAGTTCTTTGGTCTCGCAACTTAACACATCTCTTCTGTGAAGATCTATGGAAGTAAGTATGTCTTAATACAGGATCCGAATGCAAAGACAAATTTCTTACAAATTTTCATTTATTACGTACCTGACGTGTTTTAGTATTATACATCCACTCCGTTACTGAATTTTTGCAATGATTATGAATAAATTTAATTAAAATAATATTTTAAATATGACATAAAATAATATTTTTAATATGACATAAAATAATATTTTTAATATGACATTTCTAAGCTATATAACGAGTGTACCGACGATTAATGTGGACACATGAGAGAAAATATGATATCTACCCTTGAGATAGCCTACTAAAATTTACATCCACTCCGTTACTGAATTTTTGCAATGATTATGAATAAATTTAATTAAAATAATATTTTTAATATGACATTTATAAGCTATATAATGAGTGTACCGACGATTAATGTGGACGCATGAGAGAAAATATGATATCTACCCTTGAGATAGCCTACTAAAATTTATTCCACTTTCAGGATAAGTCGTCTACTTAAATTATCATTTCTAATACAATTTATTTAACAATATATGACATTTTAAATAAATTTTTGTTTCGGCAGACTGTTTTTTAAGTTCACTTTTCACACTCTGTGCTCAATTCTCGAGACTTAGTAACGGAGCGGAACTTTTTGTGGTAATTTTTTTATGTAATTTTGATGTTATGAGCAGATTTTTAAGACAACATCATAAATATTTTAATGTTTTTTGTTCATTTGATCACTGGGAATGATTGGCTCAAGTGATTTTTATTTTATTATTTGGCCAAAAAAATGCATGCAACTTTACATTGATTAGATCCCCTATTTTTATTTCGGTAACGGAGTGGACTTTCTTAAAAAACATTTAAAATGTGATGGAATTAAAATAATAATCATTTGTATTGTAGTTTCTTTGATATCTATTTTATTAACATTAATACTAAAAACATATTGGCATGTCAAACTACGCAACAGGAAGCTGTCTACTATATATACATAGCTCATATGTGTTTTGGTAACGGAGTAACGGAGTGGACAAACATTTTCGTAGGGCTATTTTCTTTCTGCTAAAAACTTCATTATTTTACATATTAGTGCAAAACCAAATATATTATATATTTGTGAAATAGAGATATTAAAGAGTTGCTCCGAAGAAAAATCAATGTAGTTTGCCCAAAAATTTTTTTTTTGCTTCTTCAATTAGTGAATATGACATGTTACCGGAAAATGACTCACAAAAGGTTCCGGCATGAAATCTTCCCGTGGTTGTCCATTGAGCTTATAGAACAGAAAGTCACTTAAATCTTTATAGGCTAATCAGAAAAAGTGTCTTATTCGTAATCGTAGGTGCAGTAACTACAAGTACAGTAACGAGCTACTTAATTACACTTTGTCATTGATAAACACTGCCTGAAGACAAGAAATAATCACGATGTTTCTTTATTATTTGAGTTTAACGCTGCACAATCGCTAGAGGACAGAACACCATCCAATCCTACTTCTATTTACCATAACTCTCTAATGTTCAACGCCATTTTTATATCTGACAAAGGAAACGATTGCGAATTTTCATTTTCGTACAATGGTGCCTACGCAAAACTACAGCGCACGTATGGTTTAATCAATCTCGTAGACATTTCTGAGGCTTTGCTCTTCGCACAAGACGGTAACAAAAGAATCAGGTATAACTTTTTTTGTCGCACAAATACATAGGCTACACTGACCCTAACCCTACGCTTACCCTGACCCTAACCGACCCTCACGATGCAAAGACAACCACCCAGATAGTACATAGGCACCCCGATTGTACATGATCGCCAAGAATCAAATCTTTCAATATCTTTCATTATATAATATAGTGAGAAAACTGCAAGAGCTTCGTTAGGAAAACGATGCTCGCATTGAAGCCAAAACGAATTCTAAGATCACACTGCACTGGATTGTGATTTAGTATTGTGTTTAAGTACGTAATTCCAAGGATATATCAACATCGGAAAGTTAATGAAGTCAGATTTACAGTTAATGATACCAGAATTGTTAACCATTCAGTTTTTGCTCCCACTCACACAATTTGAATATGCTACAAACCCCATTGTCTCTTAAGGAAACATTAATTTCTTCAGACAAAGCGTTTCGGCTGAGTGAAAAAAAAACATAAAAGACCAGTCAGATGTGGAGCCTAAATGGATTAGATGCAACATGAAACCTGTGCATGAGATTCAGAATTAGGTTATTCGGAAGTGTATGTTCTTGGTATGATGACAGCATCTCAAGTGCTTGGTTGTGATTTGCATGAGTGTGAAGTACATGACTGAGTTTGAACAACGTCACAAGAAATGGTACATTTAATGCACAGAACTGTCAGAAAAAGTTTTGTAGACAAATGGCATTAGATCAATTTTGAATTGAGCTAAACGCAGCTTGAAGCCAGTGGGTACAATGTATAAAGCAGTTGAAAACTTTTCAGGCTTTATCAAAATTTTATAAAGCTCAAATTACAGGGCATATATTAATATTTTTGTGCTCTACATAAAAACTGTACAGATATTAAATATGCCATCCATGTTAGTGTAACAGTTGTTATGGTATATATAATCAAATACTTGAGATCTCAAAGTTTCGCGAATGCCTTCTGAATATGGTGCTATTAAACACTGAAGAAAAACTTCTGAAAGTGACCTTTTAATACGTGCCGCAATTTTTTGACCTTCAAGTGTAATGCACTGATATAGGCCTAGTTATGCTGAAATGACTGAATGGGGTCACACTATTATTCTACTGTTACTTTGTATTTTCTTGTTAAATGCCAGATGAATAATGATTAATCACAGAAACTGTAGTTGTGGAATGATTTCTAACTATGTTGAAGGTCTGAACGATGCAAGCAAGAAGTCATAAAGAAGAAAAACAATATGAATGTGAATATTGTAACAAAAAGTTTGCAGAGAAAGGGAATCTCAAAAAGCATATAAGAACCCACACTGGAGAAAAGCCATACAAGTGCAATGCATGTAATAAAACATTTGCTTTTAATCAAACTCTGAAAGACCACATTAGATCCCACACTGGAGAAAAGCCATACAAGTGCAGTTTATGTCACAAAGAATTTGCACGGATGGGTCATCTGAAATCACATAAAAAAACTCATACTGAAGAGAAACCATACAAATGTGAATTATGTAGCAATAGATTTAGACATAGTTGTGCTCTCAAAGTCCACTTAAGAACTCACAGTGGAGAAAAACCATACGAGTGCAAGTTATGTCACAAAGCATATACCGAAAAGCGCTCTCTGGCTGATCATATGAATAGCCACACTGGAGTTAAACCATACAAATGCAACTTGTGTCAGAAAGATTTTGCTTGGAGGGCTCGACTGCTAAACCATAAGAAGACCCACACTGAGGAAAAACCATATATATGTAGTTTTTGTAATAAAACTTTTAAGTACAGGAATGCTCTAACAGAACATACTACAATTCACACGGGAGAAAAACCATACTTTTGTCAGTTTTGCAAAAAAAGGTTTAGACACGGTAGCGGTCTTCATGTTCATATAAGAACCCATACTTCAGAAAAAAACTACAAGTGTAATTTATGTGCAAAGACATTTGCATGGAGTCTGTACCTGAAAAGGCACATGACAAGCCATGATGGAAAAGGCACATATGAATGCAACTTATGTAATAAGACATTTGCTCGAATGACTTCCCTTGCGCAACATACTAAAGGTCACACTGGAGATAAGCCATACTTATGTCAGTTATGCAACAAAACATTTTCTACACTTCATCTTCTTCGTCTTCATACAATAATCCACACTGGAGAAAAGCCATTCCATTGTAGCGTATGTCAGAAAGCATTTGCCCGACATAAAGACATGAAACTGCATCTGACCACACATACTGGAGAAAAACCATATAAATGTGAGTCATGTAGCAAAGCATTTGCAGAGAGGAGCAGGCTCAAATACCACTTAACAATCCACACTGGAGTAAAACCATATGAATGCCATTTATGTTCCAAAACATTTGCAAGGAATCATTATCTAAGAAGCCATTTGAGAACCCATAATCGAGATAAACTACGCAATCGTGCACTCATTGGAAACACTTTTGATTGTAGCAGTCGTCTGAACAGGCCTAACAAGATCCCAAGTGGAGAAAAACCACATAAACACGTTGTATTAGGCTTAACAAAGAAAAGACACACTAGGAAGAAACTGAATAACGGTTTAAGCATATTGAGGGAAGATGGGAACCATGTCGATCATGAAGATTTGTCAACAATAGAAACTATGAAAGAGCTTCCAACTGAACATAAGAAACCAAGTGCAGGTGAACATAATTCTAGAGATCATGAGTCAAGTAGCAGTGATCTTAATCATGCATTTTTTAGACCGTTGTGGAATGTGTGATGAAGTATTTGAAATTGAAACAGAATTCACGGAACATTGTTTTTGTCACTTCAAGAATGATCCTCGGAAAGACACATTTCTCGAAGTATTTGAAATGCGTCTGTTGAGCTACTTTATTCCTTAAGAAAATAATTGTGAGGAAGTTGTTAATATCATATTACAGTGTTATATGCGATGACGGTGGTAATTACCATCTGCAAAATGATGTAGTGTGCACAATTTTTTCCTTTAGATTTAAATTTAAATTTCTTTTAGGTTTTCTGTGTGCTTCTGTTTTGTTTGTTTGCATGTATTGTCTGCATGTGTTGTTCCGTGTGTAATCATTATTGTTTTAATGTAACATCCGAATTCAATCATTCACTAAGAACAGTCGTAGTTTAATCTTGTGGCCTTTCTGAATGATCAGTCTGTTGTAATGAGGATTGATTTTTGAGTGCTGCCATTAACCAGATTTCAGTTTTTTGGATTAATTATGCTTTTTCTAAGTGTAGAAAACCAGTGCCAAAAAGATCATTATGTAAAGATATTGATATGGTCACACGTTAAGCTATCACTAACGGTTCAAGCAAAAAGGAAATTAAAATCTGCAGTTTCTGCATGTTTAAGTTTGTTAAGTAGTTCGAGGCGACTTGAGAAAATTTCGTTTGCCAAAGTTGCTTCTCTTTCTATCGCCTCACAAAAACGTTTTACCTGGGACTAAAATTGCAGCAATATTAGTCCCAGGTTTTACTCATCAGGTAAAGAAATTGAAATTATCATTTTCGTTTAGCTAGTGCCTCAGCCTGAAACTCGCATATATCGCCGTTTAGAGGTCCAAGTTACCTCTTACCTTCCGCTTCCCTACCAGTTGTTACAGTAACGATGGGCTTGCAAGGGTGCATTTCTCGTTTCCTAATTGAAATTTCCTAATGACCCACAAGAGCCAACCTTTTACCTATTGTAATTAAAATTTCTGATTCCATGTAACAGCAGATGCTCTGGAGCGAACTAATCGCGACGCTGATGATGATGATGATGATGATGATGATGATGATGATGATGATGGTGATATTCGTTTATTGCTAATAAAGTAAACACATGCTGACAAACTGCAGCATGGAACAAAGCTAGATAGAGTTTTGAGAAGTAGATAATGTTGATAATGTAGCCAACACGAAATCGTTCCATTCTAAGAGGTGCAATCAAAGAGATCTATTGCGAAAACGAGCAGATATATCTTGAAAATTTGAAGTATTGTTCGTAGAGTTCGAGTAGCCTCCATTGACAGTGAACTCTCACCTAAGTTAGGAGAAAAGTATGCGAATTTTGAGGGAAACAATGACATGAGATGCAAAATGAAATGAAAAACAATGCTAACGAAAATTACTCATATATATATATGAAGGTGAAGACTTTTCCAGGAATGCTCTGTAAGCTAGTGCCTAATGCTACTGTCGTTATTATAAATTATATATATATATATATATATATATATATATATATATATATATATATATGATTGTTCTTATGATCCTTAGATATATATTTACAAACAGTTAAAGTGTTCATTTTGTCATGTTTTTAGCAGAAGTTCGTGTTCATTACTTACATGTACTTAAGGAATGGCATTATGGGTTGTAGCTGGTAGGTAGCAGCGCTCTATTGGAGCGAAGTCAATGGCAACATTTACCACACTGTAATAAATGCCAAAAAATCTTGTACTGTCTTGGACCTTAAGTGTCTTGGTCTCTGTCTTGGTGCCGCATTGTCCTGGTCTCGTCTCGGTCTTAGTACTTCATTATCTTGGTCTCGTCTCGGTCTTGGAACTCGGCTCTCTTGGTCTCGTCTCGTTCTCGAAGTTTAAAGTCTTGCATACAACACTGCCCAAGTGACTCTGAGTGTTTGCAATTTCTATGAGCCGACTTTATCAAGTCCGCGGCGACCTTGATTCTGCTACGCAGGTAGCCATTTATCTCCCCAACCTCGGTTTCCCAGCTGGGGACGCACATCTTGTTCATCGGGCGTCGTCTAGGCAGGCATCTTTTCTTTGGCATGTGTAACCTCGGGAAATTTCTGCAGCCTTTTCGTTCAAGACCTGTATTATTTTGAACCCTTCCGAACGGTACCGGCCCGTTATTCCGGGGTTCCGCTAATCCGGGGTGCGCTATTCCGGGGTGCGCTATTCCGGGGATCCGCCGGAATACATACATACAACATACATACATGCATAGATACATACTCATATATATATATATAATAATCCTGTTTAATAGATCGCTTTCCGAAGGGTGTATTCCTCCATCGCAGAAGCGTGCTCTGGTCTTTCCTTCGCTAAAAAAGCCTAATCTTGATACTAATCTCTGCAATAATTACCGTCCCATCTCCAATTTATCTTTCCTATCCAAGACTCTTGAACGTCTTGTCTCTCTTCAGCTCCTCCCTTATCTTGAGCAATCTGGACTCCTTCCTGCTAATCAATCAGGCTTTAGGGCTCATCATTCTACTGAGACTGCTCTCCTCTCTCTCCTCTCTGAAATCTACTCTGCTGTTGACAGGGCTGAACTTAGCCTCTTGGCTCTTTTCGATGTTTCTGCAGCCTTTGATATTGTAGATCATAGTATTCTCCTTCAGCGTCTTGAGACATCATATGGGTTACAGGGCCTTCCTCTTTGCTGGTTTCGATCATATCTGTCTGAACGAACCCAAATGATTATATCGGGCGACTCTAGAACAAAATGGATTCACATTAAGCTGGGCGTTCCTCAAGGCTCTGTACTTGGTCCTTTACTCTTTATTCTCTACACGGCAAGACCCCATAGGGGTCCTATGGGGTCTTGGGGGCAGCACCGTAATTATGTTAAAATTACCAGGGGATGGTCTCCACCACCCCAATTTTTTTGTCCCCACCATCCTGTTATTTCATTGAATTAAGAGAATGCTGGTCCAAGCCTTCTCGTGACCAACTAGCCCTTATAAACAGATTGGCTTTAAAGCTGTGCCTTTGGATATCATTGCTTAGAACTCTCCCAGCCACAAGTCTGCCAAAGAAGCTTTTTAAAATGTAAAGTACCGTTTGCTGCCGGCCGAGAACCTCCCACGAGGCCGGCCCAAACCATTTGGGTCATTTTTCAATTTAAATAAATGAATAGGTTGTGGTATACATCAAAAAACATAATGTTGGGGCAAAACTTTTGCAAATGGCTTATGATAGGCAAAACAACTCTCTGCTGTCACAGATGCATTGGGGAGTACTGTTTCAAGCATTTAGCACGACTGCGAAACGGTTGCGGGACAAGACCATGCGCCAAATGTGGAAGGGGTATCAAAAACCACTTAGGTGAGTGTATGAAGTGTGGGTATTATGCTATACAATCAAGAATACGACGTGGTGGGTTAGTCCGTGAATTTAATAAAGAATGGAAGCGACTATCGAATATATCAGTAGAATAAAACAATTATCATTTGAACAAACGACATAGTTATTGTATTGTGTTAATACAGATGAGCAAGCGACAATCGAACATCAGTAAACAAAAATTATCATTTGAACAAACGACATAATTATTATATTAAAGAAAAGTTTGCCATAGTAGTATAAAATAATTTATAACTATGGCATTGTCTACGAATGAAAAAATTGAACAATTGCTGAGTGAGTTTACTGGTCCCCCAGCTCTTCGAGGTGTTCTACAGAATATCTTAGACGAACCCATTCCAGACGCAGTCAAGCGACGCTTACTACAGCCACTCCTTCCAAGGCCAATTCCTCCAGTGCGCAAGCATAGAGGGGCGAAACGTAAGGCCTTTCTGGCAGAATTCGACCCACTCCTAAATAAGAAGGATAGAGGTGGACCACCACCCTTTCTAGTGCACAGAGAGCTAGCCAATCAGCATCTGAGAGACTTCCGCGCAGAAGTGCCGCTTAATCACAGGCTGGAAGGAGATGCGTTGGCTTTCTTGAGTGCAATGGAGCACAACATTGAGGCGCAGCTCAATGAAGAGCTGTTGAAACAAGACGGTCTGAAATACTCGCAAGTGTTAACGGTTGAGTTGGAAAAGTTGGCACCAACCGTTGATAATGTGTATGATGGCAACGCGCCCCCTGGTATCATTACCAACACGGCCTACTTTCGAAGCAAAGCAGAACCAATTACCAATGCGGGTAAAATCCAAGGGGCTGTTCGGAAGGCCAAGGCCGAAGTACTAAAACTCCTCGAGGAGTACACCAATGAGGGATCGGGGTGGAGGGTGAGGCGGGTTGTGGCGCTAGACCTCGGTGTTGCAAGATATAAACCTTTCAGAGGTAAGAGCTACTTTCCCACACCAAAGTATATACCCCCTCGTACGGTTATTAATGTAAAGAATAAAGATAACCGATGCTTCGAGTGGGCCATACTAAGCGCCATGTATCCAGTAGGTCATGGACAAAATCCGGATCGCCCAACTAAGTATCAGACCCACCTTCAGGAGCTAAACTTTGACGGTATAGAATTTCCAGTGAAGGTCACAGATATCGACAAGTTTGAGCGTCAAAACCCAACTATAAGCGTCTCAGTCTTCGGGTGGGATAAAGCTTTGTATCCAATTCACATTTCAAACCGGGCCAGTGTCCACAATATCGACCTTCTACTACTGGCCGACGACGCAAATGAAAATTTTCATTATGTCTGGATCAAGGACTTGGCCAGAATGCTGTACAAAAACAGCGATCATAAAGAGCGAAAGCACCCATGTCGCCGCTGCCTACACATATTCTGTAGACAAGACTTGCTGGATGCCCATATCAAAGATTGTCAGGGCATTAGTAAGAAGCCTCAGCGGATTGAGATGCCAAAAGAGGATGAAAATATCCTCAAATTTCAGAACCATCGTAAACAGATGCGAGCCCCGTATATCATTTACGCAGACTTCGAGGCTCTAAACATACCAATCGAAGGTGCAGCCATGAACCCCAACGATAGCAACACCAGACAGATAGCTGAGCAGAAACCATGCAGCTTCTGTTACATAGTGGTTCGATGCGACGGCCGCACGAAGAAACCAGTTTTATATCGTGGAGAGAACGCCGTGCAAGAGTTCCTGCAACGATTACAAGGCGAGCTGGCCTCTATCAAACAAAGACTGGCCACCCCAGCTAAGATGGTTATGTCAGCAGTTGATCGCCAATCCTTCCGCGAGGCTATCGATTGTCACATCTGCGGAAATGCGCTCGAAGCGGATAGTGTTCGTGACCACTGCCACATTACCGGCAGGTACCGAGGCGCTGCTCACAACGCCTGCAACCTCAAACTTAGAATATATCCAGATAAGTGTAAGGTACCAGTGGTCTTCCACAATCTGCGAGGCTACGACAGCCACCTCATAATGCAAGCGATAGGCGGCTGTGAGGCCGCACAGGATGAGGCAACTGAAATTAACTGTATTCCAAACAATATGGAGAAATACATGACATTTAACATTGGACAACTGCAGTTCATTGATAGTCTCCAGTTTCTAAACAGCTCGTTGGATAAATTATCAGGAAATCTGTCGCTTGAGGATCTGAAAGTCACAACGGCGTATATAAAGGAAAATTTCGTTCACAATGATGGGACAAAACTAGATCTTTTGAGGCGAAAGGGCGTATATTGTTACGAGCACATTGACGATTACCACCGCTTCGACGAAGACCGACTTCCACCCAAGGAAGCGTTCTTCAGCAAGCTCACACGAGAGAGCATTTCTGACGAGGATTATCAACACGCACAACGAGTGTGGGACGAGTTTGACTGTAAAACTCTGGGCGACTATCACGACTTGTATCTCCGTACGGATGTACTTCTACTAGCCGATGTCTTCGAAACCTTCAGATCCACATCGATGAAGCACTACAGTCTGGATCCAGCAAATTACTTCAGCCTACCAGGAATGGCCTGGGACGCTTTGTTGAAAAAGACGAAGATTGAGCTCGAACTTTTAACCGATATAGACATGCATTTGTTTGTAGAGAAAGGTCTCCGAGGTGGAATCTCGATGGTATCTAAGCGCTTCGCAAAAGCCAACAACCCGCAATGCCCCGACTACGATACCACGAAGCCAGACAACTGGATCATGTACCTCGACGCGAATAATCTTTACGGCTGGGCGATGCAACAGCCACTACCAGTTGGTGGATTTAGCTGGGAAAGTCCAACTCTCGGCGAAGTGTTGGAAACTCCAGATGACGCGCCTGAAGGCTTCCTACTTGAAGTCGATCTCGGGTACCCGGAGCACCTCCACGAATCACATAGCGACTATCCCTTAGCACCGGAGACCCTGACAGTCCAAGAGGAGTGGTTGAGTGACTATCAGAATGTGCTTATGAACGAGTTGGGAGGCAAGTTCACAAAGCATGTGAAGTTAGTACCAAGCCTACGACCTAAGGAGCGGTATGTGGTCCATTATAGAAATCTCAAACTCTACCACTCGTTAGGGCTACGAGTTTCTAAAATTCATCGTGTCATTAAGTTTAGACAGGAGGCATGGATGGCTCCATACATCGAGATGAATACGAAATTGAGAGCGAAGGCAACGTCGGAGTTTGAGAAGGATTTCTTCAAACTGGCTAATAATGCGGTCTTTGGAAAGACCATGGAAAATCTTAGAAAAAGAATCAGAGTTAACCTGGTACCGACCTCAAAAGTTGACAAACTTCGTAAACTAATTGCTGACCCGGCCTACATATCACACAAAATCTTCAACGACCAACTCGCCGCGATTCACAGTTTGAAGAACAAGCTCAAGTTAAACAGACCTGTATATGTCGGCCAGGCTGTCCTCGACCTCAGCAAGCATCTGATGTACGACTTCTGGTACAACGATGTGAAAAATCAATACGGTGAAAGAGCCCAGTTGCTATATACAGACACAGATAGCCTCTTATTTCAGGTGGAGACTCCGAACGCCTACGCCGATATGTGGAATAAAAAACACCTATACGACCTCTCCGAGTTTCCTAGAGACAGCCCATACTACGACGTCGAGAACAAGAAAGTCGTGGGCAAGTTCAAGGATGAATGTAACGGAGTGGCCATAGCCCAATTCGTAGGATTGCGTCCGAAGATGTACTCGATCTTAAAATCGGGTGGTTCAGAGATCAGGAAAGCTAAAGGCGTTCAGAGAGCAGTTGTGAAGAAGGATCTGCACCACGAGCTATACAAGGAGTGCCTGTTCGAACGAGAAGAGATGCGGCACACACAAGTCGTGATTCGAAGCCACGACCACCAGATCGGAGTGTACGAGCAGAATAAGATCAGCCTCTCTCCATTAGACACAAAAAAGTGGATATCTCCGGACGGGATAACAACGCTGGCATACGGGCACTACAAAATCAACGACGGTTGAGTATTCTATCGGGGGGTAACTCAGTGCCCATTGGCACCAGAAGCAGCTCCTCGCGTACAAACCCGCGGCCAGGCCCATCAACTAGATGGTATAAAGCCGGTTGGTCAGCCTGCCGAACAACATCCAAAATAGCGTGGATGGTGAGCGACCAGTTAGGATCGGTGGCACGTTTGCTTCCACCTTCGAGCTCGCCGGGAGCGTACAAATATCGGACGAGAACGTCGTGCCCGAGAACAGGCTCATCCAAGCCCCACAAACGAGTTTTCATTTGTGAATGAGAGGGCTTCTGTGTCACTTTAGCAGCTTTCATCGCTTCAACCGGCTTCATGTCGAGCAAGCGCGTCGGCTCATCGTTTAGTGCAGCTACAACTTCGGGCAATCGTCGAACCCATTCCACTGACCGTTCTGATGACCCCCTTGCATCCAGGAGCAATTCCTGAGCGTATTGAGCACCGAAGAGTCGCTCAGCTAGAGTACGGTTAAAGCGTTCAACGATGCCCTGTTGGCGATGATTTCCGGCCTGTCCGCGTCTTACAAGAACGTCGTGCTTCGCCAGCAACGGTGTAAAATCACCCATAAATTCGCGTCCAGGATCGACCTGAAAGAGTCGAGGCCAAGTTAATGGGCCCCTCTTATAGATCCGGCTTAAAGCGGCGGCGACTTCGGTCGCACTTTTGTTGATCAACGGTTCAGCTTCTTTGTATCGTGAGGCAACATCAACAACAGTGAGAGCGTATTTATAAGTCTTTCGACCTACTTTATCGTGAGGTAAAAACAAGAGATCGGCTTGGTGTACCGCGTTTGGCCGATTTTCATCGAACTTTGGACGCGGTATGCGGCGTGGAACGGGAAGATAAATCTGCCACACAGCTTGTTTCTTCAACCAATCACGATCCTCCGCCTCGGAAACTTTGGCGGCTGAGGCTAGTTTCTTCACCGCAGCCTTACCTCGCCAGTAACCTCTAGGGCTGTAATAGACGGCTGAAAGGTGTTTAGACATTTCAGTAATACTATATATTACAAACAGGTAAACACATACACAAATGATTTTCATTAACGCCGCCGTCCAACACCCATCCCTAGCCTCGACTTTGCTGACATAATGGCCGATACGAGCCGGGCATCCTTCTTCTCATAATCTGGAGTTTCATCGGTGAGTGCGATCTTCGACGCGGCTGCAGCGAGGATGTCATCTGCGTGGTTACGCCCTGTGGTATCTTTATGAACTGCGTAAGCCACATCATGGTGGAGGCACGCACGGTCGAGCTGATTAACACCGTGATAGCGCTGTGACAGCCGTTTATCGAGTTTTGTGAATGGTCCACAGTAAGAGTACTTTCCCGTGTTCTGAAAAGAACCTCCCGGATTATCTTCCGAAGACATACCGGATGGAAGGCTCATATGCATCTCAGGCAGAGGCAGAATATTAAGAGCGCTATTCAGTAGCGAGCCTCCATAAGTCTCGTGAGACTTATGCTTTCGCACTTTAGAAGGCAAAATTTGGCTCTTCTTTGCACCGCAGACGGCACAGGTTCCCTTCTTGGCTGGCCGACCGTTTCGTAACTCGACAATTGTTTCATTTGAAGTCTCAGTATGTTTCTTACATCGTAGGCAATACATTGTTTTCGTTGAATACAATCATAACTCGTTGTCTCTATATGGAAATAACAAATTTCGATCTCGAAGCCGACGATGGAAAAAAACACCACCATTGGTTGTTGCCATCCAGCATACGGTGTATAATCTGCGGGCCTAGCGGATGTGGAAAAACAAACCTACTACTCAACCTCCTTCTGAAAAAGGGGTATCTACGTTTTGACCGGCTATACCTCTACTCAAAGTCTCTGGGACAGGAAAAATATCAGTTCCTCCGGGACTGGGTTACAGAACTCGAAAAAGTTGCCGGTAAGGAAGTGGCTTCCTTTCACTCTTGCTCAGATGAAATAGTTCCAGTTGAATCATTAAATAAGAATGCCAGAAGCCTTCTAGTGTTCGATGACGTCATGCTTGAAAAACAGTCGCCCATCGAAAGGTATTTCACTATGGGTCGACACGGTGGCGCGGACTGCTTCTACTTAACGCAGAATTATTTTCGAATTCCGAAGCAAGCGATCCGTGACAATGCTAATCTTATCGTCCTCTTCAACCAAGACAGCAAAAATTTGCGAGCCATTCACGATACGTTCGTAGGCGGCGACATGTCTTTCGATGAGTTCCGTACGTTCTTCAGCGAGTGTGCTGCCCAGCCATATGGATTCGCAGTCATAGATTTGACGTCCAAAGTGTACGATGGAAAATATCGTTGCGGGTTCGATCGCTTCTATAAGCCCAAGGCAAGTATTTAAAGACACAATATAGGCAACATATAGCTGACATACAAACGCGATGTGGACAAAAGTTTCGTCTAAACAGGAGCGAGACGCCTTGACTCAGGATTATTTAGCTCGGAGAAATCGATTGAGACAGCGTTTTGTGGATGAGAAGCTCGGTGAAGCCAATCTTCAGTACGATGCGGCAAAGCTTTTCAAACCAATAGCCACAGCCACGGCTGAATCACAGGCGGCTACGTCCAAGGAGCTGCAGAAAGTTACCAGCGCTTTACAGGATTTGCCGGCGCAGATTTCAGAGTCTGCTAATTTTAACCCGATAGCGGCGTTGTTCGGTGATTCTGCAGAAACAGCCGTTTCTGCACCCCTTCCAGCGATTGCGGCATCCCGAATCCCCCCCGCACTGTTAGTTGATCCAAACAAATATCTCAACGTCGAGGCAATCATAAGGCACGGTTTCAGACCTCCGAGCGAGCTCGATTTAGCCGACAAGGCAGGTGCTGAAAAGATAATCGGTGAGGTCAATCACTATAATCGCCACACCCTGGGCAAAGAGAAAAAGCTGGCTAAAAAGCAAAAAGACGAAGAAAAGGTAGATGCGGTGACTGCAGATATCGAAGCCCTAAGGGAATATAAAAAGCGAATCGAAACACTGATAGAGGGCCACACCCTCATCAAAAAGGGAAAGGGTTTCAGTGTTCCAACCGTTCCTCTGAAATTACAAGGTAACGCCTTGGGTGAGCTCTCCGTCGACCCCGTCGCCCTGTCTGCTGGTAGACTAAGAGTGTTTAAAGGTGGGAACCTCGTGCTCGAAGCTCCTGCCGATGAGTCATTGTTCAGCCTGTTAACGAAACGCTTCGTTAAGACTAAGCAATATTCGCCTCAGGCAATTGAAACTTTCAAAAAGCTCGTACAGATGTCTGGTCTGCCTATTCATGGCCGGAAAAGTAAAAAGTTCCAACTGATTCGTGGCGGCGCGGTGCAATTTTACAACGATCCAAACGCCCTGGTAGAGAGGTTGCAGCTTTTGGTGGCCTCTAGGGCCGCGGGAAACACAGGTCTCGGCAACGAAATCTCCGCCATTCTTGATGAGTTACTGCGTTCCGGTGCGATCTCCAAAGAGCTGGCACTCGAATTGAATAGAAACATGCTCATAAAATAGAAATAGAAAACAAAATTCATGGCTCAGATGGAACGCTCGGAGAAACTACTCGAAGAAATTCGAGAACTTTTGCAGCCTAAGGAGAATTTTAGTATAGTTGTTTCCTCAGATACTACAGGGTGGACCACGGCTTTCTCACCACCGCTGTACCTGGATCCAAAAAGACGCTTTGAGCTTGCTTTGGTCAATCTTGAAACCTATAATTCGATTCCGAACATTGACAGTTCAAATAACAAGTTCGTCTACAGCTCCACCAATGGACAGACCTGGAAGACGATCATTTTACCCGACGGAAGCTACGAGATCGCACAGATTAATTATGAAATCAGCCGGCAGTTAGAAATGCAAAATCCGCCGCCGCCAGGTGTTGCTCAACTCAGCTTTGATTCTCCTATTACTATAGGAGCTAACGCATCTACCCTTCGCGCCTTCGTAAAGATAACGAAGGTCCGTTTTAAGGTAGATATGGCCGCATCTACCATCAGGCAAACGCTCGGTTTTAACCCTCAGACGCTTAGTCTTGGTTATAAAGAGGGAGAAAATCCAGTCGATATTCTCCGGGTGGACACAATTCTGGTAAATTGTGATATTATCTCTGGATCGTATCGAAATGGTAGCCAGCTGCCAGTAATCTACAGTTTTTTCCCGGATGTGTCGCCCGGCTACAAGGTAATCGAGTCTCCGAAAAATCTAGTGTACCTACCAGTAGCACCGGCTGGCAACGTACAGGGCATTCGTGTGTGGCTGACCGACCAGAATGGTGAACAATTAAACCTCCGCGGTGAGACAGTAACTATAAGGTTTCACATCCGCAGTGCGTAGATTTTCACACTTAAATATTCTCATGTTTGTTCTTGGAATTAAAAAGCGGCGTCGTGTCGTGGGTGGTGGACTTTTCGACTGGATACCCAAAATCGCGGGTTTCCTTGGCCGTGCAGGCTCCTTCATTTCGGCGAATAAAGGCGTAATAACAAACGTTGCCGATGTAGTTGGTAATGTGGTGAAAGCTGGGGCCACAACAGCGTCTGCCGTCAGGCAGATCGTTGATGCCGTGAAAGCGAGACGCGCTGCGGCCGTAAATGAAGCTCATTTACGAAATGAAAACTCATCTGCCGCGCCCGTTGTTCCCGCACCTTTGGAGAAGGCGCTCAGCGACAAGAGCATCGAATACTTAAAACAACTGGCTGTGAGTCCGCCACCCGTTGTTCCGACAATGGCCGACATAAACAGCCGCATTGCTGGATCCGGTTTCAAAACTATAAAGCCGAGTCGTTGTGGTAGGGGTCTGTTTCTTGCAAAATGAAAAAAATTTCCGACTAATTCATAAAACGCAAAAAGCTTTACCCACCACACATGAAATTCATTTACAGCATGATTAATAATTGAAGCTTGAACTTTTTTACTTATAATAATGGCGGCATTTGACGTGCCGAGTGAAATGTTGGACATCGCTTCGGCGGTGCCCGATGACAATAGCATCGAATCGTTTGAATACCGCGAGTATGAGTCACAAAATCCCGCGGCTATCAACAATGGCCAGGCCATACAGATAGACATCCAGAACCAAGACATTTTCACGCAGCCTTCTAAGAGTTACCTTCTTGTGGAGGGCAGGCTTACAACAACTGGCGCCGCTTACATCGCAGACACGTTGGTGTCATTCATCAACAACGCCGTCCCGTACATGTTTTCTCAGATTCGATACTTGGCTAACAACACCGAGATAGAGAATGTGATGTCGCCTAGGCAAGCCACGACGATGAAAGGCATGCTGGTTTACGGCGATGATTTTTCCAAAGGTGAAGGTTTAAACATGTGTTGGCAAAAGGACACGACAGCGGCAGCGGCGGCTGCGAATATCGGCTTCGAGGCCCGTCGACTGATGATCATTGGAAAACCCGTCCCTATTGGAACGTTTTCATTCATCGTTCCCTTAAGACATCTATTCGGTTTTTGCGATGATTATCACAAGGTCGTATACGGGATCAAACACTCTTTACTGCTGAGCCGGCAGGGGGATGCAGACGCGATCTTCAAGGAAGCCGCTGCGGCCAATGGCCAGATCGCGCTGACTAAACTCTCCTGGTTCATGCCGCATATAATACCCGCTTTGGAGTATAAAAGCATGCTTATGAAGCAGATTGAAGCCAAGGTTAAGGTACCTGTAGCATTCCGCGCCATGCAATGCGACAACATTGCGGTGCCACGAGCGACGACTTTTTCCTGGCGTTTGAGTGTTAAGTCGGGCACGGAAAAGCCACGCTGGATTCTTGTTGCTTTTCAAACTGGAAAGAATGCACATCAAGGCCAGAATCCTGCACTGTTTGACCATGTACAGGTTCGCAACATTTTCGCTATGCTCAACAGCGATCGCTACCCGGTGGTTGACATGAATCTCGACTTCACCAAGAGGACAACTTCTCGCGCTTACAAGGCCCTACGTGACTTCAAGGAAGAATATTGCGGCATAGACGCGCGTGAATCGTCATGCCAACCAACACCAATCGAATTTGTAGATTTGTTTCCGATCTTCGTCCTGGACGTGCGCAGGCAATCTGAACGACTTAAAACCTCTGTACAGGACATACAAATCAAGGTGGACTTTAACGAAGGGGTACCAAATAATACGACAGCATATGCCGTCCTGATCAGCGACCGACTCCTGAATTTTGAATCGGATGGCAGCAAATTCAACGTCGTTTACTAGAAATCGTTTTTCACATTTAGATACAAGGCCCTCTTTTAGATATATTTTTTCCAAAAATGAAAACTCAATACGTTGCGTTCGGCCTTTCACTGACCGAAGGGCAAAAGCAAACATTAGCTAGAGCTGCGCGCGCCGGCACTTGTGCCACGATCCGACTCGCTCATGGCCAGCTTCGTGGAGACGATAAGCTCGCGCTGACAAAAGTTCAAGCCGCCCGAATCGTGAAGAAGATTTCGGAAGGCGTTGGCATGGAGCTGAGATTCACCAAAACGCAATTGAAAAAGATGACAAAATCGGGCGGATTTCTTCCACTACTGGCTCTCCTCCCACTGATTTTTGGTGGGTTAACCGCGGTGGGTGCCGCGGCTGGAGGGGCCGCCGAGGTGGCAAAGGCCGTGCACAACAAACAGGCCAGCGATGCAGAGGCTCTGCGCAAGAAACAGGCCAGCGATGCGGCCCAAGCCGAGAAAAAACGGATCGACGACGCGGCTTTAGCAGAGGCCGCGCGTCACAATCGCGAACTCGAAGCTCAGGTCCGCGGGACCGGTTTATATCTCGGGCGCCAGACTTATGGTGGTTGCTGTTCAATGTGCAAAGGATCCGGTCTCTACATCGGGCAAAAAAACTAAAACCTCTTAGCAACTTCGACATAGAGAAAACCGCCGGGGCGCTGCCGCATTTCCGCGGTGTTTTCATGCGAGATGGTCTGCCCGCCGTGGCTCGTGAGAAGGAGTGTGGAGTTGTTAATCTGGATTCCGGTTCTGGTGATGGTACTCACTGGGTCGCCTATTGGATAGATGGACCTACAGCCGTCTATTTTGATAGTTATGGGCTGGATCCACCTCTCGAAATTTCTCGATATTTAAACCGTTCCATAAGAACTCAAACATTTCAGCTACAGGGGCCCGATGATGTGGTATGTGGTCATCTCTGCCTGACCGTGCTAAGAGAGCTCACTGCTGGAAAGAATTTTGAAGATATCATTCTTGACCTATGTTAGACTTCCATCACCTTTTTGTATATAAAAATGCCGGTTGATAAATTTGGAAGAGACGGTGGAGGTGGGTTTGGAGGGGGGCAGATAAGCGCCGCTGGGCTCGTCCACAAAGCGGGTGATACCATGATGGGAATTCTGTCGGCTGGAGGTTTTCGGCTGACAAACGTGGGGACTCCTACGATGGACACAGACGCCGCGACAAAGGCTTATGCAGACATCGTAGATCAGGACAACCTGCAACTCACCGGTGGAACGATGTCCGGCATTCTAAAAATGGGCGGTCATAAATTGACTGGTTTGCCCACGGACACTCCGGGATCTGACAGTGAAGACGAGGGTTGGGACGAATTGGTGGGGGAGTCCGACGCTGCGAGTTGGAAACAAATAACAGAGTACGCGAAAGAGCGGGCGCACCAAGCCGAGTTGTATGCAGACGGCTTAAGCTCCGAGGTAACTGGTCTCGTTAAACGTTACGCAGAAGATAAGGACACTGTGCTGGACACTGCCGTCAGGCTGTACGCGGACCAGAAGGCGGCCGCGGCCGAGAGCCATGCAGACCAGAAGCTTATCGATGCCAAGCAGTATACGGACGAGAAAAACGAGGTTTTGAGAGATTCCGTTAGGCAGTATGCGGACGAAAAGGATGTTATTGTTAAAACTTACGTCAACGAGCAAGATGTTATCGTCAAGAACGCGTGTGTGCTAAAATCTGGAAGTGTAATGACTGGAAGTTTAGTCATGGGTGGCCACCGAGTAACTGGACTTCCAACAGAGATTCCAGGATCTGATAGCGACGCAGCGAGTTGGAAACAGGTGTCAACAGCGGTCGCCGGCGCTCTATTGAGCCTCGATAGAGTTCCCACGGAGTCGTTGCACGTGGTTAACAAACAATATGTTGATGTTCAACATATTGCTGCTAGACAGTACGCGGTCGATCAGGACACCGCGATTAATTCGGCCGTGAGGTTGTATACAGATCAAAAGACCGCCGCCGCAAGGGGGTACGCAGACCAGAAAGCCGAAGCTGCAAAAACTTACGCCGAAGAACAAGACGCTATGGTCAGGAGCGCTTGCGTGCTTAAAGTTGGCGACGCAATGACTGGAAATTTAGCTATGGGCGGTAAGAGGGTGACTGGGCTTTACACGGGGGCCTCAACAACTAATACCGACGCGGCGAGTATCGGGCAGGTGACGAGAATCGTAACCGGCAAAATGACAAAATTAAATAAAATACCGACGGAGCCTTTGAACGTGGCCAATAAACAATATGTCGACAATCAGGCTGTTGTGGTTAAAAGGTATGCAGACAGTAAAGAGACCGCTGTAAGACAGTACGTGAACAACCTTAAATTTTTAAACTATACAGGCCACATTCCACCGCTGTCCAATGACTCTTCAGAAACTGGTTTTATTGCCTTAGCCAGCGCATTTCTCCCGACTTACCCGCCTCATCTAGCATTCAACTCGGGAGTCAGCGGTGAGTGGAGGGTCACGCCCGCTGCGGGTGATGAGATTTGGTTACGGATTGATTGCCCGGCGCCTGTGCGAATATGGAAGGTTGGCCTGACTGGAGGGTCTAGTCGTATTGGTCTGCGTATCACGTCCTGGAAAATTAGTGGGCGTGGTTACAACAGCTCTGGGCTGCTCGTGTATACGGACCTACTCACCTCCAATACCGCTTTGACTGATTCTGCGCAGGAGTTTACCGTCAACACTGAAACTGCATACATAGCATACAGGCTGACGGTCATAACCACCAACCCACCACAAACTACTGTTGGCATATCCCACTTTCAGATCTACACATATTTTAAAGTCGGGTAAACATAAGACTTAATAATGGCCGACTCACACTACAAGATTCGTGGTTATCTCCGGCAAAAAGGAGAAACAAATATGCATAAATACAACCTCGATGATTTGGTTGGACTAACCAACTGGGGATATACAATCCCTAAGCCCACCGCAGATATGTTAGACGCGGTTCCCCAAATTCACATCGATTTCGTATCGGACGATTACCACAGCCGCGATATTTACACGGCGGCCAAAACTGTGACTCTAAGTTCGTGGCAAACGCTTCCATTAACCGCGGCACGCTATCCCTGTATTACGTTGCAAACTAACAATGAGACGGTCTCTTTAGACCGCGGATTCTGGAGGCTTACAATGTTTGGTGTTAGTACCGGCGATGCGTCAGTTCGCATTATTACAGCCGCGGGTAGCATCGATCGTACAGTTGACATTCAAAGTGGACAATTTGATGCATCTAGGGCAATATTCATTCCAGGACAAACGAGTTTTCGAATTGAAGGAAAAAAGATAGGCGTTTTAAGTACTTCAACTATTGAGTTAAACGTAACGTTACTGATAGAGCAACTATAAAAAAGTATGTCTTTGTACCCACCGCTGATGGAGTCAACAATTTCGTCAGACACGACGTCGCAAACATTTCGCTTGCAGAAGATCGGCGAAATAGAAGCATTCCTGAGGTCTGAGGCGATAAGTCGGGGACAACTATGCAAGAAGTATAAGAGGGTTGTAGATGTGGCTAATGGGGCCTCGGCCGGCCTTGCTATAGTTAGTCTTGGAACTGGGGTGGGTGGGGCAGCTATGTTAGCCACTGGTATTGGTTTTATTCCTGGTATTGTTCTGGAGAGTTTGGCCATAGCGACGAGTTTTCTGGATATTATTGGAAATGTTGTTAGCCGATCGTTTGTTGCTAAAGCTTCAAAACACGACGAAATTTGTATTTTGGCGGAAAGTAAGCTAAACACAGTTCATGACCATATTTCTCGGGCGTTAGAAGACACAGCTATAAGCGACGATGAATATAAACTTATTCTGGGAGAGGAGGAAAAATATAGAACGATGAAACGTGATATACAAAGCAAGAGCGGAAAAAAAGAGTTGCCGAGTCAAAGCAAAGACGACATGGTGGCGGAACTAATAAAGAAACTAACCAGCACTGGGACTTGTCCGCGAACCTCAAAATAAAAGTTTTCATCGTAGGTGGTTGGAGTAGTGAGTCTGTAATTCCTAGCGCGCCACCGCCGTACGATTAGGAGGGGGTCAACATTTTGCCGACGTTTCGTAGTAGTGTCACATCCATATTTAGCTTCTAATAATGCGGAAGGCTTATTTTTTCTAATTTACAACGAAATTTACAGGGGGTCCAAATTTGGCAAACGGTCCCGAAGTCATACCACACCCTCATTATACCGCAGAATGCTTAATTTTTCTAATTTACAACGAAATTTATGGGGGTCCAAATTTGGCAATCGGTCCCGAAATGATACCACACCCGCATTATACTTCTAATACAGCAGAATGCTTAATTTTTCTAATTTATAACGAAATATATGGGGGGCCCAAATTTGGCAACCGGTCCCGGAGTCATGCCACACCCGCATTACACCGCAGAATGTTTGATTTTTTCTAATTTATAACGAAATATATGGGGGGTCCAAATTTGGCAACCGGTCCCGAAATGATACCACACCCGCATTATACCGCGGAATGTTTGATTTTTTCTAATTTATAACGAAATATATGGGGGGTCCAAATTTGGCAAACGGTCCCGAAATGATACCACACCCGCATTTTACCGCAGAATGCTTAATTTTTCTAATTTATAACGAAATATATGGGGGGTCCAAATTTGGCAACCGGTCCCGAAATGATACCACACCCGCATTATGCTGCAAAAGGCCTATCGAATGTACTATGTTTAGCCTTTTTCTGTTATGTGCTTTAGTAAATATACACCACAGATAAACGAATGATCTTTCTTGCGCGGTAAACATGCTGTTTAACCCATATTCGCGCTGACTGACCCCTTTTTGAAGTGAATATAGGTTTTCCAGGTCGCTTTAAAAAATTATGTTCGTTTGGAAATGACTATAGCCAGTGTGCTAACCCAGATGTTTTCCATATATATAGACAATGCAACAGCCACAAGATTAACGGCACAGCAAAAAACCACGGTAATTCCATACACGCATTTATCTGAACTGGACTGCTTAAAAATAGCAGTGGGCTCAAAAGCCAGACGACCTGGCAACACAGTTTCAACCTTTCGATAAACAGACTCATTCAGGCTATTACTTTGTACATAGCAGTCCATATATTGTAGTGCTGCAGACTTTCAAGCAAACGTGGTTAAGCAA
Source organism: Allolobophora icterica (assembly GCA_963556255.1). NCBI lineage: Eukaryota > Metazoa > Annelida > Clitellata > Crassiclitellata > Lumbricidae > Allolobophora > Allolobophora icterica. The sequence goes on from OY744613.1 coordinate 40,891,927, forward strand.
CGTTTCAAGCAACACGATGATTACACTCGTTTTATTAGGCGGAGCCACCGCAACCAGAAACAAGAGAATAAATAACTTGAATACATAACTAGAATAAATAACTAGAACGGGGTGCAATTGAGAGGAAGCTCGAGAGAGAGGCTCTGACACAGATGATAGTCTTCTGAGCCACTTAAAACCTTGTAATGTTATGTTATGTTATGTTAAATAGAGGTTTATATGTTATTAAACAGAAAGCGGTGCACTGCTTCATTATAACGGTTATAAATATATTAATAACCTACTACATATATACAAACATAATACGAGCACTCTACATCTGATTAACGGCATGATCGATGGTTAATAGTTCTGTTGTGCGCGAGGCCTCATATAGGCTTATAAACACATTCCATGGCTAAAAGCAACGATGAATGGTTGTTACTGACCTAGATTGCGCGAACTAATGCGCGAGAGACTGTAAACAACAGGTGTGGGATCAGGCAGTGTATAGACTACATCAATTACTTGGCACGCACACTTCCCTTCCCTTTTTAGTTGATGGTGTTATTGAGCCATTTATCAGCGCCGGCTGCTGGTTCGTGCGCCAGACAAGCCTACGAATCCTTGATTGACATGTCTGAATAGACAACAGGATGGGCTTAAATAATGAGGCACAGCTTTAAAGCCGATCCGTTTATAAAGGCTAGTTGGTCACGAGAAGGCTTGGACCAGCATTCTCTTAATTCAATGAAATAACAGGATGGTGGGGACAAAAAAATTGGGGTGGTGGAGACCATCCCCTGGTAATTTTAACATAATTACGGTGCTGCCCCCAAGACCCCATAGGACCCCTACTGCTGAACTTAGCCTCTTGGCTCTTTTCGATGTTTCTGCAGCCTTTGATATTGTAGATCATAGTATTCTCCTTCAGCGTCTTGAGACATCATATGGGTTACAGGGCCTTCCTCTTTGCTGGTTTCGATCATATCTGTCTGAACGAACCCAAATGATTATATCGGGCGACTCTAGAACAAAATGGATTCACATTAAGCTGGGCGTTCCTCAAGGCTCTGTACTTGGTCCTTTACTCTTTATTCTCTACACGGCTGACATTTCTTCTCTTTTCCCACTCTCGGGAGCTACTGGTCATATCTTTGCTGATGATGTGCAAGCTTTTGTCCATGGGTCTCCTTTATCTCAATTGCACTTAGTTGAGCGTATCGAGTCTCTATCTAAGTCTCTCCATTCCTGGATGTCCTCAAATCGTCTCTGTCTTAATGCCTCCAAAACCCAGTTCATTTGGTTTGGCTCCCCTCAACAGTTGCTTAAGATTGATTTCGCCCTCCTCTTGGAAATCTTCCCTCACTACTCCTTTTCATCAAGTGTACGTGACCTAGGTGTTACGCTTGATAGCTCTCTCTCCTTCAAAGATCACATCTCTAACCTCACACGTGTTTCCTACTTCCACTTAAGGCGTCTCAGGGCTGTTCGACGATCTGTCTCTTCCTCTGTTTTCACAACGCTGGTCCATGCTTTCATTTGCTCCAGAATTGACTACTGCAATTCGCTTCTAATCGGTCTTCCTAAGGTCCGTCTCATGCCTCTGCAGTCAGTCCTAAATGCAGCTGCGAGATTAATTGCCCGTCTGCCACGCTACTCACGCATTTCATCCTTCATGTTTGAGAAACTGCACTGGCTTCCTCTCTCTGCACGTATTAAGTTTAAAATCCTTATTCTGGTGTCAAAGACACAGCGGGGTCTCGCCCCCAAATATTTAATTGATGTAATTCACCGGCCTCTTTCTGTCTCTTCGCATCGTCCACTTCGCTCCTCAAACAGATTTGATCTCTCAGTTCCTCGTACTAGAACAGCTATGGCTCAGTCCCGATCTTTTGCCTCAATTGGTCCCTCTCTCTGGAATACACTGTCTCCTTCTACTCGCTCTTTAATTTTAATAAGTAACCCCTCATCTTCTTTTACTTTCCTCAAGACTTATTTCTTTTCTCTCGGCCTTGCGCACTGGGAGCGCCTCTGAACGGTTCACCCTACTAGAGGCGCTTTATAAATGTTTAAATACAATACAATACAATACATACATACATGCACACATACAAGCATACATATATGCATGCATGCATGCATGCATGTATGAATGTATGCGTCTATGTATGTATACATACATACATGTATGTATTCATGTAAGTATACATTCATACATGTATGTATGCATGAATGTATACATACATACATGTTTGTATTCATGTAGGCCTATGTATGTATGCATGTATGTATGCATGCATGTATGTATGTTGTATGTATGTATATTCCGGCGGATCCAGGAATAGCGGACCCCCGGAAAAACGGACCCCCGGTATAGTGGACCGGAACCTTCCGAATAATCCTGTTTTTCCAGGTCACGAACTCGCACAGGCAACATTACTGCGGACAGCTGTAACTATAGGCTAATATGACAATAGGTATGATCACCTCCATGATTAAAGCTGAAAAGGAGAAACTTAATTTTGATTGTTTTCTAACTGCTCTAAAATTGTCTCCAATTTACCCTCAACACAATCATGACGTTTCCATCTATTGTTGGATTTCGTTTAAATGAACATCAGAAGTCTGGATATACACTCGATATATTTCCATCTGGGGCGAAATTTTCAACAAAATCTCAGTTTATGCACTGTTTCTTAACCCTCAGGCTACCAAGGTTTTTTTGCGACATCGGCTACCAAGGGGGGGTGGTTACCACCCCCCCCCCGGAATTTCGTGTTTGGTTTAAGATATCATATCATGTAATACAGCATCTGATTCAGCATTCATTTCTGAAAAGAATGGTATATTTAGTTGTAAAATATATGAATGCATTTCGAAATTATATAGTTTTTAACAAAGGCACCGGTCCATTTAACGATATCTGATATTATCCCACACAATTTGTACTATTTGGATAAAAAGATATAAATGATGTGGGTTTTGAAAATGAACTATGTATCCAAGAATATTCTAAATATAATAAATATAATGAGGCTTAATTTTCAACAATACAAACTATTCCAAAGTCTGTTTTAGTTACAGGCAAAACCTAAAGGCGTGCAGCTATATCAACATGAAACAAGAAATTATGTAATTTTTCCCGGCAGTCAAAAGCCTCAGTGGTCCTTGCAGTTATTGCAAGTTACTTTCATTGTTTTGTGCGAATGCTTCCTGCAAACCGGGTTCTTGAACACTTCACAGCACTGCTTTACTCTGTTAGTATTCTGCTTCAACTGTTTATAGCTCTTCCCCATACCCAACCATATCGGTTTACGTTGTGATGTTGCATCGGTGATTTTCACACTGAAAAAGCGTATTATTATTCATTATAATCACTTCCGGTTATCAAAAGACAAACAACTAAGCAAGTAAATATAGCCCAACATTCCCTCTAAAGAATGGCATAGTTGTTTCTCTTCCAGAAAGAATAATGAATACCTTTATAGTCGACAACAGCTAACAGCTGACGAGAGAAATTCCTGATTTCATAAGTGGTACCTAGGCTATATCGGGTATAACTTTTTTATGGCGTGGGATATCATCACGACTTTTACCTCTAAATTTGCGCAAATGGACCCCCTACAGCTACCTAAAATGTCAAAATTATATTCCATGTGCTAAAAAAAATTTTTCCAGAAAAACGTAGGGGGGGGTGGTAACCACCCCCCCTTGGTAGCCCGAGGGTTAAAAGCTTTCCTCACATGAAGACGAAAGAGGCAGTGGCGTAGATATTTTTCCGCCTGGGGCGACTGGTGACAGTGACCGTATGCTATACTGTTCCCAGGTATGGTTAGGCTTTGCCAACAAGCAGGAACTTGAGCATTTGGGTGCAATTATTCGTAAGTTGGTTCGTCTTGGCTACCTCCCTCCTTCTTTTCCTACTTTTGAGGAACTCTGCAAAAGAGCTGATCGTGTTCTCTTTAATAACATTCTCAAAAACCCTAGTCACCTCCTCCATGACCTTCTACCTCCCGTTCTACCAGGTATGATTGGCGCCCTCGTTCTCATAATCTGGTTCTCCCTAGATTTGACTCTCTTACCCGACGAGGTTTCCTGGGTAGGATGCTGTACGGTTAGGCTCTGTTGCTATTATTTTTTTATCTAACGTCATTATTACTGTTATATTTTTTCTTTTTTTAAATTGTTTGTAAAGCGCTGTGCGTTTGCTAGCGTTTAGTATAGAATATACTTACTCACTTACTTACTTACTTTTTCAACCCTTAGAAGAAAGTTTATATCTCTTAGTTGATCGTGAGTTCTGCATTCAATCACCAGAGGACAGGAGCATCAGGCAGTCCAACTTCTTCTTATAATAATTTCTTTCATTTAACCGCCATTTTTGACTCCGACAACAGAAACCTTCTTAGACAGAAACAGTTGGTAATTTTATATTAATTGCTTTACTGGAACTTACGAGGTATGTAGTTCTTTATTAACGACTGAGGTTATCCTCCAGTTTAGGTGCTTTAATTAGGGCCTATATGTACACTCTTATAGTGGATAGTTATCAGCAATTGTGATGACTGATGAAAATATCTCAAAGTAGAAGTTGGATGATTGATGTAAATATTATTGAAACTAGAAGCTGGATAAATGATGAAAATATTACATAATAAAACGGAAACTAGAAGTTGGAATTGCGATGAAACTATATCGTTTGGCGCCGATATCATTGCCGTGAATGAGCGATGAAAACATTTCATAGTAAAACTTACACTAGAAGCTGGATTAGCGATTAAAACATGCCTCAAAGTAGAGGCTGGATTCTCGATGAAAACATAGCTCAAACTAGAGGCTGGAAGATCGATGAAAATATTGACCAAAGAATAATGCAAAGGATTCCAATGAAAAATAATTAAAGCACCTAAACTGGAGGATTACCACGACTGAAACATTTATTTCCTGGTTTAGGCAACAATCATTTAATTCCACGATCGATACAGCATACTAAACGATAATGCTAGGCGTACTTAAGTTACGCCATAACCCGCCTACCTTTGTCACTGTTGTGCAAACCTCTCTCTCAGCTTCTTCCCACCGACCCCTGCGTTCTCTGAATCGGCTTGATCTATTCGATCCCCGGGTGAGATCAGCCCTGGCTCAGTCTCGCTCTTTCGCTGTCGTGGGTCCATCCCTATGGAACTCCCTTCCCTTGGTACTGCGTGGGACCCTACTTACTAAGTTCTCTCTCTCTGTTGTTCATCGTTTAAAGTCATTTATATTTCCGCGAGGCTCACATGCTGATAGCGCTTCTGAATAGTTCACACTGTGAGAGGCGCTTTATAAATTCTCAGATACCATACCATACTTAACGATGCACTTTCAGGCTACGCAATGCAAAAATTTCACAGCTCATTAAATTTATCCAAGCTGGTGTTACATATGTCATGATATAATCGAATATTAGACATCTAAATTGCTAATCCATCGTATTAGCGTCCAAAATTGTTCGACTAGACCATATCGTTTCACCGTCACAAATTGATTTCAACATGTATAAAGTTCTGACGCCAGAATACATTTTATTGGACACAAGTGTAAAAAAATGACAATGTGTGAAATAATCGCAAAAGAAACAGAAACAGAATTTGGAAGAAACAGGGGCATGCGTGCATAATCGAGGTGCGTTAGTTTCGAGTGATGTGCGGTATCTTTGGGGATACTCTCATTCGCTGCAATAAAAAGGTGGTGGTGCATTGTCATTGCACGATTTAAATGACACATGGAGTATGTCATCAGCATAGTTCTCAACCGTTCAAGAAGTGTTCCATACATTTTATTGGATTTTCTTTTTGTGATGGAAAGCGAATTTTTTTCAATTTGGTCTAATATGAAAAATCCAAAAGCTCTGTTATTCTAATTCACAAGTTCAATCAGTGGTCACTTCTAAGCCAAATTGAATTCTGATTTCAGGTTTAATTGGATTGTGATTTGGTATTGTGAATAAGTTTATAATCCTTATGACATTTCAGCATCGGGAAATAGATAAAGCCATATTAAAAATTAACGACATCACTTTTGTTGATGTTCTAGTTTTCTTTGCTTCCATTGGCAAAAATTACATATTTATAAGACAAGGGATTCTATCTAAAGGAATTTCTTCTCAACAAAGAGTCTTGACATAAAGAAACATTATAAATGAGTGTTCTGTCCAGGTTAATTGGATGCAACATTAAACCTGAACAGAAGCTGTTAACAGGATGCTAGATCAGGGTCTTTGGATGCATATGTTCTTTGTAAAGTACCAGAACCGCAAGCACGTGGCAGTAGTCTATGATAGCACATGCTATACAATTCAGTGTTCAACACTGCCGAAAGGGAATTTAAATCAGATGCACAGAAGAATTTTTAAATTATGCTGTACACACAAATGTTTGCCTCTGATTTGTTTTCCACTTTGAGTGGTGCTATATAAATGTTCAATTACAATTACAAATGACATTTGTTTAATCTTGTATGAAATCTAACTTGGATACAAATCGTGCATAACTGAATGCTAATCGCAAATAGATTAGAAAGATAAGAAAATGCATCAAGAATGCTTGGCTATTAAGGAAAATTGCCTGATGTTTAGAATGATATTAAAGCACACTTGAACATTTCCAAAGCTGAAGTTATAAGACATCCAATAATAGTATTAATATTTCTGTGATCTACACAAAAACTGCACAGCTATTAAAACGTTCATCCCATGCAGACTAACAGTTGGAAAGATATACTATTATATTGTCATTAATTGGACATCCCAAAGATTTCTTAAATGCCTTCTGATTGTGGTTCACCATTACTTTAACTGTGAAATATGTAAGTCTTTAATAAATATAAATTATGTGAAATAACAACACGTTGCACATATTTTAATTATCTGATTTTGTTTACTGTATTGAAGGTATGAAGACGAAAGGAAGAAACCATTACCAGGAAACACGATACAATTGTCAATATTGTGACAAAGCATTTGCAAGAAAGGATTATCTGGAATCCCATACAAAAACTCATACTGGGGAAAAGTCAGACCACAAATGTCATGTATGTGACAAAACATTTTCACAAAATGGTAATCTCAAAACCCATTTAAGAATACACAGTGGCGAAAAACCATACAAGTGCAATTTATGTCACAAAGCGTTTTCTGATTCGCATTGTCTGGTGTACCATGAGAGAACTCACACTGGAGAGAAACCATACACTTGCAACGTATGTCACAAAGCATTTGCAATGAAATCTCATCTGGTAGGACATAAAAGAACCCATACAAAGGAAAAACCATACAAATGTAAGTTTTGTGACAAAGTATTTACGAATAAGGCAAATCTGACAGTTCATACAAGAACACACACTGGAGAAAAACCGTATATTTGTCAGCTTTGCAACAGATTCTTTTCACATCATAGTAGTCTTGTTGTACATACAAGAACCCATACTGGAATAAAACCGTACAAGTGTAATTTATGTGAGAAAGCATTTGCAGTTAGAAACAATCTAAAAGTGCACATGATAACCCATTCTGGAGAAAGATCTTACAAGTGCAATTTATGTCCTGAGACATATGTGCACATGCGTTCTCTGGCAGAACATGCAAAAGTTCACACCGGACAAAAGCCATACTTGTGTCAGTTATGCAACAAAAGGTTTTCACAGCTTGGTAATCTTCGTGTTCATGAAAGAACCCACTCTGGAGAAAAACCATATAAATGTCAAACATGTAGCAAGGAATTTGTGCACAGTGGCTATCTGAAATGTCATTTAAGAACCCACACTGGAGATAAACCATATAAATGTGAGTTATGTAACAAGCAATTAGCAGACTGGAGTAGTCTCAGGTGGCATTTAAGAATCCACACTGGAGAAAAACCTTATAAATGCCATTTGTGTAATAAAACATTTCCAAGGAGTCATCATCTTAAAGGCCATTTAAGAACCCACACTGGAGAAAAGCCATATAAATGCCATTTCTGTTACAAAACATATACAAGGAGTCATCATCTTCAACGCCATTTGAGAACTCACAAAGGACGAAAACCACACAAACGTGAATTATTTCATAACACTTCTGATTGCAGCAGTAGTGTGAATCAGCATGAAAAGATCAAATCTGTAGGAGAATCACATCAAAACGTTGTATTGAACATGACAGGAAAGAGACATTTTGGAAGATATTTGGATAAGAGATTTAGCACATTGACTAAAGGTGACAACTATATTGATGATCAGGATTTGTCAACAACACAAACAATGGAGAACGTTCCAGCTAGTTGTTGTGAGAAGCCAAATGCAGACAAAGACCAGCATTCCGGAGATCAGTCAACTTGTGGTGATCTGAATCATTTACTTTTCAGAGCTTTTGGTTGTGGAATGTGTGATGAAATGTTTGAAATCGAAACGGAATTCATGGGACATTGTTTGCGTCACTTCAATGATGATCCCCAGAAAGACACATTTCTTGAAATACTTGAAATGCAGCCGTTATTTTCTTTGAGAGCAGAAAACAGTTCCCTGTACAGATAAATTTTTCTGTTTTTACATAATATTTTCGCATCAGCTGGTAACTGCTGTATGCAGAAAACCTGCTTCTGATAAGCATGGATGTTGATGTTATTTTTGTGGTGCTTACTTATGCATCTGAAGTTCTTCTGTGTTTAGTTTTAGAGTTTCTCATTAAGTCTGGCAAAGGTTAGAGACGCTATTTGAAGAGTGTTAACTAATTTGAAAATCAGATGATAGAACATAATTGCCAAATGAAGTGCTGAGAAAGATGTTTTAACATGTATGTCATTTTTATTGTATCTATATATTAAAATGTTTTGTAGGATTTAGGCCTACTTATGTACAGATGAGAACTAAAGTGTGCACTTGTGAGGTTCTCTAAAGGTGCTCTAAACAAGTAGCCAGATACATATAGGCCTATTCATTCAAAATCTTTACCTTTGCTCTCCCAGTCAGCCCACTCTTTGACAGCCATCAGTTGACAGACCAATCTTTTAAAATAACAGTCTCATCTGAAATCTTCATTATTTACAGTCTTAACTTCCCCAGTCAGTCATATAGCTAGTCACTTTAGAATTCACTGACAAAAGTATGCTGATGATCCTCAGCTCCACATGGCTCGGTCACACATTGATCAGTCTGCTAAACTAAAATTTTGGGAGTGCCTCTCATCCATTTATGCATGGTTCTGTTTCAATGGTTTGCGACTGGAAACCAATGCACTAGCCAGAGATATCCTGGTAGACATGGGCACATAAAGCCTAACTATGCGTGCATCACGAATGAACATAATATTTGATAATTTAGAAATGCTGCTTACATGGTCAGTGACAGACATGGCAGAATTGAAAACAACGCCTAAGTTATGAGCAGTGTTTGCCAGCTGAACAATTGAGTCACCCAGTTTTGATGACTTAAGCTGACAGAATTTTTTAAGTTGCTGTGGAATGCCCAATAGCAGAAATTCAGATGGGTTAAGGAGGAGTTTATTGGCTGCATATCCAAGACTGTACCTCATCGAAGCAACAGATGAGTTACAAGACAGACTGTCAAATGAAATGTAGATTAGAGTATCATCAGCATAGAAATGATATCCCAGTGAATGATTATCCAGCAATGTTCCTAATATGGTGTGGTGTATAATGTAAACAAAAGAGAACCAAGCACAGAACCCTGTGGAGAACCGCATGCAAACAAAGTACTAGGTGAATAATTACCATTTAAATACACTGATTGAGTGCGTGTACTAAGATAAGTACTAAATCAATTTAGTGCAGGACCACAGATACTAAACCAGTGGTCGGGATGATGAAGAAGCAAGTGATCCACAGTATCAAAAGCAGCAGACAAGTCAAGAAGAACAAGCGCTGTAACCTTATTCCTGTCCCTTGAGCATACAATGTCATTATGAACAGTAAGAAGTGCAGATTCTGTTGAGTGAAACTTATGAGAAGCCGACTGAAAATGGGAGATTAGTGAGTTTGATGACAGATTAGTGTGCCTGCGATTCACGACTATTCATTCAAGGATTTTTATATAAAATACAAGGTTGACATGTGCCTGTAATTTGACAGATCATCAGGGTCAAGAGAAGGACCACCAGGACAGATATCCGTTTCAAGATTTCTGCTTCTTCTGTGGCCTGTAGCCAACTAAGCTATAATAAGTACACTGACCATACACTGTCAGTGGGAATATTAGATGGTGAAGGAGATTACTGATAAGCTGGGGATAAGAAAATGAAGTCGCTAGCACTTCATACCCATGGCTCTTCTGAGTTAGCTTACAGAACAGCCCTTCTTCTGCCTGTTACATATTAACATAAATATACAATTAATATTAAAAAGAAAGAAACCCACACAGAACGGCAACCAGTGCATTCTGTGGCTATAATAGTAATAAAAAGTATTTCAACATTAAACTTCTTAAATATCTAATAATTGCAGCATACAACTAGTACTAAGAAATAAATTTCATACTTATAGTGCCTACACAAACCAGTTCTAAATACACAATTAAAATAGTGTACAATTAGGTTATAAATGAATATATTAGCCAAAATTATATTATTATACTACACTACTAAATTCAGACTTCCTGAGAGTCATTTGTGCACTCTGAATATTGGATGCCTTTGATTATTGGCTACATAAACACTTACTTTAGTAAACAAGTAATAAATATAGTTCCACACCAGAGTATAATCTAAATTTAACAAGTAGGCCTACTAAGGCAAGAGATAAAGGGTCTACAGGTCCGTTACATTTTCAGGTAAAGAAGCCACTCAGTGTGGAATGATAGGGACTAACTATATTGCTCCTCGTTGCTGGTGGAATGATAAGGCCTTTTAGCTTCTCTGTTGCTCCTCGTTGCTCTTTGAAATGACAGGGCAGTTGCTCCTCTTCAAGGTCACTGCCATAACATAACATAACAGCACTTTCCTAAGGTATTTAAATGTTCCTATATTACTCATTTATTTATTTATTTATTACGAAGATTTTTAACGATTGCAAAGTCACACATAAATGCGAATCTGAGGCGCGGTTAGTCAATTGCTAGGTGAAGAGCAATTAGATGCCCATAGCTTGTGAAAGCCAATGAGAAGCAGTGAGCTTTGAGGCATTTCTTGAAAGAAGAAGAGGTCGAACAACGTATAAACATTGGTAGTTAATTCCATTCCGTGGGGGTTGCAACAGGACATGCACAAAAGCTCATGGCAGTGCTACATCTAGGCTCAAGCGAAGACTGCAGACTGCATGGTGGGATGTAGAGAGAGCAGTCATTGAAGGTAGGTTGGAGTGCACATTTGAAGCCTGCATTCAGGTTGTCACTGTTGATGAACCTTGAGCAAGCCCTTTACTGCTGAGAGACATCAATTTTCTGCTGCACAGTCATGTGTGCACTTGTGAAATTTGAAAGGAGGGTAATAATAAATACAGTTGTATTACATTCGTAATCGTAATCTCGAGATTACTACAGCGCCCAAAAAAGCAGAGTCGCGGGAACCAGCTTATTCACAGGCAATCAGTCAAATCATAATCGATAGGCGGGAGGGTCAAATCGGTTCCAGGTCAAGATTCAAAGACGTCAGTAAGGCAGACAGTCGGTGTTTTTTTCTTCAGTTTTGAGCGAAAGACTTGTGGAGAGATAGCAAGAGGTGAGGTTTTGGTGAGTTCATAGAATGGATCTCATATTTCTCGTAGTACTGGAGAGAGTTACTTCCAGAGGGTTGGGACAGATATGGCTATGCTCCATAGCCATATCTGTCTATGCTCCGATTCGCAACTTTTAGTGACGAGGTGACGGAAGGGCGGAGAAGTGTTAGGGCAGAAGCAGGGGCGGCGCCAGACACTTTTTGTAACCAGGGCATAGCCAGGGCAGTCATACAAGTAACCAGTGCAGAGGGCGAATTATGGAGAGCGCGGTAGCTCGAGCTTAAATGTTGACCGTACAAGATCGCGCTACCGCGCTTGCCATAAATCGCCCCAAGCACTATTATATTTGTCTATAGTCAGGAGGACGAGGACATATGGACGAAGCCCCCGGAAGCTGAACGCTTTTTGACATATGTAAAGCAAATTTTAACATTTAATTGAATTAAGTGAATTTATACATCAGGATATAACAAATATGCCTGAACAAATTCTGTACAGGGCAAACATTCTGGCAGGGCATCGACCAGGGCAAAGGCTTTACCAGGGCATTTGCACTGGCGCGCCCTGGTGTAGGCCCTAGCGCCGCCTCTGCGCAGAATAGGAGCGGCTTCAGCGGAGCCGTTGGACCGTGAACAGCTGAGTTAGGCCTAGTCAATGCAAAGGGACGATGTAGTTGTTTACACCCGTCTGCGCACTGCGCAGCGACTTCACGCAAGTCGCTGGACAAGTTGTATTACCGGTACATAACTTTTGACTCGTGGGATTCACAGTTCCTCAGTCTATAGCTGCGCATGGCGGCCCTACAGCTATCTATATCAGCGGCTATACTTCGAAATCCTACGACAGTTGAGGTCTGTTTCTCGGTCATTCACACAGGATGTGACTCGCCATCGTATGCAAAGTTAAATTTTGAGCCGAATCGATTACTGCAATATATGTCTGAGCAATTTCACAACACGCTACCTCGGAGACAGCAGACTGAGGTTGCGTAATTCACATGGGTACCATCAGCTAAGTTTACCATCTGAAGAAGCCACCACTGGCAATCTTTAATGTTAATGTAAAATAAACATAGCTACCCTGTGGACTGTTTTCTGCTCTCAAGGAAACTAACTTAACAGGTGCATTTCAAATAGTTCTAGAAATGTACCTTTATGAGGAGCATCACTGAAGTGATGAGAACAATGTTCCATGAATTCCTTTTCGACTTCAAACATTTCATCACACATTCCACAACCGTAAGACCTGATAACGAAATCACCAAGATCAGCGATAGTAGACAAATTATCTCCACAATGTTCGTGTTCATCACTGCTCTGTCTAAGTGAAATGCCTTTCACAGCTTCTGTTGCTGACAAAACTTTTTCGCCAATGCGATCGCCATTTTCAGACAAACTATGACGCGGTTTTTCTCTACAGCGTCTCTTCCTTGTCATACTCAATACAACGGTTTGACGCATAAAATTTAATGGCTTCTCTCCAATGTTAATCGTTTCACCCTCAGTCAGTATATGGCTGGAATCAAAGGCTTTATGACAGACTTTGCGACTGTATGGTTTATCTCTCTTGTGGATCCTTGAATGGCTTTGTAGATGATGTTTCTGTGCAAATTTTTTATAACATAAACTGCATTCGTATGGTTTTTCTCCTCTGTGGATTCTTAAATGGCATCTAAGAGCAGACATGAGCGCAAATGACTTGTTGCATAACTCACATATAAATGGTTTTTCTCCAGTGTGGATTCTCATGTGCACTTTGAGAGCGTTACTGTATCGAAATGATTTTTTACAAACGTAGCACTGGTGGCATTTTTCTCCGGTGTGGGTTTTTATGTGCTGCACAAGACTTGTGCGTTGTGAAAACACTTTCTGGCATAACTGACACAAGTATGGTTTTTCCCCAGTGTGAATTTTTCTGTGGTCATACAGACAACCCTTTTGTGCACATATTTTATCCCATAAATTGCACTTGTATATTCTTTCCTTAGTGTGGGTTATGATATGCCTTTTGAGATCGCCATTCCGTGCAAATGCTTTGTTGCATAAATTGCACTTGAACGGCTTTTCCCCAGTGTGGGTTCTCATGTGTATCTTCATAACACTACTACCTGCAAATGCTTTCTGACAAAACTTGCACTTAAACGGTTTTTCTCCAGTATGGATTCTTGTATGGACCTGAAGACCATATTGTTGGTTAAAGGATTTGCTGCAAAACTGGCAAGTGTACGGCTTTTCTCCAGTGTGGGTGCTTGTATGTTTTTTCAGATTCGACTTATGTGCAAATGCTTTGTTGCAAAAATTACACTTGTATGGTCGTTCTCCAGTATGGGTCTTTGCATGGGATTCCAGACTCGATTTCACTGCAAATGATTTGTGACAAACGTTGCACATATATGGTTTTTCTCCAGTGTGGGTTTTTGTATGGTTGTCTAGAGCTACCTTTTGTATATATGCTTTGTGACACAGACTGCACTTGTAGGGTCTTTCACCAGTATGAATTCCTTCATGGCATTTGAGGTTCCCCCTCGTGGTAAATTCTTTGCTACAAAATTCACATTTGTATGGTTTGTCTCCAGTGTGGATTCTTGAATGATCCTTCAGCTGCCCCTTCCGTGGAAATGCTTTATGACAAAAACTGCAAGTGTAGGGTTTTTCTCCAGTGTGGATTCTTTTATGCCTTCCCAGATGTCCCATTTTGGAAAATTGTTTTTTACGTATTTCACACTTGAATTGTTTTTCCACAGTATGGCATCGTTCGTGTATTTTGAGAAGTGCATTTTGTACAAATGTTTTATTACAATATTTACAGATGTATTGATCTTCCTGTATATGGTTTCTTGCATCCATCTTCAGACCTACAATACAAATCCAAGAAAGCATCATAATTGTAGGCCTAACTAAGGTCACAATGAAATGTAACAGAAGTTCCAACTTTCACTTAGAAATGCCTGAGTGTTTGACTAGTAGTTGAAGCAATTTCCCCTGTTCGAGTGCAACTGATCAGTTTCTTAACCAATAGGTATTATCGCAAATCATTCGTGCACCTGAAGGTTCCTGTAGCACTGTGTTACCTTGCACGTTCTTCCCAACATGACATAAGTCAATGTTTTAAAGTATGATCAGAATCACTGCGTATATAATTATGCGTGGACGTCGTGATGATACAGAAGATTAGAATTAAAAAGACAAGACTAGTTGTGGACAAAGACACGCCTGGATAAGTGACTTGCTAGAATTTGATCGACTGTAACGCTGTTTCTGAAATATAATTTTAGGAAAATCAGCTCAAAATTGGGTGAATCAACCTCTTAAATCATCTCGCCACAGACGTTCTGGTGACCTCTCTGTTCTCAGCACACTGAAAGTTTGACTAACATAATTTATGTCACAGCCATCTTCTGTCTACCTGAGAACGATATCTCTCCTTTTCCCCACTCATATTGATTCTAGCTTCGAAATCTTTGTAAAACCATAAACAATCTTCTTTGTCGTGTTTTTTCTGAGTTGAATTTATAGACAGATTATTTCAGAGCAGGCAGCTTAGAATATTCATTCTGTAGGGTTCCACTACAAATGATTCACGACAAATGGTTCACCGACAAATGGTTCACGGACAAATGGTTCACGGATAAATTGTTGAAGAACAAATAGTTCACGATCTTCCAGCTTTTAGTTTGTTATATATTCAACGATAATCCAGCTTCTAGTTTGAGCTGTATTGTATTTTCACCATTCATCTAGCTTCTAGTTTGAGCTATATTTTCATCGATCTTTCAACTTTTAGACATGTTTGAATTTTGATGAAAATGTTATTTACACTAGAATCTGGATGAGCGATGAAAATATAGCTCAAACTAGAAGCTGGATTATCGTTGAATATGTATATATATAACTGAAACTAGAAGCAAAATTATTATTGAATATATAGGGGTAAAACAGGGTAATTTCGGCACCCTAAGCAATTTCTTCAATACTTAAAATGCTATCACATCTGTAGGACACACTGAAGTTTCCACAATTTGCTGCAACCCTCTGCTATGAAATGACGCCTTCAAACTGTGAATCGTCTTTCACAAATTCTTGTTATAACATGTTGAGTGAAGTCATTCAAAAGCCGAAATTACCCATAGGGTAGGGTAATTTCGTCCACAGGGTAGGGTAATTTCGGCAGGGTGACGAAATTAACCGAAATGAGAATTACCATACATTTTTGACTAGCTACATCAGGCATGGCGAACCTTTTTAAGCTGGCGTGCCAGAAAACAGTTCTTAAAGAAAGTGGAGAATTTCGCGTGCCAAAAACTTTATTTCACTAATGAACACAGAATGGAGTAGGCCTACCTATAAAAAATGAGAGCTAATATTGAAAACTCACTGCATTATTTTTGGACGTGGCTACTTAATAATGCGATTTATTTATATTTATAATTTTATATGGAACATTACATTGTCATAGTGATTTTTGTAGCTGAAATGTAAGAAATAAAAAATATTTAAAAGTATGAAAAAACGAAAGTTCAGGTGGCGTGCCAAGCAAAATCTGCTGGCGTGCCATGTTGGGCACGCGTGCCATAGGTTCGCCATCCCTGAGCTACATTGAGCAGATAGGAATAAACTATGAATGCATACCTATGGGGGCATATATACCTGCATTTGTTTACACTCTACAGTCAGAGACTGTAACACGCAACGCTATGTTTAGCTTATATAAATTTTATTAAAAATTCACAAACTATTCAAACAAACCCGAGTCATAGTAGCCTAGTGCAAATGGACAGGCGAGTGGAGGCACTCTTGCATGATGCAAGAGTGCTTTTGGGAAAATCTTTATCCTAGCTAAAGTAAGTCAACAATTTAACGACGACAAAAATGACCAACCATAAGGTTCCGGTCCACTATTCCGGGGGTCCGCTATTCCGGGGGTCCGCTATTCCGGGGATCCGCCGGCATATACATACATACAACATACATACATGCATACACACATACATACATGCATACAAACATGCACACATACATACATACATGCATACATACATCCATGCATGCATGCATGTATGAATGTATGCGTGTATGTATGTATACATACAAACATGTATGTATGCATGTATGTATATATACATACATGTATGTATGCATGTAAATACATATGTATACATGTATGTAAGCATGTATGTATGTATGTATGAATGTTTGTATGCATGTATGTATGTTTGTATGCATGTATGCATGTTGTATGTATGTATACTCCGGCCAATCCCCGGAATAGCGGACCCCCGGAATAGCGGGCCGGTACCAACCGGAAACATTTATGAAGCATTTAGGCCCTACAGTGCAAAACATGACGTTTGTGAGTTGCAACATCTAAAGTCTACTCGCAACTACCACAGTATAGTAGAAGACAGGCCCGTTTATTGTTGGTGCAAGTGGAGTTTTCGCACACCCATTTCTCGCCTCGTCTACACCAACGTTATAATATGGAATCTTGTAAAAACAGGCATGGAGTTGTGTCGACGAAACTATTTTATATGTGCAAATACTCATGCGTTTTAACTATGCAATGGATGCTGACATAATTAAAAAAGTCTATATAAACGTGGCCAACGGAAGCAAGAGAGAATGATAATTTCGGCACTACCCTAGAGCAAATTTCGGCACTGCCGGAATTAGAAAAGAGTTGAATGCCGAAATTACCTCATAGATAGGCATTATTCTGACCGTACATAGAAAAAATAATCGGCTGCTATACATTTTGTATTCGCTCAAGATTCTGAAGAGCAATATTTAAATGTGGAGAAAAACCATTACATTTATTTATAGGAGCGATACCAAATTTTTAGCAACGATGTCTCTGAATTGACATACAGTTAACAAAATGCATCAAAACAAACATGACTCACCAATCGTGTTAAAAATGCGATTCTTACAAGGTTTTATAACTTTTTATATAATTATTATAACGTCCAGACCTATGACGTCGCACCATACAGCTTTATTGCTGCATATTTTCTCGGCTACACGGGGGTGCCGAAATTACCTCCATGCCGAAATTACCCCACTTTACTTTAAGTGAGACTAAAAGCCGGAAGATCGCGAACCATTTGTCCGTGAACCATTTGTCGTGAACCAATTGTCGGTGAACCATTAATTTTCGTCCGTGAACCACTTGTCGTGACACATTCTGTCGGGGTATCGATTGATTGAATTCATTATTCCCATGTCAAGAGCTCTTTGGAGTTGAACAAAAGTAAGGAGTGGGGGAGGCACAGTACGACTTTCTGTGGGGTAAACAACATAAAAGTGCTTGCCAGCGACCACTCTACATTAAATATTTTGCAACACCTTTAGGCAATCTGACGGCAATTGGAGGCAACCCGTAGATGATGACATTGGCTGAGTTAGACAGGTCAGACTTAGGAGGTTTGGTGGCTGTTAGTTACAAGAGCTTTTCAGATAACAAGCCTTGCAGATTGTTTCTGCATCTGCCACAACTCTGCATGTTGTAAACAGATGAAATGTGCAGTTAAAACCTTTCACTCTGAACCCAGTCCCAAACTTCACTCTGCATATTGCCCACCAGATTTAACTGTAATATATATCTCTTGTGAATATCTTAGTACAGGCTAGTTTACTTTCCGGTTTAATGTAAGCTCATAGGCCCTACGGTCGTTTGCGTCTACACTGTTAACAAAAATCAGACAATCGCAGGATCGTCAGCGCGAGATGGCAATAGGCGCGGTTGAAAATTTTTGGTGTTAGGTATCATCAAACAAAGTTTGGTAACATTTGGTCCCAACTCCGTAATCTACAGTCGTGTCGGCCTTTATTTATAAAAAAAATATATAAACACGGAAAATAATGTCTCGATTACCAATAAATTAATGATAGGAGGAATACCCACCAACATCATTAAAAGGACGAAAACATTAGTTAAAGATCCATTCCTTTGTCTGTGTCACCAAAATGGCAATACAGAAACTGAAACTGTTTTGAATAGAATTGGATTGCTTTCATGCTTCTGACATCTAGGGAATGAAGAAAATTGACCTTCCATTATAATTGCGAATCGTAGATTACTTAAGAACATAGGGCTCAGATTACAATAATTAAGCTTTCAGGAACAATGAAATGTCCCGGACGGTAGAATTAGCTATTATGATAATCCAATAATTAGAAAGGAAATAAGAAATAACATCAAGTATGCAGCGCTGCACAAATTTACAAATACGCGGCAATTTTGATTTTGAATAATAAATGGACCAATTTGTATATTTTCCGGGTCTTTTTTCAATAATAATATAGGCCTAATACAAATGTATTTTGATATTGACTTCCTTCCAAAGTTCAGAGTGCACACGACTAAGCGACAGAATATCGATGGCTCTGGGTCGGTATACGCAGTTGCTTGAGGTAGATTCGAGCGAGAGACTCTCCGGTTACAAGGCGCGGAAGGTACCCCGCGTATAATTAAACAAACTATAAATCAAATCCTTGATTTTGGTCTAAAATCTTACACCTATATATCAGTTGAGGCGTTGTGTGTGTGTGTGTGTGTGTGTGTGTGTGTGTGTGTGTGTGTGTGTGTGTGTGTGTGTGTGTGTGTAGCTCTCCTCCCACTCACCCCAACTAATAATTGAATCTGGATAACATTACAAGCACTGTGGTGTCCCGGAATGGCAAAAAACAAACAAACAAACATCCTAGTAGCCTATATAATACGATGATTGGTTGGAGCGCTTGGCCTGTTACAGTAACGCAGATAGTACGGGATTGAGTCTCCACTCAAGCGGTTAATAGCTGTACACGGACCTTGAGCAAGTCCTTCACTCAATTGCCCAGCGTCATCGATGCTATTCTGTATGGTCGTGTGCCGTATAATTGTATTGTATAAAATAAGTAAGGTCACGCTGTGTCAATCGCTAGAGGACAGAATAATCAACTATTCCAAATTTACTTATACTAATTTTTCGCTCTTAACGCCATTTTTGTTGACTCTTACAAAACAAACATTTCGTTATATTTTTCTCTCTGCTGCACGGTATTTTTGGCTTATTTTCCCGTCTTTAATTTACTAACCATTTAAGGCTTGCGTGTAGAATAAATTTAATTATGCGATAAAGAGGTCGTTCGCGTTTGACAAATCTCTTAGACTTCTTTGAGGCGGTCTATGAGATAACGAGATGATATAGATGAGGGAAACTGGTAATCACGCTGACTATAAGTGCCTGTGTTCAGGGTGGGCCAAAAAATAAACCCCTACAGCTTTTTGCTAATATTTAGGCCAAAAGTAAGAATTTGTAAATCAAGTTTCACTGGCTTAAAAGTAGGGCCTAAGTCATATTTACGTATAACAGCCAAATTTCAACAAAATATTTCAAATATAACTGTGTAATTGTGTTATATCACTTTTACTGAGTCCACCCACTGTTTTTGATGGTCCATAAACATGTAACGCAACAAAAAGTAACAAAAACTATTTTACTAAGTCACATCTCAAATAATAGGCATCATACAGACTTTATATTACTTCACAACTTGTGTTCAATGTGTCCACCACCAGTACCCACACATGTTCTGAGTCTCTTTGTAAAGTTTTGATGGCCTGGTTGATAGCTTCCAGAATTAAATCTTCCCATATCAATTATAATGCGACCTTCAATTCTCATGGTTTTTGGCTTTGGTCGCAGATTTTGGTATTTGTCCAGCATAGCTCTCCACAAGTGATAATCCAGGGGGGTTCAAATCCAGAGAGCTTGGGACATTGGTCCTTCTCAATGAAACCAGGGTAATTGACATTGAGCCAATCTTGCGTGAGACGAGCAGTATGCGCTGAAAGATGAATCCAGCTGACAGCAGACGCTTGCAATCAGAAGTTAATTCTGGAAGCAGGCGACAAACGAAATATGTAGCATTCACCTTCGCATTTTCATCAACAAAATGCAATCGACCTTTGCCACCGAAACAAATGCCAGATGATACCATTATTATCATGTGGAGCGAACTTCTCGCGTTCAACGATCAAGCGATCAGGTCTTGCTAAATGATGTCACAGTGACCTGCAGCTACGCTGGTGCACCGTTTCTTTTCGAAATAACAATAAGAAGAAAATTATTACATTTAATGATTTAAAAATCCTTACTTTTGGCCGGAATATAACCAATTATTTGAGATGTGACTTAATAACATCGTTTTTGTTATTTTTGTTGCGTTACATGTTTTGGAACATCAAAAAACAGTGAGTGAACTCAGTAAAAGTGACATAACTTCGGTTCTGTTTGAAATATTTTGGTGAAATTTTACTGTTACATGTAAATATGAATTACTTTTAAGCCAATAAAACTTTGATTTAAAAAGTCTTACTTTTGGGCGAATTATTAGCCAAACCTTTAGGGGGTTACTTTTTTGCCCACCCTGTATATAAACAATACAGTTGCCGCTGACTTCGCTCCAACAGAGCGCTGCCACCTAACTGGAGTTTCTTATCAAGTCTGCCGTCGTGTTGAGTAGATGTTGAATGACTTAACTAATTTGAAAGAACATAATTGTTAACTAAGCGCTAAATTGTGTAGAGCTGAAAAAGATGTCGGCATGCGAATGCCTTTTTATATATCTATGGAATATAATTTGTGTAAGCTTTAGTCGTACCTGTTTAAAGATGAGAGCTAAAATGCAACCTTGTGAGGTTCTTCGAAAGGCGCTACACACATAGCCAGACATATTCGTTCAACAAACATGACAGTTTTACCCATACTCTTCAGTTGTTAGCCCAGAATTTAAAGACCTTCCATTGGCAAGAAAATCTTTCGAATAACCGTCTAATCTGAAATCTTGCATTCTTATCTAATCTTTGAAAATAGACATTTCTCACTTGAGACGATTTTTTTAAAGTCGTTTGATGACTGAGCTTTTGAATAGCCTACGGAGAATTGACTGCCTATGTATTAATGCATGGATGCCATTTCTTTAGTACATTTTACCCTCACAAGTTCGCAAGAATCTCACGACGGTGGTTTATGTCTGGTATCCATTAAATTCTTGTCTATGTGTATACTATGGCATAGTACGGAATGAGATGCACACGTTCATACCCATATAACGTAGTTTGCTATTCATTTGCTAAGCTCAACTTTTTATATTAGTTGAAAGTCATTAAATATTTCATGACTGTTCATGGCTACACAAATAAATATGTAGTATTTAAGTACCTTTAGAAATTCTCTAGTAGTCAAAGATAAACTTTATATCAGCAGAATTTTACCATCTTTATCAGCAACATATAGGCTATAGGTGTCAAGCCACAATGCTTTTGTGCAAATGTTGTTCTCAGTGTTGAATCTATGAAACCTTCAAAACTCAGACGTGACTTAGAGACAAAGCAATCAAAATATATACTAAAAAGGATTTGGAGTTCATTCCAGGGAATTCATTCGGGGGGATTCCCCTTCATTTTTGAAAAAACAGGAAAAAGGCTGGAACAAGAAAAGGAGGAAGAAGAAAGGAGTAAAAAAACACTCGGCACAGAAGGGGAAACATAGGCCTATCTCCTAATGGCCCTCAGACGCCTCAGGTGAACGATTTCTGACTTAACAGAGGAACAGACTGAATATCCAGGGATTTAAAAAGTATGAAGAAGAACGAATTTAATAAATCTTGGTAGTAGGATAAGAAATAGCTGTCGAATGTAATTTTGAAAGATGTCATTGTGTTATGTGGAATACAATTTCGTACTTAAAACCATGAGGGATCTAGCCTAAATCTGTTGATTTTCATGTTGTGCAGACGAGAGAGAACGACCTCTTCTGAGAGTATGGTTATGAATGTCAGATTTGAGATGGTACCGTAGATTGAACGGGTTTCCATATCAAGAGACGGGTTTTTAAATAATGATTGACGACTGAGGTCGTGAACAGCGTAGGAAAAGTTAGCTACAGTGTATGTACAGGGTGGCGCAGAAAAAGTGGGACCGCCTAATATAATATCAAGTAATAAATTTCTGTGTAAGTTTTTCTTCTAAGAAAACTAAGTAAATTGTTGCCAAATGACAATTTATACAAAATCAGAAATCAAATTCAATTTGTCCTTCTTGGTTCTCATCATTTGTTTATAACGTCTGCGCCACTGGTCAATGCTTCTGTTTATAAACCGCTGAGAGAGTTTTTGCCACTCCAACAATGGCCAGTTTCAATTGATCTATTGTTTCAAATTTACGACGAAGGTAGACTTTTGTTGAAGAGCACCCCAAATAGCATAATCTACAGGGTTTAGGTCCGGGCTATTTGGGGGCCACATGTCTGGTTCGATGAAGGTGATATTCTCTCGAAGAAGGAAGTTGATCATGTTTCTTGTCGTGTGCGAAGGAGCTCCGTCCTGTTGCAGTGTCCAGCTTTGACGATTACATCTCGCTCGAATGTCCGGAAGCAATCTTTGCCTTAAGATGTGATCACATTAATACTCACTATTCACTTTCACTCCAGGTTCAACAAAGACCACACCGGTTTTCCCATCCGAGACACACCGACTGAGAATATGATCTTCTGCTATTATTTTTGTCATTTTATAAACATCGTATAAATGGCATAGCACCGTGTAAATGGCATAGCAAATAGGTGTCCCTATTAGCGGGATCATATCCCTTCTGGGCCTACCCTTGTTACCTAACTGCTTCTTAAAAGTGTTATTGTACTTGCCTTGACTGTACATGTATGGTTTCAATAAAAATTATTTGATTGATTGATTATTTGATTGATTGATTGATTGATTGATTGATTGATTGATTGATTGATTGATTGATTGATTGATTGACTGGCATAAACTATAAAGATGGCGACCAGAAGTTCACGAAATAGTGACGTCACACGTTGGGGTCGTGAGTAAGGATATTATTCCAGTTTAAAAACCGCCCAAAACATAATTTGAAATATATTGCACAAGATTTTATGAGGCGGTCCCACTTTTTCTGCGCCACCCCGTATGTTCGGCTGGCTATTTGTATATCGACTTCGTAAACCTCACAAAAGCGCAAGAACCTCAGGATAATATTCAAGTTCGATAGGCTTAATTGCAGGGCTGTAGTGGTAAAATTAGAGGTGAGTATACGCTAATGGTTAGTTTTCCGAAACACTTTGTGAGGGGAGTAGCCTATACGGTCTCCAGAGATGAGTATACGCTGTATACACGCGTATACCCTCGACTACAGCCCTGTTTAATTGTCTTAATCTAAATTGTAGTCTACAGGTAGGCCTACAAATAAAATGGGTACACACAAAAACCTGCTCAGATCCATATAACGTGAACACTGCATTTTTCTATATTTATTTACTATGCAACGCATTTTATATTAGCTAAAAGTAATGAAATATTTCGCGACAATCGTAACTAGCCTACTGTCCTTCGCTAAGGGGTCGTCCATTAATTATGTCAACAAATTTTAGGCAGTTTTTGACCCCCTCCCCCCCCCCCTTGTCAACAACTGTCAAACATTCAAGTACCCCCCCTAAAAAATTATGTCAAACATTCTTTACCCCCCCCCCTGCCACTACAATAAAAATTAAAAACAACAGTTTTTTTCAGTTTAAATAGCACAATAATAAATTAACAAAATTATATTACACTAAAACTTATCTTTAATATTAGTTAAATTCAGGAATGTAGCAAGCTATAATGAACCCTGTGAAGGGTTGCCAGATACATGGGTAGCCAAAATTTTAAGACACGGAAAGAAGGAAAAAGAGGACGCATTTAATGTTTCACTCCGGAGTCAGAGCCTCAGAGGGTCTCCTAAGTAACCCAGAGACGAACTCACATTGAAACAGCGCTGTGCCAAGGGTAAATATAGTGCAACCACCCACTCCAAAGATCAGCTTAACCAATAACGACCAAATTTGTTATCTCGAATATTATATTTACTATAAATATGTTCAATCGACAATCTTCAAATAAGCCTGCACAGTTCTCACCGTTTAATATTAACCACCTATTCAAAGAAAAATGTTCTTTCACTGAAGATAAGCTCAAAATATTAGATTTCGAACATAGATATCTAAAAGAATCCAGGATATTTCATTTAAGAGATGTGTAGCACATTTTCTCATTCAATCTGGGAACAATAAACCGAAACGAAGAAAATATTGCGTTTGATTAAAGTACAAAGAAAACAGAAATAGATCACTCATAAAGACTTTCCGAATCTATGGTTGCTTTTTGATAAAAATTAATTAATTTAAAAAAATTAATTATTGTTGACGTCAATTTATCTTGAACCCCCCTCCCCCCCTTGTCAACAACTGTCAAACTTTTTCAAACCCCCTCCCCCCCTATTTTGTTGACATAATTAATGGACGGTCCCTAACTAAATTAGTAAATGGCATTTTAATAACGTTAGCCTGTAATTAAACCTAATACGCGATTAAATGTTCAAGTAAAAAGAAACTCTGCAAGCGCATTTCTGTACACCTCATAACTTTGTGGTGGCAGACAGCAGTTACGGCTCAATCCCTTTGACCAAACAAAGAGATGTAAAGGCGAAACAAATACACAATACTTTACGTAGGCCTAACAGCTCAACTCTTGTGGACTTCATCAGATATAGCGCCGGTGATTAAGCTGCCGCATATGTTCTATGGTGCTGAGAAATTCTGGAGACTTACATTTACATTAGATTTACATAAAGCAATCGACAAAATTACAACATGTTCCGTATAAGGAAACATTTATAAGCCTAAGCAGTGGTCAAGTTCAGACACACATGTAAGCGCCACAGAGTAACGTTCACATCCATATTCATCAGCAGAGTAGATTGTCACTTGGACTACCACAGAGTTCTTCAACAAGAAGCTTGATATAGGCCTAGCTATGGCATGCGGTGCCACAGGAGATCAAGCCTCAAAGAATTAGAGAATACAACGCAACCGACCAAGGAGAACTTGGATTAGAGTCGTGGAGAAAGACCTGAGCACCTTGAAATTTCGGTACCGGCCCGCTATTCCGGGGTCCGCTATTCCAGGGATCCGCCGGAATATAAATACATACAACATACATACATGAATAGATACATACATACATGCATATATACATGCATACATACATACATACATACATGCATACATACATCCATGCATGCGTGCATGTATGAATGTATGCGTGTATGTATGCTTACATACATACATGTATGTATGAATGTATGTATTCATGCGTACATGTATGTATGCATGAATGTATGTATACATACATACATGTATGTATGCATGTATGTATGTATGCATGTATGTATATTGTATGTATGTATATTCCGCCGGATCCCCTGAATAGCGGACCCCCAGAATAGTGGACCGGAACCGAAATTTCGCATTCACACAGCATGAAAGTGTACTATGAAGACAGCAGATTGAGGTCGCGTAATTCACATGGCTACGATCAGCTGAGTTTACCATCCGAAGAAGTTACCACTGCTACACTATGGACTGTTTTCTGTTCTCAATGAAGATATCTTAATAGACGCATTTCTAAGAGTTCTAGAAATGTATCTTTATCAGGAGCATCAATGAAGTGATGAGAACAATGTTCCATGAATTCCGTTTCAACTTCAAACATTTCATCACACATTCCACAACCATACGAACCAATAACAAAATCACCAAAATCAGCGATAGTAGACAAATGATCTCCACAATGTTCGTGTTCATCATTGCTCTGTCTAAGTGAAAGGCCTTTCACAGTTTCTGTTGCTGACAAATCTTTTTCGCCAACGTGATCGCCATTTTCACACAAACTACCACGCGATTTATTTCTACAGCGTCTCTTTCTTGTCGTACTCAATACAACGCTTTGACGCTTAAATGGTTTTCCTCCAATGTCAATCATTTCACGCTGAATCAGTTTATGGCTGGAATCAACGGCTTTATGACAGACTTTGCGACTGTATGGTTTATCTCTGTTGTGGATCCTTGAATGGCCTTGTAGATGATGCTTCTGTGTAAATTTTTTATAACATAAACTGCATTCGTGTTGTTTTTCTCCACTGTGAATTTTTAAATGGAATATAAGGTTACAATTGAGCACAAATGACTTGTTACATAACTCACATTTATATGGTTTTTCTCCAGAGTGGATTGTCATGTGCCCCTTGAGAGCGGTACTGTTTCGAAATGATTTTTCACAAACGTTGCACTGGTGGTTTTTTTCTCTGGTGTGGGTTTTTATGTGCTGCACAAGCCTTGTGCGGTGTGAAAACACTTTCTGGCATAACTGACACAAGTATGGTTTTTCCCCAGTGTGAATTTTTTTGTGGCAATACAGACAACCCTTCTGTGCAAAAATTTTGTCACATAAATTGCACTTGTATATTCTTTCCTTAGTGTGGGTTATAATGTGTCTTTTGAGATCGCCATTCTGTCGAAATGCTTTGTTGCATAAATTGCACTTGAACGGCTTTTCCCCAGTGTGGGTTCTCATGTGTATCTTCATAACACTACTACCTGCAAATGCTTTCTGACAAAACTTGCACTTAAACGGTTTTTCTCCAGTATGGATCCTTGCATGGACATGGAGAGCGTCTTGTTGACTAAAGGATTTGCTACAATACTGACAAATGTACGGCTTTTCTCCAGTGTGGGTTCTTGTATGTTTTTTCAGATTCCCCTTGTCTGCAAATGCTTTGTTGCAAAAATTACACCTGTATGGTCTTTCTCCAGTATGGGTCTTTGCATGGGATTTCAGAATCGATCTTTGTGCAAATGACTTGTGACATAAGTTGCACATATATGGTTTTTCTCCAGTGTGGGTTTTTGTATGGTTGTCTAGAGCAACCTTTTGTATATATGCTTTGTGACACAGACTGCACTTGTAAGGTCTTTCACCAGTATGAATTCCTTCATGGAGTTTGAGGTTCGTCCTAAATGTAAATTCTTTGCTACAAAATTCACATTTGTATGGTTTTTCTCCAGAGTGGGTTTTTGTATGTTTTTTCAGACTCGACTTATGTGCAAATGCTTTGTTGCAAAAATTGCACTTGTACGGTCTTTCTCCAGTATGGGTATTTGCATGGGATTTCAGATGCGAACTTTGTGCAAATGATTTGTGACAAACGTTACACATATATGGTTTCTCTCCAGTGTGGGTTTTTGTATGGTTGTCTAGATTGCTCTTTTGTATATATGCTTTGTGACATAGAGTGCACTTGTAAGGTCTTTCACCAGTATGAATTCCTTCATGGAGTTTGAGGTTCCTCCTCGTTGTAAATTCTTTGCTACAAAAATCACATTTGTGTGGTTTATTTCCAGAGTGGATTCTTGAATGATCCTTCAGCTGCTCCTTCCGTGGAAATGCTTTATGACAAAAACTGCAAGTGTAGGGTATATCTCCAGTGTGGATTCTTTTATGCCTTCCCAGATGTCCCATTTGGGAAAATTGTTTTTTACGTATTTCACACTTGAATTGTTTTTCCACAATATGGCATCTTTCGTGTATTTTGAGAAGTGCATTTTGTACAAATGTTTTGTTACAATATTTACAGATGTATTGATCTTCCTGTATATGGTTTCTTGCATCCATCTTCAGACCTACAATACAGACCTGAAAAAGCATCACATAAGTTAACTAAAGTCACAATGAAACGTATCAGAAGTTCCAACTCTTACTTAGAAATGCCAGAGTGTATGTAACTAGTAGGTGAAGCATTTCCCCTATTATAGTGGAATTGTTCACTGGCTAAACTAGAAAGGACTTCTTCCCAAGTTGACTTATGTAAATGTTCTAACTGTATGATGATTGACAGTGTAGATAGTCTGGTGCTTTGAAACCAAGATTGGGTCCACGGTTAATAGTTGACGCCATGCTTAGGGTCACTGCTTAGGAAAAATGACACTTAGTATAAAGCACACTGAGATGTAGCAGCTGAACACAATGCATCCAGATGTTCTATCACAGTAGGGAACACCATAACCTCAACAGGTTACCATTATATGCAGTACCATAGACACTAAAACAACGTGGAAACTTCTCAAATCGGTATCTCTGCATATATATGTTCGGACATTGAGATGATACAGAAGATCGGAGTTAAAAAGACAAGTTGTGGACAGATACACCTGTGGATTAGTGACTTGCTAGAATTTGATCGAATGGAATGCTGTTTGTGAAATATAATTTTAGACAAATCAACTCAAAATACGAAGAATCAACCTGTCACAGCCATCTTCTGTCTGCCAGAGAACCGTAATCGTAATCGTAATCTCCAAACTTCTAAAGCGCCACTCGAAGGCCAAGCGCAGGACACCAGCCTATTCACGAGCGCTACGTCAGATCAGAGGGGGTTTCCAGAGAGTAGTCCAAAAGAGGTCCAAGTCCGATTTCCAAGAGGCCAAACCAAATCAAGGGGGGTTTCCAGAAAGTAGTCCAAAAGAGGTCCAAGTCCGATTTCCAGGGTACCAGATCAGTTTCCAGATATTGGTCCAAAAGAGGTCCAAGTCCGATTTCCAGGAGGCCAGACCAAATCAAAGGGGGTTTCCAGAGAGTAGTCCAAAAGAGGTCCAAGTCCGATTTCCAGGGTACCAGATCAGTTTCCAGAGAGTAGTCCGAAAGATGTCCAAGTCCGATTTCCAGGGTACCAGATCAGAGGATTTCCAGAAAGTGGTCCAAAAGAGGTCCAAGTCCGATTTCCAGGGTACCAGATCAGAAGAGGACGATATCTGTCCTCTTTTATCCACTCACATTGATTCAATCTTCGAAATCTTTGGAAAACCGTAAACAACCTTCTTCACTCTGGTTTTGCTGAGACAAATTTAAAAGCAGTTGGTTCCAGAGTATGCAGCTTAGTAGGGCCTATATGTTCATTCTGTAGGGACATCTGTCATTATTCACAAGCCAAGCGCGCTTTGGAGTTGAACAAGAGTAAAGAGTGGAGGAGGCACAGTATCGCTTTCTGTGGGAGAAACAACATAAAAGTCCTGACTTTCTCACTAGCTTGTCAGCGACCACTCCACATTTACAACACCTTTAGGCAATCTGACGGCAATTGGAAGCATCTAGCAGATATGACATTGGTTGAGTTAGACAGATCAGACTTAGGAGGTTCGGTGACTGTTAGTCACAGGAGCTTTTCAAATAACGAGCCTTGCAGATTGTTTCTGCATCAGAGTCATTACTCTGCAGTAGTACATATTGTAAATAGATCAAATGTGTAGTTAAAACGTTCCACTCTGAAAACAATCCCAAACTTCACTCTGCATAGTGCGGACCAGATTTAACTGTAGTATAGCTCTTGTGGATGTGTTAGTATAATTTATGCTTGTTAGCTTTCCGGTTTAATGTATGCGGTCGTTTGCGTGTACACTGTTTGTGTATCGCTTTCTTCTTCTTTGGTTCTCTGCCCTCAGGCAGGTTCATGTGTCCAACGGCGCCATTCCTCTCGATGTTGAGCCTCCACTTTCATCTGTCTGTAGCCGTCCCTCTTTATTATCCAGTCTAGGAAGTAGGAAGATCATTCTTGGCGTTTCTCGTGTCTTTTCCTGTCCATGGATCGAATTTCTCAGCAGAGAATCCCCTCTCATTATATGGTCAATCCATTATTTCATTGTTAATGACAGTGTATCCAAACTTTAGATAAATAACTTGTCTTTCTGACGTTGGTTGAAGTTGTTGCGCTACAAAAGTTCTATAGATCCCGTGTCTATGACGTCACAATATGTGTAAGCACGCCGATAGCGACAGTTTTCCTCTGAGTTTCTACAGAATTTTTAAAAGAAATCAGACAATCGCAGGATCGTCAGCACGAGATGGAGATAGCAGTGGCGGCGCCACGATTTGAAAAGTAGTACGGCAAATTAGAGGGTCTGGGTAAAAGTGTATGGCAAAATTATGTTTTTGCCGTAAAACCTTAAAAAGTAGTACGACAAAAGCCGTAAAACAAACATAGGCGGCGCCGCCACTGGGAGATAGGCGCGTTTCAAAAAAAAATTTTTTTAGGTATCATCAGATAAAGTTTGATAACAATTGGCCTCGACCCCATAATATGCAGTGGCCTTTGTTTACAAAAAATTAACACAGAAAATAATGTATCAATTATTAAAATGCGCATGCGACCACTTGCTGTGTGGTTTGACAGCGAGTGCCGCCAGTATCGTCGACGTACACGCTGTCTTGAAAGACGCTACCGTCGCTCGAAAGATCCGGCCGACCACCTGACGTGGGTGACTCAACTCCGATCGCTCCATCGTCTATATCACCGCAAGGAGGCTGAATTTTGGGAGAGACTCGTCGCTCGAGATGAAAAGAACCCAAAACGTCTCTGGTCTTCCATCTCGGGACTCCTGGGCTGAGCCTCCCGTTCGTCTTCCTCTCCTGCGTTTTCGGCCAATGATTTCCTCAGAATGATGACAGAAAAGATTGCGGGCTTACGTGCTTCAACCGCTGACTCGTCTCCACCTGAATTCACACGCACGGACTTCAAGTTTGGTGACTTTCGTCCCATCCTTGAGGCTGATCTTCGACGTGTTCTCAGCTCTTCAAATCAGAAATCTTGTGAACTGGACCCGCTTCCTCCGTTTATTCTTACTAATGTTTTGGATGATGTTGTCCCATTTTTGATATATTTGTTCAATAGGTCTCTAGCAGAGGGCCATCTCCCTCCATCTCAGAAGCAAGCTATTGTCTTCCCTACCCTCAAAAAACCTAATCTTGACTCACAAGTATGTTCGAACTATCGTCCTATTTCTAACCTTTCTTTTCTCTCTAAAACTCTTGAGAGACTTGTCTCGCTTCAACTTCTGCCCTATCTTGAACAGTCTGGACTCCTCCCTTCTAGTCAATCAGGGTTTAGAGGTCACCATTCTACGGAAACTGCCCTCCTGTCCCTTCTCTCGGACATTTATACTGCCATTGACAGGTCTCATTTGACGCTTCTAGCACTCTTTGATGTTTCCTCGGCCTTCGACATGGTTGACCATGAAATCCTACTTCAACGTCTTGAACTATCTTGTGGTCTCAGTGGTCTCCCTCTTCTTTGGTTCAAATCTTACCTCTCTGACCGTACTCAGAGGATTGTCCTTGGTGACTCCAGAACTGCCTGGGTTAGAGTTGAGTATGGTGTCCCACAGGGTTCTGCTTTGGCCCCATTCTGTACTTACTCTACACAGCTGACATTCCTTCTATATTTACTAAACACTTTACCTCTGGTCACCTTTATGCAGATGATGTTCAGATCTTTGTCCAAGGCCCATCCTCTCAGCAGATCTCCCTTGTTGGATCCATTGATTCCCTGTCACATGATCTCCACTCTTGGATGTCGTCAAATCGACTTAACCTTAACTCTTCTAAGACCCAACTGATCTGGTTTGGCACTAAACAGCAACTCTCTAAACTTGATATCCCACTTCTGTCGTCAATATACCCTGCTTTTTCATTTTCATCCAGTGTTCGGGATTTGGGTGTCACCCTTGATAGTACCCTCTCGTTTTCTGAACACCTCTCCCACCTGACACGTTCCTGTTTCTATCATCTGAGGCGTTTGAGGGCTGTAAGAAGATCAGTTTCTCCTTCAGTGTTTACTACTATGGTCCATGCCTTCATTTGCTGCCGCATTGACTATTGCAATTCATTGTTTGCTGGGCTCCCTAAAGCGCGCCTTTCATCTCTGCAGTCTGTTCTGAATGAGGCTGCCAGGCTCATTGCCCGTTTTCCTCGCTTCTCTCACATAACTACCTTTATGACTGATGTACTTCACTGGCTTCCTGTTGCTTCCCGCATCCAATACAAGGTTCTTCTCCTGGTCTCTAGGACTCAACTGGGAAAAGCTCCTAAATACCTCTGTGACCTAATGCGCAAACCTCTATCTGCTCTGTCTTCCCGCCCTCTTCGGTCTGCTGACCGCCTTGATCTGCTTGTCCCTCGCGCAAGGACTTCGATGGCTCAGCATCGTGCGTTTGCCATCCTTGGCCCTTCCCTTTGGAATGACCTGCCCCCCTCTCTCCGTAGCAAGATTTTGCTTGGGATCTCGCCTTCTTCTCTCCGCTGCCTAAAGACCTTTCTTTTCCCTCGGGGCTGACACGCTGGGAGCGCCTCTGAATAGTCTATGCTGTGAGAGGCGCTTTATAAATAATTATATAAGATAAGATAAGATAAGATAAGATAATAAATAGGCGAACATGTACAATCGGTGTGTCTATGCATCGTGAGGCCGTGAGGGTCGATTAGGGCTTAGGGTCAGTGTAGCGGGTCCGGCCCGAATCCCCGAAACCCGAATCCCGGAAAACGCTGAAAATACACAAAAGCCCGAATTCCCGAAGACAGTTTTATAAAAAGCGACTGAACTCCCGAAAACTATTCAAAGTTAATTGTAAACTTTTATACATGACATAGACCTAGTATAAAACAAAAGGCGACAAGATTGAAGCTAGGATTCTTTGGTCATGTTATGCGATCTGATGGGCTAGAAAAGGAAATGATGTTGGCTTGTGGTGAGGGGAAAAAAAGACGGGGTCGACCAAGGAAGAAATGGATGGATGAGATTCACGATGTAACTGGCGTGAATTTGGAAGAACTAAGGGACCTGACTTCGAATAGGAAGCAATGGAAACTGTGTATCATGACGATCGCTAGAGCTCCAGGAGTTGACAGCACAAGGTGACAAGGTGAGACCTAGTATGTATGTATATATATATATATATATATATATATATATATATATATATATATATCTATATATATATATATATATATATATATATATATATATATATATATCTATATATATATATATATATATATATGTATATATATATATATATATATACATACATATATGTGCTGTCAACTCCTGGAGCTCGATTTCGGGGATCCGGGCGAAATTCTTTTCGGGTATTCGGGTTTCGAGGATTCGGGCTGATCCCAGTGTAGCCTAATGTAGCCTATATGTGTGCAACTAAAAAGGCAATGCCTGCGAGTGGAAGCTGGACTTTAATATTCAGGGCTAGGGTTAGGCACCCCGATTGCACATGATCGCCAATTAATAAATGATACGAGGATTACTCACCGACACCAGTAAAAGGATGAAAACATTACTGTTAAGAATCCATTCCTTTGTCTGTGTCACCAAAATGGCATCAAAGAAACGGAAACTGCTTGAGTAGAATTGGATTGCTTTATATGCTTCTGACATCTAGGGAATGAAAAAAATTACCAGTACTGCGAATCGTAGATAACTTTGGAACACAGGGTTGAAAATATGAAATCTGAAATGAAATTTGAACCCCTCGAAAATATGAAATCTTTGTCTGCACGACGAGCCAAGAAACCATGAATTAGACGCTTATTGTTATTGGCAGTAAAAATAGGCCTTCCTTGTATGTCATCTTCTAATTTGGGACCTAGGCCTACACATCTAAGACGATGATCGTTGGGACTATGATGGGCCCATAGATAGCCACCAACCTGGTTCTGGTTTAGTCGAGATGTTCTCTAGCCTACATGTAAGTGTTGAAATGCTTGCATATTTGTTCCTGTGTTTTTTTATTATTTCATTTGTGAACATATTTCCACAAAATTATATTTTAATTGCCAACTTGATTTTAATAATGGATATTATTGCTATATTAAACCCTACAATGTTTTAAGAAATAATCAGCCAAATTTCCAATTATTTTTCCTTATTAGGCCTATATCAAATTTGCATTTATTGAACATTATTTTATAATGTGTAGGCCTAAGCTTCGCGCACCTGCATTACCCTACATAGTTCAAGCATTACATTAATATTTGCTAATTTGATGTTTAAATAGGCCTATGTAACGTCTGATCTGATGGTAAATGGTTAAAATTTAAACAAAAACAAAATATGCATTTGTTATTCTAATTCTGCTAGTTATTTATGTCACTAATAATTATGACCAATACATTCAGTGATAGGGCCTATACAGGAATTACGATCTACAAGTAGCATTAGAACAAAAACATCATGGTAAACTAAAGATGTATGTACTGTATTTTCTGTAAGGTTAAGGGAGGAGGTCCAAGGGGCTTAGGGTGACACCATGACTGATCGCACCGGGTGACACCAAGTCACTAACCCTAGTGACGTCACTGCGCGGTTCCTCTATCGGCACAGTGAGCGAGGCTGTCTGGGATGCATTACATTACGTCCGGATACGCTTACAATATGTAATTAAATTAGTATATGTAAGATGCGTAGTTGAAATCCATTACACGGAATAACGGGTACAAACTTTCTCTGCCTATAAAGCTTATTGGAGAAAATTCGCCAACCAGGTTGCTAATCCGAAACATAGCCTGCCTTGATGAGGAATTTTTTAATGAACCACCTCTAATACCCCTGCTGACATGAAATTAATGAGCCTACATTTCTTTTACAGGACCTGTTTTAGATGTCATCGTTGTTCTGACTGTAGACCTAGGTACGACCTGCAAAACACTAGGTTGTTCATAGCCATCGTCAGCTTCTCTCGAGTTTCGCAATAATGTGGACGCCTATTTGGACAAAATCATGTTTTTCAGTTCAAAGTTTCAAATTATCTAAGTTTGTTTCTCGAGACAATTATTTCCTGGTCAGTATTGTCTACAATTCTACGTTATCATTATTACCATACCTATTCTTAGATCATTACCATCTGCAAGGTGTTATATTATCATAGCGCTATAACATCTGTTGGTACTCTTTAGTATTGAATATCTTTTGTATAAACTTCCGTTTATTGAATATTTTGGTTACAGAATTTCATTTTCAAATTATTTAAATATCAGTTGTGGACTATAGTTGACACGTTTTGGTAATTTGAAACCGTAGAACGAGGATATTTGTAGTTTGTTGGGTGACAATGAGCAGATTGACCGAAGCTGGATTTGAACGGGTATCGTCACGTGAAAGGGCGAACCCAGCAATACACGGCGCGCAAATGGATGATGGGTTGAATGGGAGCTTACTGTTTGGGTCCGAGTCTGGACGAGGCTTGCGTACAGATAAGGGCGAACAGCACGATGACTCGTTGAAGGATTTATTACTTGCCAACCTCGATCTCATTCAGAATCAACAGGAGCTTCTGTTGGCCAACGAACGAACGATACAGACTCTACGCAAGGAAAACGAAATGGTGGGTTGATGATTGTGGTCTACTGCTTAGCGTTAATCCTGTAGTTTAGCGTCCCAAATTATTTTCATTGAAACGTTATAATACAATAAATATTAATAGAATAAATAATCATCGTTCATCCAACTTCTAGTTTCAGTTACATTTTTAACGATCATCCAGCTTCTGGTTTGAGCTATATTTTCATCAATCTTCCAACTCCTAGTTTAAGTGTTACTATGAAATGTTTTCATCGCTCATCCACGGCAATGATATCGGCGTTAAAACGATATATTTTCATCACAATTCCAACTACTAGTTTGTGTTTTATTGTGTATTATTTTCATCGATGATCCAGCTTCTAGTTTCAGTAATATTTTCATCAATCTTCCAACTTCTAGTTTGAGTTTTACTAAGAAATGTTTTCATCGCTGATGCAGTGTAATTAATTTGGGACGCTAAACTACAGGATTACCTGCTTAGCAACGGTGTGACGCAATGATATATATTTCATTTACGGAACATTTATATAGCGCCCCTTCAAGGCTGTCTACTCAGGAGCGCTCAATATAACGCAGGTATTGGGATACAAAGTAAAGGTGGATGGTCTGGTGACGTCGCGATAAGAAGAAGAGAAAAGCAGTATCTTTAGCTAAGACAGTCATTGTATGAAATCGTAGCGACTTCGTTTTCTTGGCCTCGGCATATGAGGGCGGGTGGTCAAACCTCTTCCTCACCGTCTCATCTTTCCACCAACAGGAACAGCCAACGTATTCATAGCTAAGTTGCTAAGGAGCAGGTGAAGCAGAAATGTTGAACCAAATTTCTGCCCTGTCAAGGATTTGTACCTCTTGATTGACAGTCCAGCATCCTTACCACTACAGTTTCGAGCACCATGATGTGCCTAGAATTGTTTGTAGACATTTTAACCTCATGTCAACTCGTTCGCTGTAACATCTTGCCAGACAGATTTGTTAAATTGCTATGCAAAACCTGGAAATGTAAGTGACTGCGTTGTTACAAGACAGTTGACGCCAGTGACGGCTTTGGCATAATTAGTGTCTGCAAGACATATTTTGGTGTTCGGGAGTGAAGCACAAAGATAGGTTAGCAAAGGTCCTGAATTGAAACAGCAAGTGGGGCGTGGTGGCTCAGTGGTAAGTTCGGCGCCTTGTGAACGGAAGGTTGCAGGTTCGAATCCCACTCTATCCGCTGCGTACGGACCTTGGGCAAGTCCTTCACTCGCAATTGCTCATGGCGCTTCAGCGTGAAAATTCCAGCACAGTATCAAATGCTGTAGTCGGGAGCGCCTCTGAGTAGTAGTAGACTTCGAGAAGCGCTATAGAAATATCCGGAATAAATAAAAATAAATAAATAAATAAAATACTTTGTTGCAATGACTTCAGGTATTTTGAAGAAATACAGAATGCACCTATAGGGAAGACGTAGATAATTTGCCACATAGCTTACAATTCTATATTATGTTTTGCTTGTACAGCTGAAATGTCGTCTGGATCGTATCGAAAGGCGGATGTCCTTAGTTTACCAGAAAGGTATACAGTCGTTTGCCACTTCATCTTCACCAGCTGGCTCTGGTTCTCCTCGCCTAAGGTCAGAGGGCAAACCAACCAGAGCAACAAACAGGTCAACATATTTTGCTTCTGTGCTCTTTAACTTCTGTAACCTTTAACCTTCTGAACTTTTAGAGTAATGCAGCATTTGGTACCCAAATTATGTAGTTATTCATGTATCTTGTAAGTACCTTTCAGTTGCTAGTACTGTAGAGTTGTAAAGCAATTATAGGGTTTTCTGTTATGTCGCTGAAGAAAGTTCTTATATTGTCAGTCTCATGGAGACATTTAGAGATTGAACCATAAGTATCCATCCACAAGTGTTGCATATCACAACACCTCCCTGCCTGAACTTGACAATGTTTAGCGAACTCACATATGTACATGTATATATTTAGGTCTTTTCAGATCCTAAGTGATCATGTGTACCTCTGGGCGAAAACTTTATATTGATGACATAAGTATTACTATCATTACTATTGTTTCCAAGATCCGTCTTTCTTCTCTCCAATCCGTACTCAATGCTGCTGCTAGACTCATTGCCCGCCTCCCTCGGTTCTCTCATATCTCCACCTTCATGGTTGAACAACTCCATTGGCTCCCTCTCTCTGCCCGTATACAATTCAAAGTGCTTATTCTTGTGCTTAAGTCTCAATTGGGTCTTGCTCCACAATACTTATGTGATCTAATTCAACGGCCTCATTCTGCTGCTTTGCTGCGTCCTCTCCGATCTTCTGATCGTCTTGACCTCTTAGTTCCTCGTGTCAGGACTACTATGGCTCAGTCCAGATTCTTTGCCTGCATAGGTCCCTCACTTTGGAACCGACTTCCTCCTTCTGTCCGCACCACCATTCTCTCTGGTAGCATTGCTTCTTCCTTTTCTCACCTTAAATCCTGCTTTTTCTCTCGGGGTCTCGCGCACTGGGAGCGCCTCTGAATGGTCTATACCGCGAGAGGCGCTTTATAAATGCCCATATACAATACAATACAATATTTCATAAAACCAATAAACTTGCAAACGAATTAAATTGACTGTTTGCTTTCCATTAACAGGACCTATAAACTGTCACTTAGGCTGTGAGTACCACCAGTTTCTTGATTGTTCTAATCTAAGGTGCTCGAAAAACACATGGGAGATTTCCATTTTTAGGGCTGATGACTCCGAGTTCGTGGACAAACTTCTGCGACTCGACCTGCCAACTTCATGCAGTTTTGACTGCAACACGGACAGAACCATGTAACTTATTATTACTATTATCATTAAAGGGTTGACCCCAATTTTACATTCATAGGTGTTTCTTTTTGTAGGAAGCTGAACTTAGAAGCGGCTGATGTTTGCTGTGCAGCGTCTGAGAAAACTGATGAAATTCAGCGCGATTCAGACACAGAGCATGATAACAAAAGGAAACTGGAGGACACACAAGAAAGCATCGGAAGCAAAACGACCCAGATTGCTCGAACATCGCCCAGAAAATCCAGCGGTAAAATACCTTCTGGGAAAACGCGGACCAGTCGACGAAACGAGACGCCGAGAAGCATAACATCGGAGACTGAGGTTTCAGCACAGAAAATTTCACGGCTGGAAGAAGTGAAGGAGAAAATGGAGAGAAAGCAGGACAGACTGCGGCGAAGACTTCGAAAGAATTCTGAGCTTCTGATGACGGAGATGCTGTATTATGTTCCACCATTACACACAAGTGTAGATGATGATGATGATGATGACGAGGATGAAGTGAAGATGTCTTGTCAAGATCACATACTTGGTGTGATGACGTCTGATGGTTTAATTATTTATTTATTCATCAGGTTATTTATATAGCACCTGTCTTTAGAAGCATTTTTCAAATTTGCTACAAATCTATCAATCAATTTCGTTTATTCTCAAAAGCAAGTTGACAGAATCGCAACTTGTAACAGAGTACAACTAATTATCGTAAGTAGTTAGAAGTAGTCGGTGTTGAAATGTAAATTTATTCTTTATCATAATACATTTCTGCTTTTTATCTTTCTCAAAAATTGTCTTTAATTTAGAAGTATAAACAAGAGCATAGTGTCTGTCTCTACATCAGTGAATGTATAAGATTGTTCATTTATTACTTGTCATAAATTTGTTCAATTGATACTATTTTTTTCTGATTTAATTGTAGGAAATGCATGAGGTTGATTATTTATTGCTAATTGATATTATTTACCAAACACATCAAGTGCTCATTTATTACTAATTTTCGAAAGTAATATTACTGAACACTTCTAAATACACATTTGCAACTAATTTACTAGGTATTTGGCTTCAAAACTAACTCTTTATGACAGTGTTACTGCAGCCTTTGAATTTTTAATATGTCATGTTAAGTTCATACTTCCATGTTGAGTCATGTGAGTCGTGTGTAGGGATTGTTTTCGTGATTGTAGTTTAGCTCAGAGTTTGAATTGTCAAATTTGAACTGGGGAGGGGTTGGAAAATAATCACATGTCCAGATGTCCCGGTATGCACGCTAAATTGTAGTGGGAATGCTTGTATTTCATCCTTAGGTGAGTCAAAAATTCTAGAAATGAAGAATATTTATAATTGGAAAACTCTTGATATATATTTTCAGAAGATTTATAGCTCCAGCAAAAACTTATGATTTAATTTACACTGAAATGGTTTGAATGAATGCATGGAACCACTGAAAGCTGTGCTGGGGTTTAACTTCGCCCCCAAGGTAAGTTTTGAGAATTAATTAGAGGGCTTGAAAATGAATTGAGGGGTTAAACCATCCCCAACCTCCAAAAATTGAATCCCTGGTTTAGATGTTAACCATGCATCTATGAGGCTTTTGAGGAATCTGCACAGGAGGATCATCCTAGCTTAGCTGATCTGAATTTATTTTCACTAGATTGTTTACTTATTTATTAATAAAATCCGTGTAATCTATCAGGAACCCAAAGTTTTGCTAGGATTTTAGGAGATTATTGTTATTAGTTTTTATTATAATTAAGCACTTTATTAGATACCAAGTACATATACTTTGAGGGTACTTGGCAGGTACCAGATACTTACCAAGTACTTGAACCCAGTGGTTTGCTTTAACATTTCTTGGTCATACCACATTTGAGTGATTCTACAAGTATGAATGACTTATAACTTGTGATTAAGTATTTGAATGAGTTTATGCTTTCATTGATCCAGTTGTGGATTATTACCCATCCTCCTGGAACAATCTGCCAGTTCTTAACAACCTGCAATATGAGTTTCTCAGCCACTCTTTGCCTCTTTTCCACAAGCACTTGAAGACCACTATGTTTGATTGTAGTTTCATTGTGTTTGGTTGGGAGCACTTCTGAAGTCTCTGTTGAGGTTGTGCTATATAAATTTGCAATTACCGTTACCATTTTGGAATGCTGCGTTACTCTCTCTCTCTATAAATTCTGTAGTTTACTGAAATGAATGTTGTTTTCATATGTAGTTCCAAGCTGGAGAATCAAAATTCTGAGTTCGCTGTACGTCATGGAAGGCACGGAGGTGAGCAAGACAAAAAGTTTTCTAAAATTGAATTAATTAATAGTAATAATAACATATCTTAGAGTCTAATATTTTTAAAGATGCATTTAATTTAACTACTGCAGAATCGCTTCAATTAAGTTGATGGAGTTACTGACAATCTTCAAAACAATACTTTGTTGGAGTTCGTTTGCCGATGATCAATGATCATCAATTTATTTATGTTGTCTTCGCCTGTCATCGATCGAAAGATCGACTGCACCGTGGACAATTTCGTTCCATCTATTTCTGTCCCTCATCTCCCTCGATCAAATGATAGATCAGTTCATTCCCTTTTAGGTTCTTCTTTGAGCTCTTGATCCTAGAACTATGCCTTGTTAATCTCCTCCTAGTAATCTCCATTCTTCAACAGTACATGCCTGAAATGTGAAATCTTTGAGTTTATCGCTTCGTAGATTTCGTTGTGTTGCAGAATCTCGACGATCGAGTGTTTCTGAAGCGACATCAGAAATCGGAGGCAGAGGAGAAGCGAAGGAAACGCTGGGACATTCAGCGCCTCAAAGACTTGCAACTTCTTCGACGTCAGCAGCTGAAGGAAGATGCTTCTACGAGCGCCGGACAAGATATTCTCACGTTTCTGCCTCAGATTGACAAAGGTTCATTTTATGAGCTCACCATATTGTGTTGGTGCAACACTGTTAAACTGCTAATCTGTGGAATGCTTGAATGGATGAATGAATGGATGGATTAATGGGTGGTTTGACGAACGGATGAATGGATGAGTGGATGGATGAATAAATTTAATTTTTGCAAGTTTTTAAATATGTTAAAAAAATGAATGATGAATGGATGGTTATAAAGATGGACAAAATAGATGGATGAATGGATATATCAAGTAAATGGTCAGCATACCAGATCATGTAACCCAATTTGGAATTAAGGTAAATAAGTGAAGCTTCTACAACTTTTAGGTGGTGGTCATTGCCAACTAACCGTTTGACCCTTTAGCTGGCAATGGATGAATGCCAATGTCCTAGACATACTTCCACAGTGCCCAAAATGCCTAGTCAGACTCAGTAGTCAGTATCACATCTAAGCTAAAATCTTACCTGTTTGCTATGGCTTCTCCCGCCCTCTAGTAGTTGTAAGGCACCCTTGTAGCGGCACCATGTAAATTATTATTATTATTATTATACTTCCCAGCTGATGCTGGTACCAAATTATACTGCTTGGTGACAGACTGTTAGCTTGTCAATCGTCATTACAGACTCCACAGCAGGCTCAAAGCCACAGTCGTTGGATCCCAGACCAAGCATGCTGCAGAATAGGCCACCAAGCATTTGCATTCAGTGTTTATCAATTCATTCTTAAGAACCGTGGATGGATGAGTTGAATAAATTGAATGAATAACATTTATCTATGACGATATAACCCAGTATTACTGGTAATGTCGGTAGACGCAGAAAGCAGTCCCTTTGGCTAGCATGATAGGCAGTCATGGGTATGGTGTTAGCCTTGGCACTTGAAGGCAGTGGCCAGTCCTCTCCCTTACCATCTGATCTTCCCACTGACCATGTACGGTCAGTGAACTCATAATAGCGGAGTTGGCTGGGCGTA
This sequence comes from Allolobophora icterica, assembly GCA_963556255.1. Taxonomy (NCBI): domain Eukaryota; kingdom Metazoa; phylum Annelida; class Clitellata; order Crassiclitellata; family Lumbricidae; genus Allolobophora; species Allolobophora icterica. Next base: position 40,934,335 of record OY744613.1, read on the forward strand.
TACAGGTGAAGCAGAGATCTCTAAACAGGGATTTGAAGCCCAAGCTCTCGGTTGACACTAACCACTAGGCTATCCATTGTAGAATTAATGTATAGTTTAATTAGTGAACCTTTAATTGCTGAATGTTTTACTTGCAGCTTTGTACATTGAAGTAGATGATAAGATACCGGTGTCGGCATTTGGCTTTCCTCTACCGACTCTAGACTCAGAGTAAGTTGGAAATCTTTGTGGAGGCAAGACCAGGCAAGTTTCATTCATTCAGGGTATGCAAATGAAGTGCAGACGGTAGCAATCCAATCAACTGCACTGGGAGTTATCATCAGCCGCACTTGGGGCAAGAATGCTGTGTGAAAGTTACTCTGCTCAGATGTGTTTAATTTGCGATTAAAATTGTAATTGTGTTGTGGATCATGACCATCCCCGAGAAAATGAGGCAGTTTACAATTGTGGCAAGACTACTTTGTACTGAGGTACAGTGGTACATTTTCCACATACATTTGCTCTTCCCCATAGTTATTAACCGCACTGCTGGCAACAATGTTGAATCGTGTGGTCCAGTTAGCTACATTAGAGCTACCGTATATACTCGCGTACAAGTCGAGTTTTTTTGGACAATTTTGAAAGTCCAAAGTTAGGGGGTCGACTTATACGAGGGACAAGCCAAGATCGCAAGATTTATCCATCCGAGATCGCATGAACATGCAACCGAGGTCAACAACATACCCCGTCCGATACCGCATGACGCAACAATGAGCGATCGCATGACCGTGAAGGAAATAATAAATATAATGTTATAAACAAATGATACTATATTTTAGCACAATACTGGCAAAATATCTGGTAGAATAAAATAATATTCTGTTCAGTTTAAATCATGCCGGCTAATAAACGTCAACACCAGTTCTTATTTGTTGTTCTTTTTGGCTGAGTACGTGTTCCGTTCTATGCTTCTGATTTTATAGCGCATTTCTATTACGACCGTAAATTCGTGTTCTGCAATACTGAGAAAATGCCAAAATTGACCTGCGTGGGAATTGCACTGTAAACGTTAAAAGATAAAGTACCATTCAGGTCAAAACTATTGGCCATAATTAAAGCATTTCACTGTGATCATTAGCTGTCTATCAGATGGGACGCAACTGACGCCAATGTTTATTCATAGGCAATAGTGAATGACGGCCCAAAATGAGGTTTATAAGAGACTTTATTGTTCAAAGTTTGAATAAAGGATTGGTTGCAATGCATGTGTGTAACGCGAGGTCAGGCACGGCCTTCTAAATGGGAGCTCCTACGTATCTAGAAGGCCGTGGGTCAGGTCACTAGAAAAGAGGAATGCTAGTAGCCTATTAGGACATGTTCCGCGCGTATCTGACCGATCCAGTTGAATCAAATGATGATGGTGACAGGCTTAACAATGATGGCCAAACCTGCTTGACCTTGCGAATGGGAGAAGTTCTTCCCAAACGATTTGCCAAGAGATATGGTACAGCAATTATTTTTAAGATGCAGCATTGTACAATTATATTATTACCGCCATGGACGGTTTGCAAAACGACGTCATTTAAGCAGGGACTCAGAGATCGATGACGGCGAAACTGATATTTACGGGGATGACATGAAATTTACAGGAGCCGTTTTAAAGTTCGAAACCGCAATTTAGTTTGTTAAGGCAGGTTAATTTAGGCAGTTTAGGTTGTTAAAACTTGTGATAGCGCTATAATATTTTGCCTTATCCATTTTCCGGTTTCTTGTCTTGATTAACGTAACTTCCACAAAACGGAAACTATAAGTCCGCAATAATTTGAAAAACGTCAGGAAGAGGCGAAAATTAACTTTTAAAACTAGCTGACTCGTAATTTAAAGGGTATTTTGATAAGAAAATGTGTAATTATTGGTAGACAATTTGTTGGGTAACATTCTATTTTGGTCGACGCACGTGTTCGCTGTGCACGTGTTTCATCCTAGGGTTTAATTTGTGGTTTACTTGATGTTGACAAGGGCTAAAAAATGTCCAGATTTACCGGGTAAACGTAAAAATACGCATCGACTTATACGCGGGTCTTAGACTTTTCCCCTATCCAAGGTTAAATTTTTAGGGGTCGACTTATACGCGACATCGACTTGTACGCGAGTATATACGGTAACTGGACCACACGCTAACAGAGGCGCATGGGACATATGTCCCATGCGCCTCTGTGCAAGAGTTCATGTCTATCGCAGTTCACCTCTTGATGGTGGCTTCTTTTAAATACGAGATTTGAATCGGGTTCATACATGGGGATCTTACACCCATTCACAAGGACAGCGGTGATGAAGGATCTGACCTGATGAATCCATTGAAAACTGGCATGATCAAGGCCACACGATTGCTGTCTATCTTCTTTAGGTGATTTAATGTTGGGATCCATGTTCCAGTTCCTTCATATCAAGACCTTCTGTACCTCGGTCTTTTTACTCCTGGTGACTCCACTCTCAGTTTGTCTGCCAGAGGCCTTGTGGTTGTTCCTGTGTCAATATTCAATAAGTTTTGCATATGTTGTCATCTCTAGTTGGAACCATCTTTTGCAGCTTGAGCTCAAAGCTTTTCTCTTCCTGTGTTCCGGAAACGCTTTAAGTTCATTTTATTTTGTTAGTGATAGCACTGTTAGGAGTGCCTCTGAATCATTGAGTCGTGCTTTTATAGATGTTTGATTACAGTTATTATTACAGTTGTATTGTGTTAAAATGTGTGTAATAATTGTTTTAACTAGTCTCCAGTATGTTTTGGGAAACACAATAAAAGCCTAGGAATATGAGGAAACTCGAAATGGTGCAGAAGTGCTACTACATGGAGCCTTGTAACCGGAAGATGAGACATTTATTTTCAGTGGAAGATAGTCTGTACTAGTGACGGTAAGAGCATCAGCAAGAGCAATGCAAAAAAATGGTTTGCAATGCGAGATAGACTGCAAATGTATGGAAAGATTATTCTCAGTGGGAGAGAAAGTCCCTCAACTGCAAGTCATCATGTACACAACCCCAACAAGAAGGTCCATCCAGGTATTGGACTGCTTTTGTTCTGGATAAGTTTCTTACCCATCCCTGTTTAGTTGATCTTCCATCCACAATGGAAACTGGGCAATTGATGCACAGTATTACAACCTATGCAGGACCCCTTTGTGTTGAAACATTTTGGTATGTTTGTTTAATTGTATTTTTTTCATTTTAGGGAATTTCAACTTCCTTGGTACAGCGCCAACAAAGATCACACCGCTAAGAATAAAAAACTAAGGAAAATATGAATTGCAGACCGTCTCTTCATTCGAATTAACACGGATGATCATATCGCTAACGTATTGGAACAGTTCGGAAATAAATTTCTGTGCATTATATATGCTCACTCACTCTATGGAACATCTTGTACATTTTTGCATGCAGACCATATGGAACAAGTCATGTTTCTGTATATTCTGATAACAGTAGCTTCATCGATTCAAAAAACTGTCTTTGTTCATTGATTGGTGGAAGTCCACACGATTCATTGCACTCAGTTGATATTGCATTTACGTTGCCAGATGAATGCAACATCTGATTAAACTGCAAGAATTTGCACTTCAGACATATCAAAAACAAAGTTGTGTATGTGTGCATATGTATATTTAGTGTACTGGGTATGGACCTGATTACAGCTTGGCTTTGATGTCATCGGTTGATGCCTTGTGCATTAGACACTGGCACTATAAAAGTTACTAATGTCTTCAGGTGCGAGTCATGGTGGTGTTTTCAGTAGCGTGCTGGGCTGTTATCCGACCACTGGGTTCCAGCCTACTGAGCAGACTTTGTGTAATGATGTTTGATAAGTTCTTTACATGGCTTTGTGTGGTAGATTTGCTGATGGGCAACAAATGCAATATATTAATATGAAATAAAATGCTGCCTCTGGGATATGCTGCGGTTCAAACCCATAGGCTCATCGCCACTGAAAACTCACTGGGAAGGGATGCAAAATTCTGAAGTATGCATCCAGTGAAAGATGGAACTGTCCTGGCAGAAACATTTCACATAAAGCTTTTTAAATTGCACCGTCCAAGATGGCTGCGTTCACTGCACTCACATTGGGACCTAGGCTGGCCAGCATTGCTCACCAGTCACCAGAAAAGGGCTGGTTCTTGTAGATTAAATGTCTACAATGCATTGTAGGGTTGTTGTGACAGTCCATCATTCTAAAATAAGTTGCTTAATGCTGAAGTTAGCTCCTGGGTCTTCTACCTCTGTTCAGTCATTGCTCGATTGTGGAAAAGCCATTTTTGTTTGTTTGTAGGTTCAGATCGCTTATCTAAAGGCAAATGCTGCTGGAAGTGGCAATATAGCACGCATATAAGAAAACCCTACCTTAATGATCCACATGTATTATTATTAAACATGATTGATCAAGCACCAATATACATATGATGACCAATCATCAATTAATGGCGCTGAGCACGTGTGAGTGAAGGACCTGCTCGCGGTTCTTACACAGTAACTGTCTCAGGGATTGGCTTGAACCCATACTGTCCACATTACAAGGCAAGTGCTCTAGCCAATTGGCCACCGTATCCCACAATGATGCTGAACGAGGCATACAGTAAGTGATCACCTGAAATAAAAGCCAGTGGCATCATAATTCCAGAGGGTTTTGTTGTCAAAACCCTGGTTTTCAAAACCTGTTAACCCAAAAGTCTGAAAAAATACTTTATAAAAATACTTTATTTATTATGCACACATACTTTATAAATACTTTATAAAAATACTTTATTTATTATGCACAAATTAAATGTTTCGTCTTCAAATTGCGTTCACCGATCTGCTGTTATAATTGAATTATTACACTAAAATGTTGAACATTGAATGTCAAAAGTAGGTTCGTGGTTGAACGAGAAAGTTCTGGAACCTGTCAGCAAAGCAGAGTATATAAGCGATCGTTGTTCTTGTATCTCATCTCAGTTTGCCAATGAAGGTTGGATGAAAGAATCAGGTCAACCAGTTTCAACGAAGTAAAGCTGCAACAAAAAAATGTACTCATGTAATCACACAAATTTTGTTTTGCTTTGGGGAAACATGTAGGAACGTCCATTTTAAGAGTAGACTTTCTTCACAGCATACATGCAATATGTTCTTTATGAACAGCTGGGAAGCAAAGTCTAGAAGTACCCGGCACGCAGTACTTGACTTTACGGCGGAACAGGTAAAAAATGGCCAAGTTCTGAAATATACATCAACTCAGGTCACTATGTAGGCCTACAGAATATAATTACAGATTTATTTGGCCCCGCCACAATGAATGTTGTCGTATGGCAAGTCAATTTCAGTACTTAACGATCCAGTGGTATTAAAGCCCCGCAGTCTTCTACGAGGTTTGGCGACTATCGAGTGTCTGTCATCTGGACATAATAAAAATTATTATTATTGTTATTATTATTATTAGCCATTGCTTTGTGGTGACTAAGCTCTAGGAGTAATTTTGACAACGTTAAAATAATTGCATATTTACATGTGCTTTATAAAGAAAGACAAAATCTGCATATCAAATAAATAAAAATCTTAAAATATAAATGATAAACTATTGAAAATGCCTCAAACACAAATCAGCATAATATCATATCAACAAAACTTTAATTTCTATAAATATTTTCAAGAAACAATAAAAGACGTTAAAAAGCTTGCTAAACTTGATTTTAACATGCCAAGACCTGTCAGACAAGTTTTACAGGCCCTTAAGTAGTGCTTAAACAGCAAAATAGCTTACCAAAATATCACGTTCTCCTTGCACGGAATGTCTTGAAGATGCCGCTCTGGCTGCTTTGTCCACCAATCTGCCGATCTAAATATACTAACAAACTATAAGTAGAGGATGTGTTTGCACACTGACATGGAACCAGTCTGCTGTAGTTCAAATCATAGTGACAGATATTGTCTCAAACTACAGTGCAGATCGATGAGGGATGCTTTGATGAGGAGGAACTGTGTCCAACTACGTCCAACTACAGGGCAGGCCGTTGATAGACGGCCTCCAACTACAGTGCAGGTCGATGACAGACAGCTTGAGGAGGAGGGACTGATTCGAGCAATGGTAACTCGACCAACGCGTCATACTATTTTGATTAATCGTCCCCATAATTGGGAAGAGGACAAAGAAGTTTTGGTAATCCTGGGAACGGCGGTCGTAAATTCCGAAACATTGTTTTTTATATTGTGTGGTAGTGGGCGAGTGTGCCAGGCCTTAATTATTGCCTTACTTATGTACTTACGTGTGCGGATGACGCAAGACACGAACAAATATGGCGGGCAGACCGGCTGCATCGCGTAATATAACTAACGCTGTTTTAACACATAATAACTTACGGGTACTGCATTTAACGCCGAGGGACATTTACTCTGTCATGAACGATAAATTACAGTGGTTGCAGTGGTTAGCCGAACATCGTCTCATCAGAAATAACAATAACTGCGGCAACTGTTAGTAACGCTGCTATGGGATTAGTCCGTCGAGCAGAAGCACCGGACGGTTACTCTTGGATGTGTACACCTTGCAAAACTAGACGTAGTGTTAAAACTGGATCTTTCTTCGCAAAGTGTGTCCTTACAACTGACAAAATAGTCATGCTCATGTATTACTGGACATACGATGTCAAAAGCACCAATGTCATGTTGTTTGAGGACATTGTAAATTGGCACGTACTTGTTGATTTCAACAACTTCTTTCGTCTTGAGTGCAACAACTGGGTGAACAGACAACAAGTTGATTTGGGAGGTTTCGATGCGAACGGCCAGCCAATCGCTGTGTAAGTGGACGAAAGCTATTTCCTCCATCGGAAGTATCATCGAGGTCGTTTCCGCAGAGGACATTGGGTCATCGGTTTAGTTGAACGAGTCAGTGGTAAGTGTTGGCTGGAGATTGTCCATAGTCGCGATGCACCGACACTTGAAAGAATAATTCTCGGTCACGTCCTAGCTGGATCGGTGATAGTGACTGATGCATGGCGGGGATATGTAAATGTCGCCATGCTTAACAATGGCGTGTATGTTCATGAGGTTGTGGTTCACGCGCAGCACTTCGTTGATCCGATCCGACCCGAAATCAATACGCAGACAATCGAAGGCATGTGGATGCAAGTAAAGAGGAAACTTCGCAGTCAAAGTGGTACAAGCCAGGACTTATTCCAAAGTTATTTGTGTGAGTTTCAGTGGCGGTACAGCCATAAGCTTAACACTTTCGGACACTATTTGTCACTGTTAAGTGAGAATTACGGCATTTGATAAAGAGGATTGTTTCAAAACAAAAGGTGTTTGAATTTTGTTATAAAATATAAAGAACAGTGTTGCGGAATTTACGACCGCCGTTCCCAGGATTACCCATCCCGATTCCAAATGTAAACAAACACCTGCTAAGTATCGGTCAACCACATACCAATTTGCCATTGATGGGGATATAAAGGTCAATTGTAGCCTTTTGACTTCGAATATGGATCTAGTCAATTATGATCACAGACACAGGCAGAAGAGCCAGCAAAACAATGGAGGCTTAGAAAATAAGACAAACAATGCAGCCAGCACCCAGAGAAACAATTTCACACGACAATGGTAGCAAAAACAACAAGAAACACCATAAAAGTCGTCTGTGCCTATTCTGTGGAATATTTCAAACAAATTTAATACATCACATTCTTCTCAGACATTGTGAAGCGAGCTTGCGAGTTCCCAAGAAAGATCAAGATGAATGTTTTAAGCAAATGAAAAAGGCAGGAATACTAAAATATAACAAAGAAGAAATGCAGGTTAAAACTGATGGATGAATGTGAGCGAGCATTACGGGGAGCAGTAAATGTACTATGCACCGAGGAAATTGTTGTATGTGGTAGGCCTAAATGCAGTGGGATATATGCTAGGCTTAAGAATCGGTGCATTGCGGACTCTGTTTACGTACCTAAATCATCGTCAATGAACTTCCTTCTGAGCGATCCTCATATTCGAGAAATGTGGGTTGCTCACGTCGAGAGTAGATATTGTGGAGAAATTTACTTTTGCCAAACTTCAGGTGTCGGTCGCATCGCCTTGAAAGGGCCAGTGCGATGATCCTAATTTGAGACTATCCATCAAAATTTAGTCCAGAGAAAGAGTTGATCAGATTCCCACACTCAAAACCGACCCCCTCAAGTTAGGCAGCCGTATACGGTCTTATAAGGCTACAGCGTACATTTAAGCATCTCATTCGATGCGAAGATTACTGTGGAAGGAACCGAGAGTTTAAATTGAAATTTAGTCGGGAAATAGTAGTATGGCTGCGAATCACGAGGAGTGCGATGAAGCCGTGCGAGAAGAAGGAAATATGGATTGCGGGAACGCAACTGAATCGCATTCATTCAGTGAATTAGAACAACTGTTAGCAGAATGCTACTGGGGTTTTGAATGAAAGCCAGTCCACACCACCCAGGGAGACCAGTACTCCATTGCAAGACGAAGTCAACGAGACCAGTACTGAAGCGAACGGGACCGGCCCCGGACTCCACACTCCTCCATCCTCAGTCCGGAACGACTCGCCACTACCACCTTGCGGGAGTCCAGCCTCCATCCTACAGGGTTCATCGACCGACAACTCCGTGAATGCAGCACCATACGGTGGTATGATGTGTGCAATGGCCGCAGCAAGACTTCAGTTTCGTCCTTGGACAACGAAGTCCATTACTTCTTGGAGAGCCACTGCAGCTGGAATGGTCTTGCACGTTTTAGACACTTTCTGCAGCAGGGGACACGTTGGTATCGATCAGGAGGTCATGCAAATAATGCATCAGTACCTACCACCTGTGGACGGAAACGAGGAATCGTTACCGGTGATGATCCTGACGGTGCAAGTGATGGCTACGATTGGGAATGGAGATCAGGTACTAAGAATGTGGGCAAGACAGGACGGAAGAGCTGTGCCCCCTCCATCGAACATGCAGGCAGTTCTGGCACCCATGATACGTCCGTGGCTAATGGAGGGCTTCTGGAGCTTCAATTTATGGGGACTCGTTCTGACAGTAATCAACCGATTCCTGGCACGGCCTGCGCTAGGTTCGGAGGTCGACTTCATGGACAGTATCCGGGATGTGGACGCTACTGCCGGTCAAAATCCATGGGTGGTGACCCTAGCTGCGTTTGTGGCATACTTTGTTGCTCTCTCTCTCCGTGGGCCTGGCAAACAATCTTCAGAGAGTGAACACCGGGAGACCTAGATGGACCTGGCTGCAGCCGAAGTGCGAAGAAAGACAAGAGCACAAAACTATTATAGATTTTACTTAGAGTGTATTTTAGATATTCATGTAGTTACTCTGTGGACCGAGACGTGACATTTATAAGTTGTCAGGAGTGTATGTAGGACACGCAGCCAATTCATGGCGAAGCAATTAGGTTTTAGTCCCTTAGAATCCTATACGTATTGTGAACTATATTGTTATGTTTAAACATTATTAATAAGCTGAGCGAAGAATGTAACAGGACAGTCTGAGTAAGGGAATTAGATGGTTTTAATCCTACTGGCAGATGCAGAGCATCCGCTGAAGTGGTGGTGGTAGGCTGTGTAAGAACATAGAATATTCTCACATGGGAATGGGTTAAAAAATTTTAGATTTTAATATTCCTCTTTAACAATATTAAACAGTAATCAAGTATATTGGAACCAAGGTGAGAGGCAGCTGCGCTGTGTGCGTGGCAAGGACTAGCGATTGAGAAGGGAGAGATATTATTGGCTAGTATGTTTCAGATACAGCCGTCAGTCAAATCCACGCATTATGGTTTCACTGGCCAGCCGCCAGCGGTAATTAAAATGCAAAAGAAATGTAGGGGAAGTGACTCGGACCGCCTATCCAGGTTAAGACACAGCGGCCGGCGAGGGTAACGGACACCTGTCAGATATAGCCAAAGGCTATTACACTGGCCAACAAAAAAAAAATTTCTTGTTGCCTTCGGTTTTAGACCTGTTCTTGGGGTAATTTTGGGCGCCGATTCAGAAAATGTCATTGGATTGAGTGCATCAGGTCTAGTTTCTGAGATATCGTCGATTTTGTAAAGAAAACCCAGTCCACTCTTTAAACGATGTCTTTGGCAAAACTAAAATGTCATAATAAGCTTTATTTATGGCTAATTCTTGCTGATTCAACGAAATAACTATTCCGTAGCCTACAGCTTACTCAGCACTAAATTCATGGCCTCATTTAGAATTTATTTGTGCTTATACAGCGTTTCATGGTTTCCAACTATGTAAATAGATTATGCTGAAGTCAGCATTTATACCCTATATAAACCGCCTCCTGAAAGCTAGAGCAGCCGCAGTCGTCTTAGGGCATTTTAAGAGTTGGTCGCAAGAACAATCTGTGAATGTGAGCATTAAATAACTACATGTTCTTACTATTTTTTAGGCTAGTCATTTAATTTCTCAGATGCGAACATCCTTAAGGTTATGGCTACTTCCAGACGGAGCTGCATTAACCATCCAGACATATTTTGCTACATTTGTGGGGAATACACACTAAAAGCAAACAGGAAACGGATTTCAGAGTTTGTACAAAGAGCATATGTAGGTTATTTTGGTGTCAAACTTGGAGATCAGGATAAGCAATGGGCTCCTCATACAGTATGCAAAACTTGTATTGAACAATTGCGCCACTGGACAATTGGAAAGAGAAGCTGCCTGAAATTTGGTGTTCCGATGGTTTGGAGGGAACAGATAAGCCACTTGGACGACTGTTACTTTTGTATGGTTAATATCATAGGCATCAATCGAAATAATCGTCACACGTTGTCTTACCCTGATCTACCTTCAGCCAGGAGACCTGTTCCGCATTCGGATATTGTACCAGTTCCACCTTTTCGCGAACTACCTCAGCTCTCAGACGATGAGACTTGCATGTCCAATATCGGACAAGATGACGAAAGTGAAGAAAGTGGGGGCAGTGACATTGATTTCCAATCAACTTCACACAGTGAACGTTTTGACCAAAAAGAGTTGAGTGATCTGATCAGGGACTTAAATCTTTCTAAAGAGTCCTCTGAATTGCTTGCGTCCAGACTAAAGGAAAAGAATGCACTTCAGCCTGGAACGAAAATTACAATTTATAGAAACAGAGAAAAGGATTTGCTGCCATTCTTTACCGAAGACAACAACCTAGTATTCTGTAATGACATCAGCAACTTATTGAAGAAAATGGGTCTGTCGGATTACAGCCCAGATGAGTGGCGTCTTTTTATCGACAGTTCGAAACGTAGTCTGAAATGTGTGCTTCTAAATAACGGCAACAAATTTGGTTCTATTCCAATCGGTCACTCCACCAGGATGAAAGAAGAGTACAATGCCATCTCTTTAGTACTGGAAAAGATAAAATACAAAGAACATAAATGGGTAATTTGTGTAGACTTGAAGATGGTAAATTTCCTCCTTGGTCAACAAAGTGGCTACACAAAGTATCCCTGCTTTTTGTGTCTTTGGGACAGTAGAGCCAAGCATGAACATTGGACAAGAAAAGATTGGCCTCCCAGGAAAGACATGGTGGTTGGAGCTAAAAATGTAATCAAGGAATCTTTGGTGGCACGAGATAGGATCATACTGCCACCACTACATATAAAGCTAGGCCTGATGAAACAATTTGTCAGGGCTTTGAATAAAGAAGGTTCATGCTTCGAATACATAGTACACAAGTTACCAGGAATTACAATGGAAAAATTGAAGGCTGGAATCTTCGATGGTCCACAGATCAGGCAACTTATGAATGACCCACTTTTCATACCATCAATGAATGAAATCGAATCTTGTGCCTGGTCATCCTTTGTTCTTGTAACTAAAAATTTTCTTGGCAACAAGAAGGCAGACAATTATGCACAACTAGTAGAGGATATGCTTCTTCATTTCAACAAGCTTGGCTGCAACATGAGCATTAAAGTCCATTATCTCAACAGTCACTTAGATCGCTTTCCAGAGAATCTTGGTGACTTCAGTGAAGAGCAAGGTGAAAGATTTCACCAAGACATCAAAACAATGGAAAATCGATATCAAGGAAGATGGGATGCACACATGATGGCAGACTATTGCTGGAATATTATGCGCGATTGTTCCGGCAGATGCCACACTCGGAAATCGTACAAAAGGAGCTTCTTTGGTGTCGAATGACTTGAAATTTTTATAACAAACTTGTTCTGCTTGGTATCATATAAGTACAGTTTCAGGTACTACCATTTTCTTTGAAGTATTTGTATTATTGTGTTTATTTAGTGTATAACATAATTATATTGAGCACTACATAATTAATTATAGCTATAGCCTTATGTTTTATGGACTGGTATATGGCATAAAGTTCTATATCTCGAAAAATAGACCTGCTGGGAGAAAACTGGTGCCTTTTCTGGAATCAGGAGGTCAAATATACCCAGAAACAGTTCTAACATTTGAGGCAACAAATTATGTGTTGGCCAGTGTTATGAACGGAAAGGGTAGAAAAGGGGTAGCCTATCGGGTGAAGGCTGATGGTGACTTCCTGCCCAGCAAATAGGCATGTCAACACAGATAGTAATAATAATATTCTACGCTAATTGGCTGACCAGGAGATCGCAAGCTACAAACACTAGAGGAAACCCATATAAAAAACGAGTGTAAGTAAGAAGAAGGAGAGTGGACTGGAGAACGGCCAGAGGAACAGACTGGAAGAACCTACAGCCGAAGCCGAGAGAATTCAACGTAGCAGAACCTTTGGACGTTCACTACGGACGAGAATCAACGGCGCCCCTGTCGACGGCGTCAGGAAACTCCGTCTTCTTCTGATCATCATCCGCGCTGCTGAGACGATCAATTCATCCGCTCCAGAGACGTACAATTCATCCGCGCTGCTGAGACGATTCATTCACCCGCTGCTGAGACGATTCATTCATCCGCTCCCGAGACGTACAATTCATCCGCGCTGCTGAGACGATTCATTCACCCGCTGCTGAGACGATCCATTCATCCGCTCCCGAGACGTACAATTCATCCGCGCTGCTGAGACGATCTCCCTAGGGGAGGATTACATTTTTTTTAAATTAAATAGATTTATTCTTAGTTAAAATATTAATGCAGATAATATAATTCAGAATTCAGTACATTGAACGGATTTGGAAGAGCACCTGCCTGGGTTGCTGCATATCACAGCGGAAGCTGAGGAGGCTTGCTATTGGTCAGCGGGACATCTGCTACCGCAAGTCACACAAGACAGTTAGGGCGTAGTTACTGACCGGCGTATATGGTAATTAAACCCGGCAGGAGGGCGAACCTTCGGCGTGGGCCAGGTGACGGGTAACTATCAAACACAGTTTAGGCACGCTTACAATGAATAAGGAATAATGATAACGGGCAGCCTATCAAATAGAAGGGGTGTGACGATCCGCTAAACGGTCAAACACTTAATCACGCCAGAAAGGAGCTAAATAAAATAGCTCTGATTGGACAGCGAAATCACCGACTGCAGATAGGCCTTATAAAATTTAACTATAAAAACCGATGTAAGGGGTAATAAGACAGTCAGCTGCGGAGGACCGATGAAGAAGAACCAAGGAGAAGATTCACTTCACTGCAACCGAGTCTGCCACGGAAGACCACGACACGGAAAAGAACCTGGAAGAAGACGCTCGCTCAACCTGGAGAAGAAAAATCTGCATAGGAGAAGAATCGGCCGCGGAACGAGCTCGAAGGACTGAAGGAGAAGCTCTACAAGGAGAAAGCGTCTACACAGAGGACCGCTGGACCGCCGCTGGACGTAGAAGTCGACCGACGCCGAAGTCTTCGACAGAAGGAGTACGAACCGAGCAGAGCTATCAGAAGGCTCACTCGAGTGTACAGCCGTGCTGATCGTTTTAAGTGCTATCCGCGCAGACGATCAATCTAGCCATCCTTTGAATCGATTATAGAGGTAAATATCTGCACGATAGTTATATCTGAGAGGGAGCGTTCATTCTGCGAGTGCATTGTCTGAATCGAGAGCCCGACATCATCTGCGTGTTTAGGCCTACATAAAGCACAGTAGTGTACGAGGAAGCATTCAACTACGCGGTGTCGGAATCATCTGAAAGCGAGTGCTACTGTCCTTGTTGCGTCATAAAAATTGGGATCCGGGAGTATTCTAAATTATTAATATTAAGTTCAATTTACAACACGATCGCAAGCAGACTTATCCAAAATTAAAACTTGGGGTTGTCGAGCATTATATAAAACTATATTAGTGCTAAGTAGCGCCTTAGTGTAACCGCTTCCAGTAGACTTATGTAAAAACACGTTGGATCTGAGATTACAAATTATCTAACGCAATGTCTTCAAGCAGCGTTAATTCGTCAGATAGAGCCAACCGTGCTGTAAGTGAGTATGGAAGTGATGACGAGCAAGCGCATCGTCAAACAGAATCCTCTGGTGCTAACCTGGGTGAGTCTACGTCCCGGCTACAAGAAATCATGGGTGGGATAGCCAGCCAATTGGCGACCCTAGGGACTCGGCAAAGTTCCGTAGACTCCAGATTGATGTCCCTGGTTACCCAACAAAGCTCCGTGGATTCTAGGTTAATGAGTCTAGACTCTAAGCAGTCCCATATGTACAATTCAGTAGAGCATTTGGCTCACCGGCTAAACCGGATGGAGCAATCCATAAGTCCCATTGTGGTATTTAGGGACCCAGGTTGCGACCCCCCGCAATCGCAGAACAAGTGTCTGCCCCGCTCACCACTCGGCATTACCAATCGTCTGTCATTGTGAGTTCAGATGCACATCTGGAGACTGGGGGTCTCGCAATAGACACCATAGGGCTAAGGAGAAGTATAAGGTTGCAAGAACGTCAATCAAGATTTGATAACGCAGTGCCTTCGAACGCTTCTGTAGCGCCATTTACCACTTCTCTACCTCTTCCTCTGATGGAGAGAAATGAAAGCCAATCCGGACATAACCCACAGCTTGACCTAGCAAATCAAGTAGGCTATGTCCCGGAGAGGCTGATCCCTCGATGTTCTATAATGACGGGATATACCACATGGGCGGAAACCGAACTTCCGGGCAAGGGGGCGGCTCCCTCCCCAACGAGGGACCGGTGTCCTGGCTCCCAGAGGTCGAAACTTTCCATACTGCCGCACCCATGAAGTGCTAGGGAGTTTTTGCCTTGTTTCGACACCCTGTAGGGTGCTGTATTATTTGGCTGGGTGCGGTTTTCGTATGACACCCTGTAGTGTGCTGTATTATTTGGGTGTGACAATTTCATTTCGGCACCCTATGGAGCGATGTGAGGTGCCTATGTCAAAACGACACCCTATGCAGTGCCTTTGTGAGGTTTCACTTTTGGGATCCGAGGCATGGCCGATGCATTATGGCTCTAAGTATTTCGATACCCAAGAGGTGAAGTTTTGGGCCTATGGATTGGTTTGGTGTCTAAGTTGACCATGGATGCCCTTTTGGACTGACACATTGTGGGATAAGTGATGAGTCACCCCGGTGCCTGACACCTCATGGAACAAATGGGCATATAAGGCTGGGATTTCGCAGTAGAAAAGCAATAAGCTAAGTCTCAAAGCAATAAGCCGGAGTCTGCTTGGAGACTTTTATGTGGAACCGACAGAGAACTTGACATTTGAAAGAACAGTGGATTGGAATCACTGATTTTTACAGTCGGAAATGCATGGTTGCTGTTTTACCTGTCCGTGCTGTGAAGAAAGGGCCAGTGACGTCGAAAAGTGACACCGGCTGTGTGTATATATGTTAAGGTCTGGGGCAGACTTTAACAAACACACACACTAGTATAAGCATAAGCTTACTGTCTTGTTGTATGGTTGCCCGTTATTCTGAGAATGTGCTCCTTCTGTATGAAACTAGGCCTACATTTGTGAGATTCGTACTGACAGGCAAGGACGTTTCTATACGTTGCCCTAACTGCACTTAGGCGTTGACTTGTAATGATAAGGGGGTTGGAATTATAATGAGTTTAAGCTAGGGAGCCACCAAATAGGGAAAGACTAAAACTCGGGCAAGAGGTTTGATAGGCTAAGATTCAGAACGTGCTATGTACTATACAGGGCGGGCCTGCATAGATCGTCTTGTCAAACAAACTCATCCTTGTATTAAGGGATGCTATGTTTTCCCTACTGACGTGTGTCCGAACTTTCTTATTCGTCGACTCCTAGCAGTAAACTTTAACCAAGGCGGAGACGTTTCGAAAGAATTATAGATGTCAAAACGGCGCATCCAAATCTTCGGGAAACACATGACTGTGGGAATTTACCCGCGTAAGGCTTGTTTTTCACAACAGAGCAGGAGGCGTGATTGACAGACTAAATCGCAGGGGGCGTGGTAGGAACTAACCATGGCGGAGTTAAGCTCCGGAAAGATATTTATGGAGACAGGAATTAAGTATAGATGATTGGTCGTCTTCCAAGTAAGGGCTGAACTGAGTTAAGAATATTCCAGGATATTTTATTATGACAGGGTCTTGGAAGAGTTGATTGGTTACGCGTCGGAAGAGCGAACCGATGAATGGGCGACAGGCTTAAGCAATGTTCTGCAGGGTCTTTAAAAGCACTTGTTTTGTAAGTGGAAGTCGATTCTCTCCGCTACGAGTTTTGGGTACTCAGGTAGCAGGAAGCGTAGACCAAAGCCTTGGTCACCGGAGAGAATCCACGGAAGAAGAAGACTCTGGCAGATGTGCGCACTTCAAGAAAGAAGGAAAAGACGCCACGGAGCTGAGACTACACTCTACGTTTTGGCTGTTGAAAGGATCCAGCCAGAATTGAGTCACGTTCAGAGACGAGCGACTAAAATTCTATCGACGTGAGAGTGAGACAGCGTAGTCTTTCCATCTTCAAAGAACTGGTGAGAGATCATAGAGGATCTAGACCGATCTGCCTGCAGCAATTACATCACAGACGATCAGCTGTGAACTGGTAACGACTGTATCCTAGACGGGTTATTTTGAGAGGTTTTTCCCAGATAAGCTATGATAGCGGGAATTTTCCCTTAGTAACTGAGCGGGGCTTTGCTAGAGTAAAATTACCCCGGGGAAATCTTTTAGTACGCACACGTGTGTTGATGTCTTTCTGAGTGATTGAGTGAATGAATTTCATAACCACTAGATTCAATAATTAAATTGCAGCCTTAATAATAATTATAAACTTGTTTTGAGCGCATTGTTTGAAAGAGAATTAAAATTACTTGTAATCCAATCTTCTTGAAGCTTTCAAAGTAGAATTTAACGAAGGAAATTTATATAGTAAATTGATAATATGATGGCTGTTGGATAGTCACTACCACGCGTGGCGGTCTCCGGATATAACTCGCGATTTCGAGGGTCACAAACGTTACCTAATCTTCGAAAATTGCACGGTTTAAGGCGAATGGTCTGAAGACTCTCATGGATTACTCTATTTGGTAAAAAAATCAAGAATCTGGTTAGATTTTTAACATTAAAAGTCAACTTTGGAAAAAAAGGATGGGCTCCATAATACCTGTCTGTCGCTAAACAGGGAGGATCGATAAACCACCGACCGCGCAGGCGCCAACTTGAGTGTACATCAAACTGTGATAAAACTAATACTGGTCTGGCGGTGTACGCTGGTGTTGTCTTCTGTCTAATGATCACATCACTATTCTCGGTACGTGGACTATCTCAGGAAGATCAGTTCAATCTACCTCAACTTTCTTCGTCTTTCACTGGTTAACCGGCGTCACCATGTCTAAGAAAGCCTCTCGGGTCGACGAGCTTGTTGAGTTACTAAAGGACGAAAAAATCGCGGAGGTACTAGTTGCTCGTCTTGAAGAGCTCATTGAACGAAAACTCGATAAAATTATCGAAAAAGTCTTACTGAAATTAAATCCGATCGTCGAGGCAATGGTTGCGACTTCGGTAGCGGCGCAGCAGGAGGTTCTTCAAAAAAAACTCAATGACTTGGAAACTGAAAATAACAAGTTAAAAACACGCTTGGACATTGTCGAAACTGAAGGTCGTGCCACTAACCTGATGATTCATGGCCTCCCTGAGGAAAACGTCGACTCCGGCTCCAAGGAAGCGGTCAGTGAGGCAACTCAGGCGACTCTCAGGATGTGCAACTCAACCCTTGGCTTAGCTGTACATGAAGCAGACATCGCGATGGCGTTCCGATTGCCGAAGAGAGGCAAGGAAAAACATCGTCCCATTCTGGTCAAGTTCAACAGCATCAAGACCCGTAAGATGGTTTACGGCTCGCGATCGTTACTAAAGAAAACTCCCGTTTTCATTAACGAACACTTAACGCCCAACAACGCCCACCTGTACGCAATAGCCCGTGGTCTGGTTAAGGAGGGCAAAGCCATCTCTACCTGGACTGCTGGCGGCATAACCTACATCAAATGGGTGGAGGACCCCAACTGCAAGCCAATGCGCATTACATCAAGCGTTGATCTTGACAAAAAGATCGCCTCCCTGTCTCTGTCCTTGGATGGGACGGCTACCTAGTCCTGTCGTTTACGCCACTTCCAGCTCTGGATATTCGGCACTCATGGATCTTTCGAAACTTTCGGTGGAGAAGACCCTTACTGCTGCACAATGGCGACAAGATCATCAAGGATGCGTTGGACTCTATTCCACCTACTATACAGGTCTACCTATTATGCTATTCCACGTGCTATGTTCATTAGCACTTTACTATTTACCAAATTACTGGTTAGCATTGTGGAGTCATTCGTAGATTTTTTTTCATATCTAGTTAGTCCTGCTAGGCCTACTAATGATTCTGTTTAATTTGTTTGTCTTGATCAGCAGGAAGCTGACCCTATGCTGACTGATAAATCATTACATCTATTTTATTTCCACCAGATTTGATCATGCTTGCACGGATTAAGATTCGAGATGAATTGCTGTTCCCTATGCTTAATGTCAAATGTCAACTTGGCAAATGTCATGAACTGCATATTCACTGTTAATGATCCATGTTATGAACTGCATAGCTACTGTTAATGCATATTAGGCCTACTGTGATTTGATCAAGTTGGTTATTATTTGAATAACTTGGTTTTTATTTTACTTACATTACTTTTTTTCTACAATTGTCTCTGTTTAATTTTTTTTTATCAGCAGGAAGCTGTCCCTAAGATGACTGATAAATCATTATATCTATTTTATTTCCACCAGATTTGATCATGCTTGCACGGATTAAGATTCGAGATGAATTGCTGTTCCCTATGCTTAATGTCAAATGTCAACTTGGCAAATGTCATGAACTGCATAGCCACTGTTATTGCATATTACTGTGATGTGATCAATTTGGTTATTATTTGAATAGCTTGGTTATTACTTGAATAGTAATAGATATTACTTCACTTACACTACTTTTTTTTAACGTACAGTAACTTGCCAGCCCACTTGCTGTTGTTGGCTAATTGGTCGCACGACGGATTTGTGTTGTATTGTATCGTAGCTGATTTCGGGCCTAGTTGCTAATGCGGTACAACATATGTGTATATTCGTTTTTGACCCTATGTATCTAAATAGGAGATCGCTGCACGAGGTAACTAAGATAGTCCTCGTGGATCTAATTAGTGATCCCCTGTGCGATGTTTGCACTTTATCAGTATCTTCTGTCCAAATGATTAGGTGCTCATGCTGCAGTCGAACTTTCCACCAAAACTGCTCTATACTTAGGCCTACGAATGAGGGATTGGCGGCCCAATTAACATGGGTGTGTTCTACTTGTAATCTTTACCCTTGCTTGGAATTAGACGATGATGAAGAAATGAATGTGGAGGAGACTGTAGAACTGAATTCAGGCCGTTGTGTTGATATTATGGAATTAACAGATGGACCGGAACTGCAGGTTTTTCATGATGAAACAGAAACTAATTCAACCCTAGATAACCTAAATGCTGACCCAGACTACAACTATTTTAGAAATTCCAGCTGGTCTAGTAAATATATTGCCCCACATGAACTTGCTAAATTGTACGAACCTAATATAAAAGAAGGGGAATTTAGGACCTTACACATCAATTGTCGTAGTGTAGCTCATAAACTGGTAGAAATTAGTGACCTGACCAATATGGCACAGGCATCGATTGTAGCTCTAACCGAAACATGGCTTGAACCCAATCTTGAAGACTCTATGCAAATTGCGGGATACACTTTTCTGGGAAAGTCTAGACTTGGAGGGAGAGGGGGAGGAGTAGGCATATTCATTAAAGAAGGCCTTAACTTTCATCAGTATACACCCTTGGCTGGTCGGATCGAACATAAAACGTATGAGAGTCTATTCATCAGGTTGAACTTGAAAAAGGGCTTCCTTCTGGTAGGGATAATTTATAGATCGCCGGGACAAAAATTAAACGAGTTTAACGAGGAAATTGATGAACTGATTGAGGGAATAAAGACCACCTGTAAAGATATAATATTATTAGGAGATTTCAATATTGATCTATTAAAAGTAAACGAACACAAGGAGACTAATATCTTCTATAACCATTTGGCTACTCATCTGTACCTACCCGTTATAACTAGACCTACTCGAATTACTCCTTCTACCCGAACTTTAATTGACAATATATTTACCAGTTCCTGGTCGAAGTTGCTTGATGCCCACATTATTGTATCTGACATCTCTGACCACTTCCCAATTTGTGCTCGATTTACTCTTACAACTATACCTGTTGTAAAGCTGAACTATGGGGTAAATAGATTGGTAAATGAAGACCGGATAGCTAAATTCAAAACTGCTCTATATGATATTAACTGGGATCCTGTGCTGAGGATATGCAACCAGGGTGATGCTAATGAAGCCTACAATTCCTTTATAGACAAATACAGCCAGGTCTACAATGATGCGTTCCCTCTTTTATCTGAATCTAAGGACCGAAAGTTCAAGTTTAAAAATCCTTGGATGTCTGCGGGGCTCCTTAAATCCTCCAGAAGGAAGAACCTCCTATATGTCCGATATTTAAAAAATCCGAATGACCATAACAAAAGGAAATTTATTGAATATCGAAATAAATTTAAATCAGTAAGACTAAATGCTGAACGTGCTCACTATACTAACGAATTTCAGAAATGCCATAATGATATAAAAGCTACATGGAAAGTAATCAGAACGATCATGTTACTTGATGATAAGAAAGTGATGGTTGCCTCTCTAAATGTTAATGAAACCCTAGTAGATGATCCAGCTACAATTGCCAATGTACTTAACAATTACTTTGCCACCATAGCCGATGAATTAGCTAAGAAAATTCAATGTACACCTGGAACTTTCATGGACTTTCTGCCCCCGTCCAGGCTGAATTCTATGGGCATGACTCTGACTTCTCCGGAGGAACTTTTAAAAATCTGTAGTACTTTGAAAAAAACCCACACGAAAGGTGTAGATGGTATTGACCCTTATCTCGCCTCGTCAAATTTATCGTTGATTGCTCAGCCTCTTGCAGCAATTATTAACTGCTCTCTTTTAAATGGCGTGGTTCCAAACAACATTAAAGCAGCCAAAGTCATACCTATCTACAAAAAAGGCGATAAAAATAACCCGGCCAATTACAGACCTATTTCTGTACTTAATTACTTCGCTAAATACTTCGAAAAAATTGTCTACGATCGACTTAGCAATTATATTGGTAGCTTTAACTTAATCCATCAATCTCAGCATGGCTTTCAGCAGGGTCACTCGACATTCATGGCCTTATTAGACTTAGAAGATAAAATTACCAAAGCAATCGACAATAACGAGTACTCCGTTGGAATATTTGTAGACTTAGCCAAAGCTTTCGATACCGTAGACCATGTAATTTTACTTAAAAAGTTAGAAAACTACGGTATCAGAGGCCCACTTTTAAAATGGTTCGTTAGCTATCTTGATAACCGTACCCAACGCGTTTGGATCAATGGTGCCTGGTCCGATAGCAGTGGTATTAGGTATGGGGTCCCTCAGGGCTCTAACCTCGGTCCTCTACTTTTTTTAATATATATTAACGACTTGGCAGATGTCTCCAAAACCCTTTATTTTATCTTATTTGCCGATGATACAAATATTTTTTTTTGCTCATCATTCTTGGCAAACACTAATGCAAATAATAAATTCTGAATTAATACTAATTAATAACTGGTTCTCAGCTAACAGGCTCTCCCTGAATATAGATAAAACAAGCTTTATCGTATTTAAATCTCACAGAAAGATCAGGCCAATTGATCTCTCCCTAGAAATTGCAGGTACCCCCCTAGCACAAGTAGAGTCAACCAAATTCCTTGGCATTCTGGTGGATAGACACTTGTCCTGGAACGACCATATAAATTACATTTCCCTGAAATTAGCAAAGAATATTGGAATACTTAAGCGGATCTCTTACTTGCTCCCCACATCCATCCGGTTAAACTTATACTATACATTAATTCTCCCTTATTTAAGCTATTGTAATTTAATTTGGGCAACTAATTATGAATCGAGGCTACACAAACTAGTGATTCTCCAAAAGAAAGCTGTTAGACTCATCATGGGAGCCCCCTATGGGTCCCATACTCGTCCTTTATTTCATCACCTTAAATTATTGACCATAAATCAAATTCGTTCCCTACAAATAGGAACCTTTCTTTATCGATTTGAAAATAGGTCATTACCGGATTCATTCATGAATTACTTTATCCTAGGCTCACAGCTACACTCTCATAACACCAGGAATGCTCTCGCCTACCGCTCTGACAAAGCTCGTACCAATGCAAGGGTGTTTAGTATAAAATATTATGGGCCCAAAATCTGGAATGCCCTGCCTATTGATATACGCTGTTCGCCAAATCCCTACTTATTTAAGATTCGATTGCGCAAGTACCTTCTGAATGTGGTATGAGTCTCCCTAGTCATTATAATTGATCATTGTGTTTCTTATATACTGATTTTTTTCCCTTATATAGTTTGTTTGTTTTTGTTCTCTTGATATTGCGTGAACACGCACATAGGTAAACTTAAGTATATATAATTTTGTGTTAGTTAAGGTTAGTTAAGGAATGCATACTATCAATCTCAACCTAGCCTCTATATAAGTTAATTGTAAAGCCGATTGGCTTAAATTGATTGTGAATGAATGTAGTGAGGCTACCCTTCGATCCTGTCAGTCATATTGTTCATTGGTACATATATCTATTTAGGTGTCCCTAGTTAGCGGGATGTATATCCCTTGGGGGCCACCTTTTGCCGCCAATGACAAGTTTTTTTACCGCTGTGTACACTACTTTTTCTGTTTTAATTGTCAATCATACTGCTATTTTACAGTCACTGTACTCTGTTATAATTGTCATTTGGATGCAATAAAGATTTTTGATTGATTGATTGATTGATTGATTGAGTAAGCCTGTAACAGCGATGTCGACTCCGAAAACGAAAACGGACGATGCTACTGACAGGGAGCCGATAGAGAGGGAAGAAGGAAGGAAGGTAAAAAGGGACGAAGAGACGGAAGGACAACCTTTATGGAGCTCCATTATGGGTCAGGTGGAAACTATGTGTGAACGTCAGAATGCACTGGTGGGGGATGTCAGCGTACAACTGAAAGCTGTTGCGAGACGTTTGGAAAGTCTAGAATCCGCTTCCGAAGGCCTTACGATTCCGGACCCAAATCTCCCAATATGGGACGAGAAGAGATTAATTTCTAACGCGCCTTTTCACTTGGTACACCACTCGTCACCTACAAGTAAAAGTGCGTTTCAATCTACAAAACGAACTGTAAATCCCGATATGGAGGTAGAGGAACTCTTATATTCGGCTTTACCAAGACGGAGCGAAAGAATAAAAGAGCGAAGGAGAAAAGAGGAAGGGATAGGAATGGGGAACACGTCCCTTGGTTCATGCGAACGGAGTCACATGCAGTATATACAGTCGGAGGACCTTCGAAGAGACTTAGCTCTCCCTCTACTCAAACGAAAAGGGGTAGCGCCTTCTTCTGGAGGGAGACAAGGGTTTCACATATAAACCTTGGAATTCTGTGGATCAGTCATTCTGACGATCACAAGCATGTCTGGCGAACTACGTTATCTGTGCGACACGTGCAGAATTGGACTGTCAGTCAAGCGTTCCTTGATACGTCAACGGAAGCGGTGAACCACGTGGAACAGAGGAACCGTCAACCGCGGCCCCACCAGAAATGGTGTCGAGTCTGCACCTTCCAGTCGAGGTGATGGCGTCTGGTGTGAGACACGACTCTAGTCCGAACAGAGAACTTCGACAAACGGGAGGTGACGTTACTCCTTCGGGTATCAGCGCGTTGTTGGCCAGCAACGAAGCAATACGAGGTGTTGGTCGACCTAGTTTGATCTCCAGTGAATTGAGCCCACTTATATTCGACGTGGAGGAGCTAATGGACCTTGACCATTCACCTTTTTGGGTCAACCGAACATAGACTTTGAGGAGCTGTCGTGCTTCGATGGAGAAATCGACTGGCCTATGTGGGACGATGGTCGATCGCTGGACAAGAATCGCTGAACTAATGGTGCGAGGGATATACTTTCCCGTTATTCCTACGACATCAAACGACCACCGTGCTGTTGGCTTGACCTCCCGGATCTTGGTACAGTAGGGCCAAGGCAGCCTGGATGCCTATATGGAAGACTCTTACATACAACCCAGCATCCTACATCAAACGACCACCGTGCTGTTGGCTTGACCTTCCCAGATTATGACTAATGGAGGTCCAGGTTTGGCTTGCTTATCGAGTCAGGTGATCCATCTCATGTGTGGAGAGTCTTTGACAGACCTTTATTCTGTTGCTCAGCACATACCTGATGACACATTTCACAGTATTTCACTTGAGGCAAATTCTGAAGATCTTTGCACTTGCTGACAAGAGTATAGCTCAAGTAATACAAGGTTACAGTTTGCAAGTCGCTTTCTTTTGCAGAGGCAATTGTTCATGCTAATAGCAAGCATCGACTTCATATGTTGGCATATAGTTTTACAACTGTTGGTATTGCTTCATGTGAATGGAAGAAGTACAGCTTTCAATATCATTGTTCGTGTAAGATGCTTTTGTCGACATGAGTATTCTTTATTTGGATAAAATCTTTCAACATAATGGCAAGGTTGGGTAATTAGCAGTGCATATTTTAACTGTAATTATTGCTAGTGGGACAAATGTCCAGTAGTTTTAAGATTTGTTCCAGTAGTTTGGGTGATTTGATCCAGGTAAAGTGGCTAAAATGGGCTCCATCTGGCAGGAAATGCTCTAAAATGCGTTGTCGAATGGTGCTTTGCCACCAGTCGTGGCTAACTTTG
This sequence comes from Allolobophora icterica, assembly GCA_963556255.1. NCBI lineage: Eukaryota > Metazoa > Annelida > Clitellata > Crassiclitellata > Lumbricidae > Allolobophora > Allolobophora icterica. Next base: position 40,959,585 of record OY744613.1, read on the forward strand.
TCCCAGTAGTCCAAATTCGTTAAAATATGCGCTGGTAATTAGAGTAGATGTGATGGTATAACACGTGGACAGAGCATGTTTGTTGAGGGCATGTGATGGGGAATGTGGTCTAGAGGTCATGGGGGATGATTAACAGACAATCCTCACTCGAGGCTGTTTTTACCAACTGCATCGAACTTAAACCATCCGCAGATCATTCCAACCTCAACTGTTGTCATTTTAGTCAACAGCTTCTAGTTTCCGCAGTTGACTACTGCAACAGCCTACTGACGGGTATGCCGACTTGTCAGCTAAAGTGGAAACAGTCACTGGTTAATTCTGCAGCACATCTCATATATTGTCGCGCACCATCCGATCATGTCAGTGATCAGCTGCGCAACAACCTACACTGTCTGCATGTTCCTCTGCAGATTACCTACAAACTGTTTTTGGCAACTAAAAAAAGAATAATCTTATGCCAGACTACATCTCAGAATTCTGCAGTCATGTAGCAGACAACCAGAACATAATAATGTCAGCTATGACCTTGTAAAAAAAAGTCTACGACAAGTCCCAAAGTCTTCTACGAGGTTTGGAGACTGTTCCTTCTCTGTTGCTGGACCCACTGCATGGAACAGTCTTCCCGACCACAATATGTCCGAAAATGACACTGAGTTGATTGAAATGAAAACATTTGGTCAGAGCAGAAATAAAAACTGGTTTCTTTTTCGAGCAAGCAGTAGAACAGTCTCTAAACTGAAAGATGTTTGTTGCACAGATATATCAAAACCTTCACTGCATTTGCTTAATACTATTTATTATTCCGTTGAATCCGCTTTAAAACCATTAATACATTGTGACTATGCACCATTCCAATAGATCATCTCTGGCTATAGCGTTATACAAATCGTTCCGCTGAGTTCGTGAGAAAGGCGGGAGAGGTACTCGAAAGCTGGTTGTTGCAGGAAACTGTGACATGATTACCCGGTACAATTCTGTGCTTCCCCAATGGAAAGTCCAATAAAGGACAGGTAGAGAACTTTGCTAGCGAAATAGTAAATTTTGACTGCAATCCATTGGATCGGAGTGTCACAGTGGAAGAGGCCTATTCCATAAGCAAAGTGAGGCTTCTTCACCTGCACCTCAGGTCTGAGAGGGTTGCGCATACCAGCTGTACATCCACTTTTACCAACACAACCCGCAACATGGGCGTCCACACGTTGGGGCAAGTGCCCCCCCTTCTCCCACGTCTCCAAACAAGCACGCGATTCCGCCTCTGTAGGTCCAGAGGAAGTGTTAGACTGCAGATTTCCCAGGTCATGACCTAGCTGCATGGTCAGCATGTTGTGGTATAGATGCCAGATGTGGCTCTTTGTAAGTGTGTATTAGTTTGCAGGGCTGCTTTTGACCTCAGGTGACGTGCCGTGCACAAATATAGCAGCCAACCGCGAGGAATGCTCTGCTGGTATTGAGATGGAGACTTGTAGAATGCGGTCTTTAATAGATGCATTAGATCAGGCCATACCATAAAGTCTGCAAATCAGTAATACATGAAATAGTTTTCAAAGTCGCATCCAAGTGCTCGTGCTCAGAGGTACATTTCTCACGAAGTGTCTGTGCAACGTGTTCTTTCTGACATTAGGCCTATTACTCGCTCATGCCAGGATATTTTAACCGGTTTATTATCACTACTCACTACATTTGTGACAGGAGTTCAACACTTTCGTTCGTCGCCAAACATCCACTGCGCTCATCACTCGTCGTTGGACACCTTCGTAGCTTAACCGTGGAAGACCTCTGTCAGACAGGTAGGCCAGACTCTCATACAAATAAATATTGACAAAGATCCAAGTTGGTGTCAGCAGGCCTACAGTTGGCTTGATACGATGTCTGGTCTGCTTCACCATCGCAAAGAGGACTTAAAGAAGCAGACTTCATCGACTTGCTTCTATCTGTAAAGCTGTTCTTATTCTCCTAACTCTGCAAACCACTACATGTGCAATCGAAAGATCGTTCAGCACTCTGCATTGTGTGAAAACCTGGCTACGATCTACTATGGCAGACGATAGACTATCCGGATTGTGTATGATGAGTGTACACAGAGAGAAAATTAGCAAAAAGAAAGAATTCATGAATACGTAAGCCACATCCGCCTGTCTGCTATAGGTTCAGTGACTGATCATCGAAAGCCACATCAGCCTGTCTGCTATAGGTTCAGTGACTGATCATCGAAAGCCACATCCGCCTGTCTGCTATAGGTTCAGTGACTGATCATCGAAAGCCACATCAGCCTGTCTGCTACAGGTTCAGTGAGTGATCATCGAAAGCCACATCCGCCTGTCTGCTATAGGTTCAGTGACTGATCATCGAAAGCCACATCCGCCTGTCTGCTATAGGTTCAGTGACTGATCATCGAAAGCCACATTCGCCTGTCTGCTATAGGTTCAGTGACTGATCTATTTTGTTTAGCAATTCAGAAGCACCACCGCTTGGCCCATTGCATCGTGTATAGCATTACATTAGCTGTAATGTAGCCTAATGGTGTAAGTGCTCATGTAATTCTTGTAATGGAGCAAATCCTTCAAACACTTGCAAACAATCTTCCGTTCACCCTTAGCCTACCCAATTGTGTTACATACAAGCTATTGTGTAATTCCAGTGCTACAGCCAAAGCGACTGCAAAGGAAATTCTTCAGTCATTCCAGATCAACTACTACCAGTGTATAACTGGCACTGTAAACACCATTCTGATCAGCTGACGCAAACTTCTTCATTAAGTCAAAGGAGCTTTAACAAATTCGGACATCTCTTTCTCCAATCCCGTAAAGTGTACTTTTCTGGTGAAGATGTCTACAGAAGATGAAGGACGTCCGAAACGTGAATTATTTACATGGATACAAACATTTCCAGCAATAAATGTTGCAGTTTGCAACTTCATTTTGTCTATTACAGTAATGCACCACCATATGGGACCAATCACACCTTGCATTTTCTGTGTTCAAATTAACCAATGTATGCTGATCGATTATTTTAATATCTGTGACTGCATGTCACTCTACGTCATGCAACTTCTAATGCTTCATTTAGTAACACATTCGTGTTCATTTCTCAGCATGCATTCTACAATAATGAACTTCTAGACAACAGTTTTTTAATTAAGACGATTGGGACAGAAGTGGGTCTCATTGAGGGCATGCCAAAGAACAAGATATTCATGCACAATATCCAATTGCTGCGTCAGGGTCAGTATCACTTGGCCGGACAGCTTGTGGCATGGAGCATAGCCAATGGAGGTCCAGGTTTAGCATGCTTATCAAGCAAGATGATCCATCTCATGCGTGTAGTCTCTCAAACACCTTTATGCTGTTGCTCAGCACATACCTGACAACACATTTCGCAGCATTGTACTGGAGGCAAGTTCTAAATACAGTGACAGGCAGTATACAATCCGGCACGATGGAAGCAACATGCATGCGATTTGTGCGGCAAAGTTTATCGAGGAGTGGCAGCCAAAGCATCCTTGCGCTGCCAAAAGCACACCGTACAAAATAGGCGCACCTTCATGATTCCAGACGTTTCGGAGGCAGTGACAGAGGCACCTGAAGCTAGTCCTTCACAGGAGTCGGCAGTGTTCGTTTACGCTCCAGAAGTCGAAAATTATATCAGATTTCGGAGATTCGTTCCCCAGTGAAGCGTTGGAAATGGAATTAGACCAGGGTCTGTTGGGTGATGATATAAGCAATTTTTTATAATCACTGGCGGCAGAAAGCCGCACTTCTACAGTGTTGCTAGTAAGAAAACTCGGTGAAAGGAAGCGTTCTAAGCAAGTAACTCGAAAGTTAAAACACTCCTTGAAACGGTTGGCGGCGGATTTGGCAACAGTGCAGGTTAACTTTCGCAGTATAGAGGAAGACGCGAGCCGCCTCACGGAAGCTGTGAATAATGGGCATGAAGATTAAACCCACGCTGGTTGGTTTAAAATTTCAGGTATGACTACCAACCTACGTCATGCAACTTCTAAAGGTTCGTGTTCATTTCTCATCATGCATTCTACAATAATGAATTTCTTGACCACAGTTTGTTGATGAAGACGATTGCAACTGAAATGGGTTTCATTGAGGTCATGCCAAAGCACAAGATAGATATTCACGGAAAATATCGAACTGCTGCGTCATGGTCAGTATCACTTGGCTGGCCAGCTTGTGGCATGGAGCATAACCAATGGAGGTCCAGGTTTAACATGCTTATCAAGTCAGATGATCCATCTCATGTGTAAAGTGTCTGAAAGACCTTTCTGCTGTTGCTCAGCAGATACCCGACGACACGCAGGATGGTGTCTCAATTGTGCGGACGAACGGTTGACAATGGACGTGGTCGTGAAGGTTTGCAGACGCGAGGACATGGTTCAACACGACCAAGGAGGACGAATAAGTGTGGGATTCGCATCAACTAAGGGTTGGACGTGGTGAGAACGGTAGTGACAGGGGCGTTTGGAGGTGTGTCGACTGAACATTCGACGGTGCCATTGTCGGAGAAAGCTATTCCAGCTATTAAACATAGTCTGGAATATGGATGAAACGGGGCTGCAATTAGATTTAAAAGAAAAAAATTAGCTGCAAAAGGAGTTAAGTCCTTACATATGAGGACCAGTGGAATCATGAAAATATTACTATTATTGCTTGCGTTACTCTGCAGTTTCAGACCATGGATGCACCGGAAGGTACAAACAGAACTGTCAGTGACTGAGGCTGGACTAAGCAAGGAAATGCGAAGCTCTGGTTTCTCGCTATTATCAAAGCTTATTAGAAATCACACTAGATATAAATGTTTAAGTTAACAACCGTCGTGACATGTGAAGATACTTTGAAAAATATGTATTTAACAAAATTCTGCGTCAAATTCACAGCTGTTAATGTGACCGACAGATGGTCTATAAAACATAATTATATTTTAATTCATCCTAGAACATCAAGTTCTAAAAGAAGTAGTTGGTGTATTGCTGCTTCAAGTTCATAGTTTATCACGGTCTGTACGCCAGACAATCGCTTACACGTCACATTCGAAAGAAGCACAAGCCTAATAGTCGACGTGTGTACGCTGGAACCAATGCGACCGTGGTGAAGCCAGAGGGAGTCGTCAGCGAGTTTCCCTCTGACATGGACGCTGCTTCGGAAGTTAGTCTGGACTTAGAGGAACTTCTTTCCCTGGAAGAATTTCTGGGTGAGGACCACGATCAAGGATTGATGAATTACCTCACTTCCTTGCCAACCTCAGACGATCCTCATGCATCACGTGCTCCGGAAACTTCGTCGGCAGTTCAGGACATCGTGGAGGAAACCTTTTTGGAGGCATCGATGGTGAGTAGTCCGGCTCCGTTGGGTGGGGTCCAGCCTTTGTGGCCGGACATGCTTGACGCATTGGCTGCACATGCACACGCCTATGTCCCCATCTGTTCTTTGGAGCGTTTTTCGGAGATAGTGGCGGAAAAGATCCCCGGATGCCCCGCTTGGGCTCCCAGGGTATTGTATAAGAGGTTGCGTCCAGGCGGACCACAGGATGCCCAGGGAAGCATGGAGATGGAAGCCATAGTCTTAGAGTAGCAGCTGGGTAGCCCTCTTATGTTTTTTTTCCTTTCTTTACATCACCGGGTTGGTGATGGTTCCCCATAAGGGACTTGGGGAGTTTCTGTGGTCCCGGGGATTGTGGCAGTTTTGCCCCCGGGTCTTTGGTTTTTTCCTGTCTCCTCCCCTCCTTCTCGTCGCTGCCTCCTCGTCCTTACCGCGGCTGCCTTCCTGCCTCCTCGCCGTTGCCGCGGCTGCCTTCCTCGTCTTTTGCCGCGGCTGCCTTCCTGCCTCCTCGCCGTTGCCGCGGCTGCCTTCCTCGTCGTTGCCGCGGCTGCCCTCCTGCCTCCTCGCCGATGCCGCGGCTGCCTTCCTCGTCGCTGCCTCGTCTGCCGCGGCTGCCTTCCCTCGTCCTTGCCGCGGCTGCCTTCCTGCCTCCTCGTCTGCCGCGGCTGCTTTCCTCCCCTTCTCCTCGTCGTTGCCGCGCTGGCTGCCTCGCCTGCCGCGGCTGCCTTCCTCTGATTTATCGTCATAGTGACTCATCGTCGTAGTGACTCATCGTTGTCGTTTGCCGCGGCTGCCTCTGCTGTCGCGGCTGCCTCTTCTGCCGCTGCTGCCTTCGTCGTTTTGTATAAAAAGGCCACGCAACTGAACAGAGACGGATATTTTGTGGTTATTTTGGGGATATTTTGTGAGACTTGCGGACGATTTACGGACGAATTGCGGCGGCAAAGACGGTCGAATGTAAAAAGACGTACAAGAAAGCAGCGTAAGAGCTGACAGTAGAATTCGGTCGTTTAGTTCGGACAAAGAGTACTTGGATCAAGTGAATACGGACTGTGGTAACTACGGATATTAAGTAACTAGTTCTAAACAGTTTTTGTAAATCGATAGGGAACTTTAAGCGGTTGAACTACACGCCGGTTCGGCGTTCTTTTCTTTGCTCTGAAGAGTCGTGTGTTGCATAAATAAAAGATTGAAACGACCTACAGTCTCCTGACATACAACGGGAGCCTTATTCACGCGGGATTCCGGAGGAAGAAGATAGTCGCCCCGGGGTAGTCATCCTGGTAATAGTTTTAGACCCCGGTGGTACCTGACTGTGGTTGTGCATTTCAATCGCGAAAATCCAGACGGCGACGCGAACACGACCGGATACTTCAATTCGACGCCGGCGATTCTCCTACGATCTACGGACCCGCACGCGAAGCTGGAAAAGGCTAACTCCAGATTCGATGAACTGATCGATTAATTCGTTGGGGGGGGTTTGGGTTGGTCCGTCACCGGCATAGACAATTTGAAAGTATGTATGGCCGGATTCGATCCGATCAGTGGATCGTCGTTTTTATCAACACCTACATGGATAAGCAATAAGAAAGCGGTACTGAACATTGAAAACGATAAAGACGACTATCCAAAATCCACAAAATTCTCGAATTCGCCCAATCGAAATGGTTAAAACCGTACATCGATTTCAACAAGACGAAGCATCAAGCCGCGACGTCTCCGTTTGAGAAGGACTTGTTTAAATTAATGAATAATTCAGTCTATGGCGAGCGCTCGAAAATAAGAGATGTCACCTAGACGTGCGTATCGTCACGACCGCGCGAAGAGCCAGGCGACACATAGCCCATCCAACGTTTAACTCGTTTAACATTATAAACCAGGATGTGACCGTAATCAAAACTGACAAAGTCTAACATCTTTCTGAACAAACTTCATATGTATGAGTTTCATTACGACCACATTTTGAAATCGAATGGCGAAAGAGCGAGACTACTCTTCACAGACACCGAAAGTTTATGTTACCACATTCGTACCGACGACTTATACGCGGACATGGGACGACATTCGATACTTCGGATTATCCGATCTACCATTTCTTATACAGTCGCGTTAACGCCAAAATCATCGGCAAATTCAAAGACGAGACGAATTCGACACCTCCCATTGAATTTATAGGTTTGCGATCCAAAATGTATAGCTTGCAGTTACCAAATAAAAAGGAAAAGAAGACTGCAAAGGGTATAAAAAGTCTTTTCTGCCGAAGTCTATTCACCACGACGACTATAAGAAGTGTTTATTCGATGCGCTACCCACACCCCGAGCTTTTACTGTATCCGCACTCCGCAGTCGTAAACATTCGTTGCATACTATGGAAATTTCGCCATACGACGATAAACGATATCTGCTTAATAGCGCAGAATCTCTAGCTTACGGACATTTTAACATACCGACGTGAACTGCTTATTTCATAGATTGTATTGATTATTCTCTTCGTTTTGTGTACATAACGTTATTTCAAATCTTCGTTCCGCGTTCTTTGATACTCGTCCTATCTAGCAATCGTCTTTTCCTTAGGGCAACCAACCAAAACTGTGCAAAGAGAACTGTCCAATAGACGATCGGATAACGAGAGCACGAATTTAATAAAAGTCAACGTCCATAGTTCCGTGTATCTGTAGTCTGTACACACTGTGTGTGTTGGTAAAACGATAGACGATAGGTTTAACATCAATAGATCAATGTGGGAGATGACATAAGCAATTTTTATAATGACTTCCGCAGAAAGCCGCACTTCTAGAACAAGCTGTCAAGTGTTGCTAGCAAGAAAACTGGGTGAAAGGAAGCGTTCTAAGTAAAGAATGCGGAAGTTAAAAGACGCCTTGAATTGGAGCTCATCATCGATAATGCAATGTAAAGAAAAGACTATGACGTCAACCACAGGATAATGTTGAGCTATCTGGCTTCTGGTATAACACCGATACAGTAAGAACGGTTTAGCTACATCAGCCGTTTCGGACTGTTGTCAGATCATTTCCATCAGAGAAGTTCGGTGAAATTTAGCAGCATTTGCGAAAACTTACACAAGCAGTCTCTATATGGTGTTAGGGCTGTTGATGACACTATATCGATAATGACGGATGCATGACATCATTGCAGAACCAACAGCTACCACATAGATCATATTGCTAGCAGACTGAAAACACAAAGTTGTTGACATCCAACATATCAATCGTGATGATGACAGCTGTACACAGTGTCAAGAAGTAGTGGACTTCGATCGCATGTACAACAGCTAGGATCTGAGCAACATCAATCGCCCAATCGTTTTTATCAAGCAATAGGCAATAAGAAAGCGGCACTGAACATTGAAAACGATAAAGACGACTATCCAAAATCCACAAAATTCTCGAATTCGACCAATCGAAATCGTTAAAACCGTACATCGATTTCAACACGACGAAGCGTCAAGCTACGACGTCTCCGTTTCAGAAGGACTTGTTTAAATTAATGAACAATTCGGTCTATGGCGAGCGCTCGAAAATAAGAGATGTCACCTAGACGTGCGTATCGTCACCACCGAGGCGAAGAGCCAGGCGATATATAGCCCATCCAACGTTTAACTCTTTTAACATTATAAACCAGGATGTGACCGTAATCAAACTGACCAAGTCTAACATCTTTCTGAACAAACCGGTTTACGTTGGTATGTCCATTCTGGACATCTCTAAACTTCATATGTATGAGTTTCATTACGACCACATTTTGAAATCGAATGGCGAAAGAGCGAGACTACTCTTCACAGAAACGAGTTAGTTTATGTTATCACATTCGTACCAACGACTTATACGCGGACATGGGACGACATTCGATACTTCGGATTATCCGATCGACCATTTCTTATACAGTCGCGTTAACGCGAAAGTCATCGGCAAATTCAAAGACGAGACGAATTCGACACCTCCCATTGAATTTATAGGTTTGCGATCCAAAATGTATAGCTTGCAGTTACCAAATAAAAAGGAAAAGAAGACTGCAACGGGTATAAAAAGTCTTTTGTGCCGAAGTCTATTCACCACGACGACTATAAGAAGTGTTTATTCGATGCGCTACCCACACCCCGAACTTTTATTGTATCCGCAGTCGTAAACATTCGTTGCATACTATAGAAATTACAAAGAGGGCTCTTTCGCCATACGACGATAAATATATCTGCTTAATAGCGTAGAATCTCTAGCTTACGGACACTTTCACATACCGACGTAAACTGCTTATTTCATAGATTGCATTGATTATTCGTTTCGTTGTGTGTAGGCCCTACATAAAGTTATCGGATAACGAGAGCACGAATTCCATAAAAGTCAACGTCCATAATTCCGTGTAAACACTGCAACATTTTGATTGTGTGTGTTGGTAAAACGATAGACGATAGGTTTAACATCAATAGATGAATACGGGAGATGACATAAGGAATTTTTTTGTAATCACTTCCGACAGAAAGCCGCACTTCTAGTCACGTGTTGCTAGCAAGAAAACTGGGCGAAAGGAAGCGTTCTAAGCAAAGAATTCGGAAGTTAAAAGACGCCTTGAAATGGAGCTCATCATCAATAATGCAATGTGAAGAAAAGACTATGACGTCAACCACAGGATAATGTTGAGCTATCTGGCTTCTGGTATAACACCGATACAGTAAGAACGGTTTAGCTACATCAGCCGTTTCGGACTGTTGTCAGATCATTTCCATCAGAGAAGTTCGGTGAAATTTAGCAGCATTTGCGAAAACTTACACAAGCAGTCTCTATATGGTGTTAGGGCTGTTGATGACACTATATCGATAATGACGGATGCATGACATCATTGCAGAACCAACAGCTACCACACAGATCATATTGCTAGCAGACTGAAAACACAAAGTTGTTGACATCCAACATATCAATCGTGATGATGACAGCTGTACACAGTGTCAAGAAGTAGTGGACTTCGATCACATGTACAACAGCTACGATCTGAGCAACATCAGTCGCCCTTCGTGTGCATGACCATAACATGACAATCAACAAGCGTCTGCGTGAAAGGAAGCAAGCCAGGAATTCAAATGATCGCTGCAACTGCACCCACCCGATAACAGCCAGTGGAAAAGGGGCCCGGAAAAACACCTAACCCTGGTTTCAATGATAAAGAGCGCCCGTGAGGTTTATGGATGAAGGGATACCCCGTGCGGGCATCATGCAAGTGCTAACTGCCCGGTTTCCGGAGTATGTCTCGGATGCTGGACGAGCCGCCTACCGACGTGCCTATGGACGATGTAGAGGTCATCGTCCTGGATTAGCGCAGGGCCTGCGCCCAGGAAATGCAGGGCCAGCATTTCTCCGCAGTGGATGCAAAGTTCCGAAATCCTTCAGTTTTGTTCCGCTGCCTCCTCGCCTACTCTGCCTCCTCAACTCGCCTACTCTGCCTGGACTCGCCTTTGAGCAATTCTTGAAATTGCTCAAAGTCGAACTAATGACGAAGCTCTTGAAGCATACAAGCAAGTCTGTGTGAAGTCCGCTACAGATGAGTTAGAAATTCATACGAGGGTCCAATCTAAGAATGTTCTGTGGCATCTCCATCGGAGAGGTCGCATAACAGGTACGAGCTTGCATGACATTTAACATCAAAGATCTTTAAAAAAAACTTGCAAACTTGTGACGAAAATCTGAGGCTACGGATCAAAAGATATATCTCACTTGTCTTCAGTTTCGTGGAGCAGTGAACATAAGATCAAGAAGTATGTTGATGTCCAGAAGCCTCGTCATACTAAATTTAAACAAAGACCAGTTGGATTTCTAATCGACAGTGGTGATGTTTTCATTGGTACACCAGCCGATGGTGTGGTTAACTGCGAGTCATTGAAGTGGAACAGGAGTCATTCAAGTGAAATGTACACACAAGCACCGTAATATACATCTACTGGATGCAGCAGCCACTGACAAAGAATTCTGCCTTACTGCAGATGGTCGGTTGAAAAGAAATCACAAATATTATAGCCATGTTCAAATGCAGATGCATATTCACCATGTTAGCTATTGTGATTTTGAAGTCTTTACAAATATTCCTTTACATGCTTGTAGACTTTCTCGTGATGACATTTTTCTGAAATTTACTGTTGACAAATGCAAGTCCTTCTAAATGACTAATGTTTTACCTGAATTAAGGGGTCAGACACTTGAAAAGTAAGAGAATCATACTGCATCACAACAGAAAATCGTGTGATTTGAAACATGTGCATTCTATGTTGCATAGTGTTACATTGAACAGGTATTGCTAACGTTGTGATTTCAAACATTTCCTAAACTGGTCCTTTCCATAAATAAATGAAGCAAGATTTGATTATGACTCCAAGAAGTTATACTATGGTTCGAAATTACAAACGAAAAACCTCTCATGGATAGGACAAAAATTGGTCATCGGTTGTTTTAATCACAGCCATTGATGAAGTAATAGCGAACAGCAAGCGTCCAAGTGAAACTAGTCTGGCTTACAATATTCCTGATACTTTATCGCTATCTGAAGTGAACCAATGATCAACTCCAAGTGCATGGTGGACGATTTTTCCAAGTGCATGGTGGACGATTTTGACACAAGTGTCCCCAGATCTACTTGAGGAAGATTTGTGCGAATACGCAAAAAATTTGCGCCTTTGCTTATGAACTGGCAGAAAAAACCATCTTGAACACAATTTTGACACGAGTCAGAAAAGGGCCGGACGTCACTGTTTGGATGCATATCTTCGTCGTTTTCCTAATTGTGTAGCATGTCACCGTGGTACATGCAGGTGTGTGTACATCTTGCCATGAATTTCTGCCAGCACCAGCAGAAGACTGATAATCTGTTACAGAAGTATCATCGTCTTGGATATATTAAAAATGAGATGCGGGGGTCTTTAACAGTAAAGCATGGCGTTATTATAAGTGAGAGGCACCTTAGGCGTCATTTGAGTCGACTACGGTTGTTCCGTCGTAAGCATCATACAGATATAACAGAAGTGAGTTTTTGTTATGAACGAGTTGAGAACGCGTGGACAGCACCTCGGCTATAGGATGATGCACGAGAGATGTGTGCATCATCCTCATAGTAATTAGAGAGACTGATGAAAAAAGGAAGTTTGAGGAACAATTAGGAAGAATAGCAAGCTTTCTCGAAAAACCAGCGAAAAAACGCAAGGACATCTGCAAGGAGTTCTAGGGACACATTGTTAGACGATGCCATTTGTCAAAAGGTTCTAATTTTGTGTGACATTTACTTGCATGACAAACTGAAGCCATATGGCATATGTATTAATGGAAGCATAGACGGATTTTCACGAAATGTAATATGATTGGAGACATACCATACAAGCAGCAAGGCTAAACTTATTGCGGGATACTTAATGCAACCTATCAGAAGATTAGGTGGTTGTCCCATGCACATCAAAGCAGATATGGGAATGAAGAGCTCTCATGTTGCATTGTTGCAGCAGCTCATGCAGCATGACGGTACAGATAGTTGGGGTGACGAGAGCAGTTTTTGTATGGGAAGAGCACTGCCAACCAGAGAATTGAAAGTTTCTTGTCCATGTTGAGAAAACACCATTGTCAGTTCTGGATAAGCCGATTCCATCAACTGAAAGAAAAGGGTGATTTTACAGGAACTTTCATTGACACGGAGCTTATTCGTTTTTGTTTCCTGCAACTGATTCAGGTTGTGAACAACAAATTTAATTGCATCAATCTTAAGGCAGTGGGGGAGGGTGGGGCATGTAAGCGTCTCTAATGGCCTCTGCTGCCCAAAACTCCACCCACACCGCCTCCACAAGGCCCCAACTGTTTCAACAGAGTGTGTGGTGGACGACCAACTCCTCGCCGGTATAAGCGAGTGTCATGAGCGAAGAACCGAAGGACGGACGATGTCCATCAATGCTGAGCGATGGGGTCTCTCTAAAAACACCGGGAGGAAGGCTTACCTCTCTATGTATCCCGAGGTAAAATGTAAAATGATGTCAGAAGAGAATTCAGTCAAGGCCCCCACGGTCGTCATCCAACAAAAACCTTGTAAGAAAGAAGAGGCTAAACATCGAGAACGGCGCCATTGGACATATGAACCTGCCTGAGGGCAGAGAACAAAAGAAGATAAGACAGTGACTATAACACTACCTTTATCCCTTATTCCTAGCTTTATGGAAGTACGCTGTTGCAGACTTCTGGCACAATAAGTAATGCCTAATCAGTTGGGTTACATGAATGTACAGAATCCTTCAAGTTGTTAGATGATCACAAAGCAAAGCTGAGGAGACACCAGTTTATGTTTTACTTGTTACATTTGTAATATGCACAACAATGGCTTTCTGCAAGTGGCTGTGTAAGCAATTTAACATAACGTAGTAGCTAGGTTTGGTGTGCTTTTCAACTATAAATGCTTGTTGTTTGTTTTAATTGTAATATGAACTGTGTCTTTTTCAGAGAGAACTTGATGACTTTGTCCAAGTTTGGAGTGCACACTGCATTCATCGTTTAAAGTTTGCCAGTGGACCTTTTGGAAGACCATCACTGATGTATGATGCACCCAAGGCATTTAGGGGCTCTGAATGCCTGGTAAACATAAAAAAGTGATATTAATGCATGTTTTTAGGCATGCACATTCAAGACGATATTACCATGTGACAAAGATATTTATGAGTTAGCCCAATGGTATCAAAATGGTCGACTGCATAAAACTTCATAAATCAATACCCAAAGTCAAGATAATTATATGAATATTGACTTTTCAGAATGCTACTAAGTTGTAATGTGTGTCCAAAGGAATTTGAGACTGTCAATATTTACACAACTCATCTTAGAAATATTCATGTGTTAATTCCTCCTTGCTCTTTGCATTGCAATAGTTGTGGGTGTATTAGAACACTTTCTGATTGCAGAGATCTGCCAAGCATTTGACGCATTCACATCAACAATTATATAGCACTGAACAGGAAGTAATTCCAAAGTTGTGAGATGACAATGAGGTTAAATCAGATCTCCCAAAGTAGATCCTGATGACAATATGCGCAACAATCTGCCTGGAGTTGGAGTTTGGTGTTTCCCAAGCTCCACTGAAATTTTTGTCGACATATATATCGCCTCTAGAGAAGTGATATATGATACTTATCTGGAAGAAAGTACTAAGCAGGTGCTTCTGAAAGTGGGTTTCCTTGAAGATTCAGGAATCTGTCGCTTTATTAGAAAAGTTTTATGGGAGGAAGATTCCATTTAGTTGCATAGACAGTCATTATAAGTTACAATCATAAGTTAACGGTGGGATTCAAGTCACAACATCTCAGGAAAGTGCAGGCAAACTCAGGCTGAAAACCTTTTTCATTACATCCCTATTGCTGGTACGTTGACTAAGGTAATGCAACAGAGAGACAGAGTTTGGATTCAATTTTTGAAAGTCACAGATCTCCCTCTGATAGAAATCTGTATGAAGACTGGCTTATGGTGAGATTGGACAGAAGCTGTAGAACTATGCAAAACAACAATTCCCTGAAAGCATACACATACTTTTACAGCTTTACTGATGAAAAGGGTAAAAGAGATATCATCAAGGAATCACAAGCACTGCAGGAATATGTTGAAACTGGTGCTTCTCATTTATTGCGTACCACAGTGTTTCGGTCATTTCGGAATGACGACATATCTAGGGCTGCAAGGAGGGATTCACTTATTGTTGACATCGGCAAATTGTGTATGAAGAACGTTGGACCAGAAAAATATGCTGGTGTTGCTAAAAGAATGAGGAATGCTGCTAGACTGAGCACTACTAAAATTAAGAGAACTTGACAACAAACCAAGCAGAAGCATTACTGACTGGATAAACCCCAAATCGTTCGACATATTACTTGAAGCGGTTGAAAGCATGTCAGGCCAGTTGGCGGACGAAGAAACGGGACTAGTACAGCTCGAGAAGCCGTCTGTTGCCAAGAAAATGGGACAAATTTTGGTCCAGCTGGCGGAAAGAAAGAGAGGTATAGCAATGAGGGCAGATGACGAGGTTGCAGAAAGAGATGCCGTTAGATTTCTTGCTTTGCATAAATCAGAATGGACAGATCAGATAGCAGGAGCAGCTACAAGAACCCTAAATCGACGGCATCAATTGGCGGACATTTCACTCTGCAGAACTGGGCGCACCAGGAAGGAATCAGCGTTCCACCCTACCTATCACCAATGATCTTGATCGTGCCAACAATACAACCCTGGATCGACCTTGATAAGTGGACGTACGATCAGTGGAGCGAAGTGGTCGAGATGCTGAGCTACTTCTGGGCCCAAAGCGTGCCCGCGCCGGAGGCTACATTTCTTACAAGGATGAGAGCGGAACCAGAAGTCCGGGACTGCTGGACATTGCCGTATGCACGGCATACGAAGTGAAGCGTGCAGGATGGTTCTTGGGCGCATTGTATCAACGCTGAAAAGAAACGGAATTGTTAACCATTACAATGAAACTAGATACACATCTTGATTGTATATTTGAAAGGAGGCATTGCTCTCTGAACTTTAACCGTATTACACACAAGGTCTCTAAGGACTGTTTATTCAATACACAATGGAAAAGGACACAAGCTTGAACAAACAACTGGACAGTGGACATATTGGAATAACCAATGAGTGCATTTGATATTTGACTGCTATTGTGTGACGTCTTACAAAAGTTCCGAAGCAAGTCTGCACTCTTACACTTCACTCGGAAAGAGAGACGTTTACGGTTATATCTCAAGCAGAAATCTTCGTCAATATCATGGAGAACATGTTTTCAAGATCTATATCGACTACACTGTCTGTGAGTATATGTGAATAGATAACTTTCATATCACCACACGCATTACAAACAAATTATAGCTTTGCTATTAGTCCATTTAGTATGAAGTGTTCACACACACACACACACACACACACACAAACACACACACAAACACACACACAAACACACACACATTTTTCATTGCTAAACGAAATGTTGATTTTACTTATACATATAATAAAACAAAGGTCTGGCACTGTATTTGTAGGTATGTTTAAAGTGTGGAAATCAAGAGGTGGCTAAAGAGACTGCTGCAAAGCAAGAGATGTTTAAAAAGACCCGTGCAAATGAAAATGTGTTTAAAGAGTCCATTGGAAACAATCGGTATCTGTCTGCTAGCATGTACAACGAGAATCTTACGGTACATGTCAGAGAATAAGAGATGGGACATGGCAAGCTATATCCCACAAGAAAGGGTGTTTGCTTCACTAAACCCAGATGGGCAACTTTCCCGAGTCATCTGGACAATATAGCTAGAAGTGTAGAACTGCTAAAAGCAGATCAACCTGTGGAATATTTCCAGCATATCGGAGGTAGATATTATGTTACCATTTCCAAGGGTATTAAGTGTATAAACATCCTTCGTTACTTCTTACCCCTGAACACCAAAAAGGAACGTCCAACCCGCAGCAGAATCGCTTTGCGTTTGGACGAATGGGAAATGCGGATATCAAAGATTAACGAGTTGCACAAACAATCACCGGAGCTCACAGTCGCCACACCGTGCTACGACAGCGAGGACCATGCGCATATGGGATTTTTCAACTGTCGGGAATGTAACCAATTTGCACTGAATCTCATTAACGAGTTAAGTGTATAAGACTTTAGACTTTACGTACCCATGATTCTGTGTCGGTTAATGGCAAGAGGCAGCATGCACAGAAAGGCTAGTTCTGTGTAACCTTAGAGAGGCATATGAAAGGTTCAAACAGAAGTATCCAGATCAGAAAATTGAATTTTCGAAATTTGCTGAGCTGAGACCAAAGGAGTGTGTTCTTGCTGGAGCAAGTGGCACTCATGCGGAGTGTGTGTGTACACTTCATCAGAATATGAAGCTCATGTTTCAAGCAGCAGGACTAGAGAAGGTAGATGTTGGGCCTTGTTGGCTACACATATCACGATTGTCTAGATGAAATACAGTGCAACCCTCCAAGTGTCCAATACTTCCTTGGTTGTTGTGATCAGTGTTAAGCTTCCGACAATGTCCATGCAAAACTGGAAGCTCATTTTTAGGAGCAGATGATTGACCGTATAGAGTACAAACAGTGGACTACCACAGACAGATCAACTCTTGAAACCAAACCACTGTCTGTTGATGACTTCCTTGGGAATTTCCTTGGTGCAATTCCAAAGGTTTGTCAACATGACTTCATAGCAAAGCAACAGTCACTATTCCTGCAGGACAGCAAGGGAACGATCACACCCAAGGAACCTCTAGTTGTTGGCAATTTTGCTGAAAACTACAGTTTTGTTGTTCAGGACGCTGCACAGCTTTTGTTCCTTATTGTCATTTGTTATATAAATATATTTTTCTTCTCTGATTCAGAATACTTGTCCTGAGCTGTTATTTTCAGCATAGTTTCTTCATATTTATTACGAGTTATTTCGTTTACCCTATGCATGTTCGATTATCTTAAAATGCATTTATCTGTCACTTTTGCGTGTTGCGCATTTCTCGTTGTTTTAGATCAGTTATAGTAGTTTTTCTTATTATGCGCTTTATTGTGGTAACGTTTTTTTTGCGCTGAGCAGCAATTGTAATTTGTTCGCTTATCTATTCATCTTATTGTCTTTCATTGTTTATGGTGCTCTTTTTGCATTTCTTATGTACATAGTCGTAATTTTATGTGCATGCTGGGTCATGTTTTGGATTTGACAGGTTTCCTACATTGGTCACCTTTTTAAATCGAATTACTATATATGTGTTTCCTTTCGATGTTTTATGTCTTATTTTTCCCATTCACTCATATAATCGTATGTCTCTTTCTTTATTTCTTCCATTTGTCATTATATTCTCTCTATTTTCTCTGTTATAGCATAGCGTTGCTAATCGTCTTCATTTTGACCGGCTACGTGGCTCTCTCTCCCAGATTCCATGCCATCTCTGGTTCCACGTCATAATTACAGCGTCATCTTTAAATATCAGAACAATGCTGAGCCTACTTCTGGATACTAGCCTCACACGTTTCATTGTGTTTTACCTTCATTAACTTCATGACCCACTTTTGTGGATTGGTGTTCTCAGCCATTGTATAACGGAGTCTGTAAAATTAGTCAACAACTTTACAAATCACACTTATTATCAGTTTTATGATTCTCTTCGAGCTGTTTATGACCATCTACCTGAATCTACGAAAGAGTTCATCGTCAGAAGCAGACTTTGAAGACAGAGAGCCTTCACTCGATATTCGTCTGGCCGGGCAGAGAGCACACTACTCCATTGAGAATTGTATCCCTGTTTGCCAAGCGAGCCGTGCAACTGGCACTGACATAGAAGGCATACCAACGAGCTCCTATAGCGCCAGCTCGACCGGACACACGGTTTCCCAGTTGGCCTACTGATTATATTGTATCTGGTTCTGCTTTGAGTTCTCATATTGCTGTTTAGGGTTGGATTCGTCCTCAACTTGTCAATACTTGGGCTGATTTTCAGATAGTACATAGACATTCTGACCGCTCTTTATACATAGCAACACATATACCTATTTCTTATCTCCAGCGTTTTAAACGTCTGTGTTTGCTAATATTATGATTGTTTTCTGTTTTTTGCACACGCTGCACGAGGAAATGATGTTTTGGGCTGGATTCGTCCGCAAGTGGTTATTACTTGGTCTGATTTTTAAATGGTACATAGACATTCTGGCCGTTCTTTGTACATTGCAACACATATACCTATTTCTTACATCCAGCGTTTTAAACTTTATTCTGTGTATGCTAATGATTATGAATGTTTTCTGTTTTTGAACATGCTGGACGAGGATACTATGCGACGATGTCAAGCGCTCAGCCAAGCGTTATCTCGTCACATCGATCATTTTTCATTTTGCTTCGTTGCGTCATCGTGTTTCCTTGTGCTTTATTTTCAAGTGCACATCCACTGAAGAAAGAAGCTAGCCACTTGGAATTAAAGTCTACGCCAGAAATTAAAGGACAGCCGTCGTAACCTGACATCTGATAACAAGTTATCCAGATGAAAACAAAATATGGTGTACGTGTTCAAGCTCGTTGCAGAGGAGATCCACTTGATCTACTGGAGACTCCAAAGTCAAAGACACACCGGGTAATAATAAGAATATGATATGGAGACACATGGAAAATGACGAATAAATCATATATAGGGGAGATTGAAGGGAAGGAGAAGGAGATGAAGACCGCAACAGATGATGCTGGGATGGATGATGACCGAAGGATACAGCGGACTGAAGAGAAGAGCACAGCGAAGAGATGAATGCCATAATTGGAAGTGGAAACCTGCCGAAGGGCAGAGAACTTAAAGAAGTTCTAAGAAAGATATGGAGTCAACTATTATTTACTATGATGCAACATGTGTCGAACAGCGCACTGCTGTAATCCAACAGCAGTGGGATAAAGCGAGCTGCGACATGGAAATCATAAGTGATCGCATGGTGCGGACATATTCAGCAAGGCCGATGATCAAGTCTCGGGCAAAGCTTGTTGACATTCCGTCAAAATATCCATCCCTTAAAGACCAAACTCAGGTTAGTTGATTGAGGGTTAGCAACATTCATAGTCATTACTTTGCAATTGTAATGTACTAGGCTTATTTTGCTACACTTGAGTTAACAAAACAGCCCAACTCTTAGAACTGGTGTCCAAAGATAGGCGTTGTGGGTAGGGAGTTGGGAAAAAGGGTTTGTGACAGAGGAAAAGGTCAAGAGTCGGTAGACAACAGTTCTACAACATAGAACAATGCTCGAGAAGTTAAGGAGGTATTGGTTCTCATCTCTCGCCCCAAACAAATTTCATCATCTACCTTACCCTAGACTGCCAGTTATCTGAGTTGTTCTTATTAATTGTGCTTGCACATGGTTTTCGTCTTTAAAATTAGTATTGATAGCATAGCAAATAATTATCAGGAACTACGTTCTGCAGCTGGATATAGTTTTCATACAGCCATGTCTAATCTTCATATTATGTCGTTTCAGCTGCAGATGGATTTTCTTCGCACGACTCACGCCAACTTGTTGGAATGCCTTCAGCAGTTTTGGACAAGTCATTGCATTGAAGTTGCTTTGAGAAAGCTGATGAGTGATCGGTCAGTTCAGGATATAGTTGCTGGAGTCGCAGACACTAATATAATATAACCTCCAGTTGTCTAATCACCATGAAAAGTGAAGTTGGGATTCAGCTGGCAAAACGCTATAATGCTGGCCTAATGAATCCATAGTTACAATCAACATTCTGATGCATGTCGAGTACAATTCTCAAGGAGAAGTGCTACAAAAAAACGCTACTCTCGCGATCTGCGTGCATTGATGAGTCTCTGTTAGCAGTGCTTTACCCTGTGGCACAGGCATCCTGACAGACAAAACCACAAACAGAGGCATCATAACGAAGACTCTAAACCGTTAACAATTACCAATGGAAGTCATTGATAATGTTGGCTGTTGAAATCAGGCTTTGATGAATCAGTTAAGATAAAATTTAAAGGCAATATCTTAAATACTGTGTTTCAATTCAGGCTAGAACTAAGCATGAAATGGCAGAAGCTAAAAGTATTCTTCATTGTCCAATGTGCAGTGTAGTTAAGAGCGACTTCAAGGAGTTTGTCTATCATCTGAAACTGCTTCATGAACATACTGCAAACTTTTCTGTCACCTGTCATGTTATACACGTGTTGAGAGTTTTCGTAAACATTTTAATAGAAATCACAGTACAACAGGTGCAGCTTGTAATGAATGTGAGAACCATAATGATGATGATCAATAAAAGAATGGATGTGAAGATTTAACAAATAAATCTGAAATGTCCATAGAAATATTGTGTAGTGAATTTGCTCCTTCTAAAGCTTCAAGAGAAGCATGTATTACCTCAAACTGTACAGACAGGTGTCAGCTTTGTACTTGACTATCTATGGAGCAACGAGTCCGATATTATTAAAAATATGCTGACCTCCCTTAACTTGAAATTGAAGAAAATTCAGACTTCCAGCAGATTTCTGCAGATGCTGCATCACAGCACAAACTTTTGAGCGAGAGAAACTAAACTTAGATGATCCTACCAAAGTTGTCTTAAATGCTCGTTCTTCCTCTAAATTTTCTTCTTCAAACAAATTTAGTTTTCAATCTGTAAGTATCTTCGAGACACTCGAAATTTATTATGAAATACTACCATCTTAACCATATTATGAACGAGACAGAGGGCAGAGAGAAAACTGGCACTGATTTGAAAAGGTACTTCCGTTATACTGATGGTAATTTATATGCAAATCATACTTTGTTTTCAAGGCGGTTATTAATATGCAAATCATACTTTGTTTTCAAGGCATAGAATCTGTCTTGTTGGAATGCCTTCAGCAGTTTTGGACAAGTCATTGCGTTGAAATTGCTTTGAGAAAGCTGATGAGTGATCGGTCAGTTCAGGATATAGTTGCTGGAGTCACAGACACTAATATAATATAACCACCAGTTGTCTAATCACCATGAAAAGTGAAGTTGGGATTCAGCTGGCAAAACGCTATAATGCTGGCCTAATGAATCCATAGTTACAATCAACATTCTGATGCATGTCGAGTACAATTCTCAAGGAGAAGTGCTACAAAAAAACGCTACTCTCGCGATCTGCGTGCATTGATGAGTCTCTGTTAGCAGTGCTTTACCCTGTGGCACAGGCATCCTGACAGACAAAACCACAAACAGAGGCATCATAACGAAGATTCTAAACCGTTAACAATTACCAATGGAAGTCACTTCTTGGAGCATTGATAATGTTGGTCATTGGCTGTTGAAATCAGGCTTTGATGAATCAGTTAAGATAAAATTTAAACGCAATATCTTAAATACTGTGTTTCAATTCAGGCTAGAATTAAGCATGAAATGGCAGAAGCTAAAAGTATTCTTCAGTGTCCAATGTGCAGTGTAGTTAAGAGCGACTTCAAGGAGTTTGTCTATCATCTGAAACTGCTTCATGAACATACTGCAAACTTTTCTGTCACCTGTCATGTTTTACACGTGTTGAGAGTTTTCGTAAACATTTTAATAGAAATCACAGTACAACAGGTGCAGCTTGTAATTATTGTGAGAACCATAATGATGATGATAAAAGAATGGATGTGAAGATTTAACAAATAAATCTGAAATGTCCATAGAAATATTGTGTAGTGAATTTGCTCCTTCTAAAGCTTCAAGAGAAGCATGTATTACTTCATACTGTACGGACAGGTCTGACTACTTGACTATCTATGGAGCAATGAGTCCGATATTATTAAAAATATGCTGACCTCCCTTAACTTGGAAATTGAAGAAAATTCAGACTTCCAGGAGATTTTTGCAGATGCTGCATCACAGCACAAACTTAACATTTGAGCGAGAGAAACTAAACTTAGTTGATCCTACCAAAGTTGTCTTAAATGCTCCTTCTTCCTCTAAATTTTCTTCTTCAAACAAATTTAGTTTTCAATCTGTAAGTATCTTCGAGACACTAAAAAATTTACTATGAAATACTACCATCTTAACTACATTATGAGTGAGACAGAGGGCAGACAGAAAACTGGCACTGATTTGAAAAGGTACTTCCGTTATACTGATGGTAATTTATATGCAAATCATACTTTATTTTCAAGGCATAGAATCTAACTAAGACCGCATTTGTATACGGATAAATTCGAATTGGCTAATACTCTCGGATCAAAAAGGGAAAGCACAAGCAGGATGCACTTCATTTTGCAATTGGCAATTTGCCAGCAAGGTTCAATTCACAACTTTGTTTGTTCGCCAAATATTCACTTATGCAAAAGATGGGGTTTTCATACAATGATCTCTTACAGCCTCTAATAAATGACCTTCAGATTTTAGAACATGACGGTAAACCACCGAATGTGAATGATCGTGAACTACTAATTTTTGGTAGAGTCGCAACTATTTCATCAGACAACTTGTCAGCTCAGGAATTGGCTGGTTTCTGTCAATGATCCTCAGGGCGGGATTGTTGCTTTAGTATGATCATACATGACAACATCTCCACGAAATCCTACTGCCAATTGCGCAAATGCAATGCAATACAAATGCAATGAAAAGCAATGTTACCATATTCAGACGGTGATGAGCAATTCAAACAGCTCAAAGTCTGCGTATGGGGTTACTGGTCCATTTGATGTGCTAGACTATTTTTCAATGGCTGAAGTTTTTACCACAGATCTCATGCATGATTTTCTGGAAGGAACAGTTCCTCCTCTTTTAAAATTAATTTTGTAATCTTCTGTTCATGACTCAAAGTATTTATCTTCCACACTTAAAAATGATAAGTTGGACAATTTCAAATTTGGTCAGTGTGCATATTCCTGTACACATTTTTAGGAATTCTGTCGAGAGCTCACTGCCTGGAAAGCTAATACTCATCCGAGTGGGTTTTGCTGTCTCACGGTATCCACCTTTGCCGAGTATAATGGGGAAAAACCGGTCGTTTACAGCGGTCCCAACGTCGTAGAGAGATTCTTTTCACACATAAAATGCGAACAGGTTTTCAAGGCGGTAATTTATACGCAAATCAAACTTTGTTTTCAAGGCATATAATCTGTCTAAGACTGCATTTCTATACGGATGAATTTGAATTGGCTAATCCTCTCAGATCAAAAAGGGAAAGCACAAGTAGGTTGCACTTTATTTTGCAATTGGCAATTTGCCAGCAACGTTCAACTCACAACTTTGTTTGTTGGCCAAATATTCACTTATGCAAAAGATGGGGTTTTCATCCAATGATCTCTTACAGCCTCTAATAAATGACCTTCGGATTTTAGAACAGGACGGTACACCAGCGAATGTGAATGATCGTGAACTTTGCTCGAAATGTAATTTGCCTATGAAATTCAGAAAATCTGGCAAATGCAAGGACTCGACCTATTTGATTCCAATCGTATTCAACAATTTAAAGGGGTATGATTCTCACGTTATTCTGAAGCATTTGACGAGATTTTTTGGACCGCAAGACGTACGCGTCATCGAAATCGATGGCCTAAGGTTTATAGACTCTTTTCAGTTTCTGAACTGTAGTCCACAAACTCTAGCGTCGAATTTGTCTAAAGATGGAAATCGAAACTTGATTGCCCACAAAGGAAGACTTTTATAGTCACCTCACCAAGGAACATATAAGCGATGACGATTACGAACACGTGCAAACGATCTGGACTAAATTCGACGTATGCGACAATACCACGACTTATATTTAAAGACGGACGTAATTATTCTCGCTGACATGTTCGAAGAATTTAGGAAACTGTCTCAGAATTTTTACAATCAAGGAGAAGTGCTACAAAAAAACGCTACTCTCGTGATCTGCGTGCATTGACGAGTCTCTGTTAGCAGTGCTTTACCCTGTGGCACAGGCATCCTGACAGACAAAACCACAAACAGAGGCATCATAACGAAGATTCTAAACCGTTAACAATTACCAATGGAAGTCACTTCTTGGAGCATTGATAATGTTGGTCATTGGCTGTTGAAATCAGGCTTTGATGAATCAGTTAAGATAAAATTTGAAGGCAATATCTTAAATACTGTGTTTCAATTCAGGCTAGAATTAAGCATGAAATGGCATAAGCTAAAAGTATTCTTCAGTGTCCAATGTGCAGAGTAGTTAAGAGCGACTTCAAGGAGTTTGTCTATCATCTGAAACTGCTTCATGAACACACTGCAAACTTTTCTGTCACCTGTCATGTTTTACACTGTTGAGAGTTTAGAAATCACATACAACAGGTGCAGATTGTAATGATTGTGAGAACCATAATGATGATGATAAAAGCATGGATGTGAAGATTTAACAAATAAATCTGAAATGTCCATAGAAATATTGTGTAGTGAATTTGCTCCTTCTAAAGCTTCAAGAGAAGCATGTATTATTTCATACTGTACGGATAGGTGTCAGCTTTGTACTTGACTATCATGGAGCAAGGAGTCCGATATTATTAAAAATATGCTGACCTCCCGTAACTTGGAAATTGAATAAAAATTCAGACAAGTTTAAAGAACTTTTCCAGCAGATTGTTACAGATGCTGCATCACAGCACAAACTTGAAACATTTTAGCGAGAGACACTAAACTTAGTTGATCCTATCGAAATTGTCTTAAATGCTCCTTCTTCCTCTAAATTTTCTTCTTCAAACAAATTTAGTTTTCAATATGTAAGTATCTTCGAGACACTCACAAATTTACTATGAAATACTAACATCTAACTATATTATGAGGGAGACAGGAGGCAGACAGCAAACTGGCACTGGTTTGAAAAGGTACTCCCGTTAAACTGATGGTAAAATATATGAAAATCATACTTCGTTTTCAAGGCATAGAATCTGTCTAAGACTGCACTTGTATACGAATGAATTCGAATTGGCTAATCCTCTCGGACCAAAAAAAGGGAAAGCACAGGTAGGTTGCACTTTATTATCGGCAATTTGCCAGCAAGGTTCAACTGACAACTTTGTCATATTCACCTTTCTTTGTTGGCCAAATATTCACTTATGCAAAAGATGGGGTTTTCATACAATGATCTCTTACAGCCTCTAAAAAATGACCTTCAGATTTTAGAACATGACGGTATACCAGCGAATGTGAATGATCGTAAACTGCTTGTTTCCGGTAGAGTTGTCACTATTTCATCAGACAACTTGTCCACTCAAGGAGTGGCTGATTTCTGTCAATCATTTAGCTCAGGTTGGGTTTGTTGCTTTTGTACGATTATGCATGACAACATCTCCATGAAATCCTATGAATTTGACTGCCAATTACGCACATCTGAAATGCATCGTTGCCATGTTCAGGCGGTGATGAGCAATTCAAACATCTCAAAGTCTACTTATGAGGTTACTGGTTCATTTGACGTGCTACACTGTTTTTCAACAACAAGTTTTTAGCCCAGATCTCATGCATGATTTTCTGGAAGGAACAGTTCCTCTTCTTTTAAAATTAATTTTGTACTCTTTTGGTTATGACTCAAGTATTTCTCTTCCATGCTCAATAATGACAAGTTGGACAATTTCAAACTTGGTCAGTGTGCATATTCCTGTACACAATTTTAGGAATTCTGTTGAGAGCTCACTGCCTGGATAAGCTATAAAGATATGGTGTCTCTTTCACATTTTACCATTTTTAATACGTGATCTGATCCCTGACGATGATGCTAAATGGAGGGCTAGTTTGCGCCGCCAGGCCATTGGTGTACATTTGAGGGGTTATCAGCCCTCGTTTTAGTAAATATGGAAGTCGTTTTACTGACTCGTCCATGATCAGTATAATGTACCCAATATAATCATTTGTTCAATTGATGCTAACCACTCAGTATAATATAGAGTGGTATAATATACCTAATATAATCATTACAATCTCATTAATGATAATCATTTCTGATTATCATTACTGAGATCATCTTTGTTGCTGGTATGTACAGTTAAAATTGCTGTTGCGCAAAGGTATTTGGACTGTGTTCAAGATCTGAAGATGCAAGCAAGTAGCCACAACAAACCAAACATATACATGTGTGATTTTTGTAACAAAACGTTTACATGGAAATCCAGTCTCAAAGCCCATAAATGAAAAAAGACTTTTTAGATACCTCACAGAAGAGAATATCAATGATGATGATTATGCCTATGCTCAAAACTAGCTACAAGGATCTTGTGGTTTGTGATATCCAATCTCACAACTGCATGATACACCAGTGTGACACTTGCCCTGGCGTTTAGGGCATTTCTGACATTGTTGTTCTCAGAAGCAGACATGAATGATGAAGACATGATTAATTTCGAGCAATGGGAACAAGCAGACTTTGGAGTCAACATTGTGTCAGAGAGTGAGACAGTGGCATTCTTCATTTCGACAGATGGAGTTGCTCATATCTCAAGTCCCAAGCTGAATTCCTTACCATCTCAAAGATTACACTACACTATTGTAATAGTATTGAACTTTGCTGAAAATAACTCGTTTATTGTACAGGATACTATCCAAGGACACCACTGGAACAACAGCCAAGCAACATTGCATCTGTTCAGTCTACTACATGAAAGATAGCATGCTCAATACTCTCAATATCTGTGGCATCAGCGACTGCATGCAGCATGATTCTATTACTGGTTTTCTCCAGCCAATACAAGGAACTTTAAAAACTTCTGCATCACCAAAAGGACTTCAACATTACAGGATAATCTGGAGCATTTCAGTGGCCAAGAAAGAAGGACAAATGCTGGGTTGCACTTCGCATTGTCCCAGCTCCATCAACTACATCTAGTGGTTGTCAATATCATTGAGAAAAACAGAAAACCTCTTCAAAACTTTGCACAGTCTCGTTTTAAGGCTAACGTTCGCATGTGACTGAACTTTGGATACAGTGCACACACACACATTATCAGTATTCTAGCAATACTATACAGTGGGCACTGTATGCTTATACTTTTTATGTTTGTGTAGATTCTTTGATCCATACTTGCAAAAACTATTGTACAAAATGGTTAGTAACAACATTGAAAATAGCTAATACTCAACAAAGCAATACTCCTGATAGCTTCTGTCACATGGGAGGATTGGAGAAAGGTAATCAGAATGCTTCTTGTTATGAAGTTGGACTCGCTAGCAAGTAATGGTAAATTTTCTGGTGGGGAATAAATGTGTCGATAGTCAATGTCTAGGTCATCTGGAAGCAAACTCTTCCTGACAAAGCAGCTGGCCAGACAGCTTTCAGACAAAGATGTAAATCATCACATATGTATTTTCAAAAGGAAGTTGTCCAAGCATTGGGAGGACGTTTCACCAGTTAACTGTACAATAATTATATTCTCAGTTTCATTTGTTGTATTAGGAGACTTAATTTTGAGCTATAATATACAAACAATTCATGGTTGCTTATGAGACTGAACGAAAGCATGTATTGAACCATGAAGAAGTGCACTGCTTGTTGGAAGTGATAGGGCAAGAGAAGGTGGCCATAAAATGCAAATTGCAGGGTACAATGACAATATTTTGTAACTTCCGCAGTTTTTCTGCAAACTACCATTGCAGATGTTGCTTAGCTCATAAAGATGACATTCAGATAAAATTTTGAGTTTGAGAGAATTGCAGAATACAATTGCAACACAAGCCATTTCACCTGAAGCAGATTACAATCCTGCACTCTGTCATGTATTTTGAATTATGATCTCCATTACTTTCATTGCACTGAACATTGACAGCATGCACGGTACGCTGGAGGCATGGTACGGCACGAATTTGCACTGATTCTCCAGTCACTCATTAATAACCACCTACTTAATATTTTAGAAATTAATTATCCTTTTTTCACTTGAATTCTTCACTTGGTGAGTTTTGGTGTTAAGTAAGAAATCTACCTTTCGTTGTTGGATTCAAAATGCCCCAGTCGTTTGATAAAATCTTTCCACCTATTATTACTCCCGGACAGGAGGCATGCTAGCTGAGCTCCATCAGGGTTATCACCCAATAGGTTTCTACAAGCCATCTAAATGTGTGTAAATATGTTCATCCAGATAGCAATCCCTATTTTATACATAATATAGCTATATGGTGTAATTCTGTTTTCAGGGATTTTAAGTATCTTTTCTTGTGGGACTGGGAGAGGGAGAACTAAGGAGCTCCAGGGAGAGACTAAGGAGCTCCAGTCATATCTCCTGAGGGAAACGATTCCAGCTGGACAGACCAACATAAGCAAAGTTATCGGGCGCATACCGGGACCACCAGACGGCCCCGAGAAGAAGACCAAAGGGAGCACTGACTAGGTGAGAGGATATTTCACTATCAATTGTGCAATTACTTTAAGCTTCTTCGTATGAAATCTCAGCAAAAATTCCCTCCATGTGCCTATAATAAATGGATGACCGATCGGTTCATCCCTTGCAACAGAAGCTCAACAGCTGCTGTCCTCCTATTCACCTGTTTTGCTGATCCAGGGGAAATGGGAGACACGGTGGCGAGTGTGAAGGTGGCTCCGAGACGAAGCTTATTGAGGCTGGCTCAACGATCATTGAGGGACTTGACCCGCTATTCAAAATATTCTGGATTTTCAACATGGTCTATCCAGACAGTTGTGCTAATGTACTCAAGTTTATCGAGTTCAAAACATATAACATCAAAGACAATAAAAAATCACCAAACAGTTCGTGAACTTTGTAGCTATCTCAGCAAATGTATGTAAGCTGCCATAGTGTGTACAGTGTATGGGCAGCACTGTGGCGAGTGTGAAGGTGGCTGCTGAGATGAAGATCATTGAGGCTGGCTCAAAGATCATTGAGAGACTTGACCCGCTATTCAAAATACTCTGGATTTTTA
Organism: Allolobophora icterica; assembly: GCA_963556255.1. Classification (NCBI taxonomy): domain Eukaryota; kingdom Metazoa; phylum Annelida; class Clitellata; order Crassiclitellata; family Lumbricidae; genus Allolobophora; species Allolobophora icterica. The sequence goes on from OY744613.1 coordinate 40,989,262, forward strand.
ACATGGTCTATCCAGACAGTTGTGCTAATGTACTCAAGTTTATCGAGTTCAAAGCATATAACATCAAAGACAATAAAAAATTCCCCAAACAGTTTGTGAACTTTGTAGTCATCTTAGGAAATGTATGTAGGCTGTCTATAGTGTATGGGCAGCACTGTGGCGATTGTGAAGGTGGCTGCTGAGACGAAGATTATTGAGGCTGGCTCAAAGATCATTGAGAGACTTGACCAGGAATTAAAAATATCCTGGATTTTTAACATGGTCTATCCAGACAGTTGTGCTAATGTACTCAAGTTTCTCGAGTTCAAAGCATATAATATCAAAGACAATAAAAAACTCCCCAAACAGTTCGTGAACTCTGTAGCTATCTCAGCAAATGTATGTAGGCTGCCATAGTGTGTATAGTGTATGGGCGGCACTGTGGCGAGTGTGAAGGTGGCTGCCGAGACAAAGCTTATTGAGGCTGGCTCAAAGATCATTGAGGGACATGACCGGCTATTCAAAATATTCTGGCTCATCAGACCGCCAGTGTGGAAGAGCGAAGTATCCTAACAGCCATTGCTTCAAGATGATGTAATGAAATGTTCGCTGGCCTTCACTTTTCTGACTTTGATTCCACATTCACAGACATAGAGGACGATATTATGCGAGTTTGTGGGCTCCAGTAGGGTACGCTATGGACTCCACTATACTGTGTATGGTACTGTACATACACATGTATACCGTCATCACTCGTAAATGATGGGCTTGCACGACTTGCAGCTCAGGCTGCATTGAATTTATTGTCCTAATAATATTTGAAATAATGTGGTTGATGGTAGTTTACAGTACTATACAGGTACATGGAGCTGATTTTTTTGTAGTTTGAGAATCTGTGTTAGCATCATAATAATTTCATAAACCATTTGAGGAGAAATTTAAGAAAACTGATAATTATAGCATAAACTATTTAGAATGTCTAGTTTAACGCGTTCCTCTGTGGATGAAGGACATCTTATTATGCGACTAAATCTGGCTTGGGAAAAGTGTAATGTGATAGCTAGCTAGATAAACTGCTTTGCATTACTGTACTTCTGATGGCATTCCTAGATACATTGCATGAGAAATCCAAAGCAACTGGACACCAAAGCGCCAGCGTTTATGGACAGATTAATAGACGAATACAGAGGAATCAGAGCAGTAGGCCTTCAGCGTCGATTGCTTAATGAACCTGCGTACGCATAAACTTGAGCATTAATAACCATCAGAGTGCATTGAACGAACTGTAACCTTCGGAAGTAATTGCACAAATGTCGTCTGATTCTGAAAGTAGTGGGAGTGATAGGGAAAATCATAGCGATGACGAAAGGTGTAATAGTGGAACACAGGGAAACGAGGGTCCACGGGCTCTTTCACCAGAAGAGTCCTTGAACAAATTGACTGATGTTATGGAGAAAATGGCAGAAAGCATACAAGAAGTATTGGTTCAGCAACAAGGTTTAGCTGCTCAACAGCAGGGTTTACAGGTTAACCTGAACCAGAGATGGTCTACTATAGAAGGTCATGCAAGTCCTAAGTCGGTATTAATCGGACCTAGTCAGGGCGTATCCCTGACTGCTGAAAAACTTTCCGTCATGCGCTTGCCGATTAGCCACTCATCAACTTATATAGCGCCTCCGAAACGTACGGAAACGAGAGAAGACTATGGGGAAGAAGTAGCTCCTAGAAGTAAAAGAATAATGGAGAAACAAGGAAAAAGGGGCTCCGCTTCACCCAGTAGGGCCAACCCTCTGGCTAACAAAGGAGTAGGGCCTTCAGCCCCGCCATTGATGTATGTCAGTCAATATAGAATAAGCAAAGCTTCTGGTTTTGCAAGTTCAGAGCACAATGGAAGAGTAGAACCATCTCAGTTCGATTTGCTCGAGGAATACCGACTGGGCAGCCAGTGGAGGCCGGTGGGAGAGGGACCATACCAACAACGTGAGGTAGAAGGTGACCCGCTTCCTTACCTACCAAATACCATCCAGACAGGGGATGCCTCTCTCTCTCCCTCAGGCAGCCAAAAGCTTACATATACATCTAAACACTACCTAAATTTGGACATTATATTTTGTCATTATATTTTGTCAACAGATTCCACAAGAACTATAGTGAAACACGAGTCAAAACCTCGCAAGGAGATGTTTGACAGAGATTTCACACTTAAGAGAATCAGCCATGCAGCGACAAAGAAACAAAGTCGACAGATATTTCCGTCTTTGTTTCGTCTCCTCATGGAATTGGAGATTGACCGAAACCTTCAGAGCCGGGCAAAGATAGACAGGAAAAAAGCTGAAGCCGTCCACAAAAGTCATATTGATGATGCAGCGTAAGAAAATGCTTGAAACATCAATTTCAATGAAGAGATGTTTGAGAAAATGGCGCTGTTGACTTCAGTCATGCGTATCAGAAAGAAACACACAGAACACAATAACTCTAAACACCGAAACAAAAAGAACATTAAAAAAAACAAATACATAGCGCAGAGCAAGAGACGCCTAATAGCCAAAGAGATGTTTTATACATATATATATTAAATGTTAGTCTGTTAATTAATAGAGTAATTGTTGATGGTATATCTCGATGACAAAAACTGCTCCACTATTTCATGCATGCGTGTAAAGTGGACACCTACAGAAAGTCGCCAATTGTCACACTGGACGGTACATTCTTTGCATGCCCAGGATCAGTAGAAGAACAAAAACATTATTGAACAACATCACACCAGACATTAAAATCACCCTAGAATACAGTTATACCATGTCAACTTTCTAGACACAACAATATTCAAACACATTGAGGAAAACACAACACTCCAAACCAAGGTCTTCTTTAAGGACATCAATTACTCCACACCACATCATTCCACCACCTCACACATGCAAAGGCATCCACAAGTCACAGGTCCTTCGATTCAAAAGGCTAAGCTCACACAAACAACGAGACGGCATGTAACACCCTATTCTCAGTTGTACGAAGGAGAGGGTACAATAAGAGCACACTCAGGAAAACAAGGAGAGACACCTGGCAACAAACAAACACAGTGGAACAGACAAATTATACCCTTGGTAATACCATACAATAACATATCGGTACGCCTCACTCGGGAGTGGAGGAAACAAATGACAGGGAAGGAATTTTTCAAACATTTCCGCACCATAGCAGCCTATTCCAGAAATTATCTATAATCTCATTGTGCATCATCTCTTTATTTCTTGCATATTTCATTGTTCCATCCTTATTGTGCATATTTCTTTTGTGTGTTATAAGGACTTCCTCTTCGTAAGTCATTCTTATATGCTAGTTTTACAACGATATTACGTTATTCGATTTCACCACTGCACATCAAATTGGGCTTTATGAAACAATTTGTCACAGCTCTAGATAACGAATCGGCTGCGGTATTGTGGTGAGTGTGAAGGCGGCTGATAAGACAAATCTTATCGAGGCTGGCTGCAATAGGAATTGAGGGCATTGACCACCTCCTCAGAATGTTCTGGATTTTTAATATGGCCTATCCAGACAGTTGTGCCAATGTACTCAAGTTTCTTCAGTACAAAGCTTGTAATGTTAAAGACAATAAGAAGATTCCACCAACTGTTCGTGAGCTTTGTAGTTATCTTAACAAATATATGTAGGCTGCTGTAGTCACTCAACTATAACGTGTACACTAATCATACATTGTCAGTGTGAAGATCTGTGAGACATTTACAGTATTTATAATATTTATTTATTTAGTATATTATTTCATTTACTTAATTATATTCTATATGCGAAGTGTATAATCATGAAATTGTCACTATGGTGGATCAAACTGAAACGTTTCAGATCTGGAATCTTATTGTATCGGCTGTGGGGCATACAAGAATACCAAAATATCTAGCAAAAGTCTCTGCAGTCTGTCACAATCGGAGACAATGTCTAAGATGTCAAGCTAGACGAACAGCCAGATATTTTCAAGCTGGTGAAGAGTTGTGCTCAATCTCTTGGAGAGTTCAATCAGGTCATCAAATACGAACATCTGTCCAGAATACATTCATTGAGGAGTCACTGCCAATTTCATGATTATACAACCGACATTCAACATGAAATTCGTAGCCTGGAAGACGTTGTCGCAGAAAGTTTACAAAACAGTTTAAGAGAGAACAGGGGTAAGTTAACTAGCCTACATTACATCGGATCGTCATATTTCCCAACACCTGCTTGGATAGCCAACAAGAAAGCTACCATAAACAATGTAAACACCAAAGACAACAATTGCTTTCTATACAGTTGCCTAAGCGTGTCACATCCGTATGAATATGTGGATTCTGAAAAGAAAATGACGGAAACTTGCTTGCCCGCACAAAAACACTTTTATAGTCACCACGCAGAGGAAGACATTAGTGATGACGATAACGCGCAAGCGCAAACCATCTGGTCCAAATTCAACATACGCACCATGCAAGAATATCACGATCTGTAGTTAAAGACGGACGTTATCGTACTTGCTAATGTTTTTGAAGAATTTAGGAAAATGTCACTGAATTTTTATAAACTGGATCCGTTTCACTACTATTCATGTCCACAACGAGCTTTTGACGCTTGTCTTAAAATGACGAAAGTCTCACTCGAACTGTTAACAGATCCGGATCACTATTTGTTCATAGAAAAAGGGATTCGTGGAGGTGTAACTATGATAAGTAATCGATATGCTCGCGCAAATAATCCTTATCTTGAACGACACTATGATCAAAATGTTGAAAACAGTTACATTATTTATCTAGACTGTAACAACCTTTATGGTTATGCAATGAGTGAACCCCTGCCTACTGGAAACTTCCGATTTTTAGATCCGGATGAAGGGGAAGTGTTTGATTTACGGTCAAAAACTGCGGATGACGATATGGGTTATATTCTGGAGATGGATTTAGAATATCCAACCCACCTTCACGACAGACGCAACAATTATCGGTTAGCTCCGGAAAAGGTTGTGGTTACAGACAACATGTTATCGCCATACATGCAAGAGATCTCCAAAAAGATTGGGCTCTGTAATACCACAAAATCTGAAAAACTTATTCCAAATTTGCGAAACAAGACAAACTATGTCGTCCATTACAGAAATTAACTGTTTTACATGGAAATGGGAATGAAATTGACTAAAATTCACAATATTCTACCATTTGATCAATCAAAATGGCTAAAACCATACATAGATTTTAACACCGCAAAGCGACAAGCTGCTACATTCCCGTTTCAGAAAGACTTGCTCAAATTAACGAACAACTCCGTGTATGGCAAAACCCTTGAAAAACAAGAGGCGTCATTAGACATATGCATGGTCACAACCACTTAAAGAGCTAAGTGTTATTTAGCCCGTCCAGCATTTAACTCGTTTAACATTATTAATGATGAAGTGACCGTTATTAAACTAACCAAGATTAACATCTTTCTTAAAACACCAGTGCAAGGATGGTATGTCTATTCTGGATATCTCTAAGCTGCAGATGTACGACTTTCATTACGAACATATTTTGAATGTGTATGGCGAAAGAGCGAGGCTGCTCCTTACTGACACTGAAAGCTTATGCTACCACATTCACACTGACGGCTTATACGCAGACATGCTGCAACATCTGTCCAATTATGACACTTCGGATTATCCGATTGATCATTTCCTGCATAGTCGCAATAATGCTAAAGTCATAGGAAAATTCAAAGATGAAACTAATGTGATACCGCCAGTAGACTTTGTTGCTTACGATCCAAGATGTACACTTTACTACTACTCGATAAAAAAGAGAATACTGCTAAAGGAATTAAAAAGACGTTTGTAACGAAGTCGATTCGTCATGAAGACTACAAGAACTGTTTGTTTGATGTACAACCTACATCATTTAACTTTAATTGCATTCGTTGTCATAACCATGTATTACATACGTTTGAAAATGCTAATACCGCTATTTGACCATTTGATGACAAACGTTATATGATTAATAGTGTAGAATCTTTAGTATATGGACATTTTAACATTCCGATGTAAATCGAGTAGTTCATAGCAAAGGCTGGTCAGAGCACAGTTTGCCTGTGTGTTTGTCTCCCTGCTTGCCAGCTTACTTGTCTGTTTTCAACACAATTTTTTTAGCACAGCATGGCTGAAGTGTGCTGCACAATTAGATTTCCTGTATTGGTTAACATGCCTGTTCGGTCAGACTTCATATCGCAGGCTACTGTGTTAATGTTCTGGTTAAATACTTTACAACCACAGCCAAAGTAGGCCAGTATTTTGGAGTTTAAACAGTTCTCATTCGAAGTTCATGTGTTAGGCCTGTTTGTTGCGTGCTTGCTAACTAAGTTTTTAACAGCAAAAAGAAGAAAACAGCAAAAAGAAGACAACAAGAGAATATTTTAATGCAGCTACCTTGCCATGACTAAGCGCGAACATCCCTAAGTACGAACAGAGTGATAGAGCAGAATGGGATCTGGATACAAGTTTTGTTCTCAAATTCAATCACCAGATGTAGAAGCTATTAAGGCAACTCATACACAGATTCTCGAGCAAGAAACAACGGCAATGAATCAACAATACGTGATGGCATTCCACAGAGAATGGCTGTATTTAAATGCACGAGATTACATACCAGAAGACGCCAACATTAAGCAGTGGTCTAGTCGTGAGCTGGGGGTAAGCTATGAAACTATCAATCGTTACATTCTGTTCAAATGTACCCACGTTTGATATTCGGTGGTCTGTCTTTTTCACAATTCTCAAAACAGGCTTCTGAAACACCCCAGCTATAGACACCGAACTTTCCGATAAACAACCGGTTTCTATCTCTACACAAGACAAGATTGTGGACGACATCATACCAGCAAAACTGTTGAATGTTCTGACTGCGAAGTTGCCTCTAAATGTTGACCCTGACTATAGATGCGAGAGCAACAGCTGGTACAACCCTCAGAGGTCCGTTTTAGACGAGAATGAAGTCCAAGATTTCCTTAACTGACGTTGAATTAGTTCAATATGTTGACTCACTACAAAGCAATGAGCCAGTCGATCCATGTGGACCTATTTCGGATGTTGAACTCCTTACACACGTGGAAAACTGGGAGGCTGTTGATCTATTTCATAGATCGTCTTTATAATCATTCCATTATTGTTATAACATGTATTTCGCTATGCGTAGAGTACTGCTATTCCATTACTTACAAATAGAATACGCATGCTTATGTCTGAAACTTGATTTCTTAATTTATTTTTTGTAGTTCTTGACTTGTGGGACTATGAGATCAGCGACTGTGATCTAATTCATGCAAACTTCGGAAAAGCATTCGCTTAAAGTATTGTCAGTTACTAACAATGTGAAGGCATTTTTACAAAGGACTGGAAAACTATGCCAAATTTCAGGTTGTGTTTACGAGTTTAGGCCCAGCATCTAATTCGTCAAGACAAATAAATTGTGATGTGGAAAATATCTGTGTAGGGATCAATTTCTCATGGTTCTAACAAAACTTTGCAGATATACCATAAACTTTGAACTGGGAATGATTTCTGACTTTTGTGAAAGGCAGGTGTATAATGTCTTTTGTACATGGATTCGCTTCATGTCACTCCAGTGGATGCAGCTGAATTTGTGGCCCTCACATGATTTGGTGAATTTTTATGCAGTCTGATTTCCGGAGAAAGTTCCCAGAGATACGTGTTAGATTAGATGGAAAAGAGGAACTGCACAGCTCTCCTTAGATCAGCAAACAACGTTCTTGGCTTATCAAAATTGTAAAACAAGGTATTGGTTGGTGCACCTGGACCACTTAGTAATTTCCATCTGAGATACTGGGTGCTCATCACCAGCAAGTGAGCGACCAAGTGGTTGAATAAACCAGAAAACCCTCTCTTTGAACCCAAAAACTCGCCTAGTAACTAACCAACTAGTTAGTGGTTCGAATCTCGACGTAGGGTTGGAAGCCACAAAAAAGGGGACTTCTGCTGAACTAGTTTGGGTTAATATTATAACAAATACAAGAAAATCATTATCTCTAAGTGTCATCATGTTTTCTAGCTTGAATATTACCGGGTATAATGGGTTTAACAGAATTGGTCAGCACTCTTATGCAGACATGACCGTGAATAGTCATATTCAACCCCAAGTGAACAACAGTGCAACGAACTGCATTCTGCAGGTTCTAACAAAACTCAACACTCAACAGCCGCATCAGCTGTAGGAGAATCGACCTCTCAACCAGACCACCACAATGTTAGAATTAAATATCAACCAATGCCAGCAGTCACCAAGGCGCAGAACACTACGCAAACGACACTGATCCAGCCCAGAACAACCAAGAACCACTCTCCAACCACAGCAGCCAACCTGTCATTCAGCCCTCGCCTCTGACCAACCATCGGACACACAAACCTCAAACAATGCTACAGTCGAACCCCCGAACAACACGACACTCCTACCACAACCACAGACCACCGGAAGAGCCTCACAGCCCTCTGCACCAATATGAACATTGACCGTACACTCAGAAGTGCCATAGACCAGACCAAGAAATTCTACAAATAGGCCTACTTGAATTAACCTTTAAAAACAACGTCCTTCATCTGTAACGACCTAATCTACCTACAAATCTTCGGAACAGCTACGGGTAAAAACTTTGCACACAATTTTGCAAACCAATACTTGAAGGAAATTTTTTATCAAAAGGCGATGCACAACTTCCACATCCAACCCCAGTTCTTCTTTAGATTCCTAGACGACGCTTTCTTCATATGGCCGGGCACAGTGCAAAAACTAGACTACGAAATCTTCCTCAACAACATTATACCAGACATTAAAATAACACTGAACGATAGCCACACAACTTTCTAGACACCACGGTATTCAAACACTCTCAGAACATGATGGTCACACTGCAGATCAAATCAAGTCTTCTTCAAGGAACAGACACACACCAACTGCTACCCACGGTATCACTCCACTCCTCACGCACATGCAGAGGAATATTGAAATCACAAGTACTAAGGTTCAAACGACTCAGCTCACTCAAACAGGACTATGACACGGCATGCAGCACCTTATTTGCAGCACTGAAAAGACCAGGATATAATAAAAGGAAGCTGAGAAAAAAAAAACAAATCGCCACCATCAGAACACAGAAACACAGGGTGAGAGCAACAGGATGCTATCCAGCAAGTCAATTACATCATTCTCGAACAGCATGAGAAATAGGGCACAGAAAGGAGGTCTGCACACCATAGAAATGATTACAGTGAAGTCACCATGTGCCTATATGTAGATATAGTCCTTTCACGACTCAAGGCATACAAAATGGTCTCGTTAGTGGACTGTGTGTACCATCTTTGAGAAGTACATCAAACGCTTGCTGGAGATTGCTCATTCTCACAGTGTATTTTGTTAACAAGGCAGATGCCAAAAGCAGCGCATGATAAGGCATGATAAGGCACCTTCAAGCCATCAGACACATAACGGACTCTTCATACGAGATACCTAGTGTAAGCAATAAAATAACGCTTCAGTCTCGTAAACTGTAGACATCAACATCGAAAACTGTTCAGGCCAGGATGGAATGTGTGGACGTTTCTGCAAACAGCAAGCAGCCATTTTCATGCAACACGTTGTACTACTTTCTAAGCTTATGTTGTTAAGCCAAATATTTAACAGCTCTCTTTGAATAATACAACAGCATTGTTTGCTTATCTATAAGAAGTTTAAAGACATTGGCAGTGTGCTGTATTTGTACGAGTTATGTTATTTTGTATGTTATATGCATGTGTATTTGTATGTGTACTTATCTGTGCATGCCTTTATGTATGTGTCTTCATCTGTATCTTTGTGCCTGTACCCGTGTATCTGCATCTATGCATATTTTGCATCATTGCAGAAAAGTTCAAACACGGCATAAGATGTACTAATTTAAACAAAACGTCGAGTGAATATTAACGGAAGGTGAGGTTATAGGGTCAATCATGTTCGACTAATTCAACATCGAGGCCATTTCGCTCGGTTTATGGGAAAAGGTCCCTTCTTTTATTTCATGGTGCCAAAGAATAGTTGAGATAGCCAAGCCATATTTTTTCTTTGGTGATGACCTTGTTGAGTAAATGCAGTGCCTCTCCACACTCGTCAGCTGCAATGCCTGCAGCGCCTATCCCCTGATTTGTTATGTGTCATGAACCTGGGACCATGGACGAAATGAGCTATACTAAAGACGAACATGTAATATATGGGAGCTCGGCCAGTTCTGAGTTGGTATTTTTCAGAAACGATGTTGGCGGTGGTGAAGAACTTCGTACAACTGGTTGGCTTCAAAAAGTATGATGGCCGAAAAGCAGATGTTGCCTGTGAACTCATGGATGGAGACGATGTTTGGACGTGGAAGACAATACGAGGCAATGAGACAAGTTGACGCACGGACCCCTGCACAACAAACTGAAGACCAGTGGCAAAAACAAGCATTGACGTCTTTCCGATGGGGACAGCTACGAGATTCGATCACTCGAGAAGTGATAACACGTCAACACAGTGGTGTTGGTCTACGTTGGAGGATGGTCAACCAGAGCAACACAGCCATGTTATATGATGCATTAGCAGTATGATGATGGCACAAACTAGAAGGTGCTTAGCCTGTGCTTTACCTTATAGTGGCATTTGTAGATAGCCATTGTGCCTGTGTGCGGTGCATAGGCGCAACCACCCTATGTGACCCATGGGACGTGTCTCTCCAACTTTCGAGCAACTTGGGATGGTCCCCCCAACTGTTGCCCATGTCTAATGCATATTCGAAGAAAGCTTCCATCAAACGTCTCAGACAGTCATTGTTAAGCTTCGGTTCCAGCAAAAAGAATAAATCGGGTAAATGATGTAGTGACTTCATCAGGTCAATGGTCAAGCGATTGGGATCAACCACAAAGCACGGAACTTTAAGGACGGGACCTTCACGGAGACGTGCAAACTCAGTGAACTGATTGCCCATCAAGGCAAACACACCCACTCAGTCAGGGTCTCGATAAATACTAGACTAGATCCGAACGAACATCCAATTTCAAAGCAATCAATAACTGCCTACTCCAACTGTTCCACTCAAGATATATTCCCAAATCGACTGGATGGATGCCTCAACTGCATCAGACCAAATCCACTACACAAGGGAAACAAGGCAAAACAATCTGGAGAAGTATCGTTAGCTCCATGGAATGTCTAGACAACTCCATGGAATGTCTAGACAACTTGGATACTAGCCTCTAAGAAACTAAACTCGAATATCATGTCCACGGACATAGCCCTACTACCCTTAATCTGTCAGGCTACACTCTTTCATGAGACAAAAAATCACTCCTTGATTTAGGCCTATCCTTCATACCTACCAACAATACACTCTGCCACTCCACTACAAATGAACCTCTGACACAACGAACTGGATCACTTAAACTCAGAGACCCGTCAATTGCGCCCCCGACAATTGCGCCATAAAAATCCCGACAATTGCGCCCCGACATTTGCGCCACATAATACGAATATTGGATCCACGTGATAGCATGTTGCCTGTCGGACCTGAAACAGTTGAGAAGCATACGTCGGTGTAGTCGGATCAAACCACGAAGAAGACAAGTGAGAACGCTACTTGGCTGGGGAGGTCAGACCGATAGCCACTAAGAATAAATATGTCCAACTAACTCGTCGTTTACATGCTGTAACCATTACGTATGGCGCTATTGCCCTCCTGGACTATCTGCATAGGATAGCGCACAATCTAGAACTGTAATCTCATAATACTATTCAACAATTTATAGTCACAATAGAAATATGTTTTTGTTACCGTAAATCTGTAGTTGTGTTAGAGATGTGTCTCATGTAGTTCTAAAATATGTAGAATTCGCTGTTTGACTTTTAAAAATAATTTTATTAGAAATGTTTTCTTACCATATGTCCGTAGTTGTGTTAGAGTTCTAAAATACGTAGAAGATGCCGTCTGACTGTAACAGTTCTCTTATTAAAGTTTTAATCGTGTCTTACAATTTTGTGTTTGCCTACATAACATTTATAAATTGGGTTACGGGGGCGCAAATGTCAGGGTGCTTTTGTCGGGAATTTTATGGCGCAATTGTCGGGGCGCAGTTGGGGGCGCAATTGTCGGGGCGCCCTTAAACTCAGAGACTTCTTTAATGACACCGAGGACTTCGACCATGCACTGACTTTGAAAGAAGTAAATAGAAAAGTACTTGGAAACCGCCATATCACTTGAAACTAGCACAGCAATCATAAACTCAAAAAGATGAAAGACAAAATTCTACGTAAACACCCAAACAAAGAGGACTGTTGCCACATCAGAAATATGCCACTGAACCTAACAAGACAGCAGAAACAGGCTAACACTTTTAAGCAACTTAAGACGAGCAGAAGCAACTTAAGACCAGCAGACAAAGGCGGAATGACCTGCATCATGAATAAATAAACTTCTGAGACCAACACCTTAGTCCTGCTAGTTCATCAGTTCCATCCAGGAAAGACAAAACATTTACATTGTAACGTAGACCAAGCAAGCAAGAACGTATTGACGAAGGACAGAGAAGTATCAGTTAGCAACATGAATCCAGCTTTCTGCAATGCCAAACACCAAAAATTCCACAAGAAAAATGGTTTGGCTAAATTACCGTGTGCAGCTCTTACAGTCCACATTAGTTGAGAGAACACCATAAAACACCTATTTGTTACTGCGCTTGGGGATCTTGCTTCCTATGCATGCTGCTTTTGTAGGATGAGTTGCAACATTCCCAACCTAAACGAGTAAAGTGGGCCGACCCAATCAGCAGGTCAGACCGAGTAGCCACAGGGTACAGAGAGATGTAAAAATATGAGTAAGCATTGCTTACAAAACTTGGCTTGACGGAATCGATAATCTATAGCCGAGCTAAGCCAAGCCGGTCTCTTTCTATCTGTATATAATAGTCGCTGATCTTCATAGGTACACGTCGGAGAAGCAGCACGATAGAACTGTCAAGAGGTTAGTTTGTTGTCACCATTGATATAACTGTCTTGTGATTGAACTGCAATAAATGACATAATTAACAAGATGTCTTCCTTCGCCGACAGCTTCTGGGCAAGTCACAAGCGATCGTCATATCAGTTGTCAACAGGTACAGCTTACAGAGCTCTGCTGACCAGGAATTAGATTGTGATCCTACAAATGATGCACCAGTATCTGACTATTGCATGCATACATCATCTTTAAAGGTTTTGAACTCAAACAACATAGACCAGTTTTTAACAGTCTGACCTGCATGGCTGATGAACCTGCATAACGCCAATGAAGCTGGATGATGTCGATGAACCTGGATGATGCCATTGTACCTGGATGATGCCATTGTACCTGTATGATGTCGTTGAACCTGGATGATGTCAATGAACCTGGATGACGTCGTTGAACCTGGATGATGATGATGAAGCAGCAGTCGTAGCCAAGACAGTCTTCATATTCTCAAAGAATGTGGCACCTGTCAAGCAGAAATTATACATCTGAAACAAAAGCCTTTATGTAACCAAGGAATAAACTGTACAAGTCACTACACCGGTCTCTTAGGAATCACTTTCACAAGTGTATTCAAAACAGCACTTTCCTGTACGTGGCTATCCACTTGCTCTGCATGCACATGTAGTGTTTTACGTGAACCGATTCCATTCAGTATGTTATTTCAGTCTATTAAATGGCTATTTCAATCAGTTTACAGCAGCGGCACATTGGTACTGTTCTTGCTGTTTGAGACAGTATTACACTGCTTTGTTTCCCAGCAGTAACAACTTAATGTCCACTTATCTTTCCATTTCGTGAACGTTCCACACCATGCTTTTGCTAAAAAGGCGAGATTCGTCAACTATCCATGTCATTCCTTCTCCAGGTTTTCCTGGAAATCTGTCATTAGCTAATATTGCATCAACTGGGTCTACTCAAACCCCCAAAACCTGATTCCCTGAAAGTGTCCAAAATGCAAAATTGACCAAAATCCTGAAACAATTTTTCTACCAAGCGTTGTGATGCCAAAGACTAGGCTGAACAAGTTGTCCAATATTTTCAATAGCATATTTGTGCAAATAAAATTGTTTGACTTAGAAAATACATTTCAGGGATCTGGTGTCTGGTGTAAATTCAAGTTTGGAACTGGAGTTTTAGGAATTCACTGCATAGCCCCTAAACACCTCCCTGCAGAACACATGCTAATCAGCTTTCTTTATGAAATCTAGTTGCTCCACAGCTTGCATTATAGCGTCCGAAATTATTTTAATTGAAACGCTATAATACAATAAATATTAAAACAATAAATATAATCATCGTTCATCCAACTTCTAGTTTCAGTTGTATTTTCATCGATCATCCAGCTTCTAGTATGAGCTATATTTTCATCAATCTTCCAACTTCTGGCGCAATTGCAGTAACGGGGTCGATTGGTATCGCTAAATGCAGGCGCGTATACCCGGACTATAGATGCCAAGAGAGACTTTCATATTTACCGTTTAACGATTAAAATATAACTAAAACTAGAAGCGGGATCAACGATTAATTTGTAAAATAAATTAGAAGCAGGATTAACGATTGAAATGTAACTAACAGTAGAAGCAGGATTAAAATGTTAAATACATAAGAAGTGTAGCATAAGACATAACGGTTGAGAAATTGACTCCGACTTATACTCTGCCGTCTTTCAAGCGGCCAAAGATACTAAATATTACCCGATACCAATCGACCCCGTTACTGCAATTACGCCCAACTTCTTGTTTAAGTTTTGCTATGAACTGTTTTCATCGCTCATCCACGGCAATGATATCGGCGCTATAACAATTTATTTTCATCGCAATTCCAACTTCTAGTTTGACTTTTATTATGTCATTTTTTCATCGATGATCCAGCTTCTAGTTTCAGTAATATTTTCATCAATCTTCCAACTTCTAGTTTGATTTTTACTAAGAAATGTTTTCATCGCTCATGCAATGTAAATAATTTCGGACGCTAAAACCCAGGATTACCGAAATATATATTCAGAAAATATTGCATGCAGTTAGTCAAAAAAACCTTTCAAATGTATCTACAAAAGTGGAGAAAACATTGTCCTTTCTCCTTCAAATTCGTGTGAGCACCTTTTTAATGTGCTTAAATTCCTGTTGCTTTGTTTTATCAGCTAAAACTTGGCTGAAGACTTCCTTGCAGAAGATAATCTGCCTCTTGATTATACGAGAGCAAATTCTTACGCAAGTCTAGGCCCGATATTTCCTTTAAAAAGTGGTCTCAATACACGTGTTAAGAATACGTTCAGTACCTGTTTCTTATCAACTTCTGGAACTCATCAATTTATCACGAATTGCAAAGTTATCACATCTGAAACAAACATAACACAATTTAAAATAAAATAAGCCTTACGCGGCTGGCCTGTCAAAATCGCTAAACTTTATACATCTCAACTGCTAGCTGCCGCGTCATGCGTCCCCTGTTAAACAAGCGCTCACACGCCACATTCAGCAATCTGGACTTGTCTAGGCACTGACAGTTTTATTTTGAGACTGTTACGAAATCTCAGCAAAGTTTACCTCATGATACGCGGAAGCACATGCTAGACCACTGTCGTCTGAACAAATGTCAAACTTGAAGAAGTTTTAAACTTCTTTGCACTGACCAAACCAACTTCAGTACCGAACATTCCACAATGTAAAGACAAAGGCTTGGAAAGATCAAAGGCTTGTAATGGGAGGCTTGGTGCGCGTTTAATTTCGGATTCATAGTTCCTTTGACGTCACTTTAAACGATAAACACCGCCATCTAGTAACAGACAACTATTCGTATGCACTCATTTACTCAAATTGTTGCTTTCACAGACTCTTGTCGTGAATTTGAGAACAACTAAAATAAAAGAGCACTAAATATACTACATGCATTTTCTGAACAGCAATTTGAAAGATTTTGTTTAAATTTCTGCGCTTATGCTCTGCATGAACCAGTCTTGTTGTCAAGACCTTAAACCTCAAGACCAAGACCAAGACCAAGACCTTGAACCTCAAGACCAAGACCAAGACCTTGAACCTCGAGACCAAGACCAAGACCAAGACTTTGAACCTCGAGACCAAGACCAAGACCAAGACCTTGAATCTCAAGACCAAGACCAAGACCCAAAAAATCGAAATCAGGTCAAGACTTCTAAAAATTGTAAAGTCGGAATATTCGCTATTTTAATGAAAACATGAGTCTTTTATTTTATTCAAGCAAATTAACTTTAAATGCAAACTGCAGAGAAATCCGAATTTGTATTCAAAGTCCTTCATGCAAACTCTTGTACCAAATGCCTTTTGTATTTTATAAAAAACCAATTCGCTCAGAATTTTCGACCAAGACGTGCCTGGTGGGCCTCATAAAAATTCCGCCGTGTGAAAAAATACGTTCTACAGGTGCTGAAGTCGCTGACACACAGAGAGTAGCTTTTCAAGCACTGGATGTAAATGTACAGATATATTGAGTCCCTTTTGAAATCTTGCCATGGTCTATCTGATACAGAATAACTGTTGCTGCTGCCAATGGGTTTTCCTGACCAACATGACTTGTATCCATCTATATATTGGTCGTATGATGCAAGCAGGCTTGATACAGAATTCTTAAGTTCTGTTAAATGACTGTTCATATTAACAGCCGGTCTTGGTCTTGGTCTTGCGAGACCAAGACCAAGACTTTGAACCTCAAGACGAAGACCAAGACCTTGAACCTCAAGACCAAGACCAAGACCTTTAACCTCAAGACCAAGACCAAGACTTTTAAAAACGAACTCGAGTGCACTCGAGACCAAGACCTTGGTCTCGAGTGCAACAAGACTGGCATGAACCTAGGATGTTGGCTATGAATATAGGCCTATAGCTGACGCCTGCGTTTGACTTTTGAGTGGTGCTTTAGACGATATAAAACCTGTAATTAGGCGACGGGTATGCGTACGTACCGGGTACTTCAAGACCTTTGCTTAGACTATAGGCCGCACTTGATAAAGAACATCCAATAAAATTTTTGCTATTTTAGTCAAATGAACAGCTTAAGTTGTTTTGTTGTCTCTCGAGTTGGTGATTAATGTGTGAGGTGGGGGGGGGGATAATATAGGGTCTAGACATTATGTATTTTTTCCCAAACAGATGTATAAGTTTCTTCCGCAGTTGTAATCTCTCTAAATCCATGTGAATAAACAACTCTTGTAGCAAGTTGAAGAGTCGTTGGGAATTGCAAAATATCAAGATGCCTAATTAAGTTTGGCTATTTTATGTACTTGGCCTTGCTATCGTCGGTCAAGGCTATAGGTAGGTCTACCTCTGTGAGTGTCAACTGAGCAGTATATAGGGCCTAAATATCGTCATAATTGTAATTCCAGTACCGTCCTTAGGATACTTCGGGCACCGTGCAAAGTCCCCCCCATGACACATCGTACTAAGTCAAATTGTTTTTCATTGCTAATCATTTTATTTTTAGTAGATTTTAACAAGTAGGCCTACAACAAGTAAAATTTAACTAGGCGCGAGATTTCTGGGACATAGAGGAAGTTGACTTTCATTTGAATGACAAAAGAGAAGATTTAATCGAAACCATAATATTATGGTGTGGGTTCATATGATTTTTCTGTGACATTGACGGGCCTCATAAGTTGCGAGCTCCGTGCGACCGCACGGTTCGCATGCCCCTAAGACCGGCATTGCTAATTCATTTCTTAGTTTAGTTCATATAGAGAATTAAAATTATTATTCAAATGTACTTAGAGTGAGCTGAAATTTTAGGCAGTAATTTGCCCTGAAAGCCGAATGATAATGGGACACGTATAGGGCCCGTATGGGTAATATGAAGTGCCCTATATGTTTTTTCTATAATGTGGATTAAGACGAAGACATTTGCCCTGAAGTTATGTCAGGGAAAAGGTTCGTTGCGTAACTGAATATATTCGCGTTTGCTGACAACTTTACTGACAAACCACAGTAAGTAGCATTTGAACTTATCACAGTACTTACAGAACACACGTCCTGGCAGCCTGTTAGGCGCCCGTTCATTTTACACCTGCTCCCTAGGGAGCATGGGCGTGCGCAGGAATTTTTTTAGGGGGGCGCAAAAGTTTTTATGAGGGGCCAAAAATTTTGCATAGAAAAAATTGGCAGAGAAAAAAATTAAAATAAATGATGAAGGACTTTACCTAAATAACTGTTTCTTTGCATTTAAAATCGTTTTGGGACTGTTGTACTAATCATAATAATCATAAGATTTTTTTTTTATAAAATATTTACAAAATCCAGGGGGGCCCAAACCGCGTCTTTCAAGATCATGTTCTTTGAGCAAGAGTGTTACTATTCATCTATATTAAGTGTACATATTATGGCTTTTCTCGAGAGCGAATTTTTGTATGGCGCGCCAGACATAACTTCTGGGCAAATGTCTTATCACTGATATTTCAATTATATGATCTTTCTCTAAAATGGGTTATCATGTGAATCTTGAGCCCACAACTTCGTAGAAAATGTTTTGTGACATAAATTGCATTTGTCTTTTTTCGTCAATGTCGGCGATCTTAATTTTATTGTGCTTTTTTGAAATCGTCACGCCTATTTTTTTACGTAAATAGCTCCTGTGCAGCTTTTCTTCAGTAGGCCTATGTGTTCCTGTAGGCTATGTAGGCCCTATACGAAGACCACTAGATTGTGAAAACAATTCTTGCAAAACTGACGGCAGTAGAATCTTTCTTCTGTGTGGGTTCTAAAATGTTGTTTCAATGCAAATGCTTTATTAGAGTAGTTACATTTTTCTTGTTTTTCTCTGTGTTCGCTTTTATGTAGACCTAGTTCCAGATTAGGTTTCTGTCAGTCTTGTTGTCAAGACCTCAAACCTCAAGACCAAGACTTTGACCTCGAGACCAAGACCAAGACCAAGACTTTGAACCTCGAGACCAAGACCAAGACCAGGACTTTGAACCTCGAGACCAAGATCGAGACCAAGACCCCAACAAATCACATTCAGGCCAAGACTTCTTTTCCTTACACAAAAAATTGTGGAGTCGATATTTTAATGAAAACGTGTCTTTTATTTCAAGCATATTAATTTTCAATGCAGACTGCAGAGAATTCAGAATTCGTATTTACAAAAGTACTTCATGCAAAATTTTTTTATTCCAAATGCCTATTGTATTTTATTAAAAAAACAATTCGCTCAGAATTTTCTGACCAAGACGTGCCTTGTGGGCCTCAAAAAATTCCGCCATGTGAAAAAATACTTTCCATGGCTAGTTGCTGAAGTCGCTGGCATACACAGTAGGTTTTCAAGCACTGGATGTAAATGTACAAATCGTGAGCCTTTTTGAAATCCTTCCATGGTCTATGGCTTCAGAAACAAGTCTCGGCAGGGCTTCCATATACAGCATAACTTAGTTGCTGCTGCCGATGGGTTATCCTGACCAACAAGACTTGCATCCGTCCGTAGGTATTTGTTGTAGGTTATGATGCAAACAGGTTTGATAAGTTTTTAAATTCTTGAGTTTTGTTAAATGACTTCATATTGACAGCCGGTCTTGGTCTTGGTCTTGCGATCGAGACCAAGACCAAGACTTTGAACCTCAAGACCAAGACCTTGAACCTCAAGACCAAGACCAAGACCAAGACTTTTGATCTCAAGACCAAGACCAAGACTTTTAAAAACAAACTCGAGTGCACTCGAGACCGAGACCTCGGTCTCGAGGACAACAAGTCTGGTTTCTGTGCAAAGGCTTTGTTGTATTTTTGCCAGTGTTGTTCCTCGTATGATTGACCAGAGTGCCTTCTCCGGCAAAACGCTTTGTGACATAAATTGCACTTAAATGATTTTCCCCACTATGAATTCTTACTCGAATTTCGAGAATCCCAGATCTGTATGAATGCCTTGCTAAATAATTCATAGTGTTTATGTTTTTTATCGAGTGTGTTTTTATGGCGACACAAATTGCAGTTGTATGGTTTCTCTCCAGTGTTTGTTCTTTTGTGGTATTTCAGATTACCTTTCTGCGCATACGTTTTATTATCTAGCCTACGTTGCATTTGTAACGTGATCGGTTCTATGCCTTTTGCTAGATATAGCACAACACTCGATCTCGATGGTATTTGAATCTACGTATATTCTCCTAGCAGTGTAACACATAACAAGCGTACTCAGTCTATAGGCCTAGTCTGTCATTAGCTGCAGTCCAAGAGCAAGAAGTGATGTCGCGTGTCTAATAACTATTAACTGTCCGTCGGTCTGTCAGTCAAG
The DNA here is from genome assembly GCA_963556255.1 of Allolobophora icterica. Classification (NCBI taxonomy): domain Eukaryota; kingdom Metazoa; phylum Annelida; class Clitellata; order Crassiclitellata; family Lumbricidae; genus Allolobophora; species Allolobophora icterica. The sequence goes on from OY744613.1 coordinate 41,009,557, forward strand.
TGGGCGTGTCTATAACGGTCAGTCTATAAGCGTCCAAGCCAATCATGTTACATCTCGCCTTCTTTTTAAGTTCCTAGTTTACGAACCAAATCTAACTAAATCTATCTCTCATAGTTTACGGAGAAACTGTATGAAGCCCAACCCTTGTAGGCGTGGCTAGTAAGGATGACCATCTGCCTGAAATCTGCTTGACAGGTGTAGCCGCTTATATGAATAGCTATAGGACCTAGTGTCCACCTGTTCACCCTGGTCGAGGAACTGTGAGGCAGCCACAGACTTGTGTAAACAGATTATCGTCCCTGTCCCTGATATAATTAGCTATAGGGTCCAGTGCCCATCTGCTGACCTGGGCTGAGAGACCCAAATGTTATTCAATGGACAGAGTCGATATATCTGTTTACACAGTCTGTGCAGCTTGTCTGGCTCACAGTTCCTGTATGTATGTTTATATGCATGTATATTTTTATGTATGCATGCTTGTAAGTATTCATGTATATGTGTAGCGGAGGTTGCAGGTTGAACCTTCCGAGTTGTGCAGCCAGTTGGCTGCCCTCGAGTAGTTGGCCGGACCACCACCCCCTTCCCCACCCTCCGGATGAGGCCTGGTGGCCCTTAGACTAAGACGACCGACTGTAGCCGAAGTCTCGTAGGTTTCACGCAGGGTATACTCGGCCGGGTGTTTACATTTGGGTCTCTCAACTGGTCAGCCTAAGCTCATGTCTAATCCTTGCAATTCCAGTTTGGCTGTGTGTAAACCAAAATTTCACATACCACCATCCATCAAATCATTCTGGCGTTCATTGTGATGAAGCTGCATATATAGGCCTACCACAGAAGTTGAGTTTGTAGGCTATTTGCGATACAGCATGGAAAAGTATCATCTAACAATTCGTGTTGATCGTGAGCAAGAAGAAGCCATACGGGCCTTTTTCGCTCACAACGACTGGAATTTTGAAAAACTTGGTAAATACTAAGATAGCAATATATATTTAGTATAAAAAGTGGAAAATCTGCACACAGACACAGACAGTACCTGTCCACTCTGCTATGTGCATCCATGCGTGTCAGCTTTACCTGCAGAATGGCTTGGAAAAGGACAAGCAGCCCATACAGCCAACAGTTCTATACGCAGAGTTATTTATGGAAAATACTGGAAAGTTATTTGTAATTTGGGTGGGTGGACTAGCCAACTCTATATTTGGCAAAAAACAGTAGTGTAGTTATACATTTTCGTGGATCCATCAGACAAACGTTTTCTAACCGTTCGCGTGGTGCCAGGTGAAGCACCTGCTGTCAATGAGTGTAGGACATTATCCCCCGGACATTATCCCCCGGATATTATCCCCGGACAGAATCCCCCCCGGGGTAGGACATTATCCCCCCGGCTAGGAAATAATAACCTATATTTCACACATATATATCATACATTCATATATACATACATGCATAATATACATATATACCTACATATATACATATATACCTACATATATACATATATACATGCATATATACATACATATATACATACATACATATACACATACATGCATACATAGGTACATACATCCATACATAAATACATACATGCATACATACATACATACAAGCATACATACATGACGCACACAGGATTACAAGGAAATAGGCTTATTACACAGAGGGGGATTTTGTCCGGGGGGATAATGTCCGGGGATAATGTCCGGGGGATAATGCCCGTTCCCCGCTGTCAATATCTGTGGTAAATTACCTCCCTCCATGCTATGTAAAACTTCAAAATAAATTATACTATACTATACTGCTGAAGCACAAATAGTAGCTACACACTCGTAATAAGAAATAATACACGAGGCGCATAAGAACTGTATTTCTGAATTTGAACACTCTGCTAGGTTTTCACACTAAGGAATGAATGCTGGAATAAACTTTGAAAGGGCACTTTCAAAGTAGATTAACATCTGTCATGTGACACGACATGGACTTCCTATATGCTTGTTTTTCCAGCTCCGTGTGGTCTCCCGCTCTCTCTCTCCCAAGCACGCAGCTACTCTCGTTCATGCTTTCATTACCTGTCGACTTGATTACTGCTGTTCTCTCTATATTGGTCTCCCTCACACTCGACTGCATTGCCTTGAACGCGTTCTACGCTCTGCTGCGCGCCTCGTTGGGCGCATCCCTAAGTTTGGTCACGTGTCTGACTACATGCGTGACGTCCTCCACTGGCTTCCTTTTTCGCAACGCATTGTATACCGGGTTGCTTCTATTGTCTGGCAGTGTCAGCTTGGCCGCGCTCCTTTCTATCTACGTGAGCTTTGTTTTCCAGCGTCCGCACCTCTTGGTCGCCGTTCACTCCGTTCCACCTCCCGCGGTGACTTACATGTTCCTTTCGCTCGCACTGCAACCATGCAACAGCGAGCATTCTCCGTTGCCGGTCCCACTATCTGGAATGGCCTTCCTGTTGGACTGCGGTCTCTCCCTCGAGACTCATCCACCTCTTTCTTCTCTGCTCTTAAGGTTGTTCTCTTTCGTCGAGGTTGGGCTGGGAGCGCCTCTGAATAGTTGCCTTGAAGAGCGCGCTATAAAAATGTCTAATTGATTGATTGATTGATTGATGAAACACAGCTTAGGACGACCAGCTGAGAGACCCAAATGTAATCAGCCGGCTGACCATACGCTACGTTCAATGGACAGGGACGATAATCTGTTTACACAAGTCTGTGGCTGCCTCACAGTTCCTCGACCAGGGTGAGCAGGTGGACACTAGGTCCTATAGCTATTCATATAAGCGCTACACCTGTCAAGCAGACTTCAGACAGATGGTCATCCTTACTAGCCACGCCTACAAGGGTTGGGCTTCATACAGTTTCTCCGTAAACTATGAGAGATGGACCTTGGCCTTTAAGGTTCGCATTTTTCTACAATGTCTTTTTCGAATGGTCTCCTTCTACTGGCCAAGTCTATTATCGACCCTGCACAAGGCGCTCGCCTTAACTGAAAGTCTCTGGCAGGGGGTAAGTCAGTCTCTGCATCAGGCCGGTTTAATGATCTGGCGAGTAACTGGTTGAGACACCCTTATGGGCACATCTGGCGTCTTCTCGAGGGGGCGGCGTGGAGGTCTGCAGCGCTGGCGAACTGGGCTTCCAAGGAGCAGCGGGTGGGGCGAACCGCGATGAAAGGCTGAATCGCAGCTGCTGCAGTGGTGGAAGCAAAACCCCAGATGTCTCGAGGGTTGTGTGTATTCGTCTGTCGACACTGGTCGCGGTCGACATCAACGGCTCCGCTATCTTTGGCATTATTCACGCTCTGTTGGTAGCGAGCAGAGGACGGGGTGCACTGATCGGCGAAAGTGCAAAGGGGTTTTGATCTGATATCGTGGCGATCGACGTGCATTCGATGGTCGTCTGGAATATATCTGCCTTTCTTTGAGGGTCGCCTGTCGACGGCCTGGTCTCTGGCTCTACGTGCAACAACACGCTTGGCTTTGAACCCGATTCCAAGACGACGTAGGATTCGTGATGACTTGTCCCACGAGCGATTGGCGGAGATAGGCTGGTCGTTGTCGCTATCGTTAATTACTACGCGCTGGGCGATGCTTTTCACCTCTAGCCCATGCAGCTGCTCAGCGAGGGCTTCCAGAGGAAAGCTAATCAATGGTATCTGGACACGACCCGCATCTGGTTTCGTCTGGATAGCACAGATATTTTCATTCATGTTCTCTGCGTAGGGGTCCTGTTCCACTCCCGTCATGGCTCGAAATACATCCATAGCTTCAGATGCAGACTCCACTGACTTTCCGCCCTGTAGTGGCACAGTGCATACGCCATATTTAGAAGTCGGGGCTCGAATGCGTGCACCTCCACAGTCAATGGTGCGTATAACTGACCGCGGTAGTATATTCATTGTGGACCCGCATAGTGCGACCGTACGTTACCTACCGGAATAACGTACGCGTACCGTACGTACGTTATCGAAAAAATAACGTACGCGACCGTACGCGTACGTTAAAATGCCACGAGTTTATCTGATCATTCACAGTAGTGGGGTCAATAAGAAGCAAGAAACAACTGAATCGTTCAAGTTATATGTAAGCTTACAAGCAGCAAACTTTCTAATTTAAAACCTTAAAATATATAAAAAATAATCTGATATACTAACACCTGTGAATATGATTGTAAATGAGTAAATTTATTCACTTTTTGTAAAAGATGACAACGCTGTCGAATTGGGCTTAATTGCGCACAATTGGGCTGCTTGTGGTACATCTTTACGTGTGTTTTACGTTGATATAGGTTACCAACTTGTTCTTTAAATTCCCTTACACTGTCGTTAATAATAATATAAAATGTAATGATATAATTATATTACAATTATGTTAATGATATAACAATTTCGGGAGTAAATCGTTCAATTAGCGCTGTTGTCGTCTGCTAACCTTCGTCAGCATAATAACACTGTAGGGCTATCGAAATGTGCAGTATACGAACTCGGCAATGGAATTGTCACGGGTGGGCAAGTGGTGATTGGAGTTAAAGTGTATATTTTGCCAGAGGGTGCTAGGAAAGTGGTCAAGTGGCGATATGATTGCAATCGAGGCCAAATACCACCCTGCTTGGTTGCTAGATCTGTTTCGTAAAGCAGCAGGTTCACATGTGAAACTGAAAATGTAAAGTGTATAACTAGGTTAGATGCGGAATCAGTCTCATTAGCTGAAATTATTGCATAGTTGGAGAAGTCAGAGCCAACGACATTTGGCCTCCAGCATTCAAACTAGCTGAACTTAGCCAACTTTATGCAGGACAACTATAGCATTATGGTATTTTCTTGACAAGTAAACCTAAATTAAGCTACTCGACATAAGGATCATTTACTAGAAATGTACGAGATGTTCTTTTAACGTGAACATTTAGGCATAGCGTTGGAACAAATAAGACAGAACTCTGATACGGATGCAGTCCATCTCATGCATACAGCAATATTGGTTGGGAATGAAATGGACAGTTCTTGCGAGTCGATGACAACAAAACTGAACTGCATCATTTTCTTGTGTATGTTATGACCACTGTAAACATTCCAGATGAGTTGATTTAGAATTTAATTCAACTCAAATCATGACAAAGCATGATCTGAGCAGATCGTTATGGTGGGTAGGGTGGAGTCTCTATTACGGGATCTCCACCTCTAGATGATGGCAAATAGACTTGGCTCAATCCCTCAAAGACTCAATTGATTTGGTTCCACCTGTCAAAAGTTGACCTCCCGATACTGGCCTTACTATTCCCAGACTTTACATTCTCCTCTAGTGTTCGTGATCTAGCTGTCATGCTTGATAGTGCCTTGACGTTTACTGAGCACCTAAGACTGCTAACCCGCTTCTGTTACTACCAACTGAGGCTCCTTAGAGCCTTTAGGAGGTACTGTCTTTACGACCATAGTGCATGCCTTTGTATGTACACGCATTGACTATTGTAACTCTGTGCTACTAGGACTTCCAAAGACATGTCTGTCCTGCATGAGTGCAACTGGTCTTAAATGCTGCAGCCATATGATGCAGGGAAAATCCTTACCACAATTTCGATGCAATTTATGGGCACCACTGGAATAAACCGATAATTATAGTGGCTTCATCAATGTCATCTGTGACTTCAGATAGGTTCAGAAATGCTTCAATGACCACTGGATATGAACTCGCTTTACAGGCTAATCTCCATCCATTTACCATCTACTACCAAACAGATTTAAAGTACAGTGTTTCAGCACCTGTGTTGTGAGTGACATTTGCATATGAGGCCATCACACTTCATGCCATAATCAAAGGACTTGGCCTCCATCCAACCATCAAGACTATAGAGCATTTCAGTTATGAAATTGCTAGCAAGCGCAAGAACTTTAAAAATGTTAGCATTCTCATGAACAATCTGGGTGATTTGAAGCAGAGTGTTGAATGGCTTCTTTTTGCTACTATTGTCCTTGTACCGGTAATGGAATTAGTGGTACAGTTAAACGACTTGTCTTCAAACCATCACAACAAACCACATTTTCAGTGAACAGCAACTGTTTCTTTGAGCTGACTCCAACACCTTGAACATACATTCTTCTATGTGCCTAATACATAAGTGATGTTGCTAAGACCTGAATACTAGGCCTTATTTAAAATGCAATGGTTCCAGAAACATGAATTCACCATCACTATACTTTATTAGACCAATTCTTTTGCAGATAATGATTCCTTTCATATATATATATATATATATATATATATATATATATATATATATATATATATATATATATATATATATATATATATATATATATATATATATATATATATATTGTTACGTGTTCATCCCAATAAAAGTTAAAAGACACTCGTTTGTCTAGTTTAACAGGTATAATTCTCCAAACAAAAATATCAAACAAAAATAATTATCGATACATTACCCAACCGTAGAATGACGGTGGAAAACGGTTCGCTCATCACTCACGGAAGAACGCCAACGAAAACCTGGTCTTCAATGCAGCAACAGGCTGACGACCAGAAAAGAAGACGTGTAGAAAGACGTCAAACACCACAGGTGTAAAGCCTGACGAAACTAGCTTAACTAGCATGCAAACACAGGAAGTACTCGGACAAGACTACGCCCAGTCGGCAGTATCATCAGAGACTTCCCCCACACACCCTATTCTCTATCCTTATATAATAGATCTTTCCTCGGTAGAGGTCTCTTATTAGCCAAAGGAAACCAGTCGAGCAGGACTCTTGCCCATCCTAGGACTAGTCAGTCATGGGATCCTAACATACCCCGGGACGTCCAAGCAAGGCAGAAACCAGAAGGGTTTCTGACTTAACTAACTTACAATTAACATGCACAGTGCAACAAATATCAAACTCAAAGCATAACCTATGCAACAAATCATTTCCCACAAAATCATTTAAACTATACACACTAGACGTCCATGTAAGTCAGCCCTAAACATAATGCAATAAATCATTTCACACAAACAAAAACATTAATCTATACACACTAGACGTCCATATACGTCAGCCCTAAACATGATTACCCAGTGGCAACCATCGACGGTCGACTCAGCAAATCCGGAAGGTAATTGTCTCTCCCTGAACGGTGTCGAATATCCAAAGTATATTTTTGGAGTTCCAAACTCCATCGGAGTAATTTATCGTTCGAGTTTGCCATCGAATTGATGAAAGTGAGAGGACTGTGATCCGTAAAGACCACCACAGGCGCAGAACCGAAGTATACGGAAAAAGTCCGTACAGCCATGACCAATGCCAAAGCCTCCTTCTCCACCGTTGAGTAGCGTATTTCGTGCTTCCGTAGTTTTCGACTGTAGTAGCACACCGGATGTTCGATTCCATCGTAAATCTGGAATAGACACGCTCCAACACACACCTGCGAAGCATCAACAGCAACCAAAAATGGTCGATTATAATCAGGCGGTTTAAGAATTGGTTTTGACGCCAGCCGTGATTTCAAGTCAACAAAAGCCTGTTCAGCTTTCTGCGACCACACAAATTTATTCCCCTTTTTCAAAATCTCCGTTAAAGGATTAGTCAAATCAGAAAAATGTGGCAAATATTTCCTGTAGTAGCTTGCCAACCCAAACAAAGACTGTAACTGCTTCTTGTAAGTGGGAGTTGAGAAATTAATCATCACTTCCACCTTTTGTGCACGTGGTGACACTACCCCTCGACCCACATGATGACCCAAGAAATCCACCTCAGCGTCAGCAAAAGTACACTTCTTTACGTTCAAAGTTAGTTTAGCTTTCTCCACCCGTTGCAACACTTGTTGTAAGTGATCCATATGATCAAACCATGTCATACTGAAAATAATGACGTCATCTAGATAAGCATCACAGAAAGACTCTAACCCTGCAAAGACCTTCTTAACTAACCGACTAAATGAACTCGGCGCATTTCTAAGCCCAAAAGCCATGTATTTCCATTGAAAATGACCATTCGGCGTCACAAAACCTGTCAAATCCCTTGCCGATGACGCTATAGGAATTTGATAATATCCTTTCGTCATGTCTAATTTCGTAAGAAATTTTGCCTGACCAACTTTGCTTACGAGTGTTTCCACCCGAGGCATAGGAAACGGATCAGGAACTGTGACTGAATTCAGTTTCCTGAAATCTGTACACAATCGCAATGTACCATCAGGCTTCGGAACCAAAACTATTGGCGCCGCCCACGGACTCTCAGATTCTTCAATAATCCCCGATTGCAACAACTCTTCTATTTCCTTATTTACCACCTTTAACCTGTCTGGATGAAGCGGATACGGTGATTGCCTCATAGGTCTCACTCCATCCAGCAACTTGACATCATGCGACACCAAAGTGGTCTTCCCCGGCTTGTCACTAAACACACTCTGAAATTTGCATAACACATATGTCAAATCCTTAACTTGACTTTGATTCAAATGATCCATCATCACAGAATCCATAATTGATGTAGACTTGTCTGTATCAGCAACCAAAACATTCACTTCAGGTTCACTGTCAACAACCAACACCTGCTCCCCTTGCCGTGGTAGATATCTCTTCATCAGATTGACATGTACCACCCGTTTCGTTTTCCTCCGATCTGGAGTACCGACGAGATAGTCAACCTCACCCAATCTTTTCAACACTTGGTAGGGACCACAATACTTAGCTTCCAAAGGCTTCCCAATTAAAGGCAACAAAAGTAATACCTGGTCACCTTTCTCAAAAGTCACAGACTTCGCATGCAAGTCATACCATTCCTTTGACTTAGACTTAAGTACCATTTCATTGTCGTTCACAATCTGTAAAGATACCTTAATCTTCTCACGAAGGTTTAAGACAAAATCGATAAGATTCGTCTTCTTTAATTCTGGTACAACATCAGTTCTTATCCAGCTGTGTTTAATCATTTGCAAGGGCCCCTTCACATCCCTGCCAAACATCAAATCAAACGCAGAAAATCCTAAACCCTGAACTGGAACTTCTCTATAAGCAAAAAGAACCCAAGGCAGAATTTCGTCCCAATCACCCTGAAAAGTTTCTCCTATCGCTTTCAACATATCTTTTAAAGTATGATGAAATTTCTCCAGACATCCGTTTGTCTGAGGATGAAATGCGCTTGTTTTTAAATGCATTATCTGACATTCATTTATCATCAATTGCATTAATTCTGACATAAATTCAGAACCTTGATCTGACAAAACCTCATCAGGAAAACCAAACGTAGTGAAAACCGAAATCAACACTTTCACCACCTCCGCCGCTGTGTGCATCTTCAGCGGAAACGCAAACGGAAAATGCGTAGCTAAATCCATTATCGTCAAGATAAATCTGTTTCTCGACTTATCACAAGTCTCCAAAGGACCAACTACATCCAAAGCAATTCTGGAAAACGGTTTATTAATAACCGGCAAATTAATCAAAGGCGCTCGAGCTTTTGTAGCTCCCTTGCCAAGACGCTGACAAATGTCACAAGTACGACAATACTCTCTGACGTACTTAAAAATACCAGGCCAATAAAAATGCCTCAAGACTCTATCAAGAGTTTTCTGTGTTCCCAAATGTCCACTCGAAGGAACATCATGCGCTACATGAATAATCTTTGACCGTAAAGAAATTGGAACGAGTACTTGCGTTCTACCGAAACCTTCAGGCTCCAAAACACTTCTCCACACGCGAACCAAGACTCCATCACGCACCTCGTAAAACGAACGTTCACTTCTATCAGGTGAATGTGCTAAATCAAAAAGACAATTGAAAGATTCGTCACTGCGTTGCAATTCAATTAATCTGTCTCTCGAACAAATTCCCGAACATTCAACACTGCGCTCATCAAATTCTGTAAACAATTTATCTAAGTCAAAGTCGACAGAGTCGATCACATCAGAAGTCTTAATTATAGGAGCGTCAATGTCTACAGCGTCCTGTCTCGCCACGCTCGACTGCACCGTCGTCCCTATTTTACTCTGAGCCCTCGTAACAACCTCTACATCTATCGGTTCATTCTGAACTAAATCATTTCCAATGAGAATATTTATTCCTTTTGGCAATTTGTCCACCAACCCACAAAGAATATTTCCAGAAACAAACTCACTCTCCACTTGAATTTCGATTAACGGGACAGAAACTGGTTCTCCTACAATTCCCTGAATCAATCTATCTTCACCCGTAAAGACATAATCACAAGAATTAAGCCCATCCTTACTAGCTATCGACTGTAATGCACCCGAGTCTCTCAATAGCACCACCTGACGCTGTGAACCGTGTCGTCCGTACACAATTCCAGTCTTAACAAACGGTCTGTACTGCTGATTTATCGTTGAGTTGCCGAATGTACATCTACTAATCCAATGTTATTATCTGGATAATTTGTGGTTGCTCTAGCCAAATTTCTTGCTTTCAGCTTTTCACAATTTGGAATCGTATGCGTTCTCGCATGACAGTATGCACAAGAAACAGGTGTGCCAAACGCACTTGTATAATTCCTACTATTAGTCCTAGGGCTGCCGAAAGAATTTTGACCACCGCCTCGTCTCACATTATCGGCGTCATTTGCCCATCCCTTTTCAAATTTCACAGGTGCTACCATTTCTTTCTTGAAAGGTTTGTACAGCATATCATATTCATCAGCCATTCGTGCTGCTTCTGAAAGTGACGTTACTTTACGTTCGATCACCCAACGATGTAAATCCACAGGTAGACAATTCACAAATTGCTCAAGTTTGAAAATTTCCAAAACCTTATCTAAATCAGCCAATGCCCCTTTTCCCTCAAGCCAACTCTTAAATGGAATATTCAAACGATATGCAAAATTTGAATACGTTTCAAGACTACCCTTTTGCAACGCTCGAAACCTTTTCCGATAAAATTCTGGCACTCTTGCATAAGCCGTAAGCAAAGCATTTTTCAGAATGTCATAATCTTTGCATTGTTCCAAAGAGAGCTCGCCAAAAATTTGTAACGCTTTCCCCGTGAGTTTCGTGTGAATTAACGACGACCATTTATCTTTCGGAAATTGATGTAGCTCCATGGCTTTTTCAAACGACTGTAAATAATGTTCCAAATTTGTGTCGTCAAACCGAGGTACTAATTTCACCGCCGACCCAATATTAAATTTTGTCGTATGTCCTGTTCTTTCTGCATTTTCTTCACTGAAACCCTGTGCTACCTCGTCGAAGTCACCTACTGTTAACCTTTCAACAGAACCTCCCAATTCTTTCATTCTCAATTGATGCTGTCTCTGTTTTTCCTTTTCTACCAATTCCATTTGTAACTTTCTTTCAGCTGCTTCCATCTGACTTTTCTTAATCTCGTTTTCCATAGACAACCTTTCGTTCTCTACCTTCAACCGCCTTTCTGAAATTTCTGCCTCTATCCGTAATTTCCTTTCTGCTGCTTCTGCCTCTTTATCTGCTTGTTCCTTCTTAGCTTCTGCTTCTCTCCGAAATTTTCTTTCTGTTGCTTCCGCCTCTTTATCTGCTTGTTCCTTCTTAGCTTCAGCTTCCTTATCCAGTTTTCGCAATTCTAATTCTGCTTGTTCCTTCTTTGCTTCTGCCTCTTTATCTAGTCTTCGCAATTCTAATTCTGCTTGTTCCTTCCGAACTTCAGCGTCCTTCTCTGCTTGCTCCTTCTTTGCCTCTGCATCCGCCTGTATTTGTAATTTCAACTTAACCCATTAGCGCCCATTGTTCCCATTTGGGAACACGATGATAAATTTAAGTAAAAAAGAAGTGTGTTATTTTATTTAGTTACTGTGGGCAGCTCTTGGCTGCTAAATAGTGGGTGTACTATTATTTAGCATAGTCATGACTTTTAAGATATTACTATTTGCGGTAGCCATCTTGGAAGTTGGCGGTTTTTGTCAGTATTCGGTTGCGTCCAGTTTCTCATCTGCATATAAGGTATGGGATTTTAAATTTTTGAAGTATATATGTGATTTAAGTGTAACATAGTGCAGCTACTGCTATGCAAAAGGTGCATGTAAAAATCAAATGTTTTGAGGTAGAAATGTTTGATAAATCAGTGATGTTCCCAAATGGGAACAATGGGCACAAGTACTACTGTGTTCCCATTTGGGAACATGATGGAAAGATGCATTGAATGACTGAAAGCTCCGCTTCGAGTGCATTTCTGCTGTCCATATTTATAAAAGAATATGAGATAAATCAGAATATTTAGTCTACAAAGTAATAAAGCTTTCTGTTTGATGACTTTCTCAGATGTCGAAAAGAAAAATTTCCTTGTCTGAGGTGAGCGCCATTATACAGTCTGAAGCAGATAGTGAAAATGATGACGGTGCGCAGTTTGCTCACCTAGCAGAAGCTTCATATGCAGTATCTGCTATTGAGAAAGAAGTTGACATAGTTACAATGCCACCGGAAATGATTGGTAATGTGTCCGATTAGGAGTTTGTGGATGAAGATGGCCTATTGCTTTCAATTCTTCCCTCCTAAGTTCCTGAGCCAGTTACTGCTTTTGTGTATTATAGAGGTCCAGACGATGAGAGTCACAATACTAGAGTCTCTGGCGCTCCAAAGCACGTAATGGCAGTGAAATGGCACGACAACCAGTGTGTGACTGTCGCTAGCAATTTCAGTTCAGTGGAACCATTAGGTAAAGCGATGGAGTTCAGCCAAGAAATCTGTGGTTGATATAACTCAACTAGCTCTCATTGGACACTACAACCTTCACATGGGTGGTGTGGACATTCTGGACTGCTTCATGTCTAACTATCGGCCTGTGTTTCGCATCAACAAGTGGTGGTGGCCACTTTTTATCAACAGCTTGAACATGGCTGATGTTGCAGCCTGGCGTCTTCATGTTGAGGTCGGTGGATCATTTGATCACTTTGAGTTCCGGCGGCACATTGTTTCAACAATACCTCAACGGTCGGCCAAGCCTCCAACAGCTATGTCAGGACCAGCTAGCCACCCAGTCAATGATATTCGCGATGTTGGAGCCGACTACCATCTGCTTTCGAGTGCAAGACAATCAAGATGTCGTTTGTGTAAGAAGAACGCAAGGCTGCACTGTACAAAGTGCATGACTGCACTTCACCTGCACTGCGAGCAGAAGTATCACACTCGCACATGAGACAGACAATTGTCAGTATTTTGGAAGGAACTGTAGAGAATGCTTAGAATATGTTGAAGTGTTGGAATGTTATGCGACTTAGAATTAGACGCAGAATTAAACTGTTACGAAAGGCAATGATCATGCTTTATAATGTCTGAAAACTAGTTACTTCAACATCGATTTGCAGTTTTATTGATCTCTCAAAGCATCATGTGCTGTGCATAAAGTAAAACTATTGTAGTGCAATGGAAAAGTGCAACTTGAAATGGTTCGCTATGATAAATTTGCATGTTTTTCCCAAATGGGAACATCGCACAATGCTAAATTTGCATGTTGTTCCCAAATGGGAACATAGTACCATATGTGCCCATTGTTCCCAAATGGGAACAACACGCCATCTAGCGGCTTATCACTGAATCACAAAAATAAAAGTTCTAAGGACCTTACTTTTGCACCATTAGTTATATCCCAAAGTATCATAATGATTGGCAGTCGGGGAAAAGCTTGGGCTCTAAAGGGTTAACAAGCTCAAACTTTCTCTCATCTTCTCTGTCTTCTCTGCGCTGTGTACGTGCAATTTCGTCCTGTTCTTTTTTCAATTTCAATTTCAAAATTTTAGCTTGAACCCCTGACTCTGATTTTGGCGAAGAATATGGCGACGTTACCAATTTATACAGTGCCTTTTGCATCTGCAATTTAGTAAGACCTTTCACGTCTTGCCCCAATTTCTCCAATTCAACACGTAATTCGTCTTGTTTCAATTCAAAAATATCCTCCCCCTGTAACATTTTTACTGCCTCCGGTGTTTCCATGTTTCAAATTTCAACACAGATACGCCCCTAAAATTCTCACTTTCCCTTAACAATACAAAATTCGTATTCAAAGAGAACAAATAGAGAGCAAAAAAATCCCGCGAGCACCCATATGTTACGTGTTCATCCCAATAAAAGTTAAAAGACACTCGTTTGTCTAGTTTAACAGGTATAATTCTCCAAACAAAAATATCAAACAAAAATAATTATCGATACATTACCCAACCGTAGAGTGACGGTGGAAAACGGTTCGCTCATCACTCACGGAAGAACGCCAACGAAAACCTGGTCTTCAATGCAGCAACAGGCTGACGACCAGAAAAGAAGACGTGTAGAAAGACGTCAAACACCACAGGTGTAAAGCCTCACGAAACTAGCTTAACTAGCATGCAAACACAGGAAGTACTCGGACAAGACTACGCCCAGTCGGCAGTATCATCAGAGACTTCCCCCACACACCCTATTCTCTATCCTTATATAATAGATCTTTCCTCGGTAGAGGTCTCTTATTAGCCAAAGGAAACCAGTCAAGCAGGACTCTTGCCCATCCTAGGACTAGTCAGTCATGGGATCCTAACAATATATATATATATATATATAAATTATATATATATATATATATATATATATATATTTATACTTGCTTCTTGGATCATAGGTTCATTCCAGTGGCCCAGAAATAAAGATGATTATTGGGTGCCATCCATAGCCATAACAGGATGGCATTATCAATTGGATGACAAAATTATAAATGAAATAGAACATTTGTTAAAAAAAATTACAGATACACACTTTTAAAAGTTCTCCAATTTTACATATTGAATATGTGGTTGATTGACAACTATAGAATGCATTATTGAAAATTTCTATGCTATTTACTTTCAAATTATGTATGTTGTGCAATTGTTAATGTACCATCGCGAACTGCAAAAATCACGGCTTTTGAAAAAATAATTTAATAACCTAATCTAAAGAATACCAACAAGAGTTTGGTATCAATAAAAAGGTTGTTCTTCAAGCTTTCTATTGATGCATGTTTTACTTGTTTATCAGGTGATACACTTGACCATTTGGTCAGTTAAAGTGACCAGTATCGTGGAGAGGAAGAGGTTTTGGCAAAGTGCTACAGTAGTTCCTGTCAACCAAGACACAAATAAATTACACATTTACAACTCCACCAATAGCTGAATAAAACCACACAAAAATTATTCCTTTCTGACATATACTGCAGGTGTAGTGTTTCAGCAAACATGGCAAAAATTGGTTCGGCAAGAAATTTTTGACACTTTTCAACAACTGTGGTTAAGTGCTCAGATCAAAGACAAAAAATGTTGCTTCACCTTGTAAATTTAAGCAATGCTTGGAACACAAAACTGAAAACCAAATGTGTGTATCTGCTCTAGATCAAAAGTTATGGAAGTCTCAAAATGACAAAAATTTGCGTACAATTTTCGTCCTACCCTGCAACTTCAACAGCCTATATCTCTGTCAATTTTTGCTGTAGACACCTGAAATTTTCCAGTTCTTCATACCATATGATCAGGAATTTTTAGTGAAAATATCAAGAAATTCTGAAGTGTCGAGTCGAAATCATTGGTTGAGTTATTATGCCCATGGAATGACCCACTGAGCAGAAAAAATTCGATTAATTTTTTTCTATTTCTCAGGATGTTAGTATATCAGGTTATCATCAGCTTTGTTTCCTGATTCTAAATATGTCTTTCTTTTGCTTGTACTCCCAATTTGAACAATTCTACACTAAGAAAACCAACTACAGAGCCTCAATATAGGCTAGCTATAGTCTCATAACGTACGCGTACCGTACGCGTACGTCAAAAGTGACCAGTTTAGCTCTACAGTTTTAATCTCCCCGAACGCAGGCCTATAGTTAATTACCACCGGGACCGAAATATAGTATTACCAATAAAATGGCCACTGCCACTGACCATCCTATAAAATGTGCCGTAAAATCTTAATCTTCATATTATACATTAGACAGAATATTAGCAATTTGGAATTTAAAAGTTTCAAAGTTGAGATCATTGAACAGGTTAAAATTGGTTACGACCGTAAATCATAATTATTATTGACTTTTCTTGTGCACAATGTTATGTATTTCATTTTCGTCATGAAGTGATCTGAACGCACGGTAACGTAGGCCTACGGCATAATAACGTACGCGTACCCAGGCAGGGATCTACATTTTTGGGGCCCTGTGCTGATCGAATGACGGGGCCCCTTACAATTTAAGAAGCAAGGCAGACATACAATAACCCGGCACATATCTTGTTATACTTTACAGCACATGAGAAGTAGATAGGACGATTGTCACGAGATCACGACTCACGCACTGACATGGAAAGAACGTAGTCTGTCAAAGAACAATATTTAGTCATAGCTATGATTGCTATGCATAATTCATTGCAATTTGCACTGTTTCTTTCGTTAATCCTTTATTCTTTATTTTTTTACTTTTACAATTTGGGGGCCCTGTGCTGCAGCACAATCAGCACCGTGGTTAATCCGGCCCTGCCCGTACCGTACACTGTAAACTTGTACAGTTATTCTAACAGTAAAAGGCCGTATTCCTTGACGGCTTAGCGCCGTTGGAAATTAAAACGGTATTGCAGTGTTTATTTGGGTGGGATCACTGTAAATTTCACGGTGACGGTATTTGACAGTAGTTAGACCTCGCAAGGTAGACTTTAGTAAATTTAAATTTAACCACCAATTACTCAGACTTTCATGATTGTTTTGTATGCGTAGAAGTTTTAAAATAGTTTATTTATTAAATTGGTATACCTGCTAGGCCTTTCAGATCGCCTATTTAGAAAATTGTAGGCCTAATTAGTATAAATATAAATTGAAAATTTTGAAATTATAGGACCTATTTATTGCACTAGGTAGCCAGCGTAACGTAGGCTAAGAGGCCTAATAGGCCATTCATGAATGCATTGTAATAAGCAGTTTTCGAATCCTGATTATTGCATTGAGTAGGCCTAATTACGAGATAGGCTTAATGATAGTACAATTATTTTTATGGCTTCGTGAAGATCAGTGTAGGCCTACACGTAGACACGGCACGCGGGCATAAAGTTCGACTACATAGTTTACAACCAGAATTAAAACAATCTACAGACCTATTAATACATACGATAAATATGGGATTGGTAATTTATTTATGTTGTTTGTTATTATTTTGTTTTTATCAACACTCCACGTGTTCAAAAAATACAACGGTGGACCCAAATGGAGCGATCTTTAAATTTATAGAAAATTACTTATCATTCCCAAATCAAACATTGTGATTAAGTCTGCTGAAGTTTAGAAATCGTTGATGAACTTGAAGACGAAATTCATGTTGTGGAAGATATTGGCCAATGTCGGCGAATGTTTATAGACTACACTCACTACAGTGCGTGTTAATGAATGGTATTTGGCCTATAAGTTAAACTTTCATAAATAATTTTTAAAGATGGAATAACGTAAATATAATGAAATTATTGTTCACATTTAATTTGTCTGAACTGATTTTTCGGATTTAACTCTAGATTGATAATGAATTATTAAATAAATAAATGAAATCTAGTTGCGTGCAACGACGGTTGCGTGTTATATAAATAATTATGCGCTATAAAAGTTTTGCTGACAACCGCTTCAAAGCCCTCGAGAGTAAGTTCCTCTTCCTTTTCTTTCTAGCTTCCGGCGAGTGAAGGTCATTTTCTATAAGCAAACAAATAAAAGTAAAATCTGGCGTATTTTTCTAATGTTTCTTTTAGATGCTATTTTGCTCATTGCTACAGTGTTTTATTAATACACAATGCATTACAAATTCATGTTTTATGAAACCACAAGGTAAAATTTCGCAAGGTTGTAGCCTACAGCATGACGGCACAAGTCTTGCAAGTTGCCACGTGCCAATTTATTTCTAACAATTTTAGTGTTCACCTTGCATACTACACTTGAAATCCCATATACTTTCAGGAAAGGCATTTGATTGACTTTTAAAAATTGCTGTAAAACATTTGCAAAGATATCCATTTACATCTCATGTTTCTCGATGTCACAAAATTTAGATTATTCATTCATACAAAATCTGAAGATCATCTGGCCCTGGAATTGTAGTTGTAATTAGTAACTTCTATTGCGTCGAGATATAATGCACAAGGAACCAACCGATGGCACACCAAAACCATGCCGTAATCAGGCCAATATCCAGAAGATCAGTTCGTAAGGCAGAGAGGCAGCCTATGGGGCAAACTTGCAGTACTAGGGTTCCTCATATACATGCTACATATGCCGGTCTATGAATAAGGCACAAGAGGTCACACTTTGTCAATAGCCTATCCAATTAATTGTTGGCGCATTAATCATTAATGAAACAGCCAATTTTCTGGGT
This sequence comes from Allolobophora icterica, assembly GCA_963556255.1. NCBI lineage: Eukaryota > Metazoa > Annelida > Clitellata > Crassiclitellata > Lumbricidae > Allolobophora > Allolobophora icterica. The sequence continues at coordinate 41,027,854 of OY744613.1, forward strand.
GGGTGTCTTTGAATCGTGAGGGTCGGTTAGGGTGTCTTTGCATTGCATCGGGAAATTGGGAAGTTCTGTATTTTCAGCGTTTTCGGGGATTCGGGTTTCGGTGATTCGGGTCTACCTCGGGTAAGCGTCGTGAGGGTCGGTTAGGGCTTATGGTCAGTGTAGCCTATGTATCATGAATATATTAAACGTATCACAAGTTAAACAGCACACAAGTAGGCCTATCACAAGTTCAATAGTTTTTTTAGTTGCACAAAAACATAGGCTACACTGACCCTAACCCTAAGCCCTAATCGACCCTCGCGACGCTTACCCTGACCCTAACCGACCCTCACGATATAACGCATCACGCATTAAACGCATCACAAGTTAAACATTTCACTTATGTAGCGTGCATATGAGGGACCATAGTACTGCAAGTTTGCCGCCTATGGTGCATAAGCGGTTTGAAAGTGGTAAGTTTTAAGTTGAGAACGAAATGACACAAGCAACTGAGCGGAGCGCACAGACACAGGGAGAGAGTTCCAAATAGTAGGTCCAGCCACTGAAAAAGCTCGTTTGCCAAGAACAGTTCTTGATTTAGGTATGACCAGACAAAGATAATCAGAGGGCACGGGTAAAATGCTGATTGGTGATGGCTAAAATGCTGACAGGAAAATACTGATTGGTGAGCTTTTTACCTAACAGCCAAAGATGACAATACACTTAAATATCGTCGCAGCAAGAATTACAATCTTTGTTACTGACAACGTAACCAGGGATATAAAGGTTCTATTGACGTCATTTTACACTCCAATCAGTATAATTAATTAATAATAATAATAATAAAAATAATAACTCATTGTTACATTCTGTTGTTACTATCAGCATTTTTAACAGCATTTTGCCCACCAATCAGGATGACAATCAGCATTTTTAACAGCATTTTACCCATTGCAAATCAGCATTTTACACATGTCCATAATCAGATGACCTCGTTGAATTATGATTCTGAGGAATAAGAACTGATTTTAAGTATTGTGGCTTGCCAGAGTTCAAAGTTTTATAAACTATGAGCCCAATTTAAAACTAATTCTTTGCTGAACAGGAAGCCAGTGCAAAGATTGAAGCATAGGAATTATTATTGTCATATTTTTATGTATTAGTTATGGCTCTAGCCAAAGAGTTCTGCACTCTTTACAGCTTCAGAATGTTAAATGTGGAGTATGGAATTTAAAATTGAACCTTGGTGACAGTAACGACGAATATTTTGATTATTTTTCCTTTGCCATTTTGTGAATCAGTTATTGCGTTGCATCATGCAATATTGTAGAATGGAAAGTGAATTTCAAAAATATTGTCAAAGAAATTCTACACACCATCGACAATAACGCATGTACAAATTAGGAGAAATTGGTGTATTATCATTGAATGATTTGTTGTTTGTTGTGGTTTTTCAAAAATAGATCTAATGTGCAGGATTTGTATTGTATTGTATTGTATTTAAACATTTATAAAGCGCCTCTAGTAGGGTGAACCGTTCAGAGGCGCTCCCAGTGCGCAAGGCCGAGAGAAAAGAAATAAGTCTTGAGGAAAGTAAAAGAAGATGAGGGGTTACTTATTAAAATTAAAGAGCGAGTAGAAGGAGACAGTGTATTCCAGAGAGAGGGACCAATTGAGGCAAAAGATCGGGACTGAGCCATAGCTGTTCTAGTACGAGGAACTGAGAGATCAAATCTGTTTGAGGAGCGAAGTGGACGATGCGAAGAGACAGAAAGAGGCCGGTGAATTACATCAATTAAATATTTGGGGGCGAGACCCCGCTGTGTCTTTGACACCAGAATAAGGATTTTAAACTTAATACGTGCAGAGAGAGGAAGCCAGTGCAGTTTCTCAAACATGAAGGATGAAATGCGTGAGTAGCGTGGCAGACGGGCAATTAATCTCGCAGCTGCATTTAGGACTGACTGCAGAGGCATGAGACGGACCTTAGGAAGACCGATTAGAAGCGAATTGCAGTAGTCAATTCTGGAGCAAATGAAAGCATGGACCAGCGTTGTGAAAACAGAGGAAGAGACAGATCGTCGAACAGCCCTGAGACGCCTTAAGTGGAAGTAGGAAACACGTGTGAGGTTAGAGATGTGATCTTTGAAGGAGAGAGAGCTATCAAGCGTAACACCTAGGTCACGTACACTTGATGAAAAGGAGTAGTGAGGGAAGATTTCCAAGAGGAGGGCGAAATCAATCTTAAGCAACTGTTGAGGGGAGCCAAACCAAATGAACTGGGTTTTGGAGGCATTAAGACAGAGACGATTTGAGGACATCCAGGAATGGAGAGACTTAGATAGAGACTCGATACGCTCAACTAAGTGCAATTGAGATAAAGGAGACCCATGGACAAAAGCTTGCACATCATCAGCAAAGATATGACCAGTAGCTCCCGAGAGTGGGAAAAGAGAAGAAATGTCAGCCGTGTAGAGAATAAAGAGTAAAGGGCCAAGTACAGAGCCTTGAGGAACGCCCAGCTTAATGTGAATCCATTTTGTTCTAGAGTCGCCCGATATAATCATTTGGGTTCGTTCAGACAGATATGATCGAAACCAGCAAAGAGGAAGGCCCTGTAACCCATATGAAGTCTCAAGACGCTGAAGGAGAATACTATGATCTACAATATCAAAGGCTGCAGAAACATCGAAAAGAGCCAAGAGGCTAAGTTCAGCCCTGTCAACAGCAGAGTAGATTTCAGAGAGGAGAGAGAGGAGAGCAGTCTCAGTAGAATGATGAGCCCTAAAGCCTGATTGATTAGCAGGAAGGAGTCCAGATTGCTCAAGATAAGGGAGGAGCTGAAGAGAGACAAGACGTTCAAGAGTCTTGGATAGGAAAGATAAATTGGAGATGGGACGGTAATTATTGCAGAGATTAGTATCAAGATTAGGCTTTTTTAGCGAAGGAAAGACCAGAGCACGCTTCTGCGATGGAGGAATACACCCTTCGGAAAGCGATCTATTAAATAGATAAACAAGAAAGGGAGCAAGGTCATCTAAAATGTCACTAATAACAAAAGGGGGTAGCGGATCGAGTTCACATGATTTAAGATTAACAGACGTTAATACTAAACGAAGGTCGAACTCTGAGATAGGACGAAAACTATCGAAGACAGTGGATGTAGATGTGAAGGTCGGAGGAGGAGCATCAGCTGTCGAAGCACGAAGTCGGTCGATCTTTGTGGAAAGCATTTCCTGAAACTCATCTGCAGTGAAAGATGGAGCTTCGGTAGAACGAGATGATCGCCCAAGGAGACCCGAGACAGACGACCACAAGCGTCTTGGATTTTTTTCGTTGCGCAAGACTAGCTTTTCCCAATATTCAGCTTCCTTCTGATGGTAGAGGCGATGTAATGAGCGAAGCTGAGTAATCCAGGCAAGTCGATCGACAGGATCTTTAGTCCGACGACTACGGCGCTCGAGGCATCGGGTACGACGGCGGAGTCGACGGCAGTCAGCGTCAAACCAGACTGCCAGTGGGCGCTGACGTGTCCAAACTTTACGCCGAGGTAACATGGCGTCGAGGAGACTTGTAACCGTGGAAGTGTATAGGTCGAATAGTTCAGCAACTGAGAGGTTATCCAGAGTAGAATCCGGCGAAGAAAGGAGAGTATCACGTAGAGCTGCACTGAAGGCAGACGAGTCGAACGATTTCCATCCACGTATCATGCGAATGGAGTGAATCGGTTGAAGATGAATGGAAGGAAGAGTAAAACTGATGACAGAATGGTCCGAGAGCGTCGGTGGTAGAACTTTAAGGTCGTCTACTTGATCATCCTCACTAGTGATGACAAGATCAAGCTGACCACCTAATCGATGAGTAGGTTGATTTATATGCTGTCGAAGTCCAAATTGCGTGAGAATGTCTAAGAACCGAGCAGAAGCAGGTAAGGTAGGATTCTCCAGATGGATATTAAAATCACCGAGGATGACAAGTTGAGAGTTACGTGTAACAACTGTTTCCAAGAGGGTAGAAAGTTCTTCAAAAAATTGTGCTGTTGGAGGAGAAGATTTGGTGGAAGTCCTTCCGTCTGTTAAAGCCAGGGAACTTTTGCAGTCTTGGAAACTTGTAGGTGAGTATGGTTTTTCAAAAATAGATCTAATATGCAATTGTTATTGGTATCATATTGTTTTCAGTCATCATCATCATTGTTTTACATCTCTTTTCCATGCTTGCACGGGTTGGACTGTTTTCTTCCCTCAGTTCAATAACCAGCCCTCCGTACACGCTCTCAAGCATCCAAAATAACTCTGCTATGACCAAGGAAGGTATTAAGGACCAGCCACCTTATGATGGAAATGCTGAGACAAATATTCATGGCCAAATGCACTTCCTGATGCCAACTTTCTTACTCGCCTTCTACAAGACCTGTGGGCTTGGTGATGTAACTAGACAGTTCTTAATTGTTTATTTTAGCAAAGGAAGCATCAACTTCCTAATCACCGATGTCTCCAAAACAACCGACTACCCTAAAACAACACACAGACCTAAAGTGGGAAGACATTTTTGAATTTGTTGTGAGTATAATCTCTGATTTAATTTATATTTAGGACATTCATGCTTATTGATGGAAAGTTTCTTTCCATCGATAAATGTATCGTTAATGAAAACATCATGAATTTCAGTACTCGCTTGACCTTGATGTTGCACCTTTATTTTGTCTTCAACATCCAGTATCCACAGCCGGGTTTTGATACACTGGATTTAGTGCAGAGGTAAAAATAAAAATAAATATTTTGTCACTGACAGGCATAATATATGTTACATTTGTTAGCCTGGCTTTGGTGGTTGCTGTTTTCATATGCTACCAGTGACACCAGTTTTCTATAATCAGAAATGGCAAATCCCACCTAATGTTACATGTTGAAATTTGTGCAAAGATGCATTAACTGAAATATAACATTTCTGACTTAATGCTCCATTTGATCATATTGCAAACTGATTTTTTGGTTTCCAATAGAACAAAATATTGAAACTGGCAACAAAACCAGTTTAGATTGCTATGAAAAACAGAGGCATAACTTGTTCTAAAAATAAAATTAATAATTTTTTCTCTGGTTTTGGGGGGTGTTTGTTGAAAATAAATAATTTAGATTTTTTTGGCAATTAAAAATTGGTCTGTTTTCGGTATTCTGGTAACTACCTCTTGGTATATAATCTAGCGCAGAGTTTCCCAAACTGTGGGTCGCGACCCAAAAGTGGGTCGTGAAGCTCTGGCAAGTGGGTCACCAAGTTGTTTTGAGAAACATTTATTTTTTCGGAGCAACAACGTTTGGCTAGGATTGGGCTATAACTAGCTGTCTTTACATTACATAGGTACAACAGTTGCTTTTGGATTTCAATAAAATGTAAACTGTTTTACCTAAGTTTCCTTTTGATGCTTTAAATATGCCAATTTCTAAACGCTGTACGTAAATCCGCATATTTCGATGCCAGATTGCGATGCAAAGTTTAGTACACAATGATTAATGTCACACAGTGGGTACCGAGACTGCCAAGATATTCACAAGTGGGTCGCGACCCACAGAAGTTTGGGAACCGCTGATCTAGCGCACCTAAACTGCTGCCAAGTGGTGATTTAAACAAGGAAAACCTTGTTTAATGAGCAGCTGTGACAGTAACAGAGGTTATCATTGTGGGAGAAGGCCTGGTGGTGGGTGGCAACCACTTTGACTCTGGCATGACAAATATGTAAAGCATAATGTACCCTAGAGGCATCCATCAGTCTTTGTCAATCATTGCTATTTTTACTCCCTCTGGCTTTTTAAAAACTTTTTAGGGAAAAACAGTTTCAGAAGACATTTCTGCATACATATATTTTGGACTAAATTTTATTGCTGAATTCTGTTTCTGTGTCTGTTTGTTTTAGATGCATATTTTGGATCAATCTGAATAGCGGAGGGGGTTGAAGGTGGACAAGGACAAGAAAACTGTCTATCCTGCCACCAATCCCAAGATGCTGAGTTTGCTGAACAGCATTCGAGACCAGGTCAGACAGGGAGAGGATCGAACAGCTACTGAGGAGAATGCGCAGAAATGACCTACGTGCCTCATCAATCCAGAACGCTTCAGAACTGGCCAGACAGGCTAATGAGCGCCTAGTCAATGCAGCCGTTGCTGTCCCTAACCATGTTCTGCGACTCAACTTTCCTGCTGACTGTAACATTTCCCCCAATCTCCGGTTGAGAGCTCACAATTTTACATTGCCTGGAAAGAATGATAAAAACTTTATATCCCGCAAACTTTATAGAAACATTTATTAACTGTCACAGTCTCTGTTACCAAATCGAAGTCCGAGTCAATAATTATTGCTGACTCTTTTTAAAAGCCGTGCAATCCTATCACGTTTATGTCGATAAGAAGTTTTGCAGCGAATATTTGAGTTGAATAAGTAGACTGCTTCCTAAGCGGCCTTGATTTTTGGAAACTTCGGAATTTCATTTTCGGTTTTCCAGGCCATGAAAAGCCTGATATAGCATAGGTTTTGCAACTAGGTCTTGGAAAACCTTGGAAAATGGCTACTTTACCAGTTAGAGCACACAGTAATTCCTTTCACAATTCATAATCATTAATGTTTGTGTAAAAAACAAATGTTTAAGACAAATCGAAATAACTGATTATTGATTCTCTAGCGGTTTTATTGGCATAATTTGTATGTAACTATACATTTTGCGATTTAAGGTTTACCTTTTTCTAGTCTGTTTTTAGTTTACAATTCTGTCCAGTACTAAAATTGCAGTAAAATTGTGCATTTATATCCAGGACAATTTTGGTGCTAAATCTTATTGCGTCTCAAGTGATGTAATGTCTACAGACTTAGTATTTTCTTCATTTTGCTGCTGTTAAAAGATTTTCTGGTTGAATGATTTAAACTCACTTCTGGCTGATTTACCAGTTAGAGAAACAGTAATTCCTTACACAATACATGATCATTAATGTTCCTGTAAAACTATGTTTAAGACAAATCAAAATAATTGATTAATCGTAATCGAGCAGTTTTAATGGTATAATTTTTATAGAGCCATACGTTTTGCGCTATAAGGTTTACATTTTCTAGTCTGTTTTTAGTTTTACAATGCTGTCCAGTACTGAAATGGCATTTGTATTCAGGACAGTTTTGGTGCTAACAATTATTGTGTCTCAAGAGATGTAATGTTTACAGACTTCTTTTAGTATTTCTTCTTTTTTTGGTGCTGTTACCAGGTTTTCTAGCGGAATGATTTTAAGTCAATTGTCATTATAAATCAAATAATACAAAAGTAAAAATACTATCATGTTGTTTGTTATTGTTCTAAGTTGAACTAGGTGTTAAGTTTGGATAAAATATCAGACTTCAAGAATTATAGGAACAGAACAAAGTTTAAAATAATTTCAGGAACAGAACAAAGTTTAAAATAATTTCATTTACTGAATTAGGCATTTGTGTACCTCATGCAGTGTTTGCGTAATTTACTTATAACTTATGATAAGGTTGAAAACTACTTCAAAGAAATGAAATAAGCAGAAAATACGGAAATTTGGTGTAAATATCAACGGCAGCATTGTGTAAAAAATACTGCTGAGGACGGTAAATTTTAAGAGCACTACAACAGAAAACCGTAAGAAATACAGTAGTTTGCAGTACATATCAACGGCAACATAATGTAAAATGTTTATGCTTACAGTAATTGACAGTTAAAATCAACGGCAGACTACTGCAAAATACAATCTAAATACACTCCTTGACGGTGACAATAACGACAAACTAGTGTAAATAAGATATTTTGTACAGTCTTTCACAGTTAAATATTACAGTCGAATACTGCAGGTAATGCTAGAGTACAGTCGGACGCCGTTAAATGCAGTGTTAAAAAGTACAGTCGTGAACTGTTAAAAAAACGGTCCTGTTATATCAACGGTCGGCCGTTTTTTTTTACATTCTGCACCGTGTTCTTAGCTGCCTGTTCAAGTACCGTTATTTTTACACTCGAATCATTTACAGTGTACGTAGGCCTACGTTATAGAAAAAAATAACGTACGTACCGTACGTAGGCTACGGTCGCACCTTGTGGACCCGCAATCGAGCAGAAATCCTACCTTGCATCCGTCGACGATCAGTTCAGACTGGATAGGCCTAAGTTTCGAATCGGTAGAGGTCAGCGTCAACAGATTCTTGTCCTGTATATCTGGCACACTCGACCAGGACCGCTCTCTGTTTTCGTCTTGCAGACAACTTTGAAGTGACCTCGGATGCCGCACGCGAGACAGGCCTGTCCGTAGGCTGGACAGGCATCCTTTGTTGGCTTGTGGGCCCGACCACAGAACTTGCAGCGAGTGTTGCTTTTCCACTCCCTCTTGCGGTCAGCATCAGGAGGATATCGGCGGTCTATCCGCCCCGAAGACGGAGATCTTCTCGACGCGTGTTGGACGGCATTGACCTCGTCCGGCGTCGTCATGGTTCGCAGTTGCTTCGTTGCAACTTCACTTGCTTTGCAGGCATCGATGGCACCAATGCATCGACGTTCAAACGCTTCTAGCACTTTGGTAATGTCCGCCCGATCAGTTTTCGTCTCAAATGAAAGCCTCATAGGCTTCAGTGCCAACGCAAGCCAGGAAGACAGCAGCTCTCTTCGCCGCTGACTTCTTTTCCAGGTCAGTGGCCGCTTCATAATTGGCCCACTGACTGCTGAAACGCTTCCGATCGGCTGCCACTTCACCTCCAGTCATCTTCAGCTGCGAGGGAACGGGTACAGACCTAGACGTCGATGCCATCGGACTTGTCTTGACTGATAAACGCTTAACTGTGAATATGTTTTCGGCGTAAGTTACGTAAGTTAAATTGTTATATACCAAATTAATATCCGTATGATTGACTAAGATTTGCCTTTTACGAGCCTCTGCAGCGTGACGGGCTGTGTGTGTGTGTGTGTGTGTGTGTGTGTGTGTGTGTGTGTGTGTGTGTGTGTGTGTGTGTGTGTGTGTGTGTGTGTGTGTGTGTGTGTGTGTGAGAGAGAGAGAGAGAGAGAGAGAGAGAGAGAGAGAGAGAGAGAGAGAGAGAGAGAGAGAGAGAGAGAGAGACGAGACAGAGAGACAGAGAGACAGAGAGACAGAGAGACAGAGAGACAGAGACAGAGAGAGAGACAGAGACAGAGACAGAGACAGAGAGAGACAGAGAGAGACAGAGAGAGACAGAGAGAGACAGAGAGAGACAGAGAGAGACAGAGAGAGACAGAGACAGAGACAGAGACAGAGACAGAGAGAGAGACAGAGACAGAGACAGACAGACAGAGAGAGAGAGAGAGAGCGAAAGAGCCAGAGTCGATAGGTCAGGTGACGCGCTGTGTGTGTGTGTGTGTGAGAAAGAGAGACAGACAGACAGATACAGACACATATACAGACAGAACGAGAGAGAGAAAGAAAGAGAGGTCGATATATATGTCAGCTGTTCCCGCTGTGTGTGAGAGAGTGAAACAGAGTGAGAGACAGAGACAGAGACGAGAGACATAGAGATAGACAGAGAGACAGAGAAAGACAGAGAAAGAGAAAGAGAGGGAGTGGTTGATAGGTCAGCTGTACCCGGGTCCAGTTGACCTATCGACTAGACCGGCGTGAGTGAGTGAGGGCTACGGCCCTACCTTCCTACATTCCATCCTCACTGGCTGGCGTCAGAAGACTCGAGTTACGCGACGTACATGGGTAATTATATCATTTGAGAAATTCTCAATAATTATGGCACTACATGAAAATAGGCAAGGCATGGTTACCAGTATGATGCAAGTCACACGATTTTCTGTACATACGAGTAGCGTTTAGAATTACAAACCTCGAAAGTAGTGCACTTAATGCACAGCGGATTGCTGTCAGTAGACATGCGTGTGGACTATAATTATAGAGTCCTAGTAGTGTATTATTAGACTGAGCACAAAGGATCTGCACGCGTGCTACAGTAGGCCTATTTTTTGCGACGATTAGGCCGAGCGCATGCAATGAGAACAGTGGGCGGGGAATTGTATGCTTTGTAATAGTAGAATGAATATGTGAACAGTTTATAAATTCATTAACAATGTATATACATTTTATTTCGCCATAACCTGGCAGCAGCACATATACCAATGTGCAATGTGTATTGTGTAAACGTCTGTAATTTGATTTTTGTAAGTTTTAAATGAGTCAGTATTTGATCGACAGGAGTGAGTGATAGTTATTTTCTCGACTATTTTGTTTTCATATAGACTAAAAACCAAAGGGATTATGGACGAACTATACGATACCATGATATACATTTTTAACTCCTACACGGTTTTAACAGGAAACTATGTAGACATCCGTAAAGCGAGCTGGGAGTGGTTAGTTTCAGGTCGGGTAAACATAATTATACTCGCTGCAGTAGGGTCTAGGTGCCTTTAATGACTTTAGTCTAGGTTGATATAAAGCTGAAGGCTCAGATTGGTTGGACCAGGGTACGTTAATCTGAAGAAATAGCTAGTTTTCGTAAAATGCTAGGCTTGAAGCTTTAAGGTGCACTTTATAAACGCTGGTAGGCCTAAACCTAGCGGCGTCAACTCGAAAACACGGAAAGCACGAACTTACACTTGTATAACAATTTCCGGAAATACAGACTTAAAGCCGAAATAAAATACTTAAAATAAGTCACTAGTGTAGGCCTACAATTAAATAAAAAGAATTAAAGCACTTATCAAATTTTCCAAAAGTCATTATAACTGGTCGTTCAATTGCAAAAAAAGGCAAATCGGAAAATTCAGCAGGTTTAATGGAACAGTTTGGGCCAAGGTTAAGGACAGGGTGGAGTATGTCTGAGCTAGACCTCGGATGGCGGTTGAAAAGATGAGCTCTGTCTTAGAGGCATGTAATTTGAGGCGCATAGATGCGCACCCAGCTTGAATTTCATTGAATCACATGATTAAGCGGGACTTTCCACAGTTTCCAGTATCAATGTCCTCAATTGGTGACAAGCTTTATGTAGGCCTATAGCCTAGTTGTGTGTCATCAGCGTCAAAGTGTATGAGGATGCTGTGTTTAAAGGCATTGTGAATAATGTTTGAGGTGTAAAGGATAAACAAGAGTGGACCAAGAATTTGAACCTTGAGGGACAGCGACTAAAGCACTTTGATGAATTTGTACCAAGGCGAAGTAACTGTGTTTCGTTTGCCAAGAAATTAGCAATCCAGAGAAGGGACAGCGACTAAAGCACTTTGATGAATTTGTACCAAGGCGAAGTAACTGTGTTTCGTTTGCCAAGAAATTAGCAATCCAGAGAAGGGCAGAGGCCATAACACCAAATTGAGGTTGAAATACTTGTAGGAGAACAGAGTGATCACTGATGAACACAGTCAAAAGCAGAACTAAAATCCGTTAGCAAGAGGGCAGTGATGAGGCCAGAATGAAGGACCATGATTATACCATTGTATACATTAAGGACAGCGGTTTCAGTGGAGTGGAGGCCACGGAAACCAGAATGAACGTGCGGTAGGCCTAGTAATGAGTTGGAAACAATGTGTCTTGTGAAAAAAAAACAAGTTCAGACATGAATGACAGATAATCAGATTAGATATTAGTTAGAAGGATCGGAATGGTTAAGGCCTGGTTTTTTTATGCAAGGACGGATAATGGCACGCTTGTAGGGTGTGGGTAAGGTTGCTGTGGAGAGAGCAGTTTATAGGTAGATAAGATTTGTATAAAGGGTGAAAAGATAGGTAGGCATCGGCCCTTTTTTATGCTTACTAATTCGCATAGGCGTAAATTGTGGGGTACGAGGGGTACCCGTACCCACCACTTTTTAAACTGGGGTACGTACTTTGAGGTCGGATAATGGCACGCGTGTGGGATGTGGGTAGGGTTTCTGTGGAGATAAGATGTGTATTAAGGGTGAATGTAACAGGCAGTGAATAGCAATAGTTAACTAAAAAGTTGCTAACTTTTAGTTTAGGCCCTAACTAAAAAATTTTAGTTAAGGATGAAGTTTAACTAAAAATTAGCTTAGTTCAAACCATAGTTTAACCCCAAAAAATTTAGTTGCTAACTAAAAAGAACTGAAAAATCAGCAATAGGCCTACGCAACTATTTTCTGCAATGAACATTGAACACTGTCAACAACTCAACGCGAAACTTATTGATTAACGCTGCATGGTTTTAGCATTAACAGCCTGTGTTTTCAAATTCATACACTACTTACAGTATGCCTGTAACTGTATGCTATAGTACACACTGCATAGGTTGAAGGTGAAATTGTCATTGACGCTCTGCAACAATACAGTTCACTTAGCTTCTGTTATTGTGAAAATGTTTGTCGTAAAAGTTGGAAAAAGTTTAACTACTTTTTTTTAGTTAACTAATTTCAAAAATCAGTTGCCAACTTTAGTTAAACTATATTTTTTAGTTGGAAAATAGTTTTAGTTTAACTGAAAAAAATACTTTATTGCCCATCACTGGTAATAAATAGGCTTAGCCTTCGTATAACTGATTACATGGAGACCTCTTTATCTCTAGTGTAGGCCTAGTCATGACTTTAACTATCAATTCGACGCTATGGCTAACCGACGTTTAGACCTGAAGCTCTTGTCATCGGCTACACGCTATGGTTGGCCAAGGCTCAAGTAAAGTAAAGTTCCTATAATAAAACTGACGGCGTTGTATGTTCTGTGCCTTGTAATCGAAGGGTCGCCGGTTGGAATCTAGCTTTAGCCACTGCGTAGGAACCTTGGACAAGTTGCTCACCCACAATAAATTGTCTGTGAGGAAGGCAGCGGGAAACCACCTCACTCATCTCATCCACGTATGGCATAAAACCAATGGACCTGCTTTCGGGCAGAGAACTCGTCATCATCATCATCATCATCATCATCATCGTCGTCGTCGTCGTCGTCGTCGTCGTCGTCGTCGTCGTCGTCGTCGTCGTCGTCGTCATCGTCGTCGTCGTCATCGTCGTCGTCGTCGTCGTTGACGTTGACGTCGTCGTCGTTGACGTTGACGTCGTCGTACAACGAAGAACTTAGGGGAGGCACTCTTTGTCTTCAACTTTTTCATTAGTCTTCAATGATCTATCGGGGCGAGTCCCAATGCCCTGGAATCTATTACAGCACAACAGGTTATTCCAGTCCAGTGTGATAATTATACATTTTTGTAATTGACGATTCTCAGTGATCCATTAAGTAAGCTTATAGAATGTGACACGGTTGTCTATCGGTAACACGTTTGCTAAATGATCTCTCGGTTGTGGGTTCGTCTGTGTATAATGACCATATAGGCAAACATTTTCTCGCACGTGCAGTTCAGGAAAAATGATAAGCTGAGAATTAACGGAAACTCGTGCGAATTGCACGGTTCTGGACACGGAGGGAATAGATAAACGCTGAAAACCAAGCTGGCAAGATATTTATATTTAGAGAGAAATTATGTTGAAATTTCACTCAAATCAGCTTATTTTTTCCACATGCGTGGGCTTCGCATATCAGATGACATAGCTTCGCATGTCACAATGTACTAGATATTCCAAAATAGATTATGCGTCCCATCACACGTATATATATATATATATATATATATATATATATATATATATATATATATATATATTGTTGGGAGTGCCCTACAGCCATCCCGCCATTATCATCCTCACGTGCACTTACTAACCTTAGTTAAGACGCACCTCGTTTGAAGCTAGAAGTAGGATGGTCTCGTTGGCTATATATAGCATGGTTCTTGTGTCTACAGGGAGACCGGTTTTAGTTAAGTAAGGCGTAAGACGTGCACTGGTTGTGTCACGCATTGTAAGTACCCTTTTGTGGTCGTTTTCAGAGAGTGTACCCTACGTGGTCGCTACTCATGTTTAATTGCCGGTTCTCGAGTTGTATCTTCCTTTGTGGAGTTTGTGCAGGCGTCTTCTCGGAGAGTCTGTCTTTTGACGTTTCGTTTGTCTTGTATGTGTGAGTATCGTTTCAATTATGTACATAGTGTAAATATACGTTTTATCAATATTGCGAAAGTCTTTGTTTTTCTTGTCATTTCTCATATCATTCTAACTCACATTTCACCTCTCGACTACCAAGCTAACATATGGGGGCTCGTCCTTAAAATTCACCGTTTTCCGTTTTGTTAAATTGGAAATTTCAAAATTGGAAATTGGGATTGTGTATTTGACGGTTTTTGTGGTTGTACACGTTTTTGTGTGTACGACTTTGGACAATGGCTACTTTTGGGTCTGAAACTTCGGTACCCGTTTCTCCGGTTGGGAGTGGCCTTCACTCTCCGGTGACTAAGCCTTTGAGTTTGGACGACATTATCGATATGTCGGCTGATGAATTAAGGCTTGAATTAGAGAAATTAGATCAGGACACTAGGGGCATGAGTAAGAGGCAAATGCTGAAAATTCTTGCTAAATTTGTAACGCAGGAAAAGGAAGTGTTCGATTTTGTAGTTAGACCGCTATAGATTGGGTCTCGGGAAGCGGTAGAAAAGACTGAATTGACGAAGTTAGATAGTGACAGGGAATTTCAATTGGAGAAGTTGAGAATGGAAGACAGAAGGCGAGAACGAGAGGCTGAAGACAGAAACTTCCAGGAAAAATTGAAGATGGAGGAAAGAGAACGAGTCAGGAAAGCGGAGAGTGAGGAACGAAAGGCTGAATTGCAGGAAAAATTGAAGATGGAGGAAAGAGAACGAGTGAGGAGAGCAGAGGGTGAAGACAAAGAGAGGCAGAGACAATATGAGTTAGAGCTAAAGCGCATCGAGGCTAAGGTTTTGAACCCAGGTCCCGAACAGGACAAAGATGTGTTTCGCATAGCTTCTGCCATCAAATTGGTCCCTAAATTTGACGAGACGAATATAGAGCATTATTTTGTTTCATTTGAGAAGGCTATGACTATTCATAAATTTTCAAGAGATAAATGGACTGCTTTGTTACACCCTCAACTAACTGGTAAAGCCCAACAGGTTTTTTCGGAGTTATCTCTTGAGGGCTGCAAGAATTATGACACCCTAAAACAGGCTTTGTTGACTGCATTCGCTAGGGTGCCGGAATTCTATAGGAAGAGTTTTAGAACTTTGGTTAAGGGTGCGCAGGAGACTTACTCTGCTTTCGCTTTCCGCTTGGCGTTACCTTTTCAAAGGTGGCTGGAAGGTGAAAATGCGTTTAATGACTTGACTAAGGCCTTTGAAGTCTTTAAACTTGAGCAGTTTGTGACTTGCTTGCCTGTTGAAATCCATAGATGGATAATTGACAAAAAACCCGCGACAGTTTCAGACGCCGCAAAGTTAGCAGACGAATTTGCTATTCTATATAAGCCTTTCCCTGCGCATGCTTCTGTCTTGCATTCGAATGATGAAAAACGGGAAAATTTTGGATTTGGTCGTGATTCGGGTCGTGGAGCTAAAGCTCATTGGTCGCCGAAAAATTTTCGTAAAGAGGGTCAATTTCAATATCACAGGTCATTTGAGTCCCAGATTGTTTGTACTTACTGCGGCAAATCTAATCATGGGGTTTCTTCATGTTACAAATTACATCCAGAATTGAGGTCAAAACGGGATTTCGCTGCTCAGCAGAACGCCAATCCTAAAAATGTAGAATTAGTTACGGGCGTAGATACGTCTGTACAAGTGAAGGATGGGCCGACTAAAATGGTCGACGCTGGCTACTTGTCATTCTGTTCGTCTGGCTATGTGTATACGCCCACTGGACTTTCTCGCAATATTGTTGTGTTAAGAGATACTGGTTCTTTGCAAAGCTTGGCTAGCAAGGAATTATTGCATGCTAATGAGTTCTGTGACACCGGTGAGGTTCGCCTTATTAGAGGTATTTCGGGTGTCACGCTTCGTGCTCCTTTGGTTGAAATTCGAGTTCAGTCTAAATTTGCTAACGGCACTATCTTATGTGGGTTGGTAGACCATTTGCCACCTGGCATTCACGTTCTAATTGGTAACGACTTGGATAGTCCACAAGATGAGATAAATGTGGGAGTGACCACGCGCGCTCAAGTTAAATTGACCGATTCTGGCTCTTTACCTGTGTCGCATACTCAATCTGTAGAAGATAAGTCTGCTGATATAAATGTGCAGTTAGACGTAGACTTGAGTGCCTTATTCAAAGAGTCTACTGCAGTGCATGCTGATTTAACCAATGTAGTGTCGCGCGAGACTTTAATTAATATGCAGAAAGCCGATACGTCTTTGCTTACCTTGTATCAGCTGGTTGAGCGAAGGGATGGTCAGTATATGGAACGCCAATCGTATTCGATTGTTAACGGAATTTTGGTGAGGCAGTGGAAGGATTTAGATACGCCTGATGATTTAGGGTATACGCAAATTGTTGTTCCTACGCAGTTGCGTGCTAAGTTATTGTACGTTGCTCATGATATCCCTGCAAGTGGTCACTTGGGTGTGAAGAAAACTTTGGACCGCTTAATGCGTCATTTTTATTGGCCTGGCATTAATTCTTCTGTTCGTACCTATTGTCGAACATGTGATGTCTGTCAGAGACTAGGCAAGGGGGCACCTCCCTCTCGGGCACCTCTGATAAATCTTCCTGTCATAGCGGAACCTTTTTCCCGCCTGGCAATCGATACAGTTGGACCCCTAAGTGTGTGTGATGGTACGAGAAATCGTTTCATACTTACTGTTATTGACTTGTCAACACACTATCCTTTTGCGTTTCCGTTGAGAAACCACACAGCGCATGATGTAGCGAAATGTTTAATATCCGTGTTTACAATGTTTGGGTTTCCAAATGAGATTTTGTCGGATTGTGGCACTGACTTCATGTCTGATTTGATGCAAATTTTTCTGCAAGAATGTGGTGTGGTGCAGTTGAAAACTAGTCCGTATCACCCTCAGAGTAATGGTTGTTGCGAGAAATTTAACAGAACGTTGAAAGATATGCTTAAGGCAATTGTTGAGGATTTTCCTGGCAACTGGGATCAAATTTTGCCGTGGGTTCTATTTGCCTACCGTGAAGTTCCTGTACAAGGACTAGGTTTCAGTAGTTTTGATCTTGTCTTTGGAAGGTGTGTGAATGGACCTTTACGTTTGATAAAGCAGAGTTGGTTGAATGATGATGTTTTGTCTGGAGTGAGTAAGACAAATCTGGTTGACTTTGTGATGGATTTGCGTGAACGAATTCGTACGTCTGTCCGTATGGCGAATGATAATGCGTTAGTTGCACAGTCAAAATCTAAACAATGGTATGATAGGTGTGCAAAAGCTGTTGACTTTGAAATTGGACAGCAAGTTTTGTTGCTCTTGCCGTTGATTGGAAAGCCACTTGAGGCTAAGTATGCTGGCCCGTATGTCGTTTTGGAACGGTTGGGACCTGTTGACTATTTGGTTGCCACACCCGATAGACGGAAGTGTAAACGTGTTGTGCATGTGAACCTCATGAAGAAATATGAGTCGCGTGTTGATTGTACGCCTCCACTTGATGTCGGTTTGGTTTTGCCTGCAAGTGTGAATGTGTCTGAGTCACCTAAATTGGAAGAGGTGGTCGCAAATAGTCCTTTGGATTTTGTGCAACGGAATGAATTACTGGGCATGCTGAGTACGTTTAAGGGTGTGTTTAGCGATGTACCTGGCAAGACTTCACTTATGGCACACCGTATTGAGTTAATACCTGGTGCACGACCAGTACGACAGACAGCCTATCGGTTGCATCCTGAGCGTATGGCACAGGTAGACAAAGAGGTTAAAAGCCTAATTGAACAAGGCATTGTAGAGGAATCCGAAAGTGCGTGGGCTTCGCCTATTGTACTTGTACCTAAATCGGATGGGTCTCTGCGGCTGTGCACAGATTTTCGTAAGTTGAATGCGCTTACGGTAGCCGATCCTTTTCCGATGCCACGTGTAGAATCTTTAATTGACAAGGTTGGACAAGCCCAATTTCTGACTAAGCTTGACGCGACACGGGGTTTCTGGCAAGTTCCGCTTGATAGTCAATCAATCCCTTTAACTGGATTTGTGACCCCACATGGTCATTATCAGTGGCGCTATATGGCGTTCGGTTTAAGAAACGCACCTGCCTCATTTTCACGTTTGGTTGCGAAACTGTTGCATGGTTTAGATGAGTTTTGTGACGGATATTTAGATGACTTGATAATTTTCAGTTCTTCTTGGAATGCTCATTTATCTCACTTGGAAAGAGTGTTGACACGCATTGCTAACGCTAAACTTACATTGAATTTGAAGAAGTGTGTCTTTGCTAATGCAGAGATAGATTTTCTGGGTCACCATATTGGTTTGAACTGTATTCAGCCACGTATGCAGAAGGTCGAGGCTTTGCTAAAATTTCCGCGTCCTGAAAATAAGAAGCAGGTTCAGTCTTTTCTGGGTTTGGCTGGTTATTACCGCAAGTTTCTGTCGCATTACTCGCAGTTAACGTTACCTCTTACTTTGTTACTTAAGAAAGGTCACCGGTTTACTTGGTCTCCTGAGGCTGAGAATGCATTCATTGATTTGAAGTCTAGGATGGCTTCGCGGCCTATACTTAAACCGCCAGATTTTGACAAACCTTTTTATTTGGCTGTAGATGCTTCGTACTTCTGTTTGGGAGGTTGTTTGTTTCAGATAACGGACGAGATTGAACATCCGGTCTGCTACCTGAGTCGGAAGTTGAGTTCGGCTGAAGTACGCTATTCGACCATTGAGAAGGAGGCACTTGCGCTGGTGGTCGGTGTACGCGCGTTCAGCGTGTACTTTGGTTCCGCTCCAGTGGTTGTCTATACGGACCATGGCCCACTTCAGTTCATAAATCGCATGGCTCCTTCGAATGCGAAACTTTTGCGATGGAGTCTTGAACTCCAACAATACTCCTTGAACATTAAGCATCGGCGTGGTCGTGACAATGTGTTACCAGACATATTAAGTCGCCCCTCAGTTTAAATATACGAACTTTCCATAGATTTCCACGGACTGTCGGTCTCTTGCATTAAACCTACATACATGATTCTTTTTTGTGTTGTAAACGTTTCTAGTGGACTGATATGTTATGAACTTTAGAGATAGTTTCAATTCATGTACATTTGTAGTTTTTGCATGGTCGGAAACACTTTTAATGTTTCCTCTTTTCGTTGTCGGGGGGTCTGTTGGGAGTGGCCTACAGCCATCCCGCCATTATCATCCTCACGTGTACTTACTAACCTTAGTTAAGACGCACCTCGTTTGAAGCTAGAAGTAGGATGGTCTCGTTGGCTATATATAGCATGGTTCTTGTGTCTACAGGGAGACCGGTTTTAGTTAAGTAAGGCGTAAGACGTGCACTGGTTGTGTCACGCATTGTAAGTACCCTTTTGTGGTCGTTTTCAGAGAGTGTACCCTACGTGGTCGCTACTCATGTTTAATTGCCGGTTCTCGAGTTGTATCTTCCTTTGTGGAGTTTGTGCAGGCGTCTTCTCGGAGAGTCTGTCTTTTGACGTTTCGTTTGTCTTGTATGTGTGAGTATCGTTTCAATTATGTACATAGTGTAAATATACGTTTTATCAATATTGCGAAAGTCTTTGTTTTTCTTGTCATTTCTCATATCATTCTAACTCACATTTCACCTCTAGAGTCTAGACTACCAAGCTAACAATATATATATATATATATATATATATATATATATATATATATATATATATATATATATATATATATATATATATATATATATATATATATATATATATATATACCTGCTTTTGCTGACTTCCAGATAAAAGATAAAAGCAAAGAATGGGAAATGCATTGCGATCTGAGCAAGATATTAACAAAGACGTATTACAGCACAAGGACTTTCTCAAGGAATGGATGGATCCAGACTTTGGATTGCTTAGCAAACTTCGCGCAAGAAATGCTTTATCCGAAGAAGAAATCGATGAAATCAGGGATAAACATCCTTATCGTAAAAGAAACTTGATGATCATTGACTGCATTATACTCAAAGAGAAATTCAAAGAACTGATCGAGGCTCTAAAAGATGCAGATCAGACTCACCTTGCGAACTATCTGATTGCAAATGGAGGCGAGTTTATTTTTATCTGTTACTTACCGTTACTCATTCAGCCAACTTTCAAATTCTCTTCCATCTTTGTCAACAGCTGAGTCGCTCTATTCTTTCTTTTCGGACAAAATTGCGTCGTTCTCTTTAATCTCGCTCTTCCAAAACTAACAGTAATTCTGTGTCGATGCTTCCTTGCTACGCTTGACTGCCTCTGGTCTATTCCTTGATATTCATTGCTGTTCCGCACCCTCTGAATTAACTCGCACTAGAACTTCTACAATCAGGCCTATAGCTTACAACTTAAGAGTCGATATTATGAGTCGATGTAGGGCAGGGGCGTCTATTCCCCCCCAAGTCATTGGAGCAACGTCCCTTTTCCTCCTCTTCTTCCCCCTTCCCGTTCCTTCCCCCCTAAAATGGTTGTACACACACTGACAGATCTCCCCCCTACTTCTTGGATGGAGCATTTGCTCCAAGGTTTCTATGGTGTAGACGCCCCTGATGTAGGGTAATACCAGACTCGCACAGGCAACATAGCGATGATACCATTCTGCATAGGCGCCGACTCCTTGGGAGCCTCGGGTGCGAATGCACCCAGAGAGAAAGTTCGGTGGATGCATGGCACCCAGAAGAATTCGGACCTTAAATTCAAATTTTCTACACCTAAGTAATCTCACAACTTGAAAAGTACAGCTGCAACACAAATACATTGCATGATCTCACAGTCACACCCAGTACATAAGTTATCTCTTCCATTATTTATTATTTAAAATAATAAATAAATAATGACACTGGAACGTTCGAACGTCATTGATTTCCAATACTTTCTCTAACCTCGTAATCCTTGACAAGAAAACAATTTTCTTTATCCGAAAGTCCGCTAAAACTCATCTACCTAAGGAAAAGAGAAAGGGAAAGGAGGGAGGACTCATGCATCCAGAGCCAAAAACAAAAGTCGGTGCCTGTGCCATTCTGTTAATATTTTTTACAAAGTTGTAATTACGTAATTCTTCACCATAACTTGCAACAGAGGACATACGATTTCACTATCACATGCTTCCTATAAAAACGATCATTCGTATAAATGGCGAACGGCGGCTTATTAATATTATCCTTCTATATCAAAACAGCAGCAATACAACACTTTCCACACACCTCAATGTAGTGTGCTATTTTATATGTGACATTTGATATGTATTATCTTAGCAGTCAGTCTTGTTGCAGTAATAAATAGTCTTTATGTCTTATTGGTTCATTTTTGTCGGTATTTGTTTTCTAGAACAAAAACCAGAATTTGGTGGGGATTGGCCTTTGGGTGCGAAAGAAATCTCAATAATCGATGCAAACGAAGAATGTTTGGTTGATCTCCTGGACACATGCGATCTACTTTCTCGATTGTTTTCTACCGGAATCATCAATAAGAGACAGATGGAATTCATTTCTTCGAAGCCAACATCTTACGAGAAAAACGAAGAACTTATTAAACTAATGAGAAGATGCAGTTTAAGCAGCTATTGGCAGACAATCAAATGTCTTCATGCTAGCAATCAAAGTCACATTGCAGATATATTTGAGAAAGGCGGAGGTACGTTTGACATATTTATCTTTATCAATATAGGTCTACAATTCATACTAAGACCAAAGTTTAGTAACTGTAATTTTACGCTATTCAGATCAGCTTAACCATATTCTGTCGGCAAGAGGATTAGTTTCATCCAATAGCCACCGAGGTTTCGAGTAGGCCTACTTGTCGAGGAAGTTTATTTATTGCAGTTGATATTCAAAGAATGCGAACTGTCAGAATCGCGATAGGTGGTTTATACATGTAATATGGGTGAATATGCGTTTAAAGAAAATCTCAGCAATTTACATCTAACTGAACTAAAGAAATGCGACTTTACTTTGGATCCACTTTGGTTCTTAATGACTTTTAGCATCAGTTAGACTGGCGCATGAGTGCATTCTTCTTTCGTTGATATTTGTTATTCAGTGCTCGTGCAGACATACACTACATTAGAGACTGTTGGGGTGGAAGTGGATGAGGCGGAGGCCCAAATTGTAACAGGAATTACCAATTTACTCGGTGACCGATCCTTACCTGAAAGTAATCGGATTTGGGAATTGGTTCAGCTGAGATTGATTGGTGCCAAAGTTGGTCACAGTGTCGCCCTCTACTTCCACTGTCTGGAATTAAGAGATGTAGATCATCTTCAAGAAATGTGTGAAAGTGGACATATGAAGATTATTATTGAAACAGTATTTAAGAGATTGATTGCGAATGGTGGAGTCATTCATGTTAAAGTCAAGTGGACGGGTGATTGTTTCAATCGAAGCCGACATTTCTTAAAAGGTAGTATTAAAGTATAAACTTAAATTCTTAGATTAAACTTTAAAACGTATTTACACACTAGACTAAAATCATATCATAACTGCTACTTAAAAACAACTTTCTCGTTTATTTCATCTGTTAATTGATAGTGTAACACTTCCGGAAATAAATGCTAAATATTGAGTTAACTAACCAAAACATTGAAGGTAATAATAACTTTCCAGGGAGTTCTACGTAAATGGTTACGGTTTGCAAAGGAAACCATATCAGGCGTATAACATATTTGAAGTTTTACATTTCATAATTTTGTTTGCTGATGCACGTTTAAATCATATTATATAGTCTGGCTTCGATGATGGTTATGGCCAACGCACGAGAAAATCATTGAGTTGTATTTTGTCCATTTTAATTCACAGAAGCAATACTTATACCACGAAAAAGTATAAATTCACCAGAGGCAGAGAACTGCAGTTGTCTCTTTTTAAGATATGCAGCCTTTCCTCCACCGTGAACCTTCGGACTGAGTGAATCGTTTATTAATTTACTGAACACATAAGAAAACTTAACTGCAGTTCGCTCTTTTCTTGCTTGCTGATTTACTTTTAGCATTCGAAACAGCACAGCGGGTATTGGAAAGACATGAAACTCATCGGTACTCACAGGTCATGCCACACGAGACAACGGTAATCATCTCTAACATTCTGTTGGTTTGTAAGGAGCGTTTGCACATTTTCAAACATGCAGGCACACATACATACATACATACATACATACATACATACATACATACATACATACATACATACATACATATATACATACATACGCACATGCACACACACACATGCATACCTGCATACGTAGATACATACATACATACATACATGCATACATACATACATACACACATACATACATACATACATACATACATACATACATACATACATACTTATACGTAAGTCCTTAAATACACACACACACACACACACACACATATATATATATATATATATATATATATATATATATATGTACATACTTACAAATATTAAATAATATGCAACATCTGTTTCACAGGTGTATAATTCACAAAGCATCAGCCGATGGTGCAATACATAAATAATAAATATACCTAAACGCATACAGACATAAACGCATATATATATATAAATATATATATATACATATATACATACAAGCAATTACACACAAGACATACATATATGAATACATCATGATCATCATCATCATCATCAGTTCCTGACGCCAGCCATTTTGCGGCGATGGGTACTAATAAATTATCTCCATTGTCCTCGGTCATTTGTCAAGTCTATTGCCCCCCTTAATGTTAGACCAAGTGATGTTATGGCCTCAGTTATATTATCTATATCCAGCGTTGTCTTGGTCTGCCTTTGTGTCTTTTCCCTTCAGATCTTGCATGTAGTGCACTGTCTGGGATTCTGTCAACTGGCATTCTCTCTACATGATAGTTTTTGTTGTCTCTTTGGTCTTTTCAATCACCATTGTTTTAGTTTTCTCTGCGTTGATCATTAGACCAAATCTTCTACTGGTTTCGTCAATCTGTGTCGTAATATCCTGTAGTTCTGGCTCGCTTCTAGTGAGGAGGCCAATGTCCTTAGCAAATCGAAGATTATTCACCAGCTCTCCATTTAGCTTTATTCCTGCCTCGGTATTGTTAAGGCTGAGTGACATTATTGCTTCTAACACTAGGTTAAATAAGTATGGGGATAAGATGCATCCTTGTCGTACTCCAGTTTTTGTGTGAAAGTATTCTGTGATCTTTTTATCTACTTTTATTTCTCTTGATGATTTTCGATATATCTCTTGTAGAAGTTTGATCAGTTGCTCTGGTATTCCTGCGTTTTGCATCGCTCTCCACATTCCATCATGCCACATACTGTCAAATGCTTGTTTGAAGTCCATGAAATTGATGAAGACTTTCTGGCTGTGTTCTATGCTTTTCTCAAGTATCTGTCTCATTGTGAATAGTTGATCAATTGTGCTTCTTCCTGGTCTGAACCCGGCTTGTTCTTCTCCAAGTGCTCTTTCAACATACTGTTTCATTCTGTTTTGTATCATTTGGTGAAGACTTTTCCTGGAATACTCTGAAAGCTAATTACTTATATGAATACATGCGTGCATACATTCCTGCATACACATATACATATACATTATACAGGGTGGGTCAGCATAAATTTTTGTCAGTTATTTATACTTAATGCGTCAAATTAAAGATATTTCACTCTACTATTAAGATTCAAACACATTTTTAGCTTTAGCCTACATGATGTAGATCGTGACATAACAAAATCATCGTTTTTGCAGTAACTAGCTAATAAAAAATTCATGACAATTTTAACAGTCACTGCACAAAAAATGAAGCCATATAGCCAGAAATTTGTACTGCACAGTAAAATTAATTATTAGTTAGGAGATAGTCTGTTTCAGTGTTTTCTAATCAAATGAATAATTATTCAATATGTCTACCACTTGCGGCAAAAACAGCAGCGATTCGACGAGTGGTTTACGACGCGGGGTTCCTGTTTCATGAATTTTCCGTATCAGACAATTCAACCTATTTTTATTACAACCTCTGTTAGGAACCTCACCTCTTTAATCAATTGAAACGCATTAAGTCCCTTATCAGTTTCTTAAAATTCGGATCAAAACTCTATCATCGTCTGTCAACGGTGCCATATTGCGTCACTAATGACCACAAAATATGGTAGCTAGGGCTGTTCCAAAATTACTTTTTCAAAGCTAATACTACAGTGAAATATCTTTAATTTGATGCATTAAGTATAAATAACTTACAAAAATTGGGGGGAGTAATATGCATGCAAAGTCGGTTCATTAAATTTTATGCTGATCCACCCTGTAGGCCTACATACATACAAACATGCATGCACACGTAAAACACCTACATAATTATGCATTCATATACGTCTGTGTGAGAAAACAACCATAACACAGGAAAACCCAATTAACAAATAGTTGGTATTTTCTACACATTATTAGGCCTATTGCTGATTTCAGGAAACGTGTCTTAATCGTTTTAATTTACTTATAGTGTATTTTAGTCTCTTAAAAATTTAGAATTAATAAACAAATTTCAGATGAATGATCTTCCACTTGAACTGATGGACCTGATTCTACAAAAGACGTATTTATGCTTTGTGATGATCGAAAGAAAGTCTCCTCGATGTTCACAGAGACAAGACTTATTCAGTCAAATGGCTTCAGTCGATTGCTGTTGGTTTCAAAGACTCAGAAAGAGAAGACTTAAAAGGAGAATCTGGCGCCATCTAGCAGGTTAGTACGAAGGCTGAAGTTAATTGATTACTTTCTGCGTTGAATTGTCTTTCGTGGCTGTCAGTTGGTTTTAGTCCTACATTGGGTCAGTTAACTACATTGGCTACAGCAGCGGTTTTCAAACGGTGGTACCACCAGGTGTCGCTAAGTGGTACGCGAAAAAATTCAAAAAGACTACATTCTTAAAATCACATATATATTTTTTTATTTGTCTACCTACGGTTCTACGCTAATTGCACGGGCACTTCGCGCTCGTCTGTTCTTTTTTATCTGACCTTTGCTCGTGGTACACCAACATTCGTTCTTTACCTGGTGGTACAATAAAAGTAAAGTTTGAAAACCGCTGGTTTAAATCTCGGGCTAGCGCGGTCCGGGCACGAGGACCTTAAATAATACAAACGGGCAGCGGTGGTGAAGGATCTCGCTAATTAACTGAAAAATGAGACAGGGTCGAGATCAAACGGTTGCCACATGCAAACGTGTGCTTGCACATTTACATTAATTTTATCTATCGATTAATCGGACCTCAACCTTTAATTAATTATTCATTTGTGCACAGTGGTGGACTGGAGTGTCAAAGCGGCCCAGGAAAAAAAATTAAAGCGGCCCTATCCGACATTTATTTTTCTTGGGGATTTGTTTTCAGCCAAGGTAACAGGTAACTTTACAACGGGATAGTCATAACACAACGATGAATCGTAAACCTAATCTACATTAGACATAAAATATTAAGAATGCATTTAAAGTTATAAATCGATTTATCATAACCCACCCAAATGATGGTTATCGTATATTCAACTTCCTTAAGCTGGGTGTCATTTCAAACCCCTGATCTATGATTGGGTCATTATAGTTCACTTAAAACATCGGCTTCTACTGACATGAGCAAAAATACTTCAAGATTTGTAGAAGACAACGAGCTCAGCAAGCGATTTTTAATGTACTTCAGTTTTGAGAAAGATCTCTCACACGCTACTTGCGTAGAGGACAGAGTCAGTAAGGGGCCATCCATATAGTACGTACGTAACAATCTGGACAAATTGAACCCAACCCTTCCCCTCCCTGTACGCACACGTACTTTTTTCCACCACTCACCTGCGTACGTACGCTTGACGCGCCTCGCCCCCAAAGACCAACTGCATAATGTGTCAGTACGACAGGTCCAGGCAGCGGCTGTCTGCATTTTAGGCCAGACTGAAGGACGAGTGATCCATGGACTCACTGCTGAGCTGTTGATAGTTTAATAATAGCGTTCACAGGTAGGACCGTAAGGTGGCATACAAGTGACACCTCTCCCACAGTCAAACTTCCTCTGGAAAAGACTGAACTCTGGCTCAGTTGAAGGCCAGTCAATTCGAAGGCCAATATAGACAAATTATTGGTTCCCTTCCCCGTTTCCTATGCGTACGTACATTATCAGTAGACCCCCGCATAGGCGAGCATACGCAAGCACATGCATTTGGGTTAACCCCCTCCACCCTCCATGCGTACGTCCTATTATGGCTGGCCCCTAAGACTTTACATGCACAAAACAGGTGCCTGTAAGTCTGACCAAAGAAACTGTATTTGTGTAACACAGAAAAGCAGCAAACAGGACTTTTTGCAAGATCTACATTTCGTAAGTTCGTCACTCTTTTGCCCAACTTGGTCGTCCCAGAGTTCATGTGGAGAATCTTCATTGAAGCTGTCCTCTACCTAACCGTCGAACATTTAGTGACGGTCTCTTTGCATTGAGTAACTTTAAATAAATCGACTAGATTTTGGCACTTGGCTCCATCTTTAGCAAGAATTTTTCGTTTGTTATCTCTTACCTTTTCCGCACCATCTTCATATTTAAGTTTCAAATTTAAATTCCTCATAACCGCAAATTTTTCATTAATTTATTAACCAATAATAATAAAAGAATCTTTGTCAAAAACAAACTTAGCGAAAGTAGAACCTCGTTTAAAGATTCAACTGTTAATTATATAAGTCTGCCTTCTCAGGCCCGCCGAGAGCGGGGCAGGGGGGGGGCAAATGCCCAGGGGCCTGGAGAGTTTTAGAGGCCCGGCCATCTGGGCCCGCAATCAACTTACGAAAAATATTATAATCAGTTATACAAAGTTTATGATTTATGCCTGTTTAAATATAATATTACTGAGTAAAATCGTAGTTGCATATATATATATATATATATATATATATATATATATATATATATATATATATACTTGAATAAAGTTTACTTTATATATATATATATATATATATATATATATATATATATATATATATATATATATATATATATATATATATATATATATATATATATATATATATATATATATATATATATATATATATATATATATATATATATATATAAAGTGCCGATACGACCGTACGACACTATGTTTATTTCAATGTTTACTTTTTTATTTAAATTTATTTTCTTCAATTTTCTCATAAGGCCTAAAGATAGTTTAGGGCCCGTGACTGCTCTGCCTATGGGCCCGGAATTTCTGTCGTCAGCCCTGTGCCTTCTAGCGAATAAAAAATAACGCCGTCATAAATACCATAGAAATTATTATAAATAACATAACCGATTTTAAACATTGTGTCTAAGAACTTAGAAGCGGCCCAAATATCACCGAACCTGGCGGCCCACCGGGATTTTTCCCGGTGTCCCGGCGGGCCAGTTCACCTCTGTTTCTGCATTCCAATACTGTTAATACGCGTACTTGAATATGGAAGACGAGTCATCTCTGCCAGGAGTGCAGTGGGCATTGATTAGATGGTTCGCACATGGCTCTATTCCATATGGAAATAATTATGGGTCACATACGAGCTCTATATGGGAATGATGGCTTACAAGATATTGAAAATTAATAGACCAGATAAATAGCTGCACAGAAAGGTAGAAATCTAAATTCAGTATATTGCATTGGTCTAATTTGTTTCATGGGATCGGAAATCGCTCTATAATATTTTCCGTTTTTCTTGAACAGCTACCGTAAAAACTCCTCTGCCCACTTCTTTGCCTCGTCTTTGGGCAATTGGTTTCTTTAGATAACTATCCTGCGTTGATGCAGCACTCGCAAATAGGCTGGTGTCATACATGTACGCTTGGCTTTGAGTAGCGCTTCAGGAGTACTCTATTTTAAAAATAAAAGTGCGATAAAGTTTTAGAAAAATAGGTTGATTTTACTGTCCATTGGGGTTGTGTTGTAGTGTTTTATAAAGATGTCAACAAATTTGCCGTCTACAGGAATAACCAGTGTTATTTTATCGAGAATATTAAACCCACAACAATAATCAGTCGGTTGAGATCAGCTGACTGTCTCACTGATGTCCAAGCAAGACTTATCAGCAAAGATAAATATCGTTATGGCAAGTCAGAGCGAAACAAAATGGAGATCAACGCAGAGCTGTTGCACTTTGTACGATCCTTCTCCACTGAAACAAGATACTCAGATTTCATTCGCTGTCTCCGACAATCCAATCAGAATGTCATTGCAAAAATAGCACAAAGTGGAGGAGGTACGTTTTGACTTTTGCAGTTACAGACATCAAAAAGCATATATTGTTTAGAATGATGCGGTTTTTATTACTCTGTCATGGAAACCTTTGAATTGAAGTCCATTCAATGTCTATGTGTAGATAATTTCATGACTATCTCCATTGCAGCATGGTAGGCCTACTATACGTAAATCGAAAAATATTTTTTGCACTCGGAAATTCATAATACATACATAAGTTATTGAGAGGATTCAACTTTCGATCGCTTAAACATAATCTGCTACACCCCTTTTGCAACGGCTTTAGTTTTCGTAATCGTAATATCCAAACTTCTAAAGCGCCACTCGAAGACCAAGAGCAGGTAATGTCCTGTAGTTATGAGGAAATATCCTATAGACCAGCATTTCCCAAATGTGTTCCGTAAGGGTAAGATAAGGGTTCCGTGAGGAAACTGGATAAAAGTGTGCTTGTATGTGTTGAATACGGAGGTTCCGTGGGAAAATGTCATTTAAATAATTTCTAATCTAATTTTTATGGATTAAAACTGTATTTTCCCCGATCATTGTTTGGAAACATTATACCAGGTAATCTTTTCTTTAGGTCGGGGTTCCGTTAAAAATTTTCAGATCAAAAGGGTTCCATAGCCCAAAAAAATTGAGAAGCACTGCTATAGGCAGAGTATTAATGAAGAAAAAATAATGTACACAATAAAGATTATACTCAATTATTCGAGTTGTTCCTTGTAAACGGAAACGATGCACGTAAGCCTACATCTTTCAACTTTTTGTAGGTGCTTCAATGAAAAAGTTTGTCTATAGGCATAGGCCTATGTCAAACGAAGTGAAGGCTGAAAGATCCGTTTCATTCGTTTCTGAATAAGTAGGCCTAAGTAATGCTTTTCAACAACAATGCAAATGGTGGAAATGTAGCAAAATGTCACCACAAACATGTAATATTATCAGTGGTTAAAACTAATTTTATATACGGTTGTACAGCCTATTAGGACTTGAGGTTTCACAAAATTGTTCTAGTGTGATATAGTCTATCAATGTTAAATTTTGTTTGAATATATACTGTATGCTTACGCGCAGCTGTCATAGAAACAAAGATTGTTACCAAAAACAGGACAAACCGTGAGCAGCTGATACAACGTTTGGTCAAAGGACTCAATGACTTACAAGATAAAACCAGACGAAGGTCGACTGAATTATATCAAATGCAGGTCAAAATGGAATTGGAAATTCTTAGCTGTTACCCAGACAGACAGGCTGTAGTTTGGATTTGGAGTCGATCGCAAATAGCTTTTGAAAAACTCCAATCGCTAGATGAACAGCATGACCTCGTGAAGCTGCTTTCGTGTCTATCAAAGACTCCGCAGTCAGCTACTGCTACGAAACATGAAGCTATTCAACCACACGATATCGACATTGACGTCGATCAGTTTAAGAAAACATTTGGTAAATTCTTTTCGAAATGTCAAAAATATTATTTCAGAGTTAACCAAGTTCGTGATTACTTTCAATTTTAAAATAGCTTACCCAAATACCCAAACCCGCTTTCTGAGTTTACGAACAATCACTCATTGTGTAATTAACAATCAGCGTCACCTTTAAATTCTTGGGCGTCCGGAGGGAGCAAGGGGCATTTGCACCTTGGATTTTGGAAATACTTTACAAAAATAAAATCTTGATTACT
The DNA here is from genome assembly GCA_963556255.1 of Allolobophora icterica. Lineage (NCBI taxonomy): Eukaryota > Metazoa > Annelida > Clitellata > Crassiclitellata > Lumbricidae > Allolobophora > Allolobophora icterica. Next base: position 41,058,696 of record OY744613.1, read on the forward strand.
ATGATTATTACAACAGTCCCAACACAATTTTCAATGCGAAAAACACAATTATTTAGGTAAAGTCCTTTATCATTGTTTAATTTAAAAAAATTATGCAAGTTTTCTTCTATGCTAAACGTCATTTTCCCCCAACATTTTTGCCCCCCCCTTCCTGCAAAAATTGTACCACCTAAAAATTCATGTAGCCTAACCCCCATGTTTGGATCAGCATCGGTCGTCATCTACTGAGTGGTCTTCGGCGTTTCGCTACCGGCTGGTCTCAAAGCAACATGGACTGTCAAAAGCAGATCCGTGAATGTGGCGAGATCTCCCATCAGCCCAGAAAGAACCTCTCGGTCACTATATCTAACTTCTGTGGCAATTAACTGAGTTCTCTGTGTGTCCGAATGCATGCTAATTCAGACTTTTGCTAATTTAAAATTCTTCACCAATAAACTTACCCTTATAATTTGTACCTGTCCGAGTTTCCCTGAAGCAACTGCAGGACATCACCTGAAATTTTCAATTATTTACGTGATAGAATGAATTAGCTGTGTGAGCAGTTTTCCAAAATTGCAAATTTTAACAGATGTCAATCGAGACACAGTAACTAATTTGTTTTCTTTGTCTTAGTTTTTTTCGCAGTTGACGCCAACTTCATTGCGAGTCTCGAAGTGGCAGATCAAGAATTTGTGATAGGAGTAACAAAACTTGGCACAGAAATCTATGTACTTTGTCGAGCAGTTTCTTCTCCAAGTGTAATTCGTGTTTTCCAGGATATAGAACCATTTTCTCTTCAATGGAAAATCGAGTTAACAAATGTCAAGTTTCCAGAAGATGTTGTAGCGAGTGAGAAGGAGAACTGTCTCTACGTCATTGACACTTGGAATCAATGCATCTGGAAAGTTATCTCAGAATCATATGGTGATTACAGCGTCATTAAGTGGATGTCCACTGGCATTGATTGGTCATCACTTCTGTCAGTATCCAGGGATGATCAGTTGTTGATTGTGAGAGGTTGTAGTCCATTATCTCGACTGGAGATCTACGGAACAGACGCAAACCTCCGTCTATCCATTCATTTGCCTCCAGAAATAGAGTTCCCTCACCAAGCAGTAGAGACATCAACTGGGAACTTCGTCATTTTGCACGGTACGAATGAAGTATTTAAATGGGGAATATGGGAGGTGAACCGCAATGGAAAGACGGTCATCCGTCGTTTTATTCCTCAAGTTTTAGGACAAGAATTTCTTCCACCTCGTTATATTTTAATCGATTCAGCCGATCGACTTTTAGTTGCAAACGGAACAACTGGTCAAGTGATTCTCTTGGATTCCAATCTTCTGTGGAATGGAAGTCTTATTAGGGAGAGCATATATCTACCAGTTAGAATACGCTATGATGAAGCAAAGAAACAATTGATCGTTGCGAACGAATTAAGAGGATTTTGTCCCAGAATTTACGATCTCAAATGTAACTAAGATTCGCTTTTGACCGTGAATATGCTCTCGCTTTTGACCGTGAATATGCTCTCAATATTATGCGGACAACTTTTCTTATTTCTTGTCACACCTTACACCATATTATGAGAATATCTTGGTTATATTATTATTAATTACTAAAATCGATCGTTTCAAATAATTTTTAAACTTTTTTATTTTGAAATCACAATTGAGGTATAATAAGTTTTAATTTTTTTGTAACTTCGCTATCTAAGATTTGGTAAATTACTGTAAGGACACTTGCGAGAATTACTGCACAAAGTTATTAAAATCAAAATTAAACATTACTTTGTGTTTTAGCTTTCGCTTAGTTTTGCAATTGATGTTGTAACGTGAGTGAACTGTCGACCAATAGTTGAGTCATTTTCCGGTAATATGTCACATTCACTAATTGAAGAAGCAAAAAAATTTTTGGGGCAAATTACATTGATTTTTGTTTGAAGCAAATCTTGAATATTTCTATTTCACTAATATATATTTGGTTTTGCACTAATATGTAAAATTATGAAGTTTTTAGCAGAAAGAAAATAGCCCTACGAAAAACGGAGTGGAATGTTTGTCCACTCCGTTACTCCGTTACCAAAACATATGAGCTATTTATATATAGTTGACAGCTTCCAACTGCGTAGTTTGACATGCCAATATGTTCTTAGTATTAATGTTTATAAAATAAATATAAAAGAAATTACAATACAAATGTCTATTTAATTCCATCACATTTTAAATTTTGTTAAGAAGTTCCACTCCGTTACCGAAAGAAAAATAAGGAATCTAATCAACGTAAAGTTGACTGTATTTTTTTTTGGCCAAATAACAAAATAAAAATCACTTCAGCTAATCATTACCAGTGAACAAATGAACAAAAAAACATTAAAATATTTATGATGTTGTCTTAAAAATCTGCTCCTAACATCAAAATTACATAAAAAAAATACCATAAAAAGTTCCGCTCCGTTACCATTTGTCGAGAATTGAGCACAGAATGTGAAAAGTGAACTTTAAAAAAACAGTCTGCCGAAGCAAAAATTTATTTAAAATGTCATATATTGTTATATAAGTTGTATTAGAAATGATAATTTAAGTAGACGACTTATCCTGACAGTGGAATAAATTTTAGTAGCTCAAGGGTCACATTTATGGTAACTGAGTGGACAGTTAACGGAGTGGACAAATTGTGTATCAGCACGGTAAATATCATATTATCTCTCATGCGTCCACATTAATCGTCGGTACACTCATTATATAGCTTATAAATGTTATATTAAAAATATTATTTAAATTATATTTATTCATAATCATTGCAAAAATGCAGTAACGGAGTGGATGCATTATGAAAAAACACATGAGGTACGTAATAAATGAAAATTTGTAAGAAATTTGTCTTAGCATTCAGATCCTGTATTAAGACATACTTACTTACATAGATCTTTACAGAAGAGATGTGTTAAGTTGCGAGACCAAAGAACTGAAAGGGTTGTGAGATACGAGATAATTTTTACATTTTAACGGAGCGGACATAATTTTCCGGGGACAAGTTAAAATATATTTTGAAAAATTATACTGAAGTTGTAAGTTTCTAAGTTGTATTCAGAAATATGCAATTATGTTTATTATAAAAGAAACAGTCACATTTTTTGGTTTAATGCAAATCATTTTGAAATTGTAGACGAAAGCAATATGTACTACAGCCTAGGGACGGTAACGGAGTGGAACATTTTAAATTCAAAATAAATTGTAATAAATTATTTTATTGCTCTGAATTACTTTCAAAGGTTTTAAATTGTTGACTGATCAATAACGTTTTAATCTAATCACTTAGCATGATCAGACTAGGCATTGTTTTCTTAGAAATGACCGGGGACAGCTGAATTGTCAATTTATGCATTTACCGGAAAATGACTCAGTTAAGCCTCTCTGATCATGCAAAGACTGTTTTTCAATCGTGCTTATCCAAGATGATCAAGATTCACGAAATTCGCAGCTCACCTACATGCATAACTGAAGCTCCACATTCCACAACCTCTTCAACTGCATTATTTTGTATGCAGAAGGGCGTAACTTTGGTCAAAAAGTGGGCGTACCAATTTATTCTCCACTGTCGCTTTTCGCATGGAGACCATTTTGGACATAGCCTAATTATTACCCTCCAGTAACTGATTATGAAACGCTGATGAGCTTACATCCATAACGGCAATTTTATCATCTATTAGGTCCTGTCATCTACTCGTTTTCGTTTTAGAACAAATTTATCCATTTTCCGTACAGCAAAATCGGAACATGTCGTGTTTAAGACAAAATCAGTTACTTCTTAAATGCTTATATTATGTAACGGATGGAGCTTTCTTCAGTTAGCCGGCTCGTAGATATTTAACCAAGGACAGTCATTGATTCTGAGATTGTGAGGGGATGGAAGGGCAGGAGTGATATCAAGGCTGACAACATGAGTGCGGGTCCATATACGGATTTGTACCTTGCTCTTTGACCTATATCTCCACATCCAGATAATTATGACTAAGATGAAAATCATAAGGCGTAGAGTGATGGTCAAGTCAGATCTTTCAAGAGAGTGTGGCCGTAGTCCGGATCTGTGGCACCTGCGGGCTGGTCACGGCAGTCAGTCTGTCGGGTGACCTGTGTGGCTGATGATGGTCTGCCTGTCTGACTGCCTGTGATTCCGTCTGGCTCTCGGTTTACCTGTGTACCTAAGTACTTTTGTACTTTTGTGATAAATATCCCTCACTCTGTCTACATGCACGCACGAAGCAAGGCGGAGAATGCGATCTCTGGGAAGGCAAAATAATAAAATATTGAATGGCATTGTTTAAAAAGTTGGGGTGCAGCACCCAGTCCAAAAAGTGGGGGTACGGGTACCTCTCGTAATCCCACAAATTGCGCCTATGTGTATGCACTAGAATTGATTAAATGATATTTATGCAGGCAGAACTCATTCCCACATTAACCAGCAGCTGCAGCTTGGCTGGTTGGCGATGTACCTAAGTGTTGGCATATAATGTATGCAAAGCTGTCCTTAATTCAAGATCTCAATGTTCATATGCAGTTTTTTTTGCAGACTGAACTCCATTTTAGGCTATCTAAAAAATCCAAGTGCCTCGGTAACTGCGATAAAAGGCCATAGCTGTTCCCAAGTCTCTGTGCTGTGGAAGGCTTCCGGGCTGTCCAGCCGGTCTGATCTTCCACTTAGCATCATGGAGGCTGTTCTGTAGGCCCACTCTGTTGTAGTTATTGTTGCGTGACTCAGTCGTGGTGCACGTGTGTGGGTGTGGGTGTGGGTGTGACAACTCTTTAACCACTTTCTGTCACTCCACTAACTACCGTTCTACACCAGGATGCCAAGATTTCGTGCGACCAGGAGTTGCGACGGTTCTGTAGTATTTCAAAGGGGTTCGGCCCCTGTGGTATTCAGTGGCTTGCGGTTGATCGACACCTCGACGATTTGACGAAGATGGCGACTAACATGACAAACAGATAAGACCGAAGTATTCGTTTTCTCAGCAACTATTCTTCTTTATTCAACAGATGAAACGCTGAGCTAACTCAACAGCCGAAAATTATATTCATGTTGGCCCACTTTGTTGTTGTTATCAAGGGACATTAAGTTAGGAAGATAAATATTATTCAGTAAGAGGAAAGTTTCAAGGATGCCAAAGCTGTGATTTTCAGCAATGCTATTAGGTATTTACTAGAGTATTTGCCCGTCATATGACAGGTCGAAAAAGAAAATGAATGGATTGATAGATAGGAAGAGGAAAGAATTTGTTTATGGGAATACTTGATTATAAGTCACATTGCGAGCCAGACAGATAGACAGACAAACAGCGGTTAGTATGTCTGTCTGTCTATCTCCCTCCCTGCATCACTCTCGCCCTGGATCGAACAATGGAGCATTTGCCGTCTATAATTGCACGTGACCAATCGATGTTTAGCCTAATCAGTCTTTGCATCGTCTTTGCTCCTCCTCCTCCTCAACCTCCTGTCAGATCGTTTGTCATAATGAGGGAGGGATGGAGTGGTGGAAGGAGGGAGGTATGGCGCTAGGCGGGAGGGAGGAAAGGAGGCAGAGACATAGTATTACTTACTACCCGCTGTTTGTCTATCTATCAATCTGTCTGTCTGTCTATCTGACATGGTTAGCAGGATCACTTACCTTCCGTACATTCCACTGCAACCAGGAAGGGACGACCGCTACATTCAAAAGCATTTATCGTACGATGAACACACAGATCTGGAAGCTATAGCCTATAAGATATAAAATCGTAATATGGCGCTCCATGAAAATAGGCTATAAGCAAGGTTACCAGCTGCAGGGCTGTAGTGGTAAAATTAGACGTGAGTACACGCTACCGGTTAGTAACCGGTTAGTTTTCCGAAACAAATTAGATAGAGTAGAATAGAATATTCTTTATTAATCCAATTGCGAACCACATTTTGGTGTACATAAACATATAAAAACATAAAAACATTCACACATCCTGAGCCCTGCAAACTGGCAGTGGCTAAACCTATATAAATAGTGTTAAACAACGAGAGTTATTCATCAAGTTGAGTACAGCATCCTAGTTAAGAATGTTTTACTCATGAGACTGTCAGCCGAAGGAATGGCTCGGTCATGGTATCGGGGCCGGAGTGCATATCCGGTAACCTTTACAGGCGGAAGCAGACTGCAGTACAATCATGCCCTTTATTAATCATTAGAGGCGAGTACAAATATTTCGTGAGGTGAGTATATTATGATCTCTTGAGGTGAGTACACGCTGTAAACCCGCTTGTACACCCTCGACTATAGCCCTGGACTTACCAGCACGATGCAAGTCACGGGATTTTATGTATGAGTAATTTGTTGATTGTATCGTCTAACAAGACTGAGCTCAATTGAAGGATCTACGCACGTGTTACAGTGGTCTATTTTTGCAACGACTATAGACCGCGCGCATGCATTGAGAACAGTGGACGTACCGGTACAGCATTCTATGCGTTGCGATCGTAAAATGAACAGTTTATTGATTTATATTTACTTTATTTCGCCATAACCTGGCAGCAGCAGCACATACCAATGTGCAATGTGTAAACGTCTGTGATTTGATTTTTATAAGTTTTAAATGAGCATTTGATCGAAACGTACGAGTGAGTAACAGTTCATGTTTCGACCGTTTTGTTTTCATTTAGGCTAAATACCAAAGATTATGGACGAAAGAATACGATAGGGTCTACCATTATACACCTTTGACTCATACACATAGGTCAGCATCCGTAAAGTCAGCTGGGAGTTGTTGACCTCAGGTCGAGCAAACACACGCCCGCTGCAGTAGGTGGGTTTAGTCTGGACCCGGGCTGCTTTAAGATCGTCGTAGGCCTATAGACACTCTTGCATTCGTAGACCCCAACTCATCTGTCAACCTACATTGAAGCTAAGCGCATTCACATTAGCCTAACTTAAACTGTTTCAGTACAAAGTTATTAAATTTGAATTTGCTGTTGTTTACAATTTTCCTTCTCCATTTTCCCGGTCAATCATTCAATATCTCATTTTCAGACTTTCGTAGGCCCCTGAAAGTTTCGTAGGCCCTAGGCACAGTGCATACAGTGCCTAGTGGATAGGCTTATATTTAAAGTTGAAGGCTCAAAGTTTGTGGACCAGGGTACGTTATTCTGAGTAAATAGGATTTCAGTATTTGTTGTTTCCGTGAAAATACTAGCCACTTTATAAGGACAGCGCGCGTGAACAAGCTGGTGCATTGCGCTCAGCTTTAGAGTAGCGATTTAGAGAGTTGGAGTTTACGATTACATGATACATGCAACTTAGTTATATTCATCGCGCACACAGTTCTGTGTATACGTAAATACGTACCGCCGAACAGACATCTATGCATCATATATAACTATATGCATATATCTACATATACATATATACAAAGTATATGCTTAAGACATACATAAATATCTGAACATATAGATACATACATACATAATGAACGCATACATACACACGCATTATATCAGCGTTAAATAAAAAATAAATTTAGGAATTACAACTGGGCATTTTCGTGATTTTAGCTGACTTCCAGGTAAAAAAAGCAAACAATGGGAAATGGATTGCGATCTGTGCGAGATATTAACAAAGACGTATTACAGCACAAGGACTTTCTCAACGAATGGATGGATCCAGACTTTGGATTGCTTAGCAAACTTCGCACCAGAAATGCTTTATCCGACGAAGAAATCGATGAGACCAAAGATCAACATCCTTATCGTAAAAGAAACTCGAAGATCATTGACCATATCCTAGTTAAAAGGAAATTCAAAGAGCTGATCGAGGCTCTAAAAGATGCAAATCAGACTCACCTTGCGAACTATTTGATTGCAAATGCAGGCGAGTTCATTTTTATCTGTAACTGACCGTTGTAATCAGATTCGACTTCTCCAACCCACTTTAAAATGCTCCTCAATATTTGTCAACAGATGAGTCACTCTGTTCTTTCTTTTCGGACAAAATTGCTACCTTCCATCGTTTTCTTTAATCACGCTCTTTTCAAACTAACAGTAATTCTGTGCCCATGCTTCCTCCCTACGCATGTATGCCTCTGGTCTATACCTTGATGTTCATAGCTCTTCCGCATCTCTAGAATTAACTTCCAAAAGAATAAAGCTTGAGTCGATGTAGGTAAATGCCAGTTGACTCGCAAAAGCAGCATAGCGATGGTACTATTCTGTTTATGTCTTAGGCCTACAAATATGAATTCATTATTAGATATCGCGTAATTCTTTACCATTACTTGCAACAGAAGCTATTTACGATTTCGCTATCATAGGCTTCGTAGCACAGCATCCTATAATGACGATCATTCGTATATCATGGTGAATGGCTGTGTGTTCTTACCCCTCTACATGTATTTAGGCCTAGGCCTATCCAAAGGCAGCTAGACGATGACAATTTCCACACCTTGATGTCTGTGCATAAGGCCACTAGGAAGTGTAGTGTGCTCTTTCATATGTGACCTTTGAAATGTATGCCTTAGCACTCATCCTTAAACTGTATAGTTTGTTGCAGTAATTATATTGTGGTTTATGTTGGTTGTTACTTCGTTTCTAGAATATAAACCAGAATTTGGTGGGGATTGGCCTTTGGGTGCAAAAGAAGTCTCAATAATCGATGCAAACGAAGAATGTTTGGTTGATCTCCTGGACACATGTGATCTACTTTCTCGATTGTTTTCTACCGGAATCATCAATAAGAGACAGATGGAATTCATTTCTTCGAAGCCAACATCTTACGAGAAAAACGAAGAACTTATTAAACTAATGAGAAGATGCAGTTTAAGCAGCTATTGGCAGACAATCAAATGTCTTCGTGCTACCAATCAAAGTCACATTGCAGATATATTTGAGAATGGCGGAGGTACGTTTGACACATTTATCTTTATCAATATGGGTCTACAGTTCATGCTAAAACCAAATTTTATTATCTCAAATTTACACTATTCAGATCAGCTTAACCATATTCTGTCGGCATAAGGATTTGTTTAATCTAATAGCCACCGGGGATTCGAATACTTGTCGAGGAAATGTATTGGAATTGATATTAAAAGAATGCGAACTGTCAGAATCGCGATAGGTGGTTTATACATGTTATATGGGTGAAAATGCGTTTAAAGAAATTCTCAGTAATGATGTCTAACTGAACTAAAGAAATGTGACTTTACTTTAGACTGAAATCATATATTGGATTAGTTCCCGCAAAACAGTAAGTGCAGGCCATTAAAGATATGGATTGCTGTAGAGTATGCATAATATTTCCAAGATTTATGTTAATTTGAGAGCATATTAGGCAAATACTATTCAGTGGGTTCCATTCGATAGTAGGCCTACATTGGATCTATAATGCAACGATTGCGAGTTCACACCTGTTGGCTGGACTCCATGTGAACAATCGTTTCGGCCTCACATTTAAATGTAATGATTCTACTGGAACAACGAATATAGTGTCTACCATCAGTTATAGATGGGTATCTGTAACTTTGGCTCTGCGCTTTTGCGGAAAGTCGCCAGTGGTAACCATTCCAGTTATCTGAGCACTCTTAATGACTTTTAGCTTCATTTAGATAGACGCATGCTGCAGTTGGCTGAAAAACAAAAGAGGCTATAGCAAGTGTTTGATAGCCTACATGCGTGAATACTTCTTTCCTTGATATTTCTTATTCAGTGCTCGTGCAGACAGACGCCACATTAGAGACAGTTGGGGTGGAAGTGGATGAGGCGGAGGAGCAAATTGTAACTGGAATAACTAATTTACTCGGTGATCGATCCTTACCTGAAAGCAATCGGATCTGGGAATTGGTTCAGCTGAGACTTATTGGTGCCAGAGTTGGTCACAGTGTCGACCTCTACTTCCACTGTCTGGAATTAAGAGATGTAGATCATCTTCAGGAAATGTGTGAAAGTGGACATATGAAGATTATTATTGAAACAGTGTTTAACAGATTGATTACGAATAGTGGAGACATTCGGGTAAAAGTCAAGTGGACGGCTGATAGTTTCAATCGAAGCCGACATTTCTGCGAAGGTAGTATTGAAAGCATAAACTTAAATTCTTAGATCTGCTATTGTTTTAAACTTTTAAACGTATTTACGTACTAGAATCAAATCATATTATAATAACTGCTATTTAAAAACAACTTTCTCGTTTATTTCATCTGCTAAATTATAGGCATCCGAAAATGTTTGACGTTGGGTTAACAAACCAAAACACACTAGGGCCTAAATGTAATAGTAACTTTTCCAGGGAGTTGAGTGGTAGAACACGTATTGTTTATTGCACGAAACAAATAGTACAATTACAGTCATGAATCAGCAAGACCCGATACAGTTTCGTGGATACAAACCGTAATACTTCATGTTTTTCTGCTCCACGTATAATATCTTATCTGGCTTCGATTGTGGTAAACCCAGCCCACGAGAATAGCAAATTGAAATGTATTTGTCCATATTAGCGTAAAGAATTTGGTACTTAAACCTCGAATAAGTAGAAATTCGACAGAGATTGTGAAATGATCTCTTTTTGGAAGAATGCTTCACAGATTTACAATTTCCTCTCCCATCAATCTTCGAATTGAGTGAATCATTTATTAATTTACTGAACACAGAGGCGGATTAAGGCATGTTCAACATGTTCGGCCGAACAGGAGCCTCCACACTTGAGGGGCCCCCACACATGCAAAAGAATTTTTTCAGTATTTTATAATTGTTGTTATTTGTTAAGTCTAACAGTAAAAATTAGTAAAAAAAATTCGGAACAAATTATTCGAAACCACTCATTTAATATACACAAATACACAACTTTCGCTCGTGTGTGAGCCCCTACTGGAGTTTCCATTATCAGGCAGATTCATCTAAAAAAATCAGCAAGAAATGCTAGTAAAACCTATTTTTACTTGCTTATTTAACCCTCGAGTGCCCAAACTATTTTTTGGTACACGAATGCCCAACCCCCCCGACCGGACCCCAATGTTTTCATTGTGATATCTGGAGAACGGATTGGAATATTTTAACGGGGTTTGGCTTTTTATAATCCAAATTCAATTTGCAATCGACTAATAATATGGTATTTTACAATAGCACCACCTGGTGAAACTTTATTTGAACTTTAATACTAGCAGGTAGTGTTGTGCAATTTCGGGATTTTTCGCAGGTATTCAATTGTATGTATGTAGTTGTTGCCTGGTTGTGGGGTACAGGATTGGAATATTTTAACGGGATTTGGCTTTTTATAATCCAAATTCAATTTGCATTCGACTGATATATGGTATTTCACAATAACTTGCGTTACAATTTTATTTCTGGGCTGGTAAACCATATGCCAGTATGACCATCAGCCGCATAGCTTGGGGTGTCCTTGGTATATGCCATGGTTGTGGGGTACAGGAATGGAATATTTTAACGGGATTTGGCTTGTTATAATCCAAATTCAATTTGCAATCGACTAATATATGGCATTTCACAATAACGTGCACTAAAAAATTTATTTCTGGGCTGGTAAACCACGTGCCAGTATGACCATCAGCCGCATATCTTAGGGGTGTCCTTGGTATATGCTATGGTGGTGGGCTATAGGATGGTAGAATAATCACGCAAAATATATCATACGAAGCCCAATTGAAGGCTTTAGGATGTCCTAAAACCATTTTTACAATTTCGCTGCCGTTCTAAAGTTATCCGTGAAAAAGCGGGTCTGGGGTCCGGTCGGACCCCCCTTGGGCATTCGAGGGTTAAACACTCACTACCTGCTGACGGTACAATAAAGGCCTATTGCTACGTCATTTGAAATATGAAACACTATGAAGCACGTTTTTTGTTGAGAAATTTAAATTTTAAGAATAAAGGCCCTTTTGACGTCACTTTTTTTTATGAAACACGTCTATTGTAGGCCTATAAGTTTTAATTTAAAACCAAAGGCCCGCTATTATGTCACTTCAATTATGAAATACATTATTTAGTAACTTTTAGATTTAGAGAATAACGGCATTTGTTACGTCACTTCAGTTATGAAGAAATGTATTGTTATTATAAGTTTACATTCATAGAATAAAGGCCTTTGTTACGTCACTTCAGCTATGACACAGTCTGTTACTAAGTTTAAATGTAGACAATAAAGGCTTATAGTTAAGTCAATACAACTGCTAAAACGTCTACTATTTTAATCTCAGATATAGAGAATAAGGGCCTTGGTTAGGCTACGTTAGGCCGTAAATTATGAAAAAGCTTATTGTTAAAAGTTAGAGAATAAAAGACTATCATTTGTTAAGTACATGTACGTCATTTCGATTATGGAACACGTCTATAACTAATAATTTTAGATTTAGAGAATAAAGACCTTTGTTACGTCACTTCTATTAGGAAAAGTCTATCAATGTTATTAAGTTTAAATTTAGAGAATAGACCTAAAGGCCGCCTGTCACGTTATTTCAATTGTGAATACGTCTATAGTTTGTAATTGCAGATTTAGAGAATAAAGGTCATTCTTACGTTATGAATAAGTCTATTAATTTGTTATTAGGTCTAAATCTAGAGAATAAAGACCTATTGTTACGTCACTTCAATTATGATCGAAACACGTCTGTTCTGTAGTGAAACACGTCTATTGTTAGTAATTTTAAATTATTATTTTTATTTTCATTATTATATAATTATTGTTTTTCTTGTTATTATATTTATTATTACGCTTATTGTCAATATTATTATATTTACTGCTATTGTTATTATTACTATCAGCATCAGCATTATTATTATTCGGAATTGCGCATAAATGGCGCCAAATATTGATTCATTGGGCGCCATTATTATCATTTAACCTAAGAATAGGTGCAGGGGCATTTAACGGTCTTGAAGGGGAAACGATGCGCAATTTGGTACCCGCACTTTCTAGACCAAAGTTACGCCTCTGACCTGACCGGAACTTAAGTGCTATCTATGTGACACATTATAAAATGACGCCATTTTATTGTGTACACTCTTCAGCATACAGTCGTTGGGGCCCCCACAGTTTTACTGAACAGGGCCACCACATTTGTTAATCAGGCCTGACTGAACACATAAGAAAATTGAACATTTCGCTGTATTTTGCCTGCTGATGATGATGATGAGCGTTTACTTTTAGCATTCGAAACAGCTCAGCGGTTATTGGAATACTCACAGGTCACTGCACACGAGACAACGGTAATCATCTATGTTGGTTTGTTAGGAGCGTTTACACATTTACAAACACGCAGGCACACATGCATACACACATACATACATACATACATACATACATACATATATACATACACACATGCATGCACATGAATACATACTAGGCCCTACATACATACGTACGTACATATAGATTAAACCTATTATTTCCCGATCACTGTTTAAAAACATTATACCAGAAATTGTTTGTTTAGGCCGGGGTTCCGTAGCCAAAGGAAGATTGTGAAGCACTGCTATAGCGCTTTTGAGGGGATCAGAAAATGCGCTTCATAAAAGTCCGGATACATAAATGCATTACAGAAATAGCCTACCTAGGCACAGTAATGAACCAAAATAACGCACACATTAATTATTAATCATACGAGTTGTTTGTTTGAACAAATCAGACAGAACGATGCAAGCACGCTTGCATCTTTCAAGTTATTGTAAGTTTGTCTAGTTTAGGCCTAAGCCTTTATGAAACGAAATAAAGGTTGAAGCATCCGTTTCTGCAGAAGTAGGCCTAAGTGATGTTTATTGGAGCGAGGCAAACACACACGCTTTCAACAACAATGCATACGGTGAATACGTACCAGAATGTCACCACAAATATGTAATATTATAGGCGGTTAAGACTCTAACTTTATTTACGGACCTGTTATTACTTGAAGTTTCATTATATTGCATACATATGTACATAAATACACACATATTATTAAATTATAACTTCTGTCACACAGGTGTATAATGCACAAAGCATCAACCGATGGCGCAAATACATAAATACACGAATCCCATATATATGACTTGTACGTATATATATATATATATATATAATTATGTGTATGTATATAGGCCGTATATATACATATATATATATACGTACACATAACATAAATATATGAATAAGTATTATACATACGTACGTACATTCATGCATACACATATATAGATAGACCTATACACATACACATGCGTACATGCAGTGGTTCTAACACAGACTACACGTCTTCTGAACCACTTAAAACCCTTGTTATGTTATGTTATTATGTCTGTGTAAGAAATCAAACACAACACAGGAACAACCCAATTAACAAATAATAATAACTTATTCTTTAAAGTCTTAATCATGCTTTAGGATAATAAAAAGGTTAAAGGAAGCACATAAGAATCGGTCTAATTTACTTGTTGAGTCATTATTTTTTTATATTTAGAATATATGATATAATTTCAGATGAATAATCTTCCACTGGAACTGATGGATCTGATTCTACTGAAGTCGTATTTATGCTTTGTGATGATCGAAAGAAAGTCTCCTCGATGTTCACAGAGACAAGACTTATTCAGTCAAATGGCTTCAGTCGATTGCTGTTGGTTTCAAAGACTCAGAAAGAGAAGAGTCAAAAGGAGAATCTGGCGCCACCTAGCAGGTTGGTTCGAAGGCTGAAGTTAAATTTGACCACATTTGCATCTCTGCGTTGAATTGTCTTTCGTGGAATCAATTGGTTTTAGTCCTACCCTAGCTCAGTTAGCTACATTGACTAGAGCAGCGGTTTGCAAGCGGTGACACGCATACCACTAGTGGTACGCCAGGTGTCGCTAAGTGGTACGCGAAAAACTTCAAAGTGATTTTACAATCTTAAAATTATGAATTAATTTTTAAATTTGTCTAAATTTGTCCGACGCTAATTGCAAGGGGACTTACTGTAGCGCTCGCCTGTTGTTTTCTGAATCGACCATTGCTGGTGGTACGCCAACACTCAATTTTTTTCTCGGTGGTACAATAAAAATAAAGTTTAGACACGGCTGGGCTGGAGCATATGTCCGATGCGTCTCTGTTCGGATTGTCTGCAGATGGTGCCTTATTTGAGAGATTTAAATCTCGGGCTAGCACGCGTGGTCCATACTCGGGGACCTCAAATGACGTGCTGTCCTTTCAAACGGGCAGCAGTGGTGAAGGATCTCGCCCAGTCAATTAACGGTCGCCATATAAAAACGTCTTGTTGTACATTTATATTTAAAGTACACAATTGATCCCTCGTTTTGTCGGACTTCAACCTTCAATTAATTATCCATTTCAGCATTCCAATACTGTTAATACGCGTAGCCCTACTTGAGTATGGAAGACGAGTCACCTCTGCCAGCATTGCAGTATATGCATTGGATGGTGCCTACAAACATTGGTAATATATATATATATATATATATATATATATATAAGCAAGACTTATCAACAGAAATATATATCGTAAAGGCAACAGAAAGCGAAACAACATGGAGATCAACGCAGAGCTGTTGCACGTTGTACGATCCTTCTCCACTGAAACAAGATACTCAGATTTCATCCGCTGTCTCAGACATTCCCATATATATATATATATATATATATATATATATATATATATATATATATATATATATATATATATATATATATATATATATATATATATATATATATATATATATATATATATATGGGAATGATGGTTAGACACGACATTGACAATTAATAGCCCAGCTAAATAACCGCCCAAAAAGGTGTAAATCTAAATTCAGTTAATTGAATTGGTCTAATTTGTTTTATGGGGTCAGAAGTCGCTTCATAGTACTTTCCGTTTCTCTTAAACAGCCACCATAGAAATTCCTCTGCCTCTTCTTCATCTTGTCTCCTGGCAGATGACTTCTTCAGTCAGTCTTTCTGACTTGATGCAGCGCTCATAAATATGCTGGTGCCATACGCTTGGCTTTGAGTAGCGTTTTAAAAGTACTCTATTTCAGATTTAAAGTAGGATAAAGTTTTAGAAAAATGGGTTGATTTGACTGGCCATTTGGGTTTGTGTTGTAGTGTTTTATAAAGATGTCAACAAATGTGCCGTCTACAGGACTAACCAGTGTTATTTTATGGAGAATATAAAACCCACAGTTCTTCTAATTAGTCGGTTGAGATCAGCTGACTGTCTCACTGATGTCCAAGCAAGACTTATCAACAGAAATATATATCGTAAAGGCAACAGAAAGCGAAACAACATGGAGATCAACGCAGAGCTGTTGCACGTTGTACGATCCTTCTCCACTGAAACAAGATACTCAGATTTCATCCGCTGTCTCAGACAATCCAACCAGAATACCATTGCAAAAATAGCACAAAGTGGAGGAGGTAGTTTTTTTTATTTTTGCAGCTACACACATCAAAAAGCATAAAGCGATGTTTAGAATGCTGCTGCTTTTGTCACTCTATCATGGAAACCTTTGAATTGGAGCCTGTGACATGATTATAGGCCTACGTGTTGGCCTTGATAATTTCATGACTATCTCCACTGTAGCATAATACTATTAGTGAATCGAAAATATGCATACATAAGTTATTTAGAGGATTCAACTTTCTGTTGCTTAAACATAAGCTCCTAAACGCCTATTACAACGGCCTTAGTTCTCGTAATCGTAATCTCCAAACTTCTAAAGCGCCACTCGAATGCCAAGCCAGGTAGTGAGTCCCGTAGTTATGAGAAAATATCCTATAGGCCAACATTTCCCAAAATGTGTTCCGTTGAACCATATGGTTCCGTGAGTGTAAGATAAGGGTGCCGTAAGGAAACTCGATTAAACGTTGCTTGTATGTGTTGTTACATTATAAGTTAGACTCCGATACGAATAGGCCTACAAAGGTCCTGTGAGAAAATGTCATTTAAATAATTTCTAATCTAACTGTTATGGGTCAAAACTGTATATTCCCCGATCACTGTTTCTAAACATAGGACTACCAGGTAATGGTTCCTTTAGATCGGTATTCCGCTAAAAAATTTCAGGTCGAAAGGGTTCCGTAGCCAAACAAGATTAAGAAACATTGCTACAGGCAGAGCAATGGAACAAAAATAATGTACACAATAAAGATTCGAGTTGTTCCTTGGAACAAGTCAGTCTGAAGCGATGCTTGCAAGCTTACGTCTTTCATTTTGTTGCAGGTACTTTAATGTGAAAGTTTGTCTATAGGTCTAGGCCTATAATATCAAAGGAAATAAAGGTTGAAGCATTCGTTTCTGATTAAGTAGGTCTAAGTAGGCCTAATGTTTATTGGAGCGAAACAGACACATACGCTTTTTAACAACAATGCATGAAAGTCGGTGAAATTGTAGAAAATTTTCACCACAAACACGTAATATTATAAGCGGTTAAAACTAACCTTATGTACGGTTGTACAGCCAATTTTGACTTCAGGTTTCATAATATTTTTCTAGTAGACCTACGATATATTAATATTTGTTCTAATATATGCTTCCGCGCAGCTGTCATAAAGACAAAGATTGTAACCAAAAGAAGAACAAATCGCGAGCAGCTGATGCAGCATTTGGTCCAAGGACTCAATGACTTAATAGATAAAACCAAACCAAGGATGGCTGAAATAAATAATATGGTGATTCAGATGACCGAAAAGGAGTTGGAGATCCTAAACTCTTATCAAGGCAGACAGGCTGTGACTTGGATTTGGAGTCGATCGAAAATCGCTTTTGAAAAACTCCAATCGCTGGATGAACAGCATGAACTCGTGAAGCTGCTTTCGTGTCTATCAAAGACTCTGCAGTCAGCTACTGCTACAAAACATGAAGCTATTCAACGACACGCTATCGATATTGACATCGATCAGTTTAAGAAAATATTCGGTAATTTCTTTTTCAAAATTATTTTTTATGCTAGCCTAGTTCATGTCTAATTTCAATTTTAAAATACGAAAATATCAGGCCTAATTTCTGAGTTAACAAACAACCACTCATTTTGTAATTAACTAGGCCCTATCGGTGTCATCTTTGGATCGGCATCGATCATCATGATTACATGTATACTGAAAGGTCTTAGGCGTTTGGCTACCGGTTGGTCTCAAAGCAACAAGGATCAGGCTTCTAAGGTTTATCCTGCCCGCTAGAAGTTGTAGCGGTATGGCCGCGTTACGGCGCCATATAAATTGTCGTTATCATCATCAGGCAACAGAAGATCCGTGAATGTGGCGCGATCTCCCATCAGCCCAGAAAGAACCTCTCGGTCACCATATCCAAGTTCTATGTGTATACAAATGTATGCTAATTCAGGCTTACGCTAATTGAAAATTCCTTGCCTGTGGCAATTAACTGAGTTCTGTGTGTATCCAAATGTACGCTGATTGAAAATTCCTCACTCACCGATAAACCATTCTATTATGTACCCGTCCGCGTTTCCCTGAAGCAATCGATATCACATGAAATGTTGATTTATTTACGTAGGGCCTAATAGAATTAGTTACATGTGTCAGCAGTTTTTCAAAATTTTGCAAATTTTAACAGTTGTCAATCGAGACACAGTAACTAATTTGTTTTCTTTGTTTTGGTCTTTTTTCAGTTGACGTCAACTTCATGGCGAGTCTCGAAGTGGAAGATCAAGAATTTGTGATAGGAGTATCAAAACTCCGAACAGAAATCTATGTACTCTGTAAATCAGTTTCTTCTCCTAGCGTAATTCGTTTTTTCCAGGACATAGAGCCATTTCTTTTTCAAGGGAAAACCGACTTAGAAACTGTTATGTTTCCAGAAGATGTTGTAGCGAGTGAGACGGAGAACTGCCTGTACGTCATTGACACTTGGAATCAATGCATCTGGAAAATTACCAGAGAATCAGATAATAATTACAATGTTACTAATTGGTTGTCTACTGGCATTGATTGGTCATCTCTTCTGTCTGTATCCAGGGATGATCAGTTGTTGATTGTGAGAGGTTGTGGTCCGTTATCTCGACTGGAGATCTATGGAACAGACGCAAACCTCAGTCTATCCATTCATTTGCCTCCGGAAATAGAGTTCCCTCACCAAGCGGTAGAGACATCAACTGGGAACTTCGTCATTTTGCACGAGTGGGCTGATAAGGAGGAGAATGGTACGAATGAGGTATACAAATGGGGAATATGGGAAGTGAGTCGAAATGGAGAGATGGTCATCCGTCGTTTTATTCCTCAAGTTTTAGGACAAGAAATTTTTTCACCTCGTTATCTCTTAATTGATTCAGACGATCGACTTTTAGTTGTAGACGAACCAACTAGTCGAGTGATTCTCTTGGATTCCAATCTTCAGTGGAATAGAAGTCTTATTAAGGAGTGTAGATCTCTACCAGTTAGAATACGCTATGATGAAGCAAAGGAACAATTGATCGTTGCGAACTTATTAAGAGGATATTGTCCTAGAATTTACGATTTAAAATGAAATTTTGATTCGCTTTGACACAGCTACATTGAATATGGTCTCAACAGCGGACAACTTTTTTGCTTGTCACATTTTATATCATATACTGAGGATATCTTGAATACATTATTATTAAATAACTAAAATCGATTTTTTAAACTAATTTTTGTAAGTTTGCTTTTGTTGATTTTAGAAATCATTATTGAGATTAAAACGTTGTAAATTTGTGTAGCTTCGCTATCTAAGATTTGGTAAATAGCCTATGTGACGAACGAGAAAGTTTTGTTGACAGATTTCTAACGCGCAAAACTGACGGCCAATGAATAGCCAGCGCTGCAAAACTGATAAGCGCGCCATTTGGTGTATGAGCGCGAACTTCCTGAGAGCGCTGATTGGTTGAAAATAACCGCGAAGGTAATCCGCGGGCAAGCGCACGAAGATTCTGCTATAAAAAGGGACGCCACGCAGAAATAGCGCGGAAGAAGTAAGATAGTGAAGAGTAGATTTGTGATTTTCTTGGCGTAAAATTTCGAACTTACGTGACGATAGCTATTAAGAATTATTTATAATTGTGAGGGATGCGAACTTTGATTGTAAGTAACGTGAAGAAAAGGAGAGGTCGTGGTGAAGTTTGGTTGAAAAGATGGTTTATTGTAATTGTAACCGAACATTTATATAGCGCCACTCAATTCAGCGGCGCTCTCGATCCGCATCACTGACAGCACCGACCAAAACGAAAGTCTTGAAGCGTCTTAGAGGGAACTGAAGAGGAGAGAGGACAAGGAGTTTCGTAAATTTCTTTGTTTTATTAGGAGATGATTAATTTTGCCTTGGGATAGGATTCGAACAGTGATGTTATTTATACAGCAAGATAAAAAAATTGTACTTGCCTGTAATTCACCTGTAAAGAAGGCTGTGGAGATAATTTCATTCTTTAAAACGGAACGGCGACTCGTAGGGTGAACTTTAGTTACCGAGCTCCTAGGATCTGTGGCAAATGTGAATAATTGCAATTACTCTGTAAAAAATTGTGTAGAGAATCGGTCTAAAAGTGATGAGCCACACGCAACACCTAATGTTGAGGTCTGGCTCATCGGCAATATGTAGACTTTTTGCAACAATTTTTGTAGACACAAAAGCCGTCCACACCAGTGTAGACTCAACTTGCAACAAATCTGTGGACAAAGATGTCTACACTGATGTTGCATGTTGGCTGCATTTATGTAGCACGAACATCTACATAAATGTAGTGCTAGGTCTACATTTATGTGGTGTTGCATCTACATCTATGTAGAGGTTATTTCCACATTTCTGTGGTCCTCCTTCTACATTGACGTACTACTAAGGTCTACATTTATGTAGTCGTCCATCTACATTTTTGTACCAGTAAGGTCTACATTTATGATGGCACTGAATCTACATTTATGTACTACTAAGATGTACATTTATGTACTGTAATAAGGTCTACATTTATGTACCATTTAGGTCTGCATTTATGATGGCACTGAATCTACATTTATGTACCAGTGAGGTCTACATTTATGTGGTCCTCCATCTACATTTATGCATTGGCAGTTGCCACATTAATGGTGTTGCAGTAATTATCTCACAAGCTTCAATACATTTGTTATACCTCTTTTACACTGATTTAGTGTTGTATCTACCTATGTGCAACAATAATGTTTATACATGATGTGCAGTGATTATTACTAAAGAAACATACAACTTTAAAATAATTTGGTAATAAACAAATCATCAGCTACAGTTCATTAGCCTGAATCTTCTTTTCTTCTTCTTCTTTTCCTTCAGGCTCGAATTAATCCCTCTTTGGAGAGGGGTCAGCCACTCGGATCCTTCTCTTCCACTTGTTTCTTTCTTGAGCATCTTCTTTCTTCAGTTTTAGGAGTTTTAGGTCTTGTTGTATCGTGTCTTCCCATCTCTTCCTCTGTCGTCCCCGACTGCGGCGTCCGTATACCTCTGCATTCATGATTCTTTTCACACAACTATCATCCTCTTTTCTCATTACATGTCCATACCACCTCAGCCTGGTCTCTCGTACTTTGTCAGTTATACATGCCACCCCGAGCTTCTTTCTGATGTCCACATTTCTTTTCCTGTCCTTCAGTGAGATCCCAAGTATCCATCGTAGCATTCTCATCTCTGTTCTCTCCAGTAACCCTTCATCCCTTTTTGTCAGCGCCCAGGCCTCTGCTCCATATAGCATCACCGGTCTAACCATTGTTTTGTATACCTTTCCCTTGAGTTGAGTTGGCATTTTGGCGTCACACAACACTCCCGTTAGTTCTCTCCATTTCTGCCAAGCCACCTTAATCCTGTTCCTGATGTCATGCTCGCAGCCACCCTGTGCATTCATGGTCGATCCCAGATATTTAAATGTTTCAACCTGTTTCAGTGACTTTCCTGCATTGTCTCTGATCTCAATTGCTTCCGTTGTTTTTGAGCAGACCATGGTTTCTGTCTTATTGATGTTTATCTTAAGACCCTTGCTCTCCACTGCCATCTGCCAGTCTGTAAAACGTGCTTGCATCTTCGCCTCTGCATCGTCCGCTAGTATAAGATCATCCGCATACAGCATGTCCCAAGGTACCTCTCTCCTTACATGTTCTGATATTGCATCCATCACAATAATAAACAGTAGAGGACTCAGGCACGATCCTTGATGTACACCCACTCGTATCTCGAATTCTCCTGTGTTGCCTATACTGCTCCTCACTGTTGTTCTTGCACCTTCATACATTGACTTTACCAAGCGCACAATTACCTCCGAGACTCCCTTCTTCCTCAAACTCCAGCCTGAATGACAACTTTAATTGCAATTAAAGTACCATCACGCTTTGCATAAAAACAGTTTAAAGAAATAAACCATCAAACAATCATAAATGGTAAACAATCAATCGAAAACAATAAATTTTGCTCATTATTGGTTGCATGCAATCGTGGGAAAATTTAGTTGTTTCGGTGGGTTTTCAACTGCAGTGCAGTCTTGACTTCATAGCCTATACTATAGGTGCAAAGACAAAGAGTTAGGCCTATAACCCATTCGTACAGGTAAACGATATGAAATGAGAATGCAGACCGATATGAAATAAAAATAGCAGACCCTTCAGATTTATACGATCCTTACACTATGAACAATATCTCTAAGATTCAACACTTCAAAATGAAAAGTTATTAGGTTGATCTTTTTACAGTCTTCAATGTAGCATACCCCGAAGATCTGAGACTGTTTCAAGCCTTCAGATCTTCGGGGTATGCTACACTGAAGACCCAAAAACACATAAAAACAAATGCCAGTGCTTCTGCAAAGCATGATGCACTTTCTATCGCAACTGCTGTGTTATACAACTTCATATAATAGGAATTGTCAAAGTGAAAAAGAGTTTGTTGATTTATTCCTTCGTTGGGCATCCTGGCAAGTGCACCATCCGCCGTTTCATCCTACAGAGACCGAAACAAAATTTTAAAATCGCACTTTAAATAATATTTTTTTATCATGGGTCAATTCCTTTTACTGTGGTATTGTAGGCCTTTCACTGTGAAATCAGCTTCCTCCTTCGGTCCGGGCTCCACTACTATCTGGAGGTCCTGCCAGCCTTTCTTTGTATTAAAACCAGTCTTGTCCTCGAGACCAATGTCTTGGTCTCGAGTTCGTTTCAAAAAGTCTTAGTCTTGGTCTTGAGACCAAAAGTCTTGGTCTTGGTCATGGTCTTGAGGTTCAAAGTCTTGGTCTTGGTCTTGAGGTTTAAGGTCTTGACAACAAGACTGATTAAAACTTGCCTTTATTCCCGAGGACTTTTGCACTTTGAGCACCTCTGATTGGTGGGCACTGGGTAGTGGCGCTTTGTAAATTTTGAAATACAATACAATAGCTAGGTAAGATTTTTATATATTTTCGATACATGATTAGCTATTTAAGGAAGTAAGTTTTGCTCAAAGTTCAGTACAACATGCTATAAACTTCATAAGTAGATATTATCTCAACCAAACACTCGACAGATGATTTTGATAAATAATTTGAGGAATCTTGTTATATCATGCATTTGCTGTAAGAGCCAGACACTGACATAGTAGAACAGACAAATTGTGAATAGAAACCAAATTCCGGTTCACCTTGAAAGACCTGTAAAGTGAAGAAGATCAGAAGGCGAGGCAGTGGTTTCTTCGTACCGTGCTTTGGTGGAGGCCGAAGCATGACCACAAGACAGTAGAATGCCATTTCGCTTTTCTTATCTAAAGTAAATACCAGATACAAATGGCAGTAAGAGTGTTGATGCAAAAATAAAAATTAATATAGCACCCAGTGATATTTCAGTATGAAAATAATTACAGTTTCAGTTTTTATTCAGTTTTAGGTTCGTAATTTCTATTTCAGTTCAAGTTTCAGTTTTGAAATATATTTCCGTTTCTATTACAGTTTCAGTTTTAAAATAATTTCCGTTTTCGTTTCAGTTTCTGGAAAATTTCAGTTTCAGTTTCTACATAGATATATTTGCGTTGACAGACAACAGCGGTTCTTAAACTTATTTTTATTGTAGCACCAGGTACAAAAAATCGAATATTGGCATACCACCAGCAAAGGTCAGATCAAAAACAACAGACGAGCGCGAAGTCCCTTTGCAATTAGCGTAGAGAAATTTAAACTTTTAAGAAGAAGCGCATGGTGGACGAAGACACAAGTTGGTCAAAACTCACAGAAATTTTCAAGAAAAAAGAAGCACATGGTGGACATGAATATCGCTCGTAATAGGTTGGTGCCCTGCGCTTGGCCTTCGAGTGGCACTTTAGAATTTTGGAGATTACAATTACGGTTACGTAGAAAAGTGGCTTCAATAGTCAATTGCTAATCAGAGAAAGATGTAAAAAATTGATAAACATGGGCATAAACTCATTGAAAATTTTATTTTTTTTCGAGTACCACTTAGTACACTAGTGGTACGCGTACCACCATTTGAGAACCTCTGACCTAGAGAACGCTTGGAAGACGGAGAAGTTGATGAATTAGGGAATGTGGAGGTGTCTGTCTGGCTGTGCGTCTGTACGTCTATTGTTTGTGGGCCTGTCTTATTTGCGGCCCAGGCCGAGTAACACTCCCGCCTAAAGCGTAAAACACGCAAGTTTCGAACTATTGTGATAGATATTTATTAACGGTTTAAACCTTCAGATTAGTCGAATTATTGCCGACAAGCTGCAGTCCATATGGTTTATTGTTAACGTCTGATCCAACTTTCACTAAACACGAACTCTTTTTCGTTTTCTCATCATAAACAAAATACTGCCAAACCGTTTTCGCGCTTGCATCCAACCAATAGTCGCGATAAACTCATTCTCAATGGAAAACTTAGCAACTTAACCCTAACAGACAACTTAGATTTCGATGCATGGATATCGAATAATAATCAGAATAAATGGTCCGCCCAAACCCCTAGAGTTACGTAGTCAGCGATTTAGCCCAACTAAAACCCAATACAAACGTAGAAAATTTTTACTTATTTTCAACAATTTCCGTTCGGAATTAATTATCGTTTCTATTTCTATTTCGTTTTGACATTTTCATTTCCGTTTCTATTCAGTTTCCGTTTTGCAAATAATTTCAGTTTCAGTTTCAGTTTTCGTTTAACGGAAATTCATAATTTTCGTTTCAGTTTCTATTTCAGTTAACTGAAATATCACTGATAGCACCTTTTGTTGACTTTTCAAAGTGGTGTGAACATACTGGTCTAAATTTAGAAAATGGTTGGAAATCAAAATGATGAGTTTATAACAATGAAACTGTAATTTTGAGCTGCATTGGGCAAGACAAAACGTATACAGTCAAGAAACTGGAAGCAAGTGAACAAATACAGTTAAGAAGAATGGCTCTATGCATGACAGTGTGAAACTGGATCAGTCCAGAATGATATGTATGTCATAAAATGCAATAAAAATCTGCGAATGCTTGCATGCCAGCTAACTTCGAAAGGACTGAAAGAAACTTTCAGCAAATAATTATACTTGATCGAAATTGCCAATGGCTATTTTTACCAACTTTTAACTGGAAATGAAACATCAAAATACATTCATCATAGTGGTTAGTAATGTTGTTCAGAAAGTCCCGAGTTGAAGTCGACAAAGCAGCTAAAGTCAGTATCTTTCCCTTCAGCTGCTGAAATTCTATTGTTAGTGACTTCTGTATGGAAGGTATGGCGATGAATTCCTTTCGAACCTAAAACAGTGTAGCAATGATTGAGAAATAAGTATAACAAATTGCCTAATTGCCATTAGGCAATTGTCAGTATAATAAACTGATTGGTAAGTACAACTGGCCTTTGGCATTTGAAAAAATGCTTTCAGTGTGTAAGAATATACTATGGGCCTGTAAAATGGTCTGTCATTGACGATTACTGTTAAAGGCTGCTATAAAAATGCCCTTTCACTTTACTATATCTTACTTACCACACCTTACTTACCTCACTCTGCACATACACCTGCAACAACAATTTAAAAATAATACAAGTAAGCAGTAAGTAAGAAATGACACCACTCTCTACTTAAACCTCATACAGCACTACACACCGCATCCTCCATATCTTGCAATCTTGGACATCGATGCCAGATGTCAGTGATTGTTGGATGTTTGATTATCGATGTACTGGCTAGACTGGGATGTATGTTTGTATGTATGTGTGTGTATATATGTACATAGGAATGTGTATGCTTGTGTTTGTGTATGTGTGTATGTGTGTATGTATGTACATTTGTATGTATGTATGTATGTTTATGCATGTGTTTGTGCATGTGTGTTTGTATGTATGCATATGTATGTATGCATATGTATGTATGTGTGTATGTATGTGTACGCTTACATGTATGTATGTATATGTGTATGTGTGTGTATATGTGTGTCTATGCATGTGTGTGTATGTATTTTTGTGTGTAGGTATGTGTGCATATGTATGTGTCTGTGTATGTATGTATGTATGTGTGTTGGTATGTATGTTACTTAGCAATATAAATTTCTAAGTTTTCGATTATTAGTTAAGGTTATAATTAGTTCAGACTTTTATGACTGTCTTATGGTGTTTTATCATCATCATCATCATCATCATCATCATCATCATCATCATCATCATCATCATCATCATCATCATCATCATCATCATCATCATCATCATCATTTGAAAGTCACTTCAATATGCACACAGCTTAGATGACTATACAATTGAGCATAGAACTTACCCATTTTATAATGAAGGCCGAAAATTTAGCGACCGTCTCTGTGCGTTTGTAGAGCAGAAAAGATAGATCTACCGGTACATTCAAACACGCTGCTTGTCTGCCTGAGCATGGCGCTCTGGATAAGGCGCCTGAGGTGCGTATTCCACATTTGGACATTGACCGGATAAGCCAAAGAGATCGGCCGCTCTGGAGGTCAAGGGTTAATATATGCAGGGTCTTGAGATGCCTATGGGATTGGAAACATAATGTGTGCAAGTAATGTGTACGTATGTGTGTGTAAGAATGCGTGCGTGCATGCAAGTAGGTATGTATGTGTCTATGTATGCATGTATGTGCATATGTATGTATATATGAATGTATGTATGTATGTGTGTATGTAACTATGCATTTATGCATTAATGTGTGTATATATGCACTGTATATATGAATGTATGCCTGTATGTGTGCATGTATGTGTGTGTAAGTATGTATGCATGTATGTATGCATGCATACATGCAGGCATGTATGTCCACATGTATGTATGTGTGTATATGTATGTGTGCATGCATACATGTATGATTGTGTGTATGTATGTATGTGTGTATGTATGTAAGTAAATATGTATTTATATATGTATTAATGTATGTATGTATATATATGAATATAGTTATTATGTATGTGTGCATGTATGTGTGTAAGTATGTATGTATATGTGTGTATGTATTTATGTATGTATGCATACATGCATGCACGGTTGTGCACATGTATGTGTGTATGTATGTATGTATTTTTAGGTATGTATATATGTATGAATGTATGGTTGCATCATGTATGTACATATGTACGTGCGTGAAATTATGTATGTATGCATGTTTGTATTAGTGTGTGTGTGTATGCATGTGTGTATTAGTGTGTGTATTTAAGTATGCATAGATGCATGAATGTATGCATGTATGTATTACTATGTAAATCATTGACAAAGACACAGACTTACAACACATCGTTTTTCCAAGGCCTACCCCATTTTCTGACAACAATTTCATGCCTCTTTTACAGAAGAAATATATATCTATCTAGGGCGTACATTAATGTTGTATTAAAAATCTACATCGAGTGTTGCATACTTTTTGCATCAACTAATGTTGCAACAAAATGTCCACACTTTGTTGCAAAAACAACTACATTTCTGTAGCAAAATCACCTCAACATTATATGTAGACAAAGTGGTCTACACTTTTTTTTACAGAGTAGTGCAGAATTTCTGTCCTTTTTAATTAAATTGTTGAAAACCAAACACGTTGGCTGTTGATCTGAATGCTCAAGTCATGGGTGAGGTGTCTGAATTCTGCAAGTAGGTGAGAGGATTAATAGAGCGCCAGCAGCACATAAATGATAGAGTTGACAGCTTGGGGAGGAAGAACCAGAAACACGCCTGGACTCAGTACGACCTCTAGCGGAGGTATCGGTCTTTGAGAGTTATCCTGGTGACGGAGAGTCAAGCGCAGGAGTACGGCGAAGTGTACGTACGACTTCGCCGGAAAGCACAAGTAGACTACCGGTTATCCTCCCCTTGGCCGAGAAGCGGGAAGCAGCCTGATTCGGGTTAAAATCCCAGTTTCCCGCCAAATTCCAGTTTTTCGCCAACCATCTCCCTACAGAAGGGCGAGTGGCTGCCAGGTGGTGCGATGGTCGCCACAAATAAATGTAAGGACACTTGCGAAAATCATTGCACAGAGTTACTAAAAATTGCTTTGTGGTTTAGCTTTCGCTTAGTTTTGCAACTGGTGTTGTAACTTGAGTGGACAGTCGACCAATAGTTAAGCCTCTCTGAACACATGAAAGTGTTTGTCAATCGTGCTTATCCAAGATGATCAAGATTCACGAAATACGCAGATCGCCAACATGTACAACTGATCAGCTCCACAACCTCTTTAACCACATTCGTATGCAGAGCGGCTTAACTTTGGTCCAAAAGTGGGGGTACCGATTTCTTCTCCACTTTCACTTTTCGCATACAGACCATGTTGTACATATTACTATGTCAGTAACTGATTATGAAACGCTGATGAACTTACCTCCATAAAGGCAATTTTATCGTCTATTATGTCATCTACTCGTTTTCGTTTTAGAACAAATTTATCCATTTTCCCTATCAGCAAAATCGGTTAAAATAAATTGCGTCTTAAATGTTTATATTGTGTAACGAATGGAGCTTTCTTCATCTCTCCGGCTCGGATACCGTGTGTTTAAACCAAGAATATTTATTGATTTTGAGATTGTGAGGGGACTGAGGGGTGAGGAGTCATATCAAGGCCGACAATATGAGTGCTGGTCCGTACACGGATTTCTAACTCATGAAGGATATAGATGGTTGCGCTTTAACCTACAGATCCACGTCCCGATATGACTAAGATGGCAACCGTAAAGCGGACAGTGAGGTTATTGTCAGATCTTTCCAAGAAGAGTGTAGCCTTAGGCCCGTAGCCCAGATCTGTGGCACCTCCGGGCCGGTGACGGCGGTCAGTCTGTCGGATGATCTGTGCGGGTGCAAGTCTGCCTCTCTCACTGCCTGTGACTCGGTTCGTCTGGCTCTCAGTTTATCTGTGTGCCTAAGTACTTTCGTACTTTTTTGATACACTCTGTCTACATGCACGAAGCAAGGTGGAGACCCCTCGTACCCCACAAATTACCCCTATACTTATGCACTAGAATTGACTATGCCAATGATATTTATGCAGGCAGAAGTCATTCCCACATTAGCCAGCTGCAGTATGTTTTAGATGAAGCAGTATGCCTGGTTGGCGATATACTTAATTGATGTTATGTAATGTATGCTAAGCTGTCCTGAATTTAAGATCTTAATGTTCATATGTATTTTTTTCCGAGAGTGGCTCCATTTTCGCTGTCTGAAGTATCCACGTGCCTCGGTATCTGCCATAGAAGGCCATAGCTGTTCGAAAGTCTCTTCTGTGTGCTGCGGAAGGCTTTCCGGTTGTTCGGCCGGTCTGATCTTCGACGTAGCCTCATGGAAGCTGTTCTGTGGTCGATCCATCTTTTTGAAATAGGTTGTTTAGCTTTAATCAACATATGAAACCGTGATCGGTGTCTGGCCTGGGGTTTGCAATTACAAGAACGAGAAAACTCCGGATTTGGGCGGTGCTTATCGCGCGCGTTACTGTATCATTTTTTTTACCACAAAGTTCGACCGCCATTTGAATGCTTTCACAGCAAACTATATTCCTAAGAGAGGCTTAGAAATTGTAGAGCCTGAAATTCTATGCCATCTATAACTAGAAAATCACGAATCCGGTGGTGCAGCGGCGAACCATGGTCTTCGGAGAGGTATAAAACTGCCTTCTAAATCGGCGCTGTAATGGCATATAATATTAGTGTAGGCCCACTTAGTTGTAGTCATTGTCGCGGAAATCGCTCGTAAGCCAGGCCCCGGACCGTATGGGTCCGGGACATCACCGGTCCAGGACCCTTCCTGCCCCTGTGAGGCCATGGAGGTCCAGGACATCACAGATCCCGGACCGTAGAGGTCCGGGACCCCTTCTTCCCCTGTGGAAACGTGGAGGTCCGGGAAACCTCGGGCCCGTGGCATCTTGAGTCCGGGACTTTTGGGCCCAGGACCGGGGAGGTACAGAACCCCTCCTTCTTCTTTGGGACCGTGAAGGTCCAGGACGCCTCGGGTCCGGGACTCCTCCTGCCTCTGTGGGACCGGAGAGGCCCGGGACACCGTTGGTCATGGACCAAGAGGTCCGGGACAAAAGTATATAAGGCGCCTCCGCGCCATAAAAAAGGCGATACGAAAACAGGGTTAGAGGAAGATTTGTCGGTTTTGAGAGGTCAGTTAGCGTTTCCGCTAGTGCGAAATACTTGTACACTAGTGCTTTTAGTTGATTAGTGCTAAGATATCGGTGTGAATTGTGTTGAAAACACAGATTGTCTGACATTTTTTGTTTCTGAAAAGTTGAGATTTATGCCTGAAAACGGCGTCGAAATGTGTCAAGAATTGTGAATTTGTGAACTTCTGTTGAGAAACATTATACTGGAGAAAACGTCAAACTGTGTTTATAGGTCTTCGTCCTCTATGTGAGTAGCGACAATAGATATCGATAAGGGCAAGTCCTCCGTCCACAGTGAAGGCCGTGCACGGAATCCTCATCATCCGTGCGCAACTCCTGTTGTCGGGCGCGCAGCCTTGCCTCAGTATCCTGGTTTACAGATGTTTAGAGGGAGAAAACGATTTCATCCCCCGCCTTTTGTATAGAAGCATCTGCAACGAAAAGGACATGGGGCAGAAATTCGTCCCAATCCCTTTTGATGGCTGCATATAACCTTCCCGGCACCGTGTTCAAAGTTTTATGACCTCACTTCTGGTACCAGTGTAACGGAAATGGTTGTGAAGAAAATGATGTGGGTTGTGTTGACACCACCAACTTCTCCGTTACGAACTTCTCCGTTATGAAATGCTCCACTCCAATTCTGAAGTATCAATGTAACGGAAAAGCCTTTTTGACTCTCTAAACTGCCGCTCTCGTGTATGTCCGCGATTACAATCTTCTACCAGGATGGCAACGTGCAGTCCGGAGCTCTGTTTCCGATGATTGTAACGGGCAATGCCGTCGTGGTATTCGAGGAACTTATTGGACGTGATCAACTCCAACTATTACAGTTCTCAATGAAGACAAAGACAACTCGATCCAACTTAGACGTCTTTTCTTATTTCTTCATCAATTCAACAGTAGAACGACAAATTAGTAACCGGCACATCAATTCACACAATTGCCGAGATTTTCCAACAGAAACAGTTATTTATTCGACTCAATTCTTTGGTCGCTTCAGTTCACAATTTCACAATTAATATCGATCAATTTCTCAAATGAATAATCTTTAAGAGAATTCTACTCACATCGATTCAACGACGCATCACTCTTAAAACTTACGGTTAAACACCAAGTTTAATTCAACTCAAATACTGACGAAAAGACCTCTTCGCAAACTGTCTTCTGTGCTGTATCGGCCTAACTAAAATGACTCTTCGGACCGACTAACTAAACGGAGCTGAGTTAAAACTAAAACCGGACTGCGCTGAATTTAAGACCTTCTCTAACCGAACAGAATTACTACTGACTACTGAATGCCGATCCAAGCCCTTTATATAGGGCGCCCAGGTACCCCAGTACCCCTGCGGTACCCCAGAACCTGTCCTGTACCCCAGTACATGTCCTGTACCCCAGTACATGAGCGGTACCCAAGTACATGTGCTGTAGGCCTACTGCGTCGCCGCGAGCTCTTACGCCGATATTTATGCACAACTGATTGTTATATATATATATATATATATATATATATATATATATATATATATATATATATATATATATATATATATATATATATATATATATATATATATATATATACATGTACGTGGACAGTTCGTCAACTTCAAATGCTGCTCATGTGTTCAACCAGTGCAATAGCGAAAAGGGGAAATTTTCGCTACATCCTCAATCCATCTGACTAATTCTCAAATCTCGCTAGCACATACATTTCTTTGTCATAACACTGGAAATATATACTTTATTATTTATTATTTCAGTATTACTATTATCGCTTTAGACTGTTGTAAGCTGTGATGTGGTGTGTGATCCTTCGTTGATTTATAATAAACGAATATACATAAAACGTTTTTCCAACAGCCGTCCCTTGGCCTGACGATGGGGGGGGGGGAGTGGTGTTTTGCCACATTATCAAAGGACCTTAAATTAAGAGGATGTATATTATTCAGCAGGATCAAATTTTGGAGGATGCCAAAGCTGTGAACTTCAGCAATGTTATCAGATATAAATTCGTAATATGGCACTATACGAAAGTAGGCTAGGAAATAGGCAGGGTTACCAGCACGATGCATGTCAGGCGATTTTCTGTATGAGTAATTTGTTTATCGTATCGTTTAACAAGCCTCGACAGTAGTGCATTTAATGCACAGCAGACTGCTGTAGGCCTAGTCATGTGGACTATAATAACATAGCAGTGTGCTATTAGACTGAACACAAGGGATCTACACGTGTGATCCAATGGGCCTATTTGCAACGATTATAGACCGCGCACATGCATTGAGAACAGTGTACGTTGAGAACAGTGTACGTTGAGAACAGTGTGCGTTGTAATTGCAGAATGAACAGTTTAGTGATTTATATAAACTTTATTTCGCCATAACCTGGGAGCAGCAGCACATACCAATGTGAAATGCGTAAACGTCTGTGATTTGATTTTTGTAAGTTTTAAATGAGTATTTGATCGAAACGAGTGAGTATCACTGAGTAATGATTAATGTTTCGACCATTTTGTTTTCATTTAGGCCAAATACCAAAGATTATGGACGAAAGAATGCGATATGGTCTACCATTAGCCTATAGATACACCTTTAACAGGAGCCTACTCATACAATGTCATGTCAATATCTATAAAGTCAGTGAGTGGTTGGTTTCAGGTAGAGCAAACACACGCCCGTTGCTGTATTTTGGTTTAGTCTAGGTTGATATTTAAAGTTGAAGGCTCAAATTGGGTGGACCAGGGTACGTCATTCTGAAGAAGCAGCATTTCGGTATTTGTTGCTACCGCGAAATACTAGACTATTGCTTTAAGGTGCACCACTTGATAGGCTAAGGACTTGTGCAAAAATGATTTCCCATCATTTATCTATGCATAACCTAATTATAATAATGATGATGATAGTAATAATGATGAGAATGATGATGATGATGATGATGATGGTGGTGGTGGTGGTGGTGGTGATGATGATGATGATGATGATGATGATGATGATGATGATGATGAAGATGATGATGATGATGATGATGATGATGATGATGATGATGATGATGATGATGATGATGATGATGATGATGATGATGATGATGATGATGATGATGATGATGATGATGATGATGATGATGATGATGATGATGATGATGATGATAATCTGACATTTGCAACGCGCCGAAACAAAATGAAATCTTGCACGAAAGCGAGTAAGGGAAATTTTGTGTGATGACAATAATAATAATAATAATAATAATAATAATAATAATAATAAGAATAATAATAATAATAATAATAATAATAATAATAATAATAATAATAATAATAATAATAATAATAATCTGACATTTGCAACGCCAGAAACAAAATGAAATCTTGCACGAAAGCGCGTAACAGAAAATAGTCTAGGCCTAATCATAGTGCATCTCTAACAGATAAGTGTTAAGATTAGTTTTGAAGATCAGTGGTGATGATGATGAGTTTGCGAATAGACTCCATTAAGTTTGTTCCACTAATGCAAATGCCCGATTTCTAAATTTTCTGAGTGTTCCAATGACGGTGATCACCTTGAGATGATGATCGTAGTCCTCGTCTTCGTTGAAGAGAAAGCATGGAGTAACAAGTGAAGACACATGTACACTGTGTCCCGATGAAAAGTAGACCCCAAGAAAAAGTGTCATAACTCGGTCAAAACGTTTAGCATTTGCCTGAAATTTTAAAAACAGCAATACTAGCCATATTACCACCAAATCGTAACGCCGTTTGGAAATGTTGGTGAGTTTGTCAAGTTTATGAACGTTTGAGATGCAGTACTGAAAAGGGGAAATTTCCAACATACAAATTTTTGACAAACGTTTAGGGGTCTACTTTTCATCGGGCGGCTACTTCACATTCAAGGAGACAGTGCCCCTGCGCACCGAGCACGTGAGACCATTGCTCTGCTGTCCGGGGAGACACCCGACTTCATATCCCCGCAGCTGTGGCCGCCCAACAGTCCAGACATCAGTCCAGTTGACTATCAAATCTGGAGCGTACTGGAGGAGCGCGTTTATCGTTCCCGCATTCGTGACGTTGATCACCTGATTGAAGATTGAAGAGTGGCAGCTGTTTGACCACGTGATCAACGACCGGATCATCAAACAGTGGCGTCCACGTCTACGGTCGTGTACCCGTGAACAATGAAGACATTTTGAACACAAGCTGTAGCTGAACTTACCTTCCTTATGGCTCTTGTATGTTGGAAATTTCCCCTTTTCAGTACCTCATCTCAAACGTTCATAAACTTGACAAACTCAATAACATTTTCAAACAGCGTTACGATTTGGTGGAAATATGGCTTCTGTTGTTGCTTTTAAAATTTCAGGCAAATGCTAAAAGTTTTGATCGAGTTATGACACTTTTTTTAGGGTCTACTTTTCATCGGGACACAGTGTAGACTAGAATGAGTTTGTGTGGACTCGATACATCAGGAGACTGATTTTGAAGCTAATGCCAGCTTGCATGGAAAGCCAATGCAGTTCACGAAGGGTCGGGGTGACGTGGTCCCGGAGTGTAAGATTGTGACAAGCTTTGCAGCGTAACGGAGAACAGTGTTGAGTAGTTGAAGGGTAGAAGCATGAAGGCCGTAGAAGACTGAGTTGCAGTACTGTAGTCGAATCTAGAAATAACGAGGGCCTGGACTAGGGTTCGAAGACATTTTTCGTTTAGGCTTTTCCTAACTTGCCGTATACGTCTAAGATGCAAAAACAGGATTTGGGTATGGAGGTTTTAATTTTGACTGTCTGAGAGGACACCAAGGTCCCGAACAACTTCAGCAGGTTTAATGGAACAGTTTGAGCCAAGGTTGAGGACAGGGTAGAGTATGTTTGAGCTATACCTCGGATGGCGGTTGAACCAGATAAGCTCTGTCTTGGAGACATTTAATAGATGCGCACCCAGCTTGAATTTCATTGAACCAGATGATTAAGCGGGATTTTGTCAATGTCATTGTCAATGTCCTCAATTGGTGACAAGCTTACGGTATAGCTGTGCGTTATCAAAGTAAAGGTGTACCGGTATGAGGATAAGGTGTATGAGGATGCCGTGTTTAAAGGCATTGTGAATAATGTTTGAGGTGAAAAGGATAAACAAGAGGGGACCGAGAACTAAAACTTGAGGAGCAGCGATTAAAGCACTTAGATGTATTTGTACCAAGGCGTACTACTTGTATGTTTGGTTTGCCAAGAAATTAGCAATCCAGAGAAGGGCAGAGGCCATAACACCAAATTGAGGTTGAAATACTAAGCTTGTAAGAAAATAGAGTGATCAACACAGTCAAAAGTAGAACTAAAATCCGATAGCAAGAAGGCAGTGATGAGGCCGGAATGAAGGACCATGATTGTAAACATTAAGGACAGCAGTTTCAGTTGAGTTATACGCCACGGAAACCAGACTGAACAGGGGGTAGGCCTATAGTTGTGAGTTGGATTCAATGAGTGTGAAAGGTGACGATGAACAGCGCGTTCAACAAGTTTAGACAAGAATGACAGATTAGATATCGGGCGGTAGTTATAAGGATCAGAAAGTTTAAGGCCTGGTTTCTATGCGATGACGGATACTGGCACGCTTGTGGAGTGTGGGCAAGGTTGCTGTGGAGAGAGCAGTTTATAAGTATGATAAGATGTGTATAAAGGGCGAAAAGATAGATAGGCATCGGCCCTTCTCAATGTTTACTAATTCGCATAGGCGTAATTTCTGGTGGTACGAGGGGTACCCGTGCCCCCCACTTTTTGAACTGGAGTGCCGTACTCCCACTTTTGAACAATGCCAATCAATATTTTTATTGTACCTTCCCAGAGATCGCAGTCTCCGCCTTGCCTTGTGTATGTAAGAAATTGGTACCCCACTTTTTAGACCAAGGTTACGCCCCTGTTAATTAGTCTAATTGGTGCGGGAAAAGAACCTATAAAGCACGCCTATACGCTAATGTAGGCTTAGCCTATATATGTATATAGGCCTAACTGATGATTATGGAGAACTCATTATCTCTATAATTATTGTAGGCTAGTCATTCCAGTCCCCGACTATGACTATCAATTCGACGCTATGGCTCATCAAGGTTTAGATTTAAA
The DNA here is from genome assembly GCA_963556255.1 of Allolobophora icterica. NCBI lineage: Eukaryota > Metazoa > Annelida > Clitellata > Crassiclitellata > Lumbricidae > Allolobophora > Allolobophora icterica. The sequence goes on from OY744613.1 coordinate 41,095,282, forward strand.
GCTGTTATTATCGGCTAAACGATATAATTATGGCTGGTCAAGGCTCAAGAAAGGTTAAGTTCCTATATATAAACGGACGGTGGTGTAGTGGTATGTTCTGTGCCTTGTAACCGGAGGGTCGCAGGTTTGAATCTACTTTTAGCCACTGCGTAGGGACCTAGGACAAGTTGCTCACCCACAATAAAATTGTCTGTGAGGAAGGCAGCGGGACCCCACCTCACTCAGCTCATCCCCGTATGGCATAAACCAATGGACCTGCTTTCAGGCAGAGAATTCATCATCGTCATCATCATCATCATCATCATCATCATCATCATCATCATCATCATCACCACCACCACCACCACCACCACCACCACCACCACCACCACCACCACCACCACCACACCACCACCACCACCACCACCACCACCACCACCACCACCATCATCATCATCATCATCATCATCATCATCATCATCATCATCATCATCATCATCATCATCATCATCATACAATGAAGAACTTATGGGAGGCACTCATTTTCTTCAACTTTATTCATACAGCCTTCAATGAGCTATTGGGGGCGAATCCCAAGGTCTTGGAATCTGCTAGAACCTAAGAGGTCATTTCAGACCAGTGTTCTAGGCCTGGATATTTTGTTTGTATATATTTTGTAATTGCTGATTCTCAGTGGTCCCTTAACCACAGAATGTGATACGGTTGTCTATCGGTAACACGTTTGGTAAATAAATAATCTATAGGTTGCCAAATGATCTATCGGTTCCAGGTTCGTTTCTGTGTGATGACCGTAGGCAAGTTTTTCGCACACGTACAGTGCAGTAAAAATGTTAAGCAGAGAAGTAAAGGGCAACTCGGGTCATCCATATATTACGTACGCATGGAGGGTAACCGAAATGCATGCGCTTGCGTATGCTTACGTATGGAGGTGGGTGGGTGGTCTACTGATAATGTACGCACGCATAGGAAACGGGGGGCTTCATACTGATTGGCCTTCACGTGAGCCAGAGTTCAGTCTTCCCAGCACTCCGGTACTACCAGAGGAAGTAGTGATAGAGCTTCATATGCCGTGGTGTACTAGATAGGCCTACTCTAAAATACACATACGTCCCGGCACACATAATATATACGTATGTATGTTATATAGGTTACATATTATGTAACCTATATAACATACATACAACACAAATGCATTCAAACAGCATACATATATATATACATGCATATATATTATATATGATATATTTATTTTATTTATTCCGGATATTTCTATAGCGCCTCTCGAAGTCAACAACTACTCAGAGGCGCTCCCGACTACAGCATTTGATACTGTGCCGGAATTTTCACGCCGAAGCGCCACGAGCAATTGCGAGTGAAGGACTTGCCCAAGGTCCGTACGCAGCGACTAGAGTGGGATTCGAACCTGCAACCCTCCGGTCACAAGGCGCCGAACTTACCACTGAGCCACCAGGCCCCATATATATATATATATATATATATGCATATTGTTATCAGAGAGCTAGATTGCTGCTATATATAGGCAATGCTAACTAGATAATTATATTGGGCGTAATGTAGATGAATGCAATGCAGAAAGTAGATCAGCAAGTGACCGATTGACCCACCGACTGGAAGTAGACTACAGAACGTGCAAACAGGGACGAAGGCAGACACGGGCACGTAGAGATGTACTGACTGAGGACAACAGGAACACATAAACAGACACATTAACTTAGACAGATACGGAGACGTACGGAGACACATGGAAGAGGGTAACCAAGCATCCAAGACGGACCTATTCTAAGTTTAGTGAGCCGCTAGAGGCTGAGGTAGACGCATCTTGCTAGTTGAGCTATGCTGACGGGGTAGCGACCCATAGCCACAGCACATGTAGGCTAATACTAGCCTGAGGTGATTGCCAGATATAACTTTTAAGGACATGGAAACGGATACCAACGCTTAGGATAGGTTGGCTAGTAGTTTGAGCTAGCACTGATTGACTAGTCTGGAGAATGGAGGAATTGACCACGGAGGATGGGAGATAGCAGCATTCGGGAAGGAGAGATTGCGAGTTCACTTCAGCAGTTGGGTTCTGGCAGTTCTCACGGTTAGACGCTGGCGAGCAGTACAACATTCTGGGCGAGAATGGACTCAGACAGACACTGTATATTCATGTCTAATTCCAAGTAGACACCAGTACTTCTATTAAAGAGTTTATAATAGAAGTTATTGTAGTTGTCGCTGTAATTGAACTCTGTATTCGTGAAGAGACATTCGTAGTGAATGACAATAAAGAAACTATACAGACAGAACCAAAGTCTGATAGATGTCGAGACAGCAAACCAAAGGCTGTTGTAGAGAAGAGTTATAGCTTCTGGATACCCAGATCCAAAATGGTTATATTCTAATTTCCTCATATTTAGTTCCTCAACTGTTACCGCCACTCACCTACCGTTATCTGCATCAGGCTTTTCTGCTTTTTCACCCCACAGGCTTTCCTATTCAAATCGAAGTCTAACCGCTTCAAGAATAATTCCTACTTTAATCCAACCGACCATCCGCCTTCCAAGCTTTCTCATCCTCAAAGAAACTCGCTATAACAGCTGCTCTGCCTCTCTCTGGTCTCCCTGGCAACAGTACTACGACCATATATTTATATATGAATATATAGATACATACATAGGCACATAAATGCACGCATATATACACACGCATTATATCAACGTTAAATCAAAACAAATTTATGATTTAAAATTGGGCATTTTCGTGATTTTAGCCGACTTCCAATAAAAGCAAACAATGGGAAATGCATTGCAATCTCTGCAAGATATTAACAAAGACGTGTTACAGCACACGGACTTTCTCAAAGAATGGATGGATCCAGACTTTGGATTGCTTAGCAAACTTCGCACCAGAAATGCTCTATCCGAAGAAGAAATCGACGACGTCAAAGATCAACATCCTTATCGTAAAAGAAACTCGAAGATCATTGACCACATCCTAGTTAAAAGGAAATTCAAAGAGCTGATCGAGGCTCTAAGAGATGCAAATCAGACTCACGTTGCGAACTATCTGATTGCAAATGGAGGCGAGTTTATTTTTATCTGTAGCTCACAGTTGTAATCATATTCGACTCCTCCAACCCACTTTCAAATTCTTCAATCTTTGTTAACAGCTGAGTCGCTCCGTTCTTTCTTTTCGGACAAAATAACTAGGCCTACTCTCCTTCGTTTTCTTTAATCACGCTCTTCTCAAACTAACAGTAATTCTGTGCCCATGCTTCCTCCCTAAGAATGACGACCTCTGGTCTATACCTTGATATTCATAACTGTTCCGCACCTCTGGAATTAAATGCCACTAGAACTTCTACAGTAAAAGTTTACAACTTAAGAGTTGATGTTATGGTTCGATGAAGACAAATGCCGGTCGACTCGAAACGGTAACATAGCCAGAGCGTCGCAGCATAGGCAAACGATGTTACCATTCTGCGTATGTTTTACAAAGATGAATTATTTTATTATTAGATATCGCGTAATTCTTCACCATAACTTGCAACGGAGGCTATTTACGATTTCAATAACACAGGCTTTCTGTAATTACGGTCATTCATATTGGCCTATATGGTGAACGGCGCTATATTGTTACCCGTCTAGAGCCAAAGCAGATAGATGAAAATACTTAGAACACCTTGATGTTTGTGCATAAGGCCAATACGAAGGCGATCGATGTAATATGTATTGTCTTAGCACTCATTCCTAAACGTTGTTGCAGTAATTATGTTTGTGTATTAGAAATCTGTCTAACTTATTTTCACTATTTGGTTTCTAGAACATAAACCAGAATTTGGTGGAGATTGGCCTTTGAGTGCGAAAGAAGTCTCAATAATCGATGCAAACGAAGAATGTTTGATTGATCTCCTGGACACATGCGATCTCCTTTCTCGATTGTTTTCCACCGGGGTCATCAATAAGAGACAGATGGAATTCATTTCTTCGAAGCCAACATCTTACGAGAAAAACGAAGAACTGATTAAACTAATGAGAAGGTGCAGTTTAAGCAGCTATTGGCAGACAATCAAATGTCTTCGTGCTACCAATCAAAGTCACATTGCAGATATATTTGAGAATGGCGGAGGTACGTTTGACATATTTATCTTTATCACTGTAGGTCTACAATTCGTGCTGAAACCAATTCGTGCTGAAACCAAATTTTCAGATCAGCGTAACCATACTGTATCGGCATAAGGATTAGTTTAATCCAAAGCCACTGAGGATTCGAGGACTTGTAGGCCTAGAGGAAATGTATTGCAATTGATATTCAAAACTGAAAACTCAGAATCTAGATAAGTGGTTTATGCATGTGGCCTAATATTGGTGAAAATGCGTTTAAAGAAATTCTTAGTTAGACATCTAACTGAACTAAAGAAATGCGACTTTAAACTGAAATCATTATATTGAATTAGGTCCCGCGAAACAATAAGTGTATAAAGATATGGATTGCTGTAGAGTATGCTTAGTATTCCAGATACTATTCAGTGGGTTCCATTCGATAGTACTTTTGATCTACAATGCAAAGATCGCATGTTCACACCTGTTGACCGGACTTCAGCAGATTCCATGTACAATCATCTCGGACCTCACACTTAACTGTAACTGTAATGACTATACCGTTGCAACGGTGTCTAATATCGGTTATAGCATAGGCGTAATTTGTGGGGGTACGATGGGTACCCGTACCCCCACTTTTAGAACTGGGATACCGTACCCCCACTTTTTGAACAATGCCAATCAATATTTTATTATTGTGCCTTCCCAGAGATCGCAGTCTCAGCCTTGCTTCGTGTACGTAAGAAATTGGTACCCCCACTTTTTAGACTATAGTTCCGCCCCTGGGTTATTGATTACAATATGTCGCTTTGGCTCTGCGCTTTTTGAAGTTCGCCAGTGGTAACGATTCTAGTTATCTGAGCACTGTCGCTTGTTAATCAACTTTGGTTCTTAATGACAAGTGTTTGATACTTGAGTGCGTGCATACTTGTTACCTTGATATTTGTTATTCAGTGCTCGTGCAGACAGACGCTACATTAGAAACAGTTGGTCTGGAAGTGGATGAGGCTGAGTCGCAAATTGTAACAGGAATAACTGATATACTTGGTGATCGATCCTTACCTGAAAGTAATCGGATCTTGGAATTGGTTCAGCTGAGACTTATTGGTGCCAGAGTTGGTCACAGTGTCGCCCTCTACTTCCACTGTCTGGAATTAAGAGATGTAGATCGTCTTCAAGAAATGTGTGAAAGTGGACATATGAAGAATATTATTGAAACAGTGTTTAAAAGATTGATTACGAATGGTGGAAGCATTCAAGTAAAAGTCAAGTGGACGGCTGATAGTTTTAATCGAAGCCGACATTTCTGCAAAGGTAGTATTGAAAGCACAGCCTTAATTCTTAGATGTGCTATTATTTTAAACCTTTAAACGTATAAGATACTAGACTTAAGTCATCTTATAGACCGAGCTATTATTTAAATCAACTTTCTCATTTATTTCATCTGGCAAATTATATTTTAACACTTCCGGAAATAAATGTTTAATGTTGAGTTAACAAACCAACACCATGAAGGTAATTGTAGCTTTCCAGGAAGTTATACGCCTGTTGTGGCTTCCTCGGCAAATTGTTATGGTTTGCAGAGGAAGCCATATCAGGCGTATAACATTGTGAAGTGTTATACTTCATAATGTTTCTGTTGATGAATGCGTAAACATTTATCTGGCTTCCATGATGGTCATAGCCAACCCATGAGAAAATCCTTGAGTCTTATTTTGTCCATATTAACCTAAAGAATGCAATACGTAAACCACGAATAAGTAGAAATTTACCTGATGTGAACTCGTCTCTTTTTGAAGATTTAGTCTTTCCTCTTCCGTCAACCTTCGAATTGAGTGAATCGTTAATTATAATTTACTGAAAACATAAGAAAATGGAACAACAGTTCGCTCTTTTCTTGCCTGCTGATAATGAAGATGATGATGAGCATTTACTTTTAGCATTTGAAACAGAACAATGGGTATTGGAAGGAGATAAAACTCATCAATACTCACAGATCATTCCACACGAAACAACGGTAATCATCTCTAACACTATGTTTGCTAGTAATAGGAGTGTTTACATATTAACAAAAAACCATGGCACACATACCTATATACATATATACATACATACATACATATATACATATATACATATATACATACATAGATACATACATACATACATATATATACATACGCACATATATACACACATACGCACATATGCACATGCACACATACATGCATACGTACATATATGCATACAGAAATAGATAAGTATACGTATTTCCTTAATATATATATATATACAAGTCATACACATATATTATGAAATGGTTTCTTCTGTTGCACAGGACTGAAGCATAATGCAGAATGCATCAACCGATGGTCTCTTCTTTGGTTCTTCTTCTTTGGTTCTCTGCCCTTAGGCAGGTTCATATTATGTCTAACGGCGCCATTCTTCTCGGTGTTGAGCTTCTTCTTTCAAATCTCTGTAGCCGTCCTTCTTCATTATCCAGTCTAGGAACATCGTTCTTGGTCTTTCTCTTGTCCCTTGGGAGAGGAAAGATCTATGATGAGGACAATTAGAGAGCATCAAAGAAGACGGATTGGCCATATAATGAGAGGAAATTCCATTGTATACCCTCGATGATATCTCGTATAGCATGGAATTTCCTCTCATTATATGGCCTTCTTTGACGCTCTCTAATTGTCCTCATCATAGATTTTCCTCTCCCACCATTTGCAGTACCTCCTCGTCTGCCTTATGCTATGTCCAGCTAATTCACTCCATTCTCCGCCATATCCACATTTCGAAGGCTTCTAACCTCCTTATGTCCTCCCCTATATATAGTCCATGTTTCAGATCCGTACAGGACCACACTCCATACCAGTGTCTTCACCATTCGCTTTTTCAGATTACTATTTAATTTTCCACTCAAGAGTTCCTTTCTTTTATAGAATGCATCTTTTACCATGGCTATTCTGATGGGGCAAATACATAAATGCACGCATACAGACATAAACGCATAATTATACATAGATAAATACATATATAGATACATGCAATTACACACATTTATATATACATATTATAAATATGTACATACATTCGTACATACATGCATAAACAAATTATATACATACACATGCATACGTAAATAGCCTACGTGTACGCACAGATGCATTCATATATTATTAAGTCTGTGTAAGAAATCAACCACATCACAGGAAGAATCCAATTAACAAGTAATGATAACTAATTCTTTAAAAGTCTTAATCATGCTTTCGGATAACAAAAAGTATCAAGGAAGCACTGAAGAATCGTTCTAATTTACTTGTTGTGTCATTGTTTTTTTTATATTTAAAATATAATATTATGATATAATTTCAGATGAATGATCTTCCACTTGAGTTGGTTGACATCATTCTGCAAAAGTCGTATTTATGCTTTGTGATGATCGAAAGACAATCTCCTCGATGTTCACAGAGACAAAACTTATTCAGTCAAATGGCTTCAGTCGATTGCTGTTGGTTTCAAAGACTCAGGAAGAGAAGAGTCAAAAGGAGAATCTGGCACCATCTAGCAGGTTAGTACGAAGGCTGAAGTTAATTGACCACATTTGCATCATCGCGTTGTCTGTCGTGGATGTCCATTGCTTTTAGTCATACGCTGGCACAGTTATACATTGGCTATAGCAGCGGTTTTCAAACGGTGGTACGCGTACCCCATATATCTACATGTAGTAGTAGTTGTCGCTGTGATACGTGAAAAATTCAAAGATTACATTTTTAAAGTTATTTATTAATTTTTAAATTTGTCCACCTACGGTCCTACGCTAATTGGAAGGGTAGGCCTATATCGCGCTCGCCTGTTGTTTTTGAGCTGACCTTTGCTGATGGTACAGCAACATTCAATTTTTTACCTGGTGGTACAATAAAAATTAAGCTTTAAAACCGCTGGGCTAGAGCATACGCTCCACGCGTCTCTGTTCGTGTGTTTCCCGGATCGTCTCCCGATGGTGCATTATTTCAGAGATTTAAATCTGAGGTTTAAAAAAAGAGGTGGAAAATATGCGCGTGAGCGCGAAAAATTTTTTGACCTTTTTTGGTGTTTCTTCAAAATTCGGGAACATCTGTATACTGTATCCCCCACTGTTAAAGGTGATGGGTCTTGTCCTCCTCGACCCCTCCCCGCGGGTCGCTGCCTCTGGACCGGCTGAGTGACTGTGACCTAGTAGGGCGAGGAGCTGCAGCTACAACAAACAATGATAGCTTTAACTTCAACAAACACATCCAACTTTATTTTCCAAGTTAGATATGCAAATAAAACAAGTTACATTCTATAAATGTTTGGTTGGTAGGTGGACCCTTATAGAATGTAACTATAGTAGCCAGTTAGTCAGCTGTTACGTTATGTTAGTCAAGACAGAGTTCGGTCACAATAACTTCGCATGTGGTAAGATCAGCGTACTGTGGAAAAAGTTGTGCGCGTAGAACTGCGTAGCGTCAATGTCCGGATCTGATCATCCGAATGTCCTTCGCGTCTGTCTTTGCTAGTTAGGAATAATTTGGCTTCGCATGGCCTCGGGTCAATATATGCAGTCTCCACTCCATTGAGTGATATCAATAACCGATCATTCGCTCTATATGTTCTACTCGTTCTGCTTGCATAGAATGTGGAGCCACTGACATCATGGCTGCCAATAGCTTACGTAGACAGCCAATAGTTGCTGGAAACATCTAGAGTGTGCTCTGATCCCAGAGATAGGGTAGATTTGTCTATTACGTGTTAACAATTTATGTAGGCCTAAATGTAAATAAATGTAAATGTAGGCTACGCGATTTTCTATAGCGACCGTACATATGGCCTCGACCCTGCTCATTTTTCAATGAATTGATTGATCGGGTGAGATCCTTCACCACCGCTGCCCGTTTGAATGGGTGCCACGCCATTTAAGGTCCCCGTGTTGGGATCGTGCTAGCCCGAGATTTAAATCTCTGAAATAAGCCACCTTCGGGAAGCGAACCGCGGTCCGCATGCTCTCAAACACAGAGGCGCATGAGACGCGCAGCCAACGCTCTTACCGATGTAGCTAACTGGGCATGTATTTGTGGCGCGCATCGATTCGATTTTCAGATGTTTAATTCGTTGAATATTTCGAATTAAAAGGTTAATAACTTAATATTGTAATATAACATTTAACGTAGAATATTACCTGGGACAAAAGTCACAAATCACCCAAACTACTGGGACAAATCTACTAGTTATACAGTTAAAATATGCCCTGCTTGAATATGGAAAACGAGTCTTCTCTGCCAGCTCTACAATGGGCATTACATGTAGATGGTACGCATATGGCTCTATTCCATGTGAAAATAACTATGGGTTATAGACCTATATTGGCTTTATACTGTATATATGGACAAGATATTGACAATTAATAGACCAGATGAATAGCAGCCAAGAAAGGTGTAAATTTAAATTCAGGACACTGCATTGGCCAAATTTGTTTCATGGGATCGGAAATCGCTTTATAATATTTTCCGTTTCTCTTGAACAGCCACCGTAAAATCTGCCCTTCTTGATCTGGTCTCCTGTCAAATGATTTCTTCAGATAACTATCCTGCGCTGACGCAGCGCTCGTAATATGCTGGTTTCATACGCTTGGCTTTGAGTAGCGCTTTAGCAGTACTCTATTTTAAGATTAAAAGTAGGATAAAGCTTTAGAACAATGGATTTATTTGACTCTTTATTGGGGTCTGTGTTGCAGTGTTTTATAAAGACGTCGACAAATTCGCCGTCTACAGAACTAACCAGTGTTATTTCATGGAGAATATTAAACCCACAGTTCTTCTAATCAGTCGGTTGAGATCAGCTGACTTTCTCACTGATGTCCAAGCAAGACTTATCACCAGAGTTAAATATCGTAAAGGCAACAGAAAGCGAAACAACATGGAGACCAATGCAGAGCTGTTGCACTTTGTACGATCCTTCTCCGCTGAAACAAGACTCTTAGATTTCATTCGCTGTCTCCGACAAACCAACCAGAATGTCATTGCAAAAATAGCACAAACTGGAGGAGGTAGGTTTTTACTTTTGCAGTTACACACATCAAAAAGCATAGAGCGATGTTTAGAATAATGCGGTTTTATCACTCTGTCATAGAATGTTTTGAATTGGAGCCTATGACATCATAAGTGAAGATAATTTCATGACGATCTCAACTGTTACAATAGCATAATACTACACGTAAATCGAAAAAATATTTTGGACTCTGAATTTCATAATACATACATAAGTTATTTAGAAGATTCAACTTTCTATTGCTTAAGCATAAGCTGCTAAACCCATTTTACAACGGCTTTAGTTATCGTAGTCTAATCGTAGTCTCCAAAACTTCTGAAGCGCCACTCGAAGGCCAAGCGCAGGCAGTGAGTTCTGTAGTTATGATGAAATATCCTATAGGCAAGCATTTCCCAAAATGTGATCCATGGAACCATAGGGCTCCGTGAGGGTAAGACAAGGTTCCGTGAGGAAACTATAAAAGCGTCAATTACTTATAATATGTGTACGTTACATTATAGGCCCTAAATTTCCTGCTTACACCTACTCTTCCACCGTTCGCGACTTGGGTGTCACACTTGACTCCTCCCTCACATTCACAGAGCATATCTCCAACATGACTCGCTCTTGCTTCTTTCAACTGAGGCGTCTCAGGGCCATCAGACGCTCGGTCTCACCTTCTGTCTTTACCACCATAGTTCACGCATTTGTCTGCTCACGCTTGGACTACTGCAACTCGCTCCTCATGGGTCTCCCCAAGCAGCGTCTCTCCCCCCTTCAATCTGTGCTAAATGCTTCTGCCAGGCTCATCGCTCGACTCCCCCGGTTTGCCCATATTTCTGCTTATATGCTTGATGTCCTTTACTGGCTCCCTATTGCTGCGCGCATCCGTTATAAGATCCTTTTCCTTGTCTCTAAATCTCAGCAGCCTACTGCCCCGAAATATCTCTTGAACTATCTGCGAAAACCACTATCTGCATCTTCTTCACGCTCATTGCGCTCTGTAAATCGGCTTGATCTTTTTGTTCCCAGGGCTAAAACTGCCTTAGCCCAGCACCGGGCGTTTGCTGTAGTGGGTCCCACGATGTGGAATGATCATCCCCCTCTGCTCAGGTCCAAACTAACGACCGGCTTTTCCTCATCGGTCTCGCGTTCCCTAAAGGCATTTCTGTTTTCCCGGGGTTTCTGTGCTGAGAGCGCCTCTGAATAGTTATTCTGCGAGAGGCGCTTTAGAAATTTCTAGATACAATACAATACAATACAATATACAATACAGTAAATTAGACTCCGAGATGAATACAAAGGATCCTTGGGAAAAAGTCATTCAGATAATTTCTAATCGAATTTTTATGTATAAGAACTATTATAGGCTTGCCAGGTAATGTTTTATTTAGGTTGGGGTTCCGTTAAAAATTTTCAGATCAAAAGGGTTCCATAGCAAAAAAAGATTCAGAGCAATGAAGCAAGAATAATAAATTATGTACACAATAAAGATTACTCAGTCATTCGAGTTGTACCTTGGAACAGGGGCAGAAGTGATGCATGTAAGCCTACGTATTTCATATTATTGTAGATGCTTAAATCAAAAAGTCTGTCTAAAGGTCTAGGCCTATAACAAAGGAAATAAAGGTTGAAACATTGATTCTGAATAAGTAGGCCTAAGTAATGTTTATTTAAGCCCAGCAACACATACGCTTTTCAATAACAATGCATACAGTGAAAATGTAACAAAATGTCACCACAAACTTAAATAATATTATCAGCGGTTAAAAGTAACTTTATGTACGGTTGTACAGCCTAATACATAGTTCGAGAATTCGTGACTTTCGGTTTAAAAATTCGTAAAATTTGCGAATATTTGGCCTATTTTAAAATTCGTAAAAATTCCTAAAATTTCGTTGGGCCAATGTTGGGCCTTTTTACATTGACACTGACGTTTTGCAAAAACAGCGTACGAAACAACAACAAATGTGATGACGTCATGATTTGTTGTGTTAAGCTTCTGCTTAGAATTTTATGTAAAATTCAATACGAAAGTTTATTACGTAACGAGTTAATTTAGTTCAAATCTAATTTCTTAAGGATGAAAGAACATAGACCGGATTGGAAGTAGGGGCCTATGTAGTAATTTTGGAGGAGAAGGAAAAGCTAATCTAAAAGTACAGTGTTGCTTTTGCGACAAGGAATTTGTTGGCTGTTCTGCCCGAATTCGGGATCATTTGCATGGCGAAAACACAGAAACCCGAGTTGAGTGGGAGCAGTGGGCTGTTCCTGACTCAGAATCAGAAGACGATGAAGTAGAAGACACAGCTCGGGGAACGTTGCCAACCCTTTTTAACCATGTTTCGCTGTGTTAGTGACTGACTGGTCACACTAGAACTGGGGCACTGGTGGTTTTTCGTTCTGCTGACTGACACTCAATAGTCACACACCCCAACTATGATAGAAATCGAAGTTCAAGACTAGAAGTAAAACACTAACTGAATATCAGTACTATTGTTATCTAGTCAGCTATCTGTTACGGTTGATTGCTTGATTGACTATGACATTGACATTTACATGCTTAAAAAGTTGAAAAATAAACAAATAATAAAATTCGTTGCCATGGCAAAGAATTCTATTATTTTATTTATTAACGAATTTTAACAAAAAACAGTTTTAAAATTCGTTATTTTAACAATACAGTTTTAAAATTCGTTATTTTAAAACTACAGTTTTAAAATTCGTTAAATTCGTGAATTTTTAAAATTCCTAAAATTCGTAAAATCCGAATTCTCGAACTCTGGCCTAATATGACTTGACTCATTTGCGGTTCATAATAGTGGTCTAGTAGACCTATAAATAAGGCTATAGTAGGCCTAGGCCTATATTAATATTTGTTCTAATAATACTTCCGCACAGTTGTCGTAAAGGCAAAGATTGTAACCAAAAGAAGGACAAACCGTGAGCAACTGATGCAGCGTTTGGTCCAAAAACTCAATGACTTACTAGATAAGAGCAAACCAAGGGAGACTGAATTACACACTATGGTGATTCAGATGATCGAAAAGGAGTTGGAAATCCTTAACTCTTATAAGGACAGACAGGCTGTGACTTGGATTTGGAGTCGATCGGAAATCGCTTTTGAAAAACTCCAATCGATGGATGAAAAGCATGAACTCGTGAAGCTGCTTTCGTGTCTATCAAAGACTCTGCAGTCAGCTTCTGCTACAAAACATGAAGCTATTCAACGACACGATATCGACATTGACGTCGATCAGTTTAAGAAAACATTTGGTAAGTTCTTTTCTCATTGTGAAAATTATTGTTTTAAGTTAACCTAGTTTGAACCATGTCTAATTTCAATTCTGAAATACCCAAGTCTACTTTCGGAGTTTAGAAACAACCAATCATTGTGTAATTAACTATCGGCGTTACCTTTGGATCGGCACTGTTCGTCATTCTACTGAGAGTCTTCGGTGTTTGACAGTTTGACTCCCGTCTGAATGGTCTCAAAGCAACACGGACCAGGCAACAGAAGATCCATGAGTGTGGCGCGATCTCCCTTCAGGCCAGAAGGAACCTTTCAGTCACCATATCCAAGTTCTGTGGCAATTAGTTGAGTAGGCCTACTACGTGTGTTCGAATGCGTACTAATTTAAAATTCCTCACTCACCGATAAACTTATCATTATAATTTGTACCCGTCCGCGTTTCCTAAACTTTCCTAACGATATCGCCTGAAATTTTGAATTGTTTGCGTAATAGAATTAAGAAGCTGCGTGAGCAGTTTTTCAAAACTTGAAAATTTTAACAGTAGTCAATCGAGACACAGTAATTAATTTGTTTTCGTTGTCTTAGTTTTTATTTCAGTTGGCGTTAACTTCATTGCGAGTCTCGAAGTGGAAGATAAAGAATTTGTGGCAGGAGTAACAAAACTCCGAACAGAAATCTATGTACTCTGTAAATCAGTTTGTTCTCCTAGCGTAATTCGTGTTTTCCAGAACATAGAACCATTTCTTTTTCAAAGGAAACTCCAGTTAGAAACTGTTAAGTTTCCAGAAGATGTTGTAGCGAGTGAGAAGAACTGCCTGTACGTCATTGACACTTGGAATCAATGCATCTGGAAAATTATCAGAGAATCAGATAATAATTACAATGTTACTAATTGGTTGTCTACTGGCATTGATTGGTCATCTCTTCTGTCTGTATCCAGGGATGATAATTTGTTGATTGTGAGAGGTTGTAGTCCATTATCTCGACTGGAGATCTACGGAACAGACGCAAACCTCCGTCTATCCATTCATTTGCCTCCAGAAATTGAGTTCACTCACCAAGCAGTGGAAACATCAACTGGGAACTTCATAATTTTGCACCAGTGGGCTGATAAAGAGGAGAATGGTACGAATGAGGTATACAAATGGGGAATATGGGAAGTGAGCCGAAATGGAAAGATGGTCATCCGTCGTTTTATTCCTCAAGTTAAAGGACGAGAATTTCTTTCACCTCGTTATCTTTTAATCGATTCAGACGACCGTCTTTTAGTTGCAGACGGAGCAACTGTACAAGTGATTCTCTTGAATTCCAATCTTCTGCGGAATGTAAGTCTTATTAAAGAGGGCATATCTCTACCAGTAAGAATACGCTATGTTGAAGCAAAGAAACAGCTGATCGTTGCGAACGATTTAAGAGGATTTTGTCCCAGAATTTACGATTTCAAATGAAACTATGAATCGGGATGCTCTCAACATAACACGGAGAACTTTTTTCTTTGCCACATTTTGTGCAAGCAGTAGAAACATCAACTGGAAACTTCATAATTTAGTTGCAGACGGAGCAACTGTACAAGTGATTCTCTTGAATTCCAATCTTGGATTTCTTGGTTATATTAGGCCTACTATTAATTACTAAAATCGATTGCTTCAAATAATTTTTGTAAGATTGCTTTTTGTTGATTTTAGAAATCATTATTGAGATTAAAGTTTTAAATTTGTGTAACTTCTGAAGTTGTTTTGACCTGTTCACTATCTGAGATTTGGAAAATTATAAATGTAACGACAATTGCGAGAATCATTGCACAAATGTAATAAATTATTTATGTTCTTACATGTATGCATGCATGCATACAGAGATTCATACATACAGACATACATGTATGTATGTATGTCTAGCCTGTACCGGCCCGCTATTTATGTATCTCTGTATATATGTACATATACATACATACATACATGCATATATACATGTATACATCTATGTATGTATTTATGTATTTATGTATGTATGTACATACATACATGCATACAAACATGTTCCACGGGGCTCATGCACGTGTACATGTACGTATGTATCCAGGGGGCGTCCATCCTATGGGGGAATGAAGCAGAAATCTTCATGGCCTTTTCAGGGGGAGGGAAGAATTTTTTTGGTACATTAAAGTTAAACGTCTGCTCATTCTTTCCATTTAAGTGATTAATCGATTAGTCAATTTCATAATTTTGGCGTATCGTACGCGGCATATTCAATCTTAGACCAAAGGAGGTTTCCAGTGTTTTAATGTAACAGCCCACATTTACAGCCCTGCATTGCCCTCTTCTCCTCCACGTTCCCTTGTAGCCCCATCAACCTTGCAGAGCTGACACCCGGCCGGTATGGTGGAACACAGGCAGGCAGGCAGAGAGGAAGGCAGATAGCAGCCCGGCTGCTCACAAGTCAGCCGGTATCTTCGCCTATGGGGTGATTGCGGCGAAGGGGTGAATGGAGGGGTACTCTTTGGTTGACGTGGCCTCCCGCAAGATGAGATACTTTGATTTATAAGCGTTTCGTAATTTTGATGTGCTAATACTTTGCAATTTCATTTTACTAGTAATCATGCCCAGAGACAATGTTTTAATTAAGTATAAATGTTGCGAGCCGTTATGCGGCATGCTTATCCGTAGTGACAAATGGCGCATACATTGTACTACACACCACAAGTGGAAGACTACAAGGTATATATAAATTGCACACAATTTATACATAGCTGGGTTTGCACTATATCCACAGGTAGTGCAAACCGAGCTCGAGGAGTTTTCGACTCTTAATGAATTAATTCCAGACGACGGAAAACTGGAACTAATTCAACTAGACAGTGACAATGATGACGAGCAAAAGACACATCTTTTGAAAGGACAGTGGATTGAAATCCTGATCTCCCTTGCGGTGACCAGCTGCTCAGCTGTGTGAGTAATGAGTCGCATCCGCATTGTGAAAAATTGACTGAGATCAACCATGGTTGATGACTGGTTTGCACCTCGGACAGTATTAGCCTGTTAAATTAATGAGACGCTACTCCATCACTAAAACTACACGAAATTGTTAATTGCCTGGCTACGCACTCTGGTGCTCTGAAGAGGCACCTGTTGTAATTTTAGTACTTATGTTACTACGGTTGTATTGTCTGGCCGCAGTGGCGGTATGCCTCTGTCTTAACGTAACTACTTTCAATCCACTGTCCTTCCGACAGATGTGTCTTTTGCTCGTCATCATCGTCAAGCCTTCATAATTTATAATGCATAATGTTGCTTTATTAGCGAACTGAAAGTTACAGAATTCAAGAGTAAAATTGTGCTTCAGAGTTCGGTAATCGATATTTTCTCTTTTGTCAACAGTCGGCCAATCGTCTGGGGACGTCGTCGTGGGGGGGGGGAGAAATCAGATTACATGGGGGGAATGCGTCATAGACGTAAGGGGGGATAGACGCCCCATAATGTATCTCTGTATGTGGGTGTATGTAGATATGTGTATAGGGCAGATATGCATAATATACATACATACATGCATGCATACATGTATGTATGTATGCATGTAGGTATCTCTGTACGCGTGTATGTATACAAGTAGGTGCATGCAGGGCTGTAGTGGTAAAATTTGAGGTGAGTAGGCCTATACGCTACCGGTTAGTTTTCAGAAACAAATTAGAGGTGTGTATACGCTACAGTATTTTTGTGAGTATACGCTACAGTTTTTTAATATAAATAAATATAACTTTTTGTGAGGTGAGTATACGGTCTCTAGAGGTGAGTATACGCTGTATACCCGCGTATACCCTCGACTACAGCCCTGGGTACATGCATATATATATAGGGCAGATATAGCGGATCCCGGAATAGCGGACCCAAACCGTCCAGTCCAGAGTTCCCAACCTGTGCGCCGCGACACACAAGTGTGCCGCGAGCGCGGTAGAAGTGTGCCGCGGCGGAATGTCGGAAATCAGAAGTTTTAAATGACAATAATATCACTGAATAATATGCACTATCCCGCATTGATAAATTGGTGCAGTCAAGCACAATTTCTTAACAGGCTGATTTAGCTGTATTTGAATCTGCATAGACCACCGTGGGTTGCATCTACTAACTATTCGATGAACTAACTTACTTATTGACTCTATGCCTATGACATCATCGTTAGTAAGCTTCTTGATTTCGCATCTTTACGTCATCGAATTTTCAAATTCAATATTTATATTTCCTCGCGCAGTTGATGTCGATCACGTGGTATATATATATATATATATATATATATATATATATATATATATACCAAAACTCCAACACTTACAGCAGTTCATAAAAAAAAAACCTAGACCTAGGCCTACTTATTGTTTTTAGGGTTAGGGTTGCCAGACGTCCAGCAAAAGGAGAAAATGTCCTCCTTTTGGCCTCGTGTCCTCTGTCCGGCAGATAAAGCTAAAAACCTGGAAAATGTCCGGCTTTTTGTTTGTTTATTATATTGGGCTATTGGCTAATTGCTATTATTTTGTGGCCGTTTTTAACGACTTTACACGCGCATGTAGCCCTAAGTTCCCTAACTGGTCTACTTATTCAATTTCTTTCATTGCAGTTCTTAATCTGCAGTGTGGAAATTATAGAAATGTGTGGGGCGGGGGTTGGAGGGGTTGAACATTTTACCCGTATTTTAAAAACTGATGTCAACGAAATTTGAAAGCAGCTGATTTCAATGCTAGCAGTTTTGCAAGTCAGACTCGAATCAAAATCAATTCCTTGGTTGAGAAAATAAAAAAATGCATATGTCTACATGGAAATCTCTTCTCTTTCTCAGAGACACAGAGTCAAAAAATGCTAACTATTAAGTAAAGGTAATTTATTTTTAAGTCATAAGGTAATACTCTGAAGTGGAGAACTATAGATAATATAAACTGTCAACATAATATACTAAGTACTAACTGTCACATAATCGCAGCACTCTTCAGTGTCGAACGCTTGGAAAATGATAGCAATCGAACTGGATAGCGATGAAGCATTAACGTAGTAACCGCAGGAGAGGTAGTTGGAGTAATTGCCAGGGTAATTGGCTGAACTGATGACTCCAGACGGACCGTAGTATGATGTGCTACCACAGCCTGTAATGACAAACCCGTTCAAAAAAATATGCGTCATTCAGCGATATCACAGTACCAAATGAATGTGTTTAATACATTAATTAAATATTAATTAAATATTAATCACATATTATTATCTAATTCACTTTACGTTAGCTGTCCTCTGGCTGTTCCGTCTCTGGCTGTTCCGTCTCGTCCTATAACCTGTCGCCTTATCTCTGCCGCCCACTGCGACCTGGCTGTTCCCTTCAGCTGCAATGTAGCGCTGGGCTTTGTATGATTTCGATATTTTGGTACAGTTCGCAGAGACCAGCAGGCGGCGCAGGTCGGCTTCTAGGATTGGCTGCAATCTTAATCGTACAATTTAATATGCGCCCCTTTGCTTCCACGTAGAATGGTACCGCACACTATAAATATGCAGGTACATTAGGATGATCAGTGATGATGATGATTATTATTTTGATCATCTAACAAAAATTGTATCAAAAATTACTGTATCAAAACCACAGCTTTCTTTCAAGACAAAATCGCGAGCCCGAAAATATTTTTTTTACCTTTTTTGAGCAGATCAGTTCAAAACTCTTTTCACCAGATCAGTTCAACAGTGCCCCCCCCCCATCTGTGAAACAAGATCGCCGCCAGTGCTACCGACTAGAACATTTTCTTTTAAAGTGATTAATAACATCGAAGACAGATTTTGATTCTTATGTCACAAAGCGCCATAGAAAAAGAAGAACATGAATAGCAAGAACAAGAAAAGAACAGAAAGAACAAGAAGAACAAGAAGTAGAAGAATAACAAAAACACGAACCAAAAGAATAAGAACTTGAAGAATAAGAAGAATAAGAAGAATAAGAAGAAGAAGAAGAAGAAGAAGAAGAAGAAGAAGAAGAAGAAGAAGAAGAAGAACAAGAACAAGAAGAAGAACAAGAACAAGAAGAACAAGAACAAGAACAAGAAGAACAAGAAGAACAAGAACAAGAACAAGAACAAGAAGAAGAACAAGAAGAAGAACAAGAAGAACAAGAAGAACAAAAACAAGAACAAGAACAAGAACAAGAAGAAGAACAAGAAGAAGAACAAGAAGAAGAACAAGAACAAGAACAAGAACAAGAACAAGAACAAGAACAAGAACAAGAACAAGAACAAGAAGAAGAACAAGAACAAGAACAAGAACAAGAAGAAGAACAAGAAGAAGAACAAGAACAAGAAGAACAAGAAGAAGAACAAGAAGAAGAACAAGAACAAGAAGAACAAGAAGAAGAACAAGAAGAAGAACAAGAAGAACAAGAAGAACAAGAAGAACAAGAAGAACAAGAAGAACAAGAAGAACAAGAAGAACAAGAACAAGAAGAAGAACAAGAACAAGAAGAACAAGAAGAACAAGAAGAACAAGAAGAACAAGAACAAGAACAAGAACAAGAACAAGAACAAGAACAAGAACAACAAGAACAACAAGAAGAACAAGAAGAACAAGAAGAACAAGAAGAACAACAAGAAGAACAACAAGAAGAACAACAAGAAGAACAACAAGAAGAACAAGAAGAACAAGAACAAGAACAAGAACAAGAACAAGAACAAGAAGACGTAGACGAAGAACAAGAACAAGAAGACGAAGAACAAGAACAAGAACAAGAACAAGAAGAAAAACAAGAACAAGAAGAACAAGCAGCAGAAGAAGAAGAAGAAAAACAAGAACAAGAACAAGAAGAAGAACAACAACAACCACAAGAAGAGCAAGAAGAAGAACAAGAACAAGAAGAACAAGAAGAACAAGGCAAGAAGAACAAGAACAAGAACAAGAAGAACAAGAATAAGAACAAGAAGAACAAGAACAAGAAGAACAAGAACGACAACAACAACAAGAGCAGTCCCATAAGCTAGCCCTGAGGCAACCATGGACATGAAGTGTTAGCGACTTCATTTTCTTATCCTCCGCATATGAGCGCTGATGGACAGTACTCTGCCTGACTCTAATATATATACTGACCCTGACTCAGCTAGTCAGTAGGCTCCCTGTCGTCAAAATGCGTTAGGATTTCATCAGCAACCGTTCTACTGGATTTGTCGCCAATTTTCATACAAACTCAAACTTAGGCCTACCTGTTTCCGCGAGTGTCGGTCAGCTGCATATTTGATGCCGCTTCTGGCTCGATTTGTGTTCCATCGAGTGAAGACATCAGTTCTGCAAGACAGAATTTCGCAGGAGACACATCCGGTCGTCGCCAATTTTCGTTCCAAAAGAATGTCTCCTTATTGGATTTTATGCGGTGTGTTTGCAAAGGCTTCGATCGTGTATTCTGTATGCATTGCGACTGAGAGTCTGCTCATTTGATGGTTACTGAATCAAACGCGTGGAGTTAACCCTTTCTGAATGATTTTGTTAACGCCTATCAGAGCAGCCTTAATGGGTCCATGCAATCCAACGCTGTCAGGTTCTTACCCCAAGTCTGCGAAATACAAACCCACTACAGCAGATGCTGACAAAGTAGGCATAGATGAAAGGATCTAGTGATCCAGTAATAGAAACATGGTCAGAATTTATAATCTAACCTCTGTAGAGTGGTTATAATGGACATGTAGAATATCAAAACAACTAGAGTATTTGCCCGTCATATGACGGGTTGAAAAAGAAAATGAATGGATTGATAGGAAGAGAAAAGAATTTGTTTACCGGAATGCTTGATAATTATAAATCACATTGCGAGTGAAATTCGAGCATCATTTAGCAAATGACCTTGACGAGTGGTTTTCTTGATGAGTACTTTGATGTTGTCTCCGTTGATAATGCGCATCACTCTCACGTCTTTGCCTGTGACCAATCGATGTTTACGCTAGTCAGTCTTCGCCTCGTCCTTGCTCCTCCTCCCCTCAACCTCCCGTCAGATCGTGTGCCATATTGAGGGAGTAATGTCCGATGCAGGTCTTGGTTAGCAGCGCCCGTGCGCCTGTATCAGGCAAAGCCCGATGCAGGCCTTAAGGAGGTCAGCCAACGGCCTCTCAAGCATGGTTAGCAGCGCCCGTGTGCCTGCATCGGGCATGCAGGCCTTATGGAGGTCGGCAAACGGCCTCTCAGACATGTTTAGCAGAATCAGTTACATTCCATACATTCAACAGCTTTTATCGAAGGACACACAGATCTGGGAAAACTATATAAGAGATTATCACATTGGACGGCATAATTAAGAAGCTCGTGTTCAGTATTAACTAAAATATGTTACATTTCATTTTCTATTCAATCCAGAATTATTTACCCCAAACCCTAGTGACTTGCAGTAGGCAACTTAACGCACATTGAAACCCTGTAACATCCAGTGAAACCCAAAAATAACGAATGAAACCCAATAATAGCCCATATCGAATTAAAAAAAAAGATGCTAATAAATGATATCCAATGAAGCTAAATTAAACCGATGACAATAATCTAATAAGTATCTAATAAAGTCTAATAAAACATTGTGACTAAAAGTCTTGCTATCTAGTACCAAATTGTAAATTTATATATATATATATATATATATATATATATAACATTTATAGGGCCTACACTGTCTTTATAATACCTCTTTATGCGACGATCACGCATAGCCTACTGCAAGTAGTTCGCTACAAACGAAGCCCAATAGACATTTCATTTTACCAATAGAACACACATTGCAGAACATATTATTTTGGTTCCCATGTAGTAACCAAAACATCATGAATCAAGACGATTTCATCAGCAACTTACCTATTTGTTGGATTCGTCGCAAGTCCTAATGAAAACTAAAATGTACCTGCTTCCACGAGAGTTGGAAGAGACTTGACATTCTTCCAGTCGTTGGCAGTGCAGATACAGATGCCGGGGACAACTCTCGAACAGCGCGCCATGTCAGCTGTCATAGAGACCGGGGTCAGGAGTGGCAGAATCCCGTACCGACACATTGTAAGAACTAGTCGTGCAATGGCTGTCGATGTCCAGCCTATAGTTCTTACAGTGTCTCAGTACTGGCTCTGCCAATTCTCTATACTGACGTCACACTCGCCCGTGAATCAGCTGCCATGGCGGCCGGATTGGACGGTGCCAAAACTGCCAGAGTGGTCTGACCTGTGTAATTTATCGACAAGGTGATGCTGTATACATTTATATAGCGCCTTACTTAAGTAGTTTTAAGTAGATTAAACATCGCAAGGATTGTACTGTATAGGTCTAAAAACGCAGACTGGTATTTTTCCAGGTGATGCAACCTTTATCTGGGTTTGTGAAAGCCCAAAATAACCGTCAATCGAAGGCAGCGATCTTCGATTTGGGATATTACTTCAACAAGAAGTGAAGACGGTGTCTGAGGTTTAGTACCTTCAAGGACAGTTGCATGTACGGTTTGCTAGTTGTACGAAGTGACAGTGACAAGAACGTGCGAAATAATCGTCGACCAAAGGCATCGATCTTAGATCGGGGATATTATGCTTTAACAAACAGTGAACTTTGAACTGAACTTTCAACCAGTGCCATTTTAAGGAGTTTTGGGGCCCTAGGCACAATCCGCACAAAAGTCCAGAAACTATAACTAACCTTAAATGTAACCCAATTTCCGCCTCAATCTCTGAGTCTCAGATATAAGGTATTGCATTAATGCATTGCATGTGCATACGTGTCATCTTGTTAAATTTATTAATGTAGTACTATTACTAAACTCATACTAACACAGTTAACACAGCAATCTTTGTACTACAAGTGTAAAAGAAAGTTTAGATTAGCATACGTTGCAGTTTCCATTGTTAATCTGTTACACAAATTGAAAGTGAGGTTGTAATGAGTACATGTTTGAGGCCTACATGAATTGACAAGATTGTGACTTTGTCACAACATTTTCTTACAAACATCGCTTCCGTGTTTTACTCTGAGCAAAGCCTCGTAATATTATCGAAATTCAAAGACTCCAACACATCTGATTCTATGTTCATGACATATAGCCTAGGCAGTTCAATCGTTCTTGCATCACACGGCTGCGAAGCTCGTTCTTGATTAATTCAAGTTTTAAGAAAGAACGCTCACCCATACAGTTTGTCACCATCATTGACAGAAACATTCTCATTGCAATTTCAACGTTTGGAAACGTTGATTCTAAATTATCATTCTTTATCATGGCATAGAATAGATTAATCACATAGATGGCACTGATGTTTTGCAAATGAAACTGATATATTGTATTTTAAGTGTTCACAATCTGAAATTAGTTCGTGTTGGTCAAAATCTTGAGAATAGAACTTTTGGATGTTTGGGCAACCTTTCCAATTCAGTTGCTTCCTTTTTCTCTTCGCAGCCCCACTCATATAATTTCTACGCATTTTGTGGGTTCGTTTAATAAATCGTAGTCAGTGGCAATTGACCAGAATGGCAAATCGATTAACCGTGAACGACGGTGATAATTTACAATCACAATCTGAATCTGCATAACAAAAAGGGCAGAAACTGTCAAAAAATAACTTAACGTTATATAGCCTATTGGAGTATGTGGAAATGTAGTGACAAGAGCATTTTTAGATTTCGTTAAGTTAAATAAGATCGCCAAGTTCACTACCGACTCAGAACCGGGTGATCTATTTATTCTATTAACTGTGAGAAATTTGATAACTTTTTGCCTTTCTTATAATTTAAAGCTTAAAAGAATTTTGAAAATGACTAGATAATAGGACTTTATAGAATTAATATTAAAAATTAATATTAACTTGTCAAGACATAAGAAATTCCTCGTATAGCGTTGTAAAAGCAGACAAATGAAAGCAAAACATATACATCAACTATGCGCCATCGCCGCCATGCGTTAACATGATTGATTTATTTCAGTCTAACTCTAGGTCCTATAGCGCTCTATGATTTACCAATA
The DNA here is from genome assembly GCA_963556255.1 of Allolobophora icterica. Lineage (NCBI taxonomy): Eukaryota > Metazoa > Annelida > Clitellata > Crassiclitellata > Lumbricidae > Allolobophora > Allolobophora icterica. The sequence continues at coordinate 41,119,664 of OY744613.1, forward strand.
ATAATATTTAACTAAAAATGCAGACCGCAGCAGTCGTTTGTTTTAAAATATGTCATTGTTCTTACTTTGCTTGGCAAAATTGTTACTTGTTAGAACAGAACTTATATTTATTGTTTTTTTTTCTGGGTCTCCGCGGGGCCCTCTGTTGCCCGGGGGCCCTAAGCACGTGCCTCGCATGCCTAGGCCTTAAAACGGCACTGCTTTCAACCAGTTCGAATGTGGAACGCCCGAGTTCTACGAGCAGTGCGAACTGTGAAGAGACATTCTTCTGGGACAATCCCAGTACGAGTCAAAGGCAAGAATAAAGTTGGGGAGGCTAGCATAGGTAAATAACTAGTTAGTCGCGATGCTGCAGATTGGTAGTGATAATCTACGATTCTGTCAGTTAGCAATTTATATATAGAACATTGATCACATGATTGTGTAATGAATTTGCGTTATTCTCATATATATTGAATAATTAAACTGATTGACATTCAGTACTATGTTATGCATTTCATTGCTAATGCTAAAGATAGGAGCAATTAAACTGAAGTAGGGCCTAGCGGGTAAACTTAATCGTAATCTCCAAACTTCTAAAGCTCCACTCGAAAGCCAAGATCAGGGCACCAACCTAATCACGAGCGCTGGGTATAAGATCACATACCAGGTTTATGCGCTATACATTCAGTTATGACTGCATACAAAGAGTAAACCTCAGAGGCATAATCGTGTATCCATACAATCCAACCCTGTCATATTATGGCACCAAGTCTGCAAAAGACGGGATCCGCTACAGAGGCTGACAAAGTAGGCTAGGCCTAATACAAAAGGATTCAATGATCGAGGAACTGTAAAATGGTTAGAATTTCCTTCCTAACCCCTGTAGAGCGGCTATATTGGATAGTGCATATTCAACGTTATTAGAAATATGATAAATTTAATTTTGTTTCAATCTTCAGTGTGCGGATCTACTAATAGGCCTAAGTAACAATGACGGTTTTGTTTTGACACACACTGAAATCCAATGACAACCAATGAAACATAGAAATGCCTAATGAAACCTATAATAACATGGAACGAATTATAGGGCCTACCCAATGAAACTAAATGAACCCCATGATATGGTAAACAACGCAAAAAAGAATAAGATGAGCAGTCCCTTAAGCTAGCCCTGAGGCAACCATGGGAACGAAGATAGCGACTTCATTTTCTTATCCTCCGCACATAAGCGAGGGTGGCCAGTCCTCTGCCTCGCCGTCTCATCTTCCCAACGATAGTGCACTATCAGTCCTGCTCATTGATATCTGAGTAGGCTAGGCCTATGGACGCAGGTGGAGGAGAAATCTTGCATCAAATTTCTGAACCCCAGATCTCTCAATTGACAGTCCACCACGTTAACCACCACACTACCGAGCACACCCATACAAACTCGAGCACTACCTAAGCGTCATAATTCAGGCTGAAATAAACATGCGTTTTAATGCACATTGGCAGAATAAAGATTATGTAAATAAATCCTGATCCTGACTCTGATTTATATACTGACCCTGACTCAGCTACTCAGCAGGCCCTATATCGTCAACCGCTATGCTGGATTCGTCGCAAATTTTCACACAAACTCAAACTTAGGCCTACCTGCTGCGAGAGTTGTCAACTGGATATTCGGTGTCTCTCCTGGATCGATTTGCGCTCCATCGAGTGAAGACATCAGTCTGCCAGACAGAATTTCGCGGGTCGTCGCCGATTTTCACAAATTGTTCGCTACAAAGGAAGCCCAATAGAAATTTCTTTTTACCAATATAACACACAATGCAGAACATATTATTATTTTGGTTCACACGTAATCAAACATGTCAAGTCTCAACACAAAATAAAAATTAGATGTAGACACTAGAGGTCTGCGGTTATACTGCAGAACGACCAAGCTCTTCGAATAATCGCTAACAGCCGGTAGGATTATTTTTACATCGAGCGTTAAAATAATCTCTTATATAGTTTCCCAGATCTGTGTGTCCTACGATAAACGCTGTGGAATGTATGTAATGTAACTGATTCTGCTAAACATGCCTGAGAGGCCATTGGCCGACCTCCCTAAGGCTCTTCAACTCGCTCCGTCTCACTCGCTCCCTCCATTCCTCTCCCTCTCTCACTGCCTCCATCCCTCCCTCCCTCCCGGTATCACTCCCTCAATATGGCACACGATCTGACGAGAGTTGGAGGGGGAGGGGGAGCAAGGACGAGGCGAAGACTGATTACCCGAAACATCGATTGGTCACAGACAAAGACGTGAGACTGATGCGCATTATCACCGGAGACAACATCAAAGTACTCATCAAGAAAACCGACCGTCAAGGAATTTTCACTCGCAGTGTGACTTATAATCAAGAATTCCAATAAATAAATTATTTTCTCTTCTGATTAATCCATTCTTCGTCTTTTTCAAAGCGTCATATGACGGGCATACTCTAGTAATAATAATAATAATATTTAAAAAATTCGAATAATAAAGATGTGTAATGGGTATGCGTAATATAATAATAATAATAATAATAATAATAATAATAATAATAATAATAATAATAATAATAATAATAATAATAATAATAATAATAATAATAATAACAAAGAAGAGTAGGAAGAGGACGATGCTCAGGCTGAGGCTGAGGATGCTGATGATGACGATGCCGAGGGTGATGATGATGAGGATGCTTCGGATGAGGATGCTTGGGATGAGGATGAGAATACTGAGAATGAGGACCAGGACGAGGATGAGAATGAAGATGTGGTCGATGAGGATGAGGGTGCTGAGGATGCGGTTGAGGATGGTGAGGCTGAGGATGCTTAGGGTGAGGATGCTTGGGATGAGGATGCTGAGGAAGAGGATCAGGACGAGAATGAGGGTGAAGATGAGGGTGAGGTTTATGAGGATGAGGGTGCTAAGGATACAGTTGAGGATCAGGAGAATGAGGAGGATGGCGGTCCTCTCTGTCTCGATCTAGGTGTGGTATCGTAGGCGTCGATGGCTTCTTAGACGCCGAACGTTGCCTCATTAATCTCGCGGCTGGGGTCGAGTTTGGTGCAGTGGAGGAGGTTGACGACGAGACCCGGGCAGACGCAGAAACGATCGCAGAGGGCCTGACGCACCTCGAGGGCCAATTCCCACGTGTCTGTTTTTGATGCATAGACAACGGTTGATCGTAAATCGGTCTGTTGTCATGAGCTAACCTACAATAATTCAGGGCCTAAGGTAGAGTGTTTTCTGACATAAAGTGTGCAGTTGACATTGTCGAATGCGCAGTTGACTTGTTTGGAGTTTGCAGTGTGTAGGCCTACTGTGCATACATGTACATGCTATAGTAAGAATTTATGAGAGAAATAGCTCACGTTAACTATACACGATTTCATTCTAATACCTGAAATTTTCCTTTCCAGTCCAAGTGCAGTTTGAAAGTTTAGGAAAGGGTGCGTATTTGACATTTCTGAGCATTTTAGACACTGCTAGGCCTACAATTCATTGCTTTTATCCACAGTCAATAAATCTAAATCGAAGACACGGAGAAATGTTTGGTGGGACCAAAATGGAATCGCGAAGGCTTGAATGAAACAGTGGGTCATGACAATTAAAGCCTGCACCTTAGCCACCTCAATTGTCCAATCCAAACTCGACTACTGCAATTCCCTTCTCAAATAAAACGCATGCACAGTCCAGAATGCTCTCGCCCGCGCAGTCACCAAAACTCCCAAATACCTCCACATAACTTCATTGGCTAAAAGTCAACTCATCCGTAACAAAATTGTATCTCTTACCTACAACGCACTTCAAACCAGTTCAGCAACTTCAGCACGCTAACCACGTTAGACTTTCTCACGCGTACTTCCAGCTCGTTCTTCGAATATTTTGGTAACAAACGATTTTAATACATTGTAACATCGATAAACTTGTCGATCTTCTTATTTGTAAACATCAGGCTTGTCATTTCTGCCTAAAATAGGCCTACGCCGAAAATAAATTTAAAATCGACATTTCCGATTGAACGTTTGAAAAGACATCTTCGGATAACCGCAACTCTGCAGAGTTACCATAGCAAAGGATATTACGTCATCAGTGCCCTTTGTTTAACAAATTGACGTCATTAATCATTATCCAATCACGGAACCGATGTTGATCACGTGCATCTCGAGTCCATTTTCCCGAGTGGCCGCGGTATCCCTCGTTCAAACCAGAGCTATAATAGGCCTAATCGTAGGCTCTGGTTCAACCTAAACATCTTTGGTTCAACCCAATTCAACCACGATATTAATGAAATTCAGTAATTAAATTAATTTCTACTTACGCGTTGTTAAACAGAAACTGCTAAGCCTGCTACTACACGATTGAACATAGGCCCCTATTATAATTATGATGTTTGTGTATTAGGCCCATATACATACTGTATTTTTATATTATACTAGGTCCTGCAAGCGCTGACCTGTGCTAACATTTAAACGGTCGATGGAATCGTCCTCCAGCTCCTCCAGAGTCCTCCTCTCTGAATTTCTGCAACCACTCCTTAACCTACGCTGTAGTAGCTCTTTTGAACGAACTCCCAAAAGATCTCGTCCTCCTTTCTCGTCTTCACTCTTCCCGCTTGCCTTCCAGTGGTTAAATTGGTCGTCGATAGGTGGCATGATCTCCAGATTTTTGTAAAGCACAAACAGAAGTCTTTCTGAATAATCTATAGGCTAACTGATATTCGCTCTGTGCTATTCTGATAAAACTAAAAATGCATGAAATATTATGCGTATATTCGATTACTGCAACCAAAGATATATTCATGTGACGGGTCTGCACTTTAAGGTGATGGGTGACCATGGGTCTCCACTTTTAGGTGGCGGATCTCAAACCAAAAGTGCCGGATCTGAGATCCGGCGGCCGGAGGGATCCGGCTGAATTCTTCAGCTTTCCACTCAGGACTGAAAACCGAACTGTTCAAGCTTGTCTATCCCGATTTTACACCTGCACCAGTGCCACCCCATGGCCACCACCAGGGTGAGAATTGTCGGGGATTGGGTTCACTTTAACCCCTTATAGTTTTTCTTATGACTTCCCGGTTAAGTCTTCATAGCATACCCCAGAGGTTCGTTTCCAACCCCCTCAGCTGCAGTTGTGTAGTGTGATTATATTGTCCATGTAGGGCCTATGTTAGCATTTTCTTTCACAATTCACTTTGTGGTTACTAATATAAGTAATATTTTGGTTTATTATGAGATTTGACTTCCGGTTATTTACCATGGAATGATTTAAAAAATAGACTCACAATTTGTACATTTACATCCTGTCATCCGGTATACTTGAAAAGCTGCTCTGTGTGCCAGTGAATTCAGCACTGTAGGACGTATCTTTCACATGGCAGAGTTTTTATGAGGCCCTTGGTCAGAAAATTCTGAGCGAATTGCATGGTTTTTATAAAATGCAACAGGCATTTGGAATAACATTTCGTATGAAGGACTTTTGTAAATACGAATTCTGAATTCTCTGCAGTCTGCATGATTTTGGAGTTGTTTTGCTTTAATAAAATAAAAGATTCGTGTTTTAATTAAAATAGCGAGTAGTCAGACTTGACAATTTATTTAGTAAGGAATAGAAATCTGGATATGGTTGTGATTTTTGGGTATTGTTCTCGGTTTTGGTCTTGAGTTTCAAAGTCTTGGTCTTGGTCTTGGTCTTGGTCTTGAGGTTCAAAGTCTTGGTCTTGGTCTTGAGGTTCAAAGTCTTGGTCTTGGTCTTGGTCTTGAGGTTCAAAGTCTTGGTCTTGGTCTTGAGGTTCAAGGTCTTGGTCTTGGTCTGGAGGTTTAAGGTCTTGACAACGAGACTGGTAAAACCCTTAGGCATCTCAGTCTTCCTTTTTCATGTTCTCGATATCTTGGTATTTGACAATGATGGTGAAATAGTTTCAATAACATTGCTAACCACTGAGAAATTTGCAGTCACTGATTCTTAGTCAGTCCGACTCAGTCGAAGGAGCACTGGCGTAAACTTGTCCAGAAATATATGGGGGGTATTCATTCTACACCTGTTGCATTGGGTGTACAGCCCATCTCAATTATTGGGGGCACGTGCCCCGACTGCCCCCTCCAGAGTCTATGCCTATGCGAAGGAGACATCGTGGTTGGCATTGATTTTTGTTCAGTCAGAGGAGATGTCATGGTAGATGTCCGAAGCCATTCCTGAACCACTGAACTGAAATATTTTTCGAGTCACTACACTTGACTCAAAAATATTTATATAGAGCAAACTTTATTTAAATACTGAGAAGCAACATCGTTTTATTCTAACTAGCCTAACCTAAATCAATCTTATTTAATGAGGTGCAGTTTATCTGTCAACGGTAGGAGGCAGCAGCTGGGCGTCCTTCATGCGGTGCGTCTCGTCCAAAACCTAGGGCCTATAACCTAGAGATTCCTTGGTCCAGTAGGATCAGTACAAGGACCTGGCCCTTATTTGGATAGTGCGACATTTTTGTCAGCCGCTGAACAGTCGCAGTTCAACAGATTTCAACATCGACTGATTAGCTGAGTGTTGTCATTGTGTCGCACACCAAACGAAACTGTAGCCCATGCACTGTTGAAGCAATAGGCCTAGGACTGGTGTAAAAGAATTTAGTGCTAGCATTTCGTTTGGAACTGTACCGAGCTACAAAGCTTGTTAGTCGTAATCTCTGGGACTGTTCAACGCCTAAAAAGCCACTTCCAAGGAATGAGGTTATAAGTAGGTTTAGTTTAAGAACTAGGGCCTACAGTTTGGCCTCGGTTGTAATCGTAATCGTACTCTCCAAACTTGTAAGGCACCACTCGAAGGCCAAGCGCAGGGCACCAGCCTATTCACGAGCGCTAGGTAGGTGGTTTAGGACAGAGGTTTTCAAACTTTTTGGACCAGGGACCCCTTATTTTTTCTAGGCATAGCTCGCGGACCCAAGCATTTAAAACGTAAAATTTCTAACTTAAAATTTAAACAAAATTACAGGCAGACTATTTCCACAATACAAACTTGCTTAAAGTAGTGTATGAATTTGAAAACACAGGCTGTTAATGTGATCGGAGTGGCGCTATATAAGTTTTCGGTTACAATTTCGGTTACAATGCTAGAACCATGCAGTGTTGATCATTAATGAATATTTTTAGAACGCTCTCGCGGACCCCGCCATATCCTTCGCGGACCCCTCTTGGTCCGCGGACCACAGTTTGAAAACCTCTGGTTTAGGAAATCATATGCGTATGAAAAGGCCGTTTACCACATCGACTTATATTATATAAGTCGATGGTTTACCATAAAAAAACTACGTGAAACCTAAGCGGACATCATCGTCTTGAGGATAGACTATTGACACACTGCAACTTACTCTACCGTGTGCGAAATAGTTGTTTCTCCCACTATAAACAGAGCAGCTGATAAAACACTACTGAGCTTTTGAACGCTATTAGTCTCGAATAGTCGCTAATTGCATCGCTAATTGCACAATTTCGCAATAGACAAACAGGCTTAAAACAACAGGAACACTATCGTTCCTCTCATAAATCTGTTGCGCTTATTTCATGAGTTGGTCGACTTTGATTTTGTCCGACTGTTTTCCAGCGATTGATCCGGCTTTGTTTTTGTTTTTTGAAGAAGTCTGCTACAATTCAGTTCCGTTGTTTTCTGTCAAAGGATTAACTTTCGCTAATTTATTGCCAAAAGATGGGAGGCAAACGAAACAGGACTAAAACTGAGGAAGACAACGTAGAGTCTCAACATGAAACGGTAAATGAATGTTATTATGGCTTACACGATTCTTCTGGTAATGTAACATCAATAAACATTTATTTTGCGCTGTTTTAAGTGTTACTACCAGGGATCCAGACTTAGCTGTGCAGAAAGGTACAAGTTGTAGGTATATAGCTTCTGATATCCGGTAAACGTACGTTTTAGCGTAATTAATTATTGGACGAAATGTCCACGTTCGCTTTAGCTGTATGAGCGATGAAAATACAAATCAAAGTGGAAGCTGGATTAGCGATGAAAATATAAGTCAAACTGGAAGCTGGATTAGCGATGAAAATGGAGATCAAACGAGAAGCTGGATGTGCAAAGAAGGTAATCCTCCACGTTACGTGCGTTCATTATGTACACTCTTATAGTGGATAGTTATCAGCAATTGTGATGACTGATGAAAATATAACTCAAACTAGAAGTTGGATGATTGATAAAAATATTATTGAAACTAGAAGCTGGATAAATGATGAAAATATTACATAATAAACGGAAACTAGGAGTTGGAATTGCGATGAAACTGTATCGTTTAACGCCGATAATTATCATGCCGTGGATCAGCGATGAAAACATTTCATAGTAAAACTTGAAATAGAAGCTGGATTTGCGATTTAAATGAGCTAAAAGTGGAAGCTGGATGGATGAACGATTAAAACGTGCAATATTAAAGTAAACTAGAAGCTGGAAGGTGGATTAAATAATTATTTACGCTATTCATTTTTCCGAAATCCTGCCAATAATTAATTACGCTAAAGCGTACGTTTACCCTGATATCCTTTGTAGGTTTCTTACAAATTGGGATCTCGTTCAGATTGGGTTGAAGTAGGTTGTGAGTTTGAAAGGCTAAATAGTTAGTAAAACATTCTGGTTGGTTGATAAGCAGTTTGTGGATTGATGTTAAATTATTGTGTTGATCCTAACAATGGCCATCATCATAGTGCCATGGGCTGCACCAGTAATCTTACACAGAACGAAACCACCTGTGTCTTCGTGATCGTAGTCATAAACTCTAACTTTCTAAAGTGCCACGGTAAAGCTAAGTATATAGCTCTAGCTTATTCACTAGTGCTGCACTGTGTCAAAGGGTTTGTCCAGAGATGTCCAGTGGAGATCGGAGTGCGGATGCAAGAGAGACCAGAGAGTGCGGATGCAAGAGAGACCAGAGAGTGTGGATGCAAGAGTGACCAAAGCGAGTTTCGTTGAGAATGAGAATGCTTGGAAGATGGAGAAGGCTTGGAAGGTGGAGAGAAGGCTTGGAAGGCAGAGAGAAGGTTTGAAAGGCCGAGAGAAGGTTTCGGAGGCTTAGAAGGTGGAGAGAAGGCTTTTTATGTTGAGCACTTGTGAGTATGCAGGTTTTGCCAGATTTTAAATTTATCTGCAATTTTAGCTGCTGTATTTTTCTCAAAAGACCCCAACAATTATTGAAAACATCTTGTAACATACGGTATGTTTCGTTTCTTATAATGGTAATGGTAATTGCAAATTTATATAGCACCACTTCAAGAGAGTCTCATCAGAGGCTGTATTGTCACAATTTAAATTAGCCTTTTGCAGGCAAGGCTGATTTTCTAAAGATATTCCTTACATTCACAATTTAATTTATTTGAAATCCTGAGGGATCACTGCTACACTGGGTGTAAAATTGATTTTAAAATAATTACAATGATTGATTGCATCTTTTGGGTGGGACTGAGAATTTGAAGTTATAATACAGTTTAAATTACATTTAAATTACAAAAACAACAGATGATATGATTTGCTTTGTACATTGGCACATGTGACGCATGTTTCCCTTAACTTGATTGGATACATGCATGTATATAGACATTTTCTCTAGTGCCTTATAAGTTTTTCACAAAGGCACTCCATGCCTCTGTCTAACTGATGCTTAAGTGATTAAGAACAAAAAGTTAATAATCGAACAAAGAACTGGAAGAGTCGCTTCTGGTGAGATCCTACATAGAGCGCAACCGATGGATTCTGATCCGAAGCCAACAGTAGACAGTGTTTAGAGTTTCATTCATAGCACTGAGATCACTTCTACAGCACCTTTCCTAGATACCTAATCACTGGCACTCCCAGCCCAGTGAACTAGAACAGCTTTCGCATGCTTGTAAAAGGTGTATACTATGCAGAGTCCCTGGTTAAAAGAACATAGATATCTGATATAAGGTTATGCCAGGTGAGCGACACAACCACTGAAAATACACTTCTAGGGATGTCTTTTATTGAAAGGAGCAACTTATTTATGGAGTTCTAAAGAATTCTGGGCTAACCCTACTCAGCTGCCAAGTTCAGTAAGTAGGGGCACAGTTACCCTAATTGATCTAAGTGCTAGATTAAGGGACAGCTCTTCTTCTATCCCTAGATCTATAGGCAGTTACTACAGTTATTATATTATTATTGTCTGTATGTGTTTGTTTTAATTTTTCATACTAATTTGACTAATGAACTCTTGGCAGGGATTGCTTAACGATAAGAAGACCGCATCGAATCTGTCGGCTTGGTCTGGATTTAGGATGAAATGCAAACGAATGTGGCCGTTCATTTGGCCTTCAAACAACTGCAGACTCCAGCTGCACGTCATCGCTTGTGTCTTCATCCTCATTGCCAGTCGTGCTGTCAACGTCCTCATACCTGTTCTGCAAAAGATCATCGGTAAGCTGGTGAAATGTTTTAATTAGTCACTTAAATTCTTAAATGAACCACTGCAACACTGATGTCAACAACTGAAATTGTGAACTAGGTTAGTTCAGCATTAAAATAAGGAGCTTAAATGTTGAAGTAAGCAACTTTGATGCTGAAGTATTGAAATAAACAAACTAAATATTGAAGTACGCAACTATGATGTTGAAATGAGCCAGTTCGGTTTTCAATTAGCAGATTAATTATTCAAATAAGAAGTGAAATGCTGCAAATAACTTTATTTTCCTTACTTAATCGTAATTGTATTGTAAATGTAAACTCCAATATTTATTCTAAAGTGCCATTTTAGCTCAGTGTATGGCAGCAGCCTATTCAATGAGTCAGAGGGGTTTTCCAGAAATATCAAATAACTTATGAATGTGACAGCAGATTGCCTTTGGCTTTTGCTTTTTCCATCACCATCTGACCTTCTGACCGACAGGGTGTGCTAGTGTACTTCTTTTGTATCTAAGTTTCCTAAGGGGTAGAAATATTGAGACATCTTTCTTCCCTGGTGACCAGATTTGAAACCTCAACCTTTTGGTTAACTTCTGCATGCTAACAACTAGACTCTTACACAGCCTTATTTGACCTATTTTCCAACACATCTCAGTTATCTGTGAAGTGTGTTAGGAGTTGACACAAATCTTGGACAGAGTGAGATAGAGATGACTTGCATTATGTGCCACCCATTTTTGCTTTTCACTACCTCGTCTCTGTTGACAGACTGATTGTTCATTCTAGTTTGTTTACCTTAGAGCACTTACTGTGCAAACATTAACTGTACGTGCCTAGTGCAAGTAATGGTAACAGTAATTGCAAGTCATGTCTGTCTTACATAATGCAAGTCATCTCTGACTCACTCTGTCTCACAAAATGCAAGTCATGTCTGTCTCACTCTGTCCAACATTTGTGTCAACTCCTGAAATACTTCCACATCTGACGACAATTTGATTCAAAGAATCCATTGCTAAATGCATTCAGCATTATTACTGGATCAGATGTAACCAATATACTATATTTAAAGATTCACGAGGCCAAAAATTCATTGTCTGGTGATGAGGATACAATGCTGGCAGCCAGATGAAGTTAAGCAATGCCAAGTCCTTAGACCTTAGTTAGTTAGTATTGAGATTTTGTGGGTTACCTCTAATGTAATACCAAACTATCTGCAACAACTCAGCCTGCCATCTATCTGGGGTTATGATGGAAAGCGGTTTTGACTGCAAGGCCTTAAAATATCCAACTATATAAATATTTTATGTCTGTGTGTGTGTTTGTGTATGTATGTATGTATGTATGTATGTATGTATGTATGTATGTATGTATGTATGTATGTATGTATGTATGTATGTATGTATGTATGTATGTATGTATGTATGTATGTATGTATGTATGTATGTATGTATGTATGTATGTATGTATGTATGTATGTATGTATGTATGCATGTATGTATGCATGTTTGATTGCATACCTGTGTGCATGTGTGTATGTATGTATGTATGTATGTATGTATATAGTATATACATATATATGCATGTTTATGGGTATGTATGTAAATATATGTAGTTACGGCTGTATGTAAGCATGTATGTAAATATAAACATGTCACAAGTATGTACCAGTATGGATATTGGTATGTAAATACCTATGTATGCATGTTTATGGGTATGTATGTAAAAATATATAGTTATAGATGTATGTAAACATGTATGTAAATATAAACACGTCGATGTATATATATATATATATATATATATATGGGCGAATTTGTGTATTAGTATATATGTATGCACATGTGTTTTTTCTAATCTTATCCAGCTTCTTTTGTGCATCTGACATCGTGACTTAAGATCAGCTTCAGATAGTTAGGATAGGAAATTCAGAAGTGGAAAATGGAAGGAGGTGTTTATCAACCAGTGTGTTTACAGACGTGACTTGACTGAAAATGTTTTATATTTGCATTTTATTCTTGTCTCATATTCATGTGACTGAGGTCAAGATGAGGTCAAGAGAGTCGGTGTCAAGTGCTGCTGACGATGCAAGAATTTAGTGGGAGTGAGTAAGTGGGTGGGTGGGTGGATGGATGGGTGGATTGGTGACTGTGGCTTGGGTCTTTGGAATTATCCAGATATTTATATAGCTGAGCACTAATAATTGAATTGTTGATTGTACAATTATGGTGCAAATCCGGGAAACCTCTTTGTTCCGCTATTCTAGAATCTTTGTTCATTAGTGTTGGAAATTGACTCTCCTATGTACACTGAGATAAAAATACAGACAAACGCACCGTGACATGGAGACATCCACACTGACAAGCACAACATTGACACACATTAAGTCTTCCTGCATACATAGGTACTGTTCATTTGTCTGGTCGTACCTAAATCAAGAACTGTTCTTGGTGAACAAGCTCTGTTGGTTGCTGGACCTATTTTCTGGTACTCTCTCATTGTGTGTGTGCGCTCTGCTCAGTCGCTTGTGTCATTTCATTCTCAACTTATAAATTACTGCTTTCAAATTGCTTTCCACCATAGGCTGTCTGTCTGTCTTAGGGACTGATCTTCTTTATTTTTGTCTCATATTCATCTGATTATGGCTTGGTTTTGGTGTGCCATCGGTTGATGCCTTGTGCATTAGACACAGGCGCAATAGAAGAACACGAATTACAATGACAAGTTCATTTGAACTCTACTCAAGTTACATCCTTGATTACATTCTCCTCTTGTGTTAATGGCATTCTTATTCAGGTCCCTTTGAAAGCCATGCATACAGTTTTCTAAGAGGACATGATATCCATCTGATCTGATCTAAGGCTTTCACCTTTATAATAATGCATCAATTGTCGCCTCAAATAGACTTATAGTCAAAGCCATAGAGAAGCCAGGTTGAAAGCCATCAGGTCAGAGAAATGGCGCAAGCTGAAAAGGGAAGGTGCTATATAAATGTCTAGGTACATATAGATATACATGGACAATTGGACACATACAAAGCACCGCCTTGGTCCGGCGGTGCTTTGAAGGTTTGGCCCCTCCATACCTGCGGGAGCTCTGCTGTCCCACCTCATGCTCGCAGCGCCGTTCCTCTCTCCGCTCAGCTGCGCAGGCTGAACTTGTTGTTCCCCGCGTGCGGACAACCATACGGCAGCGCCGTGCCTTCTCTGTGGCTGCCCCCATGACCTGGAATGGGCTTCCTACCAAGCTCCGTCAATTACCGATTGGTCATTTCACCCTGTTTCTTACTGTCCTCAAAACTGCGTTATTTGACCGTGGTTGGGCTGGGAGTGCTCCTGAGTAGGCAATCTTGAAGGGGCGCTATATAAAACTACTTTAATAATACACACACACGTTACACCCAGTCTTACGGACTGATCTTCTGTCTGGATATTGACCTGATTACGACTTGGTTTTGGTGTGCCATCGGTTGATGCCTTGTGCATTAGACACCGGCGCAATATAAGTTACTAATTACAATTACAATTATCTACACACACGCACACACACAGACAGACACACACACTCACACGTGCACACACACAATCACACAATCACATGCAAACAGCCGAATTGATGACTTGTTTTCAGATGTGTTTGCTTCTGTTGGATGTTTTACCTGAAGACTCCAGTCTTCTTCTGCTACCTTAAATACATGTACACCAGGTAAGATGGTGACCTGGTAAAAAACCTTATTACAGTTTTATTTGAATTTTTTTAATGAGTATTTAACTAGCACAAATTCAGCCAGAAATCATTTATATGGAGCTGAAAATGTGTGGTTGTGGCAATTATTGTCTTTGTCTGTTTGTCTGTTTTGCTGTTGGTCTGTATCTGTGTTTGTCTTGTTCCTGCACTCTCTGAGTGGAGAATGTTACTCTGGGTATCATTTTGATTATGTTGAACTCACATTTGTAAATACATGCATATTCATAGATTTGCAAATTTGTATTCATGTTTAGCTGCATATCCTGTGTACATGCGATTTGATGTTTCTATGAAAATGATAAACCAAGAATAGAATAAGAAGAGCAGTCCCTTAAGCTAGCATAGATAGGCAGCCATGGGTATGAAGTGTTAGTGACTTCACTTTCTTATCCTTGGCATGTGAGGCTGGGTGACCTGTCTGCTCCCTCATCGTCTTACCTTTCCTCCACCACTGTACAGTCAGTGTACTCATTTTGGCTGATTTGGCTAGGGGTGCAGATAGGGCAGAAATCTCAAAGCAAATTTCTGCCTTGGCAGGGATAAACCAAAACATTTGAAACTAATTTCTAGGGATGTTAGCAAGGAAATAAATGAGAGATAAACTGAGAGATAGACAAACTGCCTGTTTGTCTATCTGTCTCTCATTTTATCTCTCACAGACAGATCAAAAAACAAACAGACAGATCAATAGACAGATCAACAGACAGATCTTTACATCAGAATTCGATTACATTCAGAACTGGTAGAGCTCTTGTTTCACTGAGACAAAAAGTTCCAGAATATTCATGTTCTCTGTGTGGTCGCAAAAGACCTTGCTGACGTTTGACACACACCTAGCTGTCAACAACACCTATAAATAAGACCTCACTTATATGTAAAACCGGATGGCGTTTTATTGATCTTCACAGGATATAGATAGCAGTGCAGTCTGGCCCTCTTTGTCAGTTTCAAATTTTAATTTCTAATTAGCCTCCTATTTGAATAATAGCCAAGCCATATTGAAGTATTGGCTGTAAATTTGTCTGAAATGTATATATAGCCTTAAGTCTGATGTGTGATATTTACCTGAACGTTTCAGAAGTACTTGTGAGTGAGAACTTGTAGGCCTACTCCATTGTTAAGCCAGATAAGTGACAAAATGAGGCGGACATTGTGTTTATTTGCTTAAAGAAAGAAAGTATAGAGACACTTGTCCCAATTGTGGCTTGTGGGATTTTAATATAGCTGCCTGATAGACTAAGCTCTTTAGTTAAACATTTATTCAACAAAAACTCTCACCTGTACACTGCATTTTCTTTTAACTTCGCTTCACTCTCTACTAACCATCTCATTCCTCGTTTTTCTGACGAGATCCAAATCTCCTGTCTCACTCTTTGGTTCATTTAGTCACTCTCTTTTACTGTCTTCCTGGTTCTCTGTTTTATTTAACTTTCTTGTACCTTAACCACTTCTTCATTCCTTCCTTCCAGTTCTTATGTCTCATCACTGTTCACCAAGTTCATCTTTCTCTGTTTAGGGCTATAATATCTAACAAGCAGCATGCATGTTTTGCGATCGCTATGCACTGAAAGGGAGGACACAGGGCACACTTTGAGACCTAGATTGCATCCGTTTGCCCTTCCTATCAAAGACAACAGGAACTTTCTGGCTCGGATGACGTATAAAAACAGTTACTGATAGTAATCATTCTGACTTGCGTGACGTTTAAAAAAAAAATTTAATTGGCATATAATCAGTACCCAAGTGAATGGTACCTCATTGCGTTCTGTCAGTGAGAATTTATTAATAAACGAAGATATATGTCATACAACTCATACCTAAAACTAAGAACTGTCTTTTTTGTGATAGAGCTCTTTGGGTTGCAGAAACTGGATTCTGGAACTCTCCCTGTATCTGTCTCTGTATCTGTCTGTTCTGCTCTGTCGCTTGTTTCATTCCACTCTCAGCTTAAAACTTACCTCTTTCAAATTGCTTATCCACCGAAGGCTGCGTCTCTGATCTTCTGCATATTGACCGGATTCAGCTTGGTTTCATTATGCCATCGGTTGATGCCCAGTGTTTAATCTAGACACCTTTGGAGGGGGAATGTCCCTCCCCGAGGATTTATGTTTCCCCCCAGAGGCCAGCAATATTATAATGTATAGACCTTTAGGGGAGGAAAAATCCCCCCCCACAGGATACATGTTTTCCCCTCTGAGAGGTGAATAATAAACTTTATAGAGAGATGAATTCCTAAAAAAGGTCATCAACCTTTTTGAGAGAGTAATTCCTATAGGTAAAGAGGGGGACTAGATTAAACACTGGTTGATGCCTTATGCATTTGACACCGGTGCAATAGAAGTTACTAGTTACAGTTACAATATTTTGCCATATAGCAGTTTATTTCTACTGTATACTCACTACGTGTAGCTTAGTGTGCACAAGTAGGCACCAGGTGGCACTGCAAAAGAACTGAACTCTCTTCGGTGAACTGATTATTGGTTCCAACGTGTTTGCCATATGATGATGAATTGTTGCTTTTATTTGATTGTATATGATTTTGAAGATACTGTTTTGCATATGCAATATTGACATGAAACATGCAATGGTTTGTGCAGGAAGCACATACTAGTTAGGTTCACAGAGTTAATTTATTAATATTTAGTTGTATTTATCAGTATTTATTTGCTGGTTACTGTTTCAAAGTTGGCCCACTTTAGATGAATGAAAGAATTGAAATAATGTATTTTTTTCTGGAACTTTATAGGTTATGTCTTTAAAATTGGGCCTTAACTTGTGCGTTGCAATAATGTGTGTAGTACTGTGGTAGTTTATAATGATGGCCAGAGTATTGGCCAACTGCGTCAATAGCCAACACAGCTATAATGAGTACACTAACTGTATACTATCGGTGGGAAGATGAGGAGATGGTAAGGGAGAGGACTGGCCACCCCCTCATATGCCGAGGTTAAGAAAATGAAGTCGATAACACTATACCAATGGCTGCATGAGAGCTAGCTTAAAGGGACTGCTTTTCTGCTTCGTCTTCATCTTCATCTTCTTCTTCCTCCTCCTCCCTCTCCTCCTGCTCCTCTTCTTCCTCCACCTCCTGTGTCTCCTCCTCCGCCTCCTTCTCCATTTTTGTAACTGCTCCACTATGGTGATGGCTCCATTTGACATTGTAAATCATTTCCCCATAGATGAGCTACTAATGGTTCGTCCATTAATGACATCTGCAAACAGATGCATATGGGCATCTATCAAGACAATTAAGATAGCGTGTTTACATGCCTCACAAAAGCTCAGGACCTAGCTAGGACTGGCTAATGGCTCAGAACAAGTGCGAAATCGAAGGCAACTGTAGGAAAGTGTCATGGTGTATCATTTTTCATATGGGATAGGTGGTAATGTCTTTTCTCTTCATTTGAAGTATCTTTATTGCTGCCTATATTTTTGGCAAGCTAGAAATTTGGAAGCGAAATCATTTCTTGACCCTGCACCAGAGGCATTATATACTTTTCTTTATTTAGGAAAAACCAATTTGATAGCCTCTTTATGGGTATTAAAGTTACTTTGAGCCAGGGATCCCGACCTAAATAAAAAATGAACCGGAACGCCAGCGTCGGGCGCCATGTTAATATAGAAATGTTCCTATAAATCCTGTCTAAAAATACTGGTCGTCAAAAAAGAACCGGAACGCCGTTCCGGTGCGTTCCGGTCCCAACCGATCCCTGTAGTTTGAGCGGAATCTGACATTTTTATTACAAGACTTTAGCCCCTGCAAGACAGGAGCTTCACAGGACTCCTCTCTTTGCCTGTTTTCCGCTTGTGCTTGAAGGCCGTTCTGTTTGATTGTGGTTTCATTGTGTTGTTCGGGAGCGCCTCTGATGAGTCTGTCTTGAAGTGGCGCTATATAAATTTCTAATTACAATTGAAATTGCAAGGTTATATGACTGTGAATCTCCAGTTGGTGTGGTCTAGTAAACAAATAGAAATGACCTGCCACATGTGAGAAGAGAGTGGCGTACAGGCCAAGAGTACGGTCTTCCGGGCCAAGGCTTAGGGGCAAATGCAGATCTTGGTCTGGTATGTTCCTACAATGCCTGGTTGGTCTTTGTCATTTAATCAGGCAATTAAATTCGCCTTGACCTGATATCTACTGTCCTTGGGGGCTACTTAACAGGCCCTGTCAGATTAAAAAGTGATTAGTTGCCGGATAGGTAGGTCGTCGCCGGTAATCACTACCCCCTTTTAATGTCCATATGTATATGTGTGTATGTATGTATGTATGTATGTATGTGTGTATGTATGTATGTATGTATGTATGTATGTATGTATGTATGTAGGATGTGTGTATGTGTGTATGTATGTATGTATTATGCATTTATGTGTTAAATTTGTGTTTTGATATATATTTGTGAGGACCCTCTGGGAATGAGTGATTAAACTTAATATGTAGAGAAATTATTCTGCCAGATATCTCAGGTGCTGTGAAGCCAAGTCCTGGATCAACTAGTTACCTTGTGGTTAGTTACATACATATACATGCATACATCCGTACATACAGACACAGATTCATACATACATACATAGATGCATGCATGCATACAGACATACGTACAGACAAAAACGCATATGGGTATATGCATGCACATATAAATATATGTGCAACATGAATGCATTCATTAATGTACATACTTGCACACATATGTATAAATAAGTTTCTTTGGTGTTTTAGTTAACAGCATGACAGCATCACAGTCATCAGGCAGTCAAGTGGAATGTGAGAATGGGATCACGTCTAGTCCCACGGTTGAATTGCAACATGCGACAACCAACTTGGCAACCGGTGCAACAACAGAAGGACAAGAAGTTGCAACGGGCGCCTCAGACTCTACAACGGAGGCCGCATTTCAATTCCGATGGGAAGCCATTGTAATCTGGATTGTTCTCAAGACTCTTCAAGGTGCCAACATTGTGCTTCAAATTACCATAATAGGTTTAGAATCTGCCACCAGACATATAATGACTAGCATCTTTAACAGTTCAGGAAACGTTTTCTGCTCAACTTAGAAACATTTGTTCAGTGATTCCTTGTCATTTACTTCAAGGGTGCTGTACAAGTGCTCTCATACATACATACATAAATACATACATACATACATACATACATACAGATTTGCATGCATACATACATACATACATACATACATACATACATACATACATACATACATACATACATACATACATACATACATACATACATAATCCTGCAGCATGACTGTGCATTTGAATAACCTGACAGCCTTACAACATGGTGGGTGATGTATGTTACAGTAGTCTCCTGTGATGGGTTTGTAATCCAACAATTGTGGCTTTGCATTGTCTGGCCATTCTCCGTGTAACAACCATCAACAAGTTATAATTGTAATTGTAAATATTATAATCTGACATTTATATAGCGCCACTCAAAGAGCAAACTAATCAGAGACTCACTCTGTGCCAGCATATTTGACATTAACACATTGTGGGGTCATCCCTCAGATTGTAATTGTAATTAGTAACTTCTATTTCGCCGGTGTCTAATGCACAAGGTGTCTGCTGAAAGCAAGCCGTAATCAGGTCAGTATCCAGAAGGTCAGTCTGCCAAGACAGAGAGGCAGCCTATGCTTGATATGCAGTCTGAAAAGAGATGTTCCCGGCCAGAATGGATTGCAATCCAGAGGGAGGTTATTCCACTGGATAGTTTTATCATTGAAAAGGGTACAAGGTACATGTATTGTTATGTAATGTAACTAAAAGTGTGAAGCCACTCTGGTGAATGTCTTTACTGGTCAGTGGTTAAATTCATTCATTCATTCATATGGAGAAATTAATATAGCACCTCTTCAAGGTTATCTGCAGGAGAACTGTCCCTTTCACAGTTTTGCAGTACCTGAAGTGTGTATAATAATAATAATAACAACAACAACAACAACAACAACAACAACAATTAATAATAATTAATAATAATTAATAATAATAATTAATAATAATAATAATAATAATTATAATAATAATAATAATAATAATAATCTTTGTTAATTCAAACTGACAAGTATGCAGTAAGATTACATTGATACATGACAGTACAATCAAGATCTTAATTAAACACCACGATCTAGTGCTCTCCTGGCCATGAGTGTTACCATTACTCTATCCCCCACAGTTATTTGACAGTAGTTTCAGTGGCTCGGGTCTGGCGTGCCACTCATAAGTTTTTTTATTTAAGTGGCACTTTGTAAGTGTCTGATTACAGTTACAACATAATGGAGTTTTGTTGATGTTGAACTTGTAGGTGACACGGGTTACTTAAACATCGTTCGCACTCTTCTCTGGATTGGAGTCTCACAGGATACAAGGAAAAAGATGCGTGTTCAGCTGTTTAAGCACTTACACAGGTAATAAATCACAGGTTGATAGCACATAATCTACAGGTGGAACAGGATTCAGTGCAAAAGTCTTTTAAGTAGTGTGGTAGCCAGTTAATGGATCTTGTATAATTCTGAGCCTCCGAAGAAGAAGTTACACTGTAGCCTGTAGGGACTTTAACCAAGTGTCAAAGACACAATTGCATAGTCATAAATTAAGATGCTTTTTAGTAGATATTGGTGTTAGATAAAATTGGTTTATTGACATCTGAAGATCAAGTCAATGAGGCTTTGCAAAATATAAAATACACAGAATTTGATGATGCAGAGATCAAAAGATCAACCAGACAGGTTTCAACAGACTAACTGTCGTGGTGCTTACACGATTGCCAGGCCTAGGTTTTCGAACTCTCCCCATATCCATGCATTCTGCACAGCCACTTATAATAATAATAATAATAATAATAATAATAATAATAATAATAATAAGAAGACGATTTTTATAGCGCCGTGGTACAGCCGAGGCCGAAGAAAAGGGCGCTGTACATGAGTCACAAAGTCAATGACAATGGTACGAAAGTTTAAAAAGATATGTCTTCAGGTGCGATTTGAATGACTCCAGAGATGGCGCATTCTTAACGTGGTCAGGAAGATTGTTCCACGCAGTAGGTCCAGCGACAGAGAAGGAACAGTCGCCAAATCTCGTGGAAGACCGCGGCACTTGTAGTTGATTCTTTGATGACGATCGTAGCCGACATCTGCTCTGGTTGTCTGCCACACGAATGCAGAAATCGGAGATATACTCCGGCATGAGGTGATTCAATGCTTTATATGTGATCAAGCACAGTTTGTACGTGATCCGCTGAGGAACGCGCAGCCAGTGAAGGTTGTCACGCAGCAGATCAGTGACATGATCAGATGGTATTCGGCCATATATGATACGTGCAGCAGAGTTGAGCACCGACTGTATTCGATCTAATTGAGAAGTCGGCAGGCCCGCCAGTAGGCTATTGCAGTAGTCAACCCTGGAAACTATGAAGCTGTTGACCAAAGATGACGGCAGTTGAGGTTGGAATGAATTTACGGATGGTTTTAATACGCCGCAGTTGGTAGAAGCAGCCTCGAACGAGTTGACTCACATGGTCCGTCATGGTCATACAGCTATCAAAGTGGACTCCAAGGTTGCGGATGGTGTCAGCTGGTTGAACTTCTGCATCACCAAGGGTGAAGATACTGCCGTCAAGTAGATGGCGACGCCGGAGGGTGGTACACCATAAGAATTCAGACTTCGTTGGATTGAGTTTGAGACGGTTAGACGCCATCCAATCTGAAATGCGTTCGATACACAGCAGTACTCTCTGCTTCAGCTCAGCGGTTTGTGATGGTTCACAGAAGAAGTAAAGCTGTGTATCGTCTGCATAGCAGTGGTGGAGGAGGCCATGTGCCTCTATTATTCTCTCCACATCAGCCGTATATAGAATAAAAAGAAGAGGGCCAAGCACTGATCCTTGTGGAACACCGCATGTTACCAGCCTAGGTGGTGTCTCCTCCCCTGCCAAAAGGACGGATTGCGTTTGCCCCTTTATGTATGATTCAAGCCAACTGAGCGCTCTATCCTTGATTCCAAAGGAGCACGACAGTCGCTGCATCAAGATGTTGTGGTCGACTGTGTCGAATGCAGCCGACATATCAAGTAGTGACAGAAGCGCCAGTTGGCCTGAATCTATAGCATTATGTTGTGTTATTGTCACCATGAGACTTACCTTTTTAATATTAAGTAAGGAAGTAAGTAAATATATTCTTTATTAACTAATTGCTAATCACACTTTGATGTACAGACATCTAATAAACACAGTTAAAAAGTATATATAGCATCCTAACTATAAATGTTTTGTGCATCATGCTGTCGACTAGGATATTGTAGGGTCATGGGCACGGGGATGGAGGGAGTGGTGGGTGGGTTTGGTTGGAGGTAGTAGTTGGTGCAGGACGAGGCTTATTGCTTATCCATCATAGGCTGCCTCTTTGTCTTAGTGGATTCATCTTCTGGTTACAGATTTGGTTTTGGTGCACCATTGGCTGAGGCCCTTCAGCATGATAGCAGTTACTAATTAAAACTACATGAAGAATTGTCTGTTGAGGGGAAGTTGAGACTTATGTAAGACCTAAGAAATGTAGTAAGACTGGTTTGTTTAGAATAAATTATATTGTGTTCCGTTGATTTCTATTGAACTGCATTGTCCTATGATGTGTTAAATTGTGTTGATTGATGCAATTTCTTGGATGTTTTCTGCAGTCTTTCCATTCGATGGCATCTTCATAGGAAAACGGGTGAAGTGCTTCGAGTCATGGACCGCGGAGTCAACAGTATCAACGTCGTTCTCAGGTTAACAGACTCTGACTGGCTGAATGGGCTAAATGACTGACTGGTTGCATGACTGACTGACTGACTGTAGGGACCGACTGACTGACTAACTTACTTACTTACTTACTTCCTGACTTACTTAGTGACTGACTTCCTGAATTACTTACTTATTGACTGACTGACTTATTTACTTACTTACTGACTTACTTCCTGACTTACTTACTTACTGACTGACTTACTTACTGACTTACTTACTTCCTGACTGAATTACTGACTGACTGACTTACTTTCTGACTTACTTACTTCCTGACTGACTTGCTTACTGACATACTTCCTGACTTACTTACTTCCTGACTTACTTACTTACTGACTGACTGACTGGCCATGCACAAGCATTTTGCTTACTATCTACCATTGACTGATCTTTTGAACATTATTATGTTGGTGCTATAGAAATTCTTAGGTTAGACTTTAGCTTTTGTCTTGGTTTCTTTTGTAGTCATGCGATCTTTAATCTTCTGCCAATTATCGCTGATGTCATTATTGCAGTCATTTTCTTTGTGACGAGCTTCAACTGGTGGATGGGATTAATAGTCTTCACTACAATGTTGTTATATGCAAGTATGCAATCGACAGAGCTTTCTATTATGAACATTCTTTTATAATAAGTAAGTAAGTAGCCTCAATTTGCATCTGACAAATACATCTGCATTACATGTATAAGTAAGTAGCCTCTATTTGCATATGACAAGCACACATTCATTACATTGTATAAAATGATTACATACATTTTGAAAGTAAACTAAAACAGGAACAGGTTATAAAGTCACACGTGCATAACTAAATATAACTAAGGATACATTGATTAACAGAACTGCTTTTAAACAAATGTAGATTTAATAAAAGGCTGCGTGAAAAGATGTCCTCTCGTGCAAAGTAAGTACTTGTCCAGACGAGGAGGTTGCAAGAGCTGATGAATGCAGTTGCAAAAGAACTGTGATTTCTGGAAGTGCTTCCTGGCTGCTCAAGCAATCAACTCTTCCGCAGTACAATGTATTACAACTGTATTTGATATTGTCCTTTCGTTCGTCAATTTTTATGTCTAATTTCATCACTGAAGGAGCTAAAAATTCAGGTTAACATTCCCACTTACAGTAACTAAAAAATACTTAGTTAGGAAACTAGTTTGAACTTTTGTTTGATCTTTTGCAAAAATGACAGTGGAGCTATCTAAATGAAAATATCACGAAAATTGTTTCTTTTCTTCTGCAGTATTTACAGTTGTTTTGAGTGAGTGGAGGACGAGGTTTCGTCGAGAGATGAATGACGCCAACAACGCCCAGGATGCAGCAAGCGTCGATTCCATCCTCAACTTCGAAACGGTCAAGTACCATGCAGCTGAGGACTTTGAGACGAACAGATACGCTGACGCTGTTGATAAACTTCTGGTCTGTGGAGTCTTAGTGCCAATAAGTTATTAGTCAGTTAGTGAGTTAAAGCTGATTACGTACGGTTTGGCTTTGGTGCACCATTAGTTGATGCTTTGTGCATTAGACACTGACACTATAGAATTTACTAATTAATAACAATAGTAATAATAATAATGAAAACAACAATAATAATAATAATATACTTATAATTTGTTTATGGCATTAGATTTTCTATGGGATGTGGGTTCTATGACTGTCGCTCATAGGACTATTGCTCATGGGGTCTTTCGCTCATAGGACTATCACTCATACGCTATGTTATTAAATATATGCGCATCAAAGTAAGGATGCGAGCAATTAACTTCCAATTAGTTAGCAATTATAAATGTAATCAACTAATCAACTGCTCCAATTGACTTTATATAACTGTACAAACATTTATTAAATATATCAAAGTAGGGACATTCATCCGTTTTGTACAAATGCATTGATTATTAAATTGCATAGTTCATATAGGAAACAAACAAGTGACTTCAAATGAAGATTGAGTTCTTATGTCTTTTTACAACAAGGGATATATGAGCGATAGTCCTATGAGCAATAGTTTTATGAGTGATAGTCCTGTGAGCAATAGTCTTAAGTCACAGTGAAGAGAGTTCTAACGTAAGATAAGGTCGACGTTCCTGGCTGACAGTCAGTCAAAGCATTTAAAATATGTCAAACGGAATCTGATGCACTAAGAATTTCAAGTTGTCATTCTGCTCGCTTATACTTGAGACTTGCTGCATTAAGTATTGAGTCTGCACTTTTGTGATGTTCAGTGCTTTGTGAAGTACTTTAAATATGTTATTTTAAGTGTTAAAGCGCCATAACAATGATACGATATTTTGTAGCGGTGTGAATATTTTGTGTCAACGTCTCTAAGTGCTCTCAACTTCTTCCAAAAGACGACGATGGGACTCGGTCTGCTCAGCGGGTCGCTCATCTGTGCTCGCAGTGTCTACCTCGGCCAACTGACTGTAGGAGATTATGTTCTCTTCATCTCATATGTTGAACAACTCTATGGTCCACTCAATGCTCTCGGAATGTACTACAGGTCTGTATTTCTCAAAACTTATCCGTTTCGAATTGCTTATCCATCATAAGCTGTCCCTTTTTCTCGAGTAGGGTTTGGCTTTGGTACACCATCGGTTGATACTTTGTACATTAAAGACCGGTGTTGTGGAAGTTACTAATTAATAATTACTAATTAATAGTGATTATTTACGGTGTTCAATGTTTCTGTGGGATGTGTAATACTAGTAGTCACTGTGAAGAGAGTTGATCGTATTGTAAGGTAAGGTCAACATTCTTCTGAGCCATTAGATGCCGTAAAACATAAACTCTCTATTGGTTAGAATGCTCGACTGTCAAAACAGGGTCGGATGTTTAAATTCCAAACAGGACAAAAATATATCATACCTAAACCTAGAACTGTTTTTGGTGCATAAGTTTTTCAGAATGCTCTATATTCTGCATAATAATAATGAGTGATGTTTTAACATTTTGCTGTTTATAGGTTGATGCAACAGGCGTTTATTGATATGGAGAACATGTTTGATATGCTCGACCAAAAACAAGAAGTAAGAGAATTATTTCTGCCAAATCATTTATATAATTTTGTTTTTAATATACAATAATATATAATAATAATAATAATAATAATGACGACAATTTCTATGGCGCCATAACACATCTCATGCCGTTACAAGGGCGCCTTGACAAACAACAAAAAACACGCACAATTAGTTGCAATTATATATATTTATATATAATATAATATAATATATATATATATATATATATATATGCATATATTGATTTGAGCATTTATGGAGAGCCTTTCATGAGCTTCAACTTTAATACTAACCCTAACATGTGCAATATGTCTGTCTTTCTGTCTGTATGTATGATATGTATATGTGTTTGTATATGTTTGTTTGTATGTATGTGTTTATATGTATGTATGTGTTTGTATGTTTGTGTATATGTATGTATGTTTGTATGTATAATTGCTTGTATGTAACCGGTTACTTTCTCTTCGTCATCATTCTAAAACCTTTTCTTGCAGATTTTAGGTATAATTAAAAGTAAACTAAATCAATTGAACTTATTTATTTTTCATGCTTTAGATTACAGAATTAATTAAGTAGATTTTTTTTACGATAGTAGTTAAAAAAAGATTACGTGATTCAGTTTAATCAGATAGATCAATGTTAAGTATCGGTGTGTCATTGTTTCATTTCATTCTCAACTTAAAACTTGCCTCTTTCAAAATTCTTATCCACTATAGGCTGCCTCTCTGTCTTATGGACTCATCTTCTGGATGTTGACCTGATTATGACTTGGTTTTGGTGTACCATTGGTTGATGCCTTGTGCATTAGACACCGGTGCAATATAAGTTACTAATTGTTATATTATTAGTATCCAGAGTCATAGATGACAGTTAATATTTTTCAGGTGGTTGATGATCCGGATGCTGGGTGTCTGAGAGTCACTGAGGGAGAAATTCGATTTGATCATGTGACATTCTGCTACAATGATAGGTATGACTACTACATCTCCTGACATGAGTGAACAAGACCATGTCCACCTCTGTTTCAGTTCATGAATTAAGTCCCATTTATGAAAATCAACTACTGGTTTAACTGGATGTAACGTGTAACTCGCTTACTAGTGTTTGAGTAATTGTCTATAATATATTGTGGATAAATCTCTTCTTGTGTCTGTCTGTCTGTCTGTGTCTGTCTGTCTGTCTGTCTGTCTGTATGTCCGTCTGTCTGTAATTGTTTATTCGGCTCAGACGGGTATATGTCATTTCGTTCTCACCTTAAGACTTGCCTTTCTGAAATTGCTTTTCCACCATAGTGGACCGATCTTCTGGAAATTCATCTGATCTTCAGCTTGGATGTGGTGCACAGGTGGATGATTTGTGCCTTAGGCACCAGCATGATAGAAATCACCAATTAAATAATGGATCGACTGACTGACTTACTCACTCACTCACTCACTGACTCACTGACTCACTGACTGATTTAACGATAATGAATTTTTTTATACACCACGTACCACCCTGAGAATCCTGGTCTTACTGAGCCTTAAGTCCCTGGGACCATGTATCAAAAAACAAATGTCGAAGGTGATTGTGTAGTATTGAAGTAAATGTTGTAAATGTTATGGTGAGTGATAATGTATGGGGTGGCTTTATGGACTGTCATTTGAAAGGTCAGAAGTTCAATCCCTGCCAACACAGAAATCACTTGGAGATTTCCGTTCCAACCTGAGTATGCTAGCCGGATCGGCTGCAATGAGTGTGCTGTCAGTGGTAAAAAACAGGCTGTGAAGAAGAGGGCTGGCCACCCGCCCTTATATGCCGAGGCTAAGAAAAATGAAGTCTCCAGCTCTTCGTACCCATGGCTGCCTCTGAATTAACTTGAGGATCTCTTCTGTGACTTTTGTAGGAAGCCTCTGTTGGACGATGTGAGTTTTGTTGTTCCTCCTGGAAAGACATATGCTCTCGTTGGTCCATCTGGTGGTGGAAAGAGTACGATGATACGACTCATTTTGCGATTCTACGACATTCAGGGTGGAGCAATTCTAATCGATGGAAAAAACATTGCAAAGGTTGGAACTCTTACAGAAATCTGAGTCATCTGAGGATCTTCGTCTGGTTATACCTAAATCAAGAACTGTTCTTGATGAATGACCTCTTTCGGTTGCTAGACCTACTTTTTGGAACTCGCTTCCTGTGTCTGTGCACTCTGCTCAATCGCTTGTGTCTTTTCGTTCTCAACATAAAACTTACTTCTTTCAAATTGCCTATCAACCGTAAGCTGCTTCTCTGTCTTAAGGACTGATTTTCTGGATATTGACCTGATTACGGCTTGGTTTTGGCGTGCCATCGGTTGATGCCTTGTGCATTAGACACCGGCGCAATAGAATTTACTAATTACAATTATAGTTCCATCTGTTTTCAGTTGAGCCACTTATGTCTTCCAGTGATAACTTATAACTTAGAAATTACAAGTTATATCAGTTTTAAGTTATGTCAGCCTGGTCACTGCCTTACCGCAAGGCACTGTAAAGACCAAACAACCTGTGGCTATTGCGGACTTGATTTTATATACTGCCAGTGAATAAGCTGGTGTTCCTGGCATAGCTAAGAAATTTATGAGATTTACATTACATTAGATTACGAATGACCACCCGGTATAGTAGTTGTGATGATGACTATGGTTCAGGTAACCCAGAAGTCCCTACGGCAACAGATTGGAGTTGTTCCGCAGGACACGGTTCTCTTCAATAACGACATTAGGCAGAACATTCGCTATGGCAACCAATCGGCTTCAGACGATGAAATCCTCTCAGCCACTAAGTCAGCCGACATACACAACTTCATCCGGGAACTTCCAGAAGGTCAGCATCGTCATTATTTTTTTCCTTTATTTAATAAGTCTACTCAATTTACTCTATTTAATAAGTCTACTCAAAGATCCCACCTCTTCAAGCATTTCTATCCTAATCCATCCAATCATGGGCGGCAATCACGGGGGTCGAGGGGGACAAGACCCCCACCTTTTACAGTGGGGTGGGGGGACACGCCATACATTGGACCCGCCAAATTTTGAATAAACACCAAAAAACGGTCATCAAATTTTGTCACGCATGAGCATGAAAAATTTGTTGGACCTCTTTTTTGACCAAATCAGTTCAAAAATGTCCCCCCCACCTGTCAAACAAGATCGCCGCCACTGCATCCAATACTAACTATGCCTTCCAATCTTTCTCGTCCTAAATGAAATCCACCTTAGCAGCTGTTCTTCCTCCTCTGTCTGGCAAACAGACTTGGATCTTCACTTAGCATCTCTCTGGACAACCCCTCGGACATGACAGAGTCTGTAATTTTACAGCGGAAGACATGTTCTGGATCTGTAATTCGACGACTGTAGGTTCGTTGCTGCTGATTAGACTCCGTGTAATAACCAGAGGAAAGTTGTCACACAGCAGTTACTCTTTGATTTCTGATTCGATGACCATGTACATGTAGTTGTGCATAATAAATATATAAATGAATAAATAATTTAGGGACTGAGGAAACTGGTATCACTGACTTTAGTTATAGGTTGGAAATGAAAATGAATCGCATTTGAGAAATGAAGTGATAAGCTTGGTCGCCGTGAAAGTTGTGGAAAATGCTTTGATACACACAAAAATTCAAACATACTTACATACATACATACATGCATAAATACATACATATTACATATATGAAAAATACAGTCTTACATACAAGTATGCATAGACGAGGAAATATTAATGTGTTGGACTAATTTCAGGTGCTTTCATCAACTTTTGAGACGATGGAATTGATTGTTATAATTTAGGTTATGATACGTTGGTTGGTGAACGCGGCCTTCGACTCAGTGGAGGAGAGAAACAGCGAATTGCAATTGCCAGAACTCTCCTCAAAGACCCGAAAGTCGTCCTTCTGGATGAGGTAAGTAGTAGCTGAACTTGCTAACTAAAAGAGACAGACAGACAGACAGAGAAAGTGAGAGATAGATAGACAAAGAGAAAGTGAGAGATAGACAGACAGAAAGCAAGAGATAGACAGATACATGGGCGTCCGCAGGAATTTCTTTAGGGGCGCAAAAAATTTTAGGGGGCCAAAAAACGTTTTTTGGGGGCAAAATGACGCTTTTGCATAGAAAAAATTTACATAAAAAAAATAAAAAATAAATGATGATCTTTACCATAATAATTGTTTCTTCACATTGAAAATCGTGTTTGGACTGTTGCAATGAGCATAATAATCAGAAGATTTTATTTTTATAAAATATTTGCAAAATCCAGGAGTGGCAATGCGCCCCCTTGGGCCCCCCTCCGGACGCCCATGGACAGATAGACAGAGTTACACAGACATAAGGTGAGATTTAAACACAA
Organism: Allolobophora icterica; assembly: GCA_963556255.1. Classification (NCBI taxonomy): domain Eukaryota; kingdom Metazoa; phylum Annelida; class Clitellata; order Crassiclitellata; family Lumbricidae; genus Allolobophora; species Allolobophora icterica. Next base: position 41,149,989 of record OY744613.1, read on the forward strand.
AACATTATAGACAATTCAGACAATAGGTGGCTCAAACAGTTGAAGTACTTCAAGTTATGACCAGCAGTTGCTCTTCGTAAATGGAACTTAATTAATAAACAAACAGTTACTTTGTAGGAACCTTTAGCGAATCCTTCACACAGTGCCAATGATGCTTGGGCGGTAGTGGTGCTTCATAAATGTATAAAAATTATGAATATAACTCTTAGCATATCTTTGGTGTTTCATTGAACGATGATTTCTTTCGTAGGCAACGTCTGCCTTAGACACAAAGACAGAACGAAACATTCAGACATCTCTGTCGCAGATGTGTGAGAATCGAACAACGGTCGTCGTAGCTCATCGTCTTTCAACCGTCATCGACGCAGATCAAATCCTAGTCATTCGCAACGGTGCTATCGTAGAAAACGGACGGTCAGTTATTAAAACTCTCACTCTTATCTGTTACTCTAACTATTATTGCATGTATGTATGTATGTGTTTATGTATCCCTGGCTCAATCTGGGTCTTTTGCTTCCATTGGCCCTGCTCTTTGGAATGAGCTTCATCCGTTCATTCGTTCTTCTATTCTCTCAGGTAACGTCTCTTCCTCTTTTACCTTTCTTAAAACTTGCTTTTTCTCTCGGGGTCTCTCACACTGAGAGCGCTTCTGAATGGCCCTCCCGCTAGAAGCGCTTTATAAATATCCAAATACAATACAATACAATACAATGTATATATGTATGTATGTATGTATGTATGTATATATGTATGCATGTATGTATGTGTGTGTTGTATACTTGCCTGAAAATTTCCACAAAACCTTTGAGTACCTTACAAAATCTTCCTTTCAGTTGGATTAGAAATGACGACATCTGATTAGGTGTTTTGTGAAGGCTGTGATGAACGGTCTGTTCTCTGCCTTATCACTTCATTTCTCTTGTGGCACTGTCTGTCTCGGATGGGATTCCTCTTGAACTCCACAGGCATAAGTTTCGAGGGGTACGAAGGGTACTTGTATGCCTCCCACTTTTTCAATCACTGAACCGTGTAGCAGATGAACTTTCAATTATTCACTGAGACTGAATGTCGATAAAAGTGTCGGCTGTTGAAACTGAGGTTCTAAACTTTCTGTCAGATTCAGTTACTAGCGTTATTATTATTGTTGTTATTATTATTATTTTTATTATTATTATTATTTTTATTATTATTACTATTACTGTTATTACTATTATTATTATTTTTATTATTATTATTATTATTATTACTATTACTGTTATTACTATTATTATTATTATTTTTATTATTATTATTATTATTATTATTATTATTATTATTATTATTATTACTATTACTATTACTGTTATTACTATTATTATTATTTTTATTATTATTATTATTTTTATTATTATTACTATTACTGTTATTACTATTATTTTTTTTTTTTTTTTTTGCCCCAAGGTACATATAATCCCTCGGGGACTTAGATATTAAACTATTTACTGTTGTTTCCAGGAAATCAGGCCTCGTCCTCCGTAAAGTCGTTAAAAGTGCCGCGGAAAGCGATGGCATTATAGCGCTGAATACAGATGGAAAGGCGCTGGAAGAGGAACGTAACCTCTCGCGGCTCCCCAGAGATGACCGAGAGTCGCCGACCAACCTCTCTAAGGAAACTGGTCCCGGCGGCGTTAATTGGCCCCAGTGTCTCGAAGGCAATGGGCAAGAACAGGTGGGACGGGGGCAGCCCCGAATATTTCTCCGATTTGCGAATGGCAGCCTGCTCCGCCGCGGCTCCTCCAGCATTGGCTGTGTGAGCGATATACGATGCGGCGCAGGTGTGAATCACCGTGGCGTCCCAGGCCAGGTATTTACCTGACGCCCACGGGATCATTGTGGCCCCATCGGGTCTCTTGCCATTTCTGTACGGAACAAGCCTGACGGCTCCTTCGTACTCGGGACATCAGCCTTTCGAAGAGCTCGCCAGACTATGTCATTGATGTCGTGATGGCGAAGAGCTCGCCCGAACGCCAATCGACAGGCAAGGCCGTGTTGGCCGTCCTGGCCCACCAAGTCGCCGCAGCCACATCGGTGTGGGCCACAGAGATCGAGACCTAGCCTGAGGCCGACTGCGACCCGCACAGCCTCGTTGCTCAAGCACAGGCCGCAGGATGGAATCGGCAGAACGGACAGCCAGTCCCCGGAATGTGGATATCCGACCGCCAGCAATCGTGCCCGGTCCAACGGTGTGTCTGCACCCGCCCAAACCGCCGATCTGTCCACTTCAACCACCGGTCCGTCCCAGATCGCCTGTTTTGTTGGCATTGGGTCGACACAAGATGGAAGTGTCTCCCTGCGGACCATCAGCAGCTCCTCCATGTGGGGATCAGCTGCTACCAGGCATCGATCTAGAATGGCGGACTGGAGTACGAGGGTTGACGCAGCTGAAGCCAAAAAGGCGGAGGAAGCCAGCGATTCAACCCTCCTCAAACCAAGACCGCCGAATCTGATGGGCAGTGTAGCCTGTAACCACTGGATATTGTTCAGTTTGATGTTTACAATTGTTTCTAGGCCACTGCGCATGATGTCGTCGAGCCGCTCCAAGGCGGGGTGACCAGAACAAGGGGAGCATCGGAGCAAGTGGCTGACCCGGGGGGCTCCAAAGGACGACCTTAGTAAGATGAGGGCGCTCTGTGAGGACAGACGGCCGAGGTTCTTGATAGCGTCGCACAGCTGCCCGCACTGTAGATTGAGGACGGCGTCCAGTGCCTGCCCTTTGAACAGCGGTGCCCCGAGCAGAGAGATTGAATCACCGTCGAGAGTCTGAAAATCCGACCAGTTGGGGAGGTCTGCGTGACCGCCACCAGCGGAGAAGATCTCACATTTTCCGCGGTTCAAGTGGAGGCCCATGGCCGGGCCCAGATCGCAGAGTAAATCGACGTCGTGAGCCACCGTCGCATGGTGACCTCCCAACGATAGGTCATCCAAATAACCTAGACGGAGTGTAGACTGCAGGGAACGGAGAACGGGCTGCAGCGGCAGGCAAAACAATAGCGGGCCGAGAGGGTCTCCTTGCTGCGGGCCCATTTGCGATGATATCGAGAACTGACCAAACCTAAGAGCAGAGGCCGCCCCGTACGACTGATGGATGAAGCGATAAAGCTCAGGTATGGACTCATACGCAGCCTTCAGCATAACATCGCGGCGTAGGCTATTGAATGCATTTGCAAAATCAAGCTTTACAAAGACATTGTCCGCAGGAATGGTGGTAATGAACCTGCGCGCGGCGTGTACCGCAGCCTCGCAGCCTGCGGGAGTGCCAATGCCTACTTGGAGTGGGGCGAAGAATGCTGAGAGTTTACCAATTGCGTACTTGTTCGCACATTTCGCTGCAATGCGCCTCCATATGTAGCCGATGGCAATAGGTCTAAGGTCCCCTGTTTTTTTTGACAGAGCGATGAGATTGCCACCAAAGAGAACGGGTCTCACCTCCGAAGGGCAACCCCCACGCAGTAGTAGATTGATAAAGTCAGTCAGCGCCCCCAGCAGTGCTCCGGATGACTCGCGGTGGTTCATCAAATCCACCAGATGACCGGGTCGGAACCCATCCGGCCCCCCAGCAGAGCCCGTGGGAAACGATCGAATTGCGTCCATCACCTCCGCCTCCGTGATCTGAAGAGGGGAGGTGGCAGCTGGGTCTGGAAGGTTAAGCAGACCGTCTGGATGGGGATCGACAGGGTGTTTCTCTAGAAGCATCCGGAGGCTCTCCTCGCTCGGAGGCACGGGACGGCTCTGGTCACACAGGATGCGCACAGCTGCGCGGATATTACCATCTTCGAGCTTGGAGTTAATGGCTGCGATGAGGGCGTCAGAGTTGTGCGATGAAAAACGGCGACCGGTCCTCGGGGGGTCCAGAGCATGGCGTTGTCCCTGATCCTGTGACCATGCCTGAACTCGGCCCTTGATGACGTTGGCCACGTTTCGTCTTCTACCCGCGCGGATTGGTTGGGCCAGGATGCAGGGCGCAAACTGCAAAAGCTCCTTCCATCTATCCGTCATGCCTGGACTGTCACATATATTGCGCAGAACCACGCAGAGAGCCTGTGAACAAGTCAGGCGTGCCCCTCTAGCTATGTGTTTGAGAAGGGGGCCATCGAGCTCCGGATGCGCGAACCTGGCGGGACAGTCGTCCCCAGCCAGCGGCTGCTGCGTCAGAGCGCCGGCATCCACGGGGTCACCCTCGCTCTGCGGGTCCGCCACCGCCTCAGGGAGAACCGAGGGCCCGTCTGACCTCGAGTTGCGGGGGCGGCGATCGCCGACATTGCCCGCGCCAACCAAGGGTAGAAGCTTTGTTATTATTATTATTTTTATTATTATTATTATTATTATTATTATTATTACTATTACTGTTATTACTATTATTATTTTTTTTATTATTATTATTATTATTATTATTATTATTATTATTATTATTATTATTATTATTATTATTATTATATGAAGATTTATATTGGGGCATTCCGGGTCAAATCAACACAGTTTTGAATTAAAATCTGCATCACCATCTCCGATTTTGATGAAATTTGGCAAGGCAATAGAACCCAATGAGAAACCCCCAAAACCAAAATTTTAGATTTTTTGATCAACCGGTGTCCGAGATATGGGTCATTGAACCTCGAGCAAAATGGTCCGATTTGCTCCGACCGGACGAGGGTTAAACTGCTGTATCTCAGCTCCTATTGCACCTAGAAACAAAAGTAAGATACCAAATTAAAGCTGTGTGAATGCTCTGTTTGGGCAAGGCATCTAGAAATAGCTATTTTGAGTAACCAAATAAATGTGAGCAACTGTAACCTAGTAACACTGACCCAGGTCACTTTGTACTCTCATAATTTTATGTACTTTTGTCCATTGAAAGATCTCATTGTTCTAAACAACTGGTGAAAATTTCAGAGTGGGATCTCCTATAGTTTTTTTGTTATGATTTTTTGAATGGTCACCCAAGGGCGCAAATCGTACTGTAAATCAAGGTAGACTAAGTTAAATGATATGGCTTTGATAGTGTGAGAATAAAATTTTTAGTAAAATTAACAATTCAGCTGTCAAATCAACATTCACAGTTCTCCAAGTTTCAGTACTAGCTAGATATTCTGTCTTTCCAGTGCTATTGTAGCAGCTTGCATCTCATGGGCACTCAGTGTATATGCCCTCCCAGTGCTCGTTGTTGGTTGAAGTCCTGCTGTCAGTACATCTGCACAAGATATTATCAGCAGATCACTTAGACGTGGATAATGGAAAGATCGAGCAAGCCCATGTGGATGCAGAAAGTTTATTTCCACTTCATTCTGTTCTGCAAATGTCAACATTACACAGCCAAGCCACCAGTGGCCATCATACTTGGCGGTGACGTAACCCTTCAAGTCTGCAAATTTCACAGCTTAATGGTAAGTATCGACAGACTGTACAGCATCAACAGCCACTGATTGTATAACACGTTAAACTCTGGACTCGTTACTCATTGAGAATTTCTTCACTTCCACTTGCTCTGTTGATATAGGACGAATGCAGTGAAGTTTGTGAGTTCCAGCAACTGTAAGTGTAGACTCAAATCTGCTGCTGAAGAAAGCTAATTCTTGCTCATATTCCTCTGTGGTAGCAAAACAGAAATTCACAGATGGAATGTTTGCCTTTGCAAAGAGGAACAACTGATGTGGTGTCATAATTTGGTCGTCATATGGCCTCTGCAGACTGGCACGTGCAGCAAGGCGCTTGACGGTTCCACCTACTCCATCGCATGGGCACTTGCCATGAGATGTAGCAAAATGTGCCATTCTCCAGCCATGCCAAAGTCAAGTTCATGGCAACACAGAGGAAGAAATGATCAACCAACTAAAAGCAAAGTTCCAGATGTGCACACTGACAAGTGACAAGGTACAAGTGCAGACAGTGCTACCAAAAAGTTGGGGCATCAGAAAGACAGCTGAAGACGAGCACTGGGAGGACATATACACTGAGTGCCCAGCTGCTACAATAGCACTGGAAAGACAGAATATCTAGCTAGTACTGAAACTTGGAGGACTGTGAATGTTGATTTGACAGCTGAATTGTTAATTTTATTAAAAATTATATTCTCACACTATTTAACTTAGTCTACCTTGATTTACAGTGCGATTTGCGCCCTTGGGTGACCATTCAAAAAATCATAACAAAAAAAACTATAGGAGATCCCACTCTGAAATTTTCACCAGTTGTTTAGAACAATGAGATCTTTCAATGGACAAAAGTACATAAAATTATGAGAGTACAAAGTGACCTGGGTCAGTGTTACTAGGTTACAGTTGCTCACATTTATTTGGTTACTCAAAATAGCTATTTCTAGATGCCTTGCCCACACAGAGCATTCACACAGCTTTAATTTGGTATCTTACTTTTGTTTCTAGGTGCAATAGGAGCTGAGTTACAGCAGTTTAACCCTCGTCCGGTCGGAGCAAATCGGACCATTTTGGTCGAGGTTCAATGACCCATATCTCGGACACCGGTTGACCAAAAAATCTAAAATTTTGGTTTTGAGAGTTTCTCATTGGGTTCTATCGCCTTGCCAAATTTCATCAAAATTGGAGATGGTGATGCAGGGTCACTGTGTTGATCTGACCTGGAATGACCCTATTCTACAATGTAGTGTAAGTTGTTACATGATCTTCCTCTGGTTTGCTTCACAGACATGAAGAACTGCTGAAACTTGGGAAGATCTACGCTGATATGTGGCAAGAGCAACTTCGTAGCAATCTTGTTGACTTGGATCTACATGATCTGCCTTGTCTTCCACCACCGGAAAAACTACCTCCAGCATTCTCGACACTAGACACTGGCACTAACTTCCAAACGATGCCTCCTTCAATTGTTCGATCACTTTCACTGCCTGACTCAGAACTCCATCAGAATGACCCTGAAGAAGAAGATTTGACCTTGGAGCATGCCGAGGAGCTGTGCCACGTCTCAACGTACAATCTGACAACTCCGGAGCTCGAAGGTTCAGTCCAGTGCATGGACCATTCAGAGAAAGTCTCTGGGAAACCCAGCCAGACGAGCAATGGTACGGGCCACAAAGGGCGATCAGAAGGAGAGCAGAGGAGAAAGAATCTAAGAATTGCACAGGATAGAGTCAGCAAAGGATTCCTTTCAATTCCAATGGATCTACAGAAACTTTAAATCAAAAACTGAAGGATCTCTAGCAGCAGAAGACAAAGGCCAACACTATTTGTTGATTTCAATCATGTTGTAAGGTCGCACGTATTGTATTCAGTCAAAATCTGGAGTTATGATAATATATTTTTATGCTTCAGTGACATTACGAGATTGATTTTTAGAACAATGGAAATAATTATAATAATAATTAATAATAACAATAACAACAATAATAACACTAATTGCAGGTCTATCTGCGCATGCACTGCTTGTGAAGCCATCCTGCAGCCCTAATTAACATGATAAACTTATAACATTGTAATAATAGTCATTATTATTGGCATGAAGCTGCACTTTGTCACGGTCAGCTGTGATGTTTTCCAATCCCTCAAATTTTATCCTTTTGCTTAAAAAAGGTTCTCCAAACATTTTTTAAAGTTCTGGTATATCATTTCTAACATGGGTCCAAGAAAGAAACAATAATTCAGTAGTACACATGTGTAACAATTAGCGACATATTCGTTTTATTGTTTTATCGTCATGGATTATTTTTAATACGGTTAAAATGAGGAAAGTAGCCGGTGTCTTGATCTTAATTTGTATAATGAGTTTATGATATGTTACTTTTGATTCAAAGCACTTTTACGAGGTTCTTGAAATGTGCTATCTAAATGTTTTCTTACATTACATTACAAAAGAGAAATGTAAAATTTATACTAATAACCATTTCAATGGTTCAAGTGGTATTGTCGGTATAGAACAATGAAGTTAAGCCACGTCCAGTACATTCACTACCTGGGCCAACTTTGTCTGCCATCCCTTCAGTACTTATACTAACAAAGTATTTTGAAAGGCAGGATGCTTTTAGATTACATGTTGTCATCTGTTTTCAATTTACTTGAAGATCCTGCAAAACTCTGTTCTTAAAAGTGTCTCTAGTCTAAATATTAATATACACGCTTCCTACAGCGATCGTTTTACCTCGACCTCTTGTTTCTATGAATTGATGAAAAATGAGATCCTTCACCATCGCTGCCTGTTTATGCCACGCCGTGAACCAGTCCGAGATTAAAGTCTCTGAAGTGTAGCCACCATCGATCGGTACGCGAACCGTGTCCTCGCACGCTGAGGCGCGTTTACCTTAACCAGTAGGCTAATTTATAGCTAACTGAGCCAGTATTTAGTATTATGGAGTTATGCAATTCTTTACCTTTTCACGGCAGTCGCAATAATGACAATAAATAATAACAACAATAATAATAGTAATTGCAGGACTTTTGCAGCCATCCTGCAGCCCTTATTAATGTTTACACGTATAGCATTGCAATAATAGTCATTATTATTGGCACGAAGCTGCACGTTATGAAGGTCAGCTCTGATGTTTTCCAATCCCTCAGAATTTATCCTATCAGGTTAAAAAAAAGTACATGACCCCATTTGAACTTTCAGGTCTACGACTTTTTAGTTGTTTGTGTAATATTGTTAATAATTGTTGTTGTCTCGTATTGTTACTAGTTTTATGAAAATTTCTGTTGAATTGTATTGTTTTATCCCGTTTGATGTCGAGCGTTTTGTGACGCTTTCCTTAGAATGTCAGATTATGGAAAACGGTTGCTGTGAAAACGAATAAATGATTTTATTCACTGCAACAGATCTATGAAATTCTGTCGTCATCGTTTCTTTCTTTTCTTGTCCGACTTTCTTTAGTTTGGTTTGACGCTTTGCTTAGGTTTGAGATATCGAAGAAGAAGAAAGGATACTTAACCTTTGCCATTTCTCGACAACCCTTTTGACCTGACGCAGCGCTCGTGAATAAGCTCGTGCTGTATGCTTAGTTTTAGAGTAGCGCTTTAGAAATGTGTAGATTAGGATTACGACAGCATTCCTTTAAGCCTAGGGTATGAATTGTTGGTACCTTCATTTTCTTACCCTCGGCATTTACAATACAATATATCTTTATTGCAGCCGAGTGACAATTGACAATTCATAATACATTCAATTTTCGTATAGTCAGCGGAAAGCAAAAGGGAAAGCCTAAAGGGACCAAGGTCCCGCTGGAGGGCCACCTGAATATAAGATGTAAACGCACAATTTGAGGGCGGCTGATCTTCCTGACAATCCCGATCGTAGCTCTTTGCAGGGCGCTGCAATATCAGTGTACCCCACCCATGGGCATCCGCAGGAATTTTTATGGGGGGCAAAATGACGTTTTGCATAGCCATGAATACAGAAAACGAGAATTTTAAAATGCTGGAGGCTAATGCCCCTCTGACCCCACCGGACGCCCATGACCCACCTTGTAATACAGTTAACCCTGTCAGATCAACGTCGGCCGTTAGTCACTGGTGGCGCTTCGATCTGCCTACCGACCGGCAGGAGGTGAATACCTGCTCTGCACGCAGCTTTTAATTGACGGCTCGAGGGGTATCTAGACGCGCGTCATCCACCACCAATGAAGTAAGCTTACTGCTCGACGATGGTTGTGTACCATGTAGGCTACTGAGGACCCTACCGCCTGTCGTTGCTCCACACTATCGAAGCAACTTGGTCCGGAAACTGAACGTGATGCCATCTCTGTTAACTCTGGGTAGGAATCCTTTGGCTGTAGGCTCTACGTGTGTGCGTGAGCCTACCATTGGTGACTCTTCTATTTTGTCTATGCATTGTTTCTCTTACTGATTAACTTTCTGTTCGTCATGACATTTAACATCATTTGAGCTAGGCCGGAGAGTGCCTGTTCTTGGGTTCCCTTGAAGTGGCGCTATGTAAATTTCTTATTACAACGACAGTTACAAACGGGTTGCCTAATCTAGGTCTTAGTACCCCATTTGGTCTGCGTACTCCACAAATGGGTGGTATACGAGAGGGCTTTGCCAAATGCTGACAAATGTCGGTAATAGGAGGTATACAGGTCAATGCAGAGCATATTTACGGACGTAGGGGCAGGGTGAGAATTGTCGGGGGTTGGGGGTTTAACCCCCCAGTCTTTCTTAGGACCCCATAGTAAAGTCTTTAGGCCTATTGCACGCCCCAACACCACGTAAATCAAAGTCTAACCCCCCAGTCTTTTTTCCTACAATTCTCATACTGCGTAGGGGCCTACTTAATTGACAACCCTCCTTGGTGAAGAGCATGGATCCACGAATTGTATTGTAACTAAGCATCGGGACAGCAATTGACAACTCTGTCGCGAGGACAGTCCTGAAGGGAAGAGCAACAACAGTGACTGGGAAGGCTAGGCCTACAGAAGGTACAAAAGATACGTTGTTGGACAAAGGAGACAACAAAATTCACCACATGCTGAAGATATTTGGTAATTTCAGTTTCATGACGCTGTGTCGTAACAAAGACGCTTACTCGCTTAGCGTCGCCCTTCTGGGTAGGCCTACTTTTAAAATGTGGTTTGCCAGATTCTAAATGTTTTATAAACTGAGCCCCAAGTTTAAATGAATCCTGCAAGGATTTAAGCAAGGAAATGTAAATGTAAATGTACGCGATTTTCTATATCGACCGTAGGCCTATATGGCCTCGACCCTGCCCATTTTTCAGTGAATTGATCGGGTGAGATCCTTCACCACCGCTGCCCGTTTGAATGGGTGCCACGCCATTTTAAGGTCCCCGTGTTGGGACCGTGCTAGCCAGAGATTTAAATCTCTGAAATAAGCCACCTTCGGGAAGCGAACCGCAGGAGGTTATACTTCAATTTAACGTAGGCTATCAGTCATAGTTATGCACAGTTTTTTTTTCAGCCGGAACGGCGTTCCGGCACCTTTTTTCAGCTACTAAAACTTATTTATTTATTTTAATAATAAAACAATACTTTAGTTATTTTAATTTAATTTCAGTGTTGTGAACTGTTTACAGCGTTTACTGAGAACCCTCACAACCCCCAATCCCGTTTTTCTTGGGATTTTGGCTCTTCCGTAATTGTTCAGTTCCGGAACCTTTTATTCGGTTCCGAAACCTTTTTCTAGAAAAACATCACTGGTCATGCAGGATGTGACAGGTGCTCCCATTTAGACATGCATGTCATACATTTTCGGCCCATATAATATAGCCTCTATATCGGACATAGAACTTATCTGATTAAACTTAGGCCTACCTTAGTCAACCTTACCCTACTTTACTGAAATATGTCAGGTAGGCGCCTTCTTTTAAACGCAGGGCGAGGCTTATGGATCTACCCTGATGATTTCATCCTTGTTTCAACCCACCTCACGTAGGCCTAATTAACGTTGTGTTGCCTCACCGTCCTTGCCTTCCTCATAACAATGGGGGTGGGGCAATGGGTCAACGACCGTTGTGTCTATTTTTACCCCAAAAGTCGTTTTTCTGGATCATGACCCGCACAGCTGATCTCACCCCAACCACAAGGATTCGAACCCCCTCGCACTCACCGCAAAACCATAGCCACAGTGGCGCCCCCTGTCAAGACGCGAATCCCATAAAACGCTCATAAAGGGATCCTAAACTATTTGACGTCTTCGGCTTGATTGCTATCTCCCCGTCGCATCTACGTTGACATCGATCCTCATCCGTCATTCATTCGCTTGTACTATGTTTTAATTAATCTGCCTTGTTAGACGCTTCGCTGGCTCTCAATTGGCTCCACTCTCACGGCCTGCGCTCGGCCAACGCACTCCACCTGAAGCTGCCCTCCGCTGCGTCCTCTTCTCTTTCGAGGGGTCGACTTGTCTCTGCGTGCATGCACCGAAGCGTTACTTCGGCTTTGTGATACCGTGCTGTTAAGACTGTCTGCGAAAAGCAGAGACTGGTGCTCGTGTGCGTTAGGTGTCTGGCGACTAAGCAGGCTCAATTTGTAGCCTATATATAGTTGCAGGAAAGTTCAGACCACTGTCCGGCCTCGGCTTACTTGCTTACAGCAATATCTCAAAACAGTTGACAGTGTCTGGTTAAGAAGCAGACAATGTCAACTGTTTTGAGATAATGCTTTTAAGAGTTACTGTTAGTGTTACCTACTCGTTAGAACCAGTCTGTGTAGTGTTTTCTGGTTACCTTTGGAACCAAACAAAGTTTCTGGTAGTTCGTATATTTTCACAGTTATAGGCCCCCTAAGATGTAGTTAAGTTTCTCATCCAGTAGTGGTTGGTCTTCGTATGTCTCGCATAGGCCTTTATGAAAAGAATCAACGCCTACCTGGGGAGTTTATACCCACTACTCGTCATTCCCAAGTAGGATGAAGCACAAAATGCGTTAATCATGATCCATATCGTCGTTTATTGTAACACACACAAAAACAGATTCAGGTAGCGGATCTCACTTTCTCGGAATAGTAGACTAGTAGTAGGTTTCACCGTTTCCGTGGTATATGGTATGCCTCGTAATTCAGGTAGAGATCTCAAATCCAATGTTCCAGATCTAAGATCCTGTGGGATCCGGGTGAATTTAATCACTGACCATGAGATATCTACAAATTTCTCCTAGTGGGCCACAGTTAGGCCTAATTGGAATTGCAAAAAAAGTCAAATATGTGATCTTTTTGTCCGGACGATGACTGAATTTATCAGCATAAATTACGCATAAATCAGTATCCGCTGTTGGAACATATCTTGTGATCCTCCGCCATGCCTTACCTTCCCTTTAGCCATACACATAAAAACTATTGCGCAGTTTCTATTTAACGACGTTGAATCTCGTAGAAGACGATTAACGTCAGTCTCCTGTTTAATCCTTGATGGACTGGCACCACCAGAATATAAGGCAATAGCGGAGTTACCTACTTTTTAACGAGACAATGTCTTTTATAACATTGCCTCGTAGGCTACGCTTAGAAGAGGTGTCGAAATTACTTTGTGGGTTCCTGAACTCATAGTTCACAGCCGCAGCAGGTGCGTCTACTCCATAGAAACCGCGGAGCAAATGCTCCATCCAAAAAATAAGGGGTGGGGGAGATTTGTCAGTGTATTTGCAATTTTGCCATCATTATTGGGGGAACGAAGGGGAAGGGGGAAGAGCAGGGAGAAGAGGGGAAGTTGCTCCAATGACTTCGGGGGACAGACGCCCCTGCGCCGCGGTACTCGTGTAGAAACAGCACTATCTATCGTTCAGATTCATAGTCTTATTCATACAGTAGTTGTAATCGTAATAATTATTAGTAACTTCTATTGCGCCAGGTGGTGTCTAATGCTCAATATATCAACCGATGGCTCGCCAAAGTCACACTCATAATCCAATGGTTTGAGTTTCCTTATGATTTCAACCAAATCAACTATCGACTGATTTCTTGGACATCATGATAGGATAAAGGCGCTATAGAAGTATTTAGACTTAGATTAGTAGACTGCAGTGGCTGTTACGTACAGCTGATACAGGGTCAGTCATTAGCAGCCATTGTCAGCACGTTGGCCACATTAATATCTGTTTCCTTCAAACTTCGTGTACGTTGACCAAGACTTACCGCCAACAGAAATTTCGAGACAATAGCCTCGCTTCTCGAGAATATTCATTGACATTTAAGTGTTTGTGATGACTGACGTTAATATGGCGCCTTTTGTTGACCTTTTGATGTTTTATGTAGCGCCTTTGTTAGTTCTTTGATGTGTGCGTGTTTTCCGTTGCTATAGTCATTCAGTTGGCGTGTTCGTAAACGTTTTACAAGTGCGCCTCTGTCGACAGGATGCATAGACTTGGAGATAACTCATCTTAAACAGGGAAGTAAATGTCAAGAATTAATTACAATGTATTACAATGCAGTTCAATTAGAAACAATGCAACACATGAAATACAATGCGATACAATGGAAGACAAATGCAACACAATACCGTACAATACGCCGCGATGCAGCGAGAAGACGGCAAGCAATATAATAGGCATTTCCTCTACTCGGTTACAATGTATTGTGTTTCAGTTCGCTGCATTGTCTTGCATTGTATTGTATTGTCTTCAGCTTTGTTGCATTGTCTTGCTCTGTGTGCGGTCTAACAGGAAAGAACGGCTGACTCTTACAACTCTGGTTCAAATCCGAATGAGTGAATCTGAAAACGTGCTGTCGGACTGTACAAGAACAGTGTGTGTCCAGCTGCATCAGTGTTTTCAGCCTAGAATGTCTTGCCTAAGAGGACTGCGGTTGATAAGAGGTGCGTTTATAATTACCATATACCTTACCCTACCTTCTTTTACTTTCCTTCTTGCCTAACACTCCCTTTACATCCATACCCTAACCTTTCATTATTCTACATTTTCTCGCATTTTACTGTATTAATTCACCTAGTCATAACCAGTGTTTTTCAGCCTGAACGGCGTTGCGGCACTTTTTTCAGCTACTACAATTTTTTTTAATTTTAATAATGAGAACAATAATTTAGTTATTTTAATTTAATTTCAGTGTTGTTGCTATTTTTAGTGTTTATTGAGACCCCTTTTCTCAGGACCCCTTTTCTCAGGAATTTTAGCCCTTCCATAATTGTTCAGTTCCGGAACCTATTGTTCAGTTCTGGAACCTTTCTCCTAGAAAAAAGCACTGGTCCTAACCACCTTGCCGTATCGGTATACGGACTATCGCTCATAGGACCATCGCTCATTGGACTATCACTCATAGGGCCTTTCAATCATAGGACTGTAGCTTATACGCCTCCTCCAATTAACTAGCAATTATAAAAGTAATCAACTGATCTGGTCTCTGCTCCAATTAGCAAGTACCTATTGCGCATAAAGAAAATTTATCAAGGTAATTATTAATAGGCTTCAATTGACTTCACATAACTTTACAAATATTTATTAAATATATGCACATCAAAGTATGGACATTCATCCGTTTTGTACAAATACATTAATTATTAAAATGCATAGATCATATAGGAAACAAACAATTTACCTCAAATGAAGATTCAATAGCTATAATAACAACAATGATACCTTTGTGAAAGAAACTTCTGCAATGGATATGGATGGTGAATTCGGCATCTTAAAGTCAGTTTCCTGTATGACTATAATTGCTCGCGGCGTATGAGAGATAGTCCTATGAGTGAAAGGCCTTATGGAGCCGCATGAGAAAAGAGGATAGATGTTAAAAGGTCCCTCTATGAATGATAGTCCTATGAGCGATAGTCCAAGAACCGCCTTATCTTTACTTATGTGTTGCCATGACTTTTATTTTGTTGTCCTACTTTGCTGCACTTTACACCATCCTCCCTTTATTCTCTTCCCTTTCCTTACCACCCCATCCCATCCCTTTCCTTTCCTTCCTTTCCTTTCCTTTCCTTCCCTTCCCTTTCCTTTCCTTTCCTTACATTCCCTTACCTTACCTTACCTCCCTTCCCTTCCCTTCCCTTTCCTTACATCGATATATTTTTAATATAAAAAGTCTACTCTGCCGGATCTTTTAACAATATTGGACCCACGCTGATGTCACGTGAGTGCCTTAATGGCCGCCGCGTATATTCGCCGATTGAGTGGAATAATATCCGATTGAACTCTCACAAAAGAGTTCACAAAGTGTTGGATCCTAATCCGCTGACTCTGAGAGATGGTCAGTCGATATAATTTTAAAAGTCTGCACTCTGCCTTTCAATGCAATATTATGAAAAGTCAACACTACGCTGCTCGTTTCTCAACAGTTTCAGACCCACGCCGATGCCTCGTGCGTGCGAAAATGACAGCTACTTATATTCGACGCTTAGGTTGATTATTGTACCATCAGACTTCGTCTGGAATAATGAAATTGGACGAACATTCTTCTTCAAACCCATTCTTCTTCATCGGTCCATGCTGACGAAATCGTGGCCTACTTGGACAGCTTAAGAGTCGCAGCAATTGACTGCCACCTCTTTGCAATCTTTGTGGAACCTTATAACGAACTTTCTACCAATCTGGCTGCCAGTCTTACCGGATATTTATAGAAAATATGCCGATTATGTCATCGTTCGTTGTTGTAAACAAACTGTATGCGATAGAATTGTATCTATTTATTTATTTTTCTATTTAGTCGATTTTAATTAATCATTATCTCGATAATGATAACAAAATTATCTGATTTTTGGCAATTTATAACTATTATTATGATTTATTATTACTACCTTGTTTTATAATTCTTTGTTATGGACAATTAGGTTTTCCTAATACATAACTGTGAATTACATGTAAACCAAAGTGCGGTTAGCAATTGGTACTATTAAAGGATATACTTACTTACTTACTTACTTACTTACATTCCCTTCCCTTCCCTTATATTACATTACATTACCTTTCCTTTCCTTTCCTGACCTTTTCTTACCTTACCTTGAGTGGATATTTATAAAAGACACACGCGACCGTGTTTTAGTTCAAACACGTGCCGTGGTCTTCATCAAAACAGTTCCATACTAGTCAGAGTAGAATGGAACATAAGAACGAGTCACGAAAGCCAACTTCGTTCAGTCTATTCTCTTTTCCCATGCGGCGGAGTCACAAAAGATGGCTGCCGTTGAATCGTCGTCGTCGACAGATGGCGTTTTGTTCTCGGTTTTATCGATGTTTTGTTTCATTGTATCATATTTAATTAATTTTAATTTCCGATCGAGTTATTGCTTCGGCAAATACTTATTGTTGCCGCTGTTCGCCGGTCACGAATTGCTGCAGTATTTCGCTTCGGCTTCAGCGGCGTCGTGAAAGGTAGGTTCTGGAGAGCAATGAACTGTGTCGAAGGCTTTGGAATTCTCGACAGATCTATGGGATTAAGGAAATTAGCTGATGATTCGCTTCCCGCTTGGAATGTGTCGGATGTCTCCGTGTTTCTTGGATAGATCGTGAGGACTTTCCCACCTCTTATGACCAAACACTATTGTTAGCATTGGAAAAACACGCATTTATTGTTTAAACCTCTATATCATGATGATTGCAGCTGGAAGCAAACTTTATGCTTATTTGTTCTGATAAAGATCCTCCTGTTTAGGATCATATAATAGGACATTATTACCATTACAGTTACTCTTAGTCTTCATTATTATTATTATTTTCTTTCATTTTACTATTATTATTATTACTTTTTTGCTCTGAGGTACTTCGTTCCCTCAGGGTCTTAGAGATTAAATTAATTATTAATTAATTTATTATTATTATTATTATCATTATTATTATTATTATTATTATTATTATTATTATTATTATTATTATTATTGTTATTATTATCATTATTATTATTATTATAATTATTATTATTATTATTATTATTATTATTATTATTATTATTATGTAGTAGTAGTAGTAGTAGTAGTAGCAGTAGCAGCAGCAGCAGCAGCAGCAGCAGCAGCAGCAGCAGCAGCAGCAGCAACAGCAGCAGCAGCAGCAGCAGCAGCAGTAGTAGTAGTACTACTACTACTACTACTACTACTACTACTACTACTACTACTACTACTACTACTACAACTACCACTACTAGTAGTAGTAGTACTACTAGGAGTACTACTTGTAGTAGTAGTAATTGTAGTAATAGTAGTAGTAGTAGACTTATTTTCATTTTTATTACGATTACTATAGTGATAATGATGATGATGACGATCATAATCATGATGTTAACGACGACGACGACGACGACGACGATGATGATGATAATAATAATAATAATAATAAATTATAATGATAATAATGATAAAGATGATGATGATGATAATGATAATGGTGACGATAATAATAATAATAATAATAATAATAATAATAATAATAATAATAATAATAATAATAATAATAATAATAATAATAATAATAAGACGATTTATATAGCGCCGTAGGACATCCGCGGCCGAAGGAAAGGGCGCTGTGCACGAGTTCATGAAAGCAATGACTATCATATGATAATTTAAAAAGATAAAAATCGAGATGTGATTTGCATGTCTCCAGCGATGGCATATTCTTCATATGGTCTGGAAGAATACAAAAGACTGTTCCATGAAGTGGGTCCAGGGACAGAGGAGGAACAGTCGTAAAACCTGGCTGAAGACCGTGGGACCTGTTGTTTAATTTTTAGATGAGCATTGCATTATATTGTATTCTATTGTACTGTATTGTAATTTATTTTAAACTCTTTGTATCCGGAGCAAAAATCCCTTCTGTGCTCAGGACAACGTGCAGCCTATTCAAGAAGTCAGATTGATATCGTGACCTTATTTCCATCGGGGCATTTTGGTTGTTTTTAAGTCTTTTATAGCTTCACTGACCATAACAGATTCGTGCGTGAATTTTACAGAAGATATTCATCCGTCAGAAAATGTCTCGTTATTTTACGATCGTCGGTGATTTTTTCGACTGTAAATCTATCAGGGAGTTTATAATGCGGGGCTTTTTCGTGCAAGATTGACGGCAGACGAGGCTATTCAGTCTCTTTTTAACGATTTCCAAGGTCGATAACGTCGAGTAAAGGTCACTCGAAAATTACACATTTTATGTATGATCAAGGACGTTTCTTGAACTTGAATATGCAGGCACCATTTTTTTAGACAGCGGAGGGTAGAGGAAGTAATTTCCCATCATCTTTTCCTACAAATTGCCAAAGAGGTAAAATAGAGTTCGTTACGTTTAGAGAGCGATGGTGCGTCCATTATAGCCCCGTAAGTCGCCCAGTTCCCCGACTAATAGGTCTTGTATCGGATGATGGGTCGTATAATTATATTGCGCCTTTAAAGTTCGGCCTGTCACCTCTGGGCACCTCTCGGTCAGACACCGATAAAATAGATTATGTATTGCAGACATGAAGTTCACAAGTCCTTGAGGTAATTACTCCTAAGGCAACAGTACGTGTAATGGTAATGGGAGACTTTTCCAGGAGGAGCGCCCAATACATAAAAAGGCACGATGGGATTGAGTTGATATGCGGTAGCGTAGCACCTGCATATCTCCATGGGCCGCAGAACGCAACCTAAATAATGATTTAGGGTGTGTAGATGTACGTAAGCAACTGTATGTTATGTATATCTATGTATATATCAAGACAATTTAGCGCATTTAGGTAAGCGTACATCAGAAAGCGTTGCATACATTTTAAGACAATAATTTGAAAATGCACGAAGCAAGCGAAACAGTAGGGCCTATGTTAGTGCAATGGATTAATGTTCCAGATCGTTCAACTAGGCTAGGCTACATGAGAAGGCACGAAGAGGTGGTAGTGATAGTTTTGGTGGTGATGGTGGTAGTGGTGATAGTATACTATAGTAGTGGTGGTGGTGGTGATGATCTCGATCGTGACTATAGTATACCGTGGACCTGACTACCTGTGCCAAGGACAAATTCCCCGGAATTTCACGTATCTTTAAAAACCTCTCTCTTCAGCCGTGCTTGGGCTGAGAGCGCCTCTCAGTAGGTCTCTTGAAGGGCGCTCTATCACGTTTAGATTGATTGATTGATTGATTGATTGACAAAGCTCATAACGATCGAGCTGGAGATAGTGTTATAATGATGATACTTCTACCAATCTTGTCGCTTGCCCGATCTGCCTCAGACTTCCCTTTATCTCATCGTCAGGGTATCTATTCCAAAATCCCGCCTCTTCAATAAATCTTACCCTGCTCTTTCCACTCCCCCGCCTTCCAATTTCTCAACCAACACCGCGGTAGCCCCTCTGTCTCCTTCTCTCTGTAATGATCTTGAACCAGATTATTTTTTTATTCATTTGACATATTTAGATAATCCTTCTAACTTGACGCAGAGGTCATGACTTTTTGGGTGCCCTGCACTTAGCTTTTACAACTGTGCGAGGTTACAAAATAGGCCGTGTATCAATTTTCTTTCGATGTAATGAATTGATTGTCGGCCTATGTAAATAATTGTTACCAGGAATGTCAACGTTCTGCTTGCTTAGTGACGATTGTTTTCACTTCAGTTTCCGTGCACTAATTAACCCCTTTAATCGCCAGAAACTGTCCTGACTCCACTGGCAAATCGAGAGTCAACCACCTGCTAATACAACTGCTTGTGTACATGCAACGCTAACTTTATTACTAATGTTTCCCTTTATGTAATTACCTCATCAAAGGCCGCGGTTTCTTTTGCGGTGTATACATGTATGCGTGTGTTTTCGAGTGTGTCTTCGTGTGTGTAGGTGTATGTTTGTATGCGGTCGTGTTTCTCCGTTTGGTGAGTGTCTGAAAGCCACTTGTGGGAACTGTGCGGTTCACCGAATCTCAGCAGCGTCGGAGAAAATGCGGCGTTTGTGCATGTGCTTGGACGAGTACATTCTCAAACTGTCTTAAAAGCACTTCTTCAGATCAGTCACAGAACCATGATTGTGTGCAGCGCTTTTTGTGATGTGCTTAATAGGCGCTATATTTAGTGACTAGATACACACGTACGTTCATGTAGACCTACTGTATCTATCATGTTTGTAACTGGCAGGTTTTGGGGCCTCAGAAAGGCGATGAATGTTCGGGGTTTCAACGGTGAGCGCTATTATAATACTACATAAAATTATGGGCTACATGCAAAGGGAAACTATGGAGGCATTTGATGCCCTGACAGTCTATACAACTATATTTTGATATTGCCTTCCTTTCAAAGTTCAGAAGTGCACACGACCATGCGACAGAGCGTCGATGGCGCTGAGCAACTGTGAGTGAAGGACTTGCTCAAGGTCCGTGCACAATAACTGCCTCGGGCGAGGCTCGAACCCGTACACTCCGCCTTAATGGCCAAGCGCTCTAACCAGGCGGCCACCGTGCCACACAATCACCCACCTGAACTGATGTCGCCATTTAGTACAGAAATAGCAGACACATTTGGCCAATATTTAAAGACAAGGAATTTCATTGTTAGTAAATTTACTTGATGCTACAAGGACAGTCACTGACGTTCACTGTTCCAAATCGGCAAGTGGTAGAAATTTACAATAGCGCTCCACACATCGTCGACATAGATACATAGCTTGGCCCTACACAGATACACACATATTTACATGCATGCAAATATGCATGCATACATAAATACATAAATAAATGCACTCATTCATACATACATACATATATACATACATATTTACATACATATTTACATAGATGCATATGTACGTAGATAAATAATTAAATAAATAAATAAATACATACATACATACATACACATTACACACATCCATACATGCATACATACATGCATACATACATACATACATGCATACATACATACATACATACATACATACATACATACATACATACACATACATACATACATACATGCATACATACATACACACATACATACACACACATACATACATACATACATACATACATACATACATACATACATACATACATACACACACATACATACACACATACATACATACATACATGCATGCATACATACATACATACATACATACATACATACATACATACATACATACATACATACATACATACATACATACTTATATACATTCATACATGCATACGTGCATGCACCATTGCACATGCATACATGCTTACCCACTGTGTACTGCAGGACCTTTTATTATCATAGGCCTATTAGGATGCTATGCAGATTATACAACCGTCCAAAAACTTATACAACGTGTAATAATCCCACTTGAAGAGTCTCATGTTTCCAGGTATACGCCGCCTTCAATAGACACACATTAACATATCGGTCATAGTTCGTAATATACATGTACGCTGTTATCACGCGTATAGACTACATATACCGTTGCTAAAGAAAATGAATATGCATATATACATAGATTATGCCGAAGTGTGTGTGTATGGTGTGTGTTTGTGGCTAAATATGGTTATATTGTCGTGCAATATTTGATCGACAAACATTTGTATAGAGCTACTTGTCTTGGAATCGACGCTGGTGCCTTTGATCTTTTGCAAGGCTGGGGGCAGCTTAAGGACCCTCACCCACGTCGTCTCGCCCTCCCTCTGACCCTTAGGAACCCTTGGCGATCGGTGAACAGTTTTATTGGAGGCGCTTTCGGCGGAATCCCTTTGATGTCCGGGGTCGAACGCGGTACATGTCCACCGCCAATAAGCGGCACCCATCGAGGAACCTTCTAGTTGGCAACATCTCTTGTCGGCTAATTGTTTAACACGCGCTGTTCATTGCACAACGAGGCTGTCGAGGGTTGTAACAGGTCGAACTCTCAGCCGTTGGGTAGCGGATCGAATCCCACTGTTGTGTTGAATGTTGTTCAGGGTGTGTAGTCGTATAACTAACTGATGCTCATTATCAAGGATTGTCTGAGAGATTCAGGGAAGGCGCTGGAGAAAATGTAAATACATGCATGCATGCATTATGCATTATAAGCATTACTTGACAAGCTCTCACTAGGATGTGTGTATGTATATTTATGTATGTATGCTTGTTTGTATGTATGTATGTGTGTATGTATGTATGTATGTATGCATGTATGTATGTATGTATGTATGTATGTATGTATGTATGTATGTATGTATGTATGTATGTATGTATGTATGTATGTATGTATGTACATTATTATGTGGTTATTGTGCATGACTGTGTGTATGTATGTGAGCATGTACGCGTGTGTCTCGAAACCCATTCCACGTACTAAGAGGTCTATTCCCCCCTAAGATAGAACGACATTACAAATTACGTAAACGACCGCATGACTTTGCACTCCCTCCTAAGGATGACTCTAACTTCATCCCCAGAGTTTTGTACTTTGCCCTTAAATAGTCGCCTAACTGGTACCTGCTACAAATTTATGTGATTATGGTTGTCGAGTTAAACTTCATTTTATTTTGTCTAATTAGTCATGTTCATGTACCATGTTGCGGTTTGCCAACGTGTCAATAAACGAATAATAATAATAATAATAATAATAATAATAATAATAATAATAATAATAATAATAATAATAATAATAATAATAATAATAATAATAATAATATGTATTTATGCATGCATGCATATATGCAGTGCCATAGCGAGGGGTGTTCCAGCGGTGCCATGGAACAGGGCGCAACTCATGAGGGTCGCAAATTTTGAGACGGAATGATTTAATTATTAAACTGAGTACCTTATCTTGAAATATAACGTCCATTTAAAATGAAATAAATGTCATAAAATTAAGTAGCAACACACTATGAAAGTTTACAGCTATATGACAGTGCAGGCTTATTTAAACATTTTCGTTTGAACATATTTATAGTAAATATTTTATATTCGAGAGAACAAATTTGGTCGTTATTGGTTAAGTTGAACTGGGGGGATGGTCGCTATATTTACGTTGGCACAGAACGCAATTGTAGCTTCCTACTTTCCTGACTGTATGTATGTATGCATGTATGGACATGTATACGAATGTACATGTGTATGGATGTGCGTATCAGAAATCCTAATATAGCGCATTATTAAGTACTTCACAAATGCGTTGTACATAGGCCTACGTATGACTATTAAACAAATCTCAACAAGTTTAACGGACAGAAAATCTACGCTGCAAAAAGTCAAAGGCATCAGTACGTAGATGGCCTAAATGTATACGGGAAACTTTTCCACGCATACATACGGGAGAACGTTCCAGTACGTAAAGGGCCGGATGGGACTGAGTTGATTACGGGAGTATGGCACCTGCATACCTCCATTGGTCATAGAACGCAATGCTCGCCGATATCGGCCTACTTACTCAGCAGAGCGTAGCCGTGTCAATGACACGACGCCAGAGTGTTCGGTCATTAACCTTCCCAATCCTGTATGAAGGCCGAACATCGGATCTTTGTGATTCTAGTCCAAGTGGGCCAAGGTCAGTCGCTTTGTCTTCTCTACGCATAACAGTGTTGAGGTTCTGCCCTAGAGCAGAAAGGAAGGCCAAGCCCTCGTTGTTAATCGGACCAAGGGTTTTCCTGCTGCTCGCTTCCGTACATCTACGCGATGTCACCAGACTTTCTCGTGAATCGGGTTTTCTTCACTCGATTCAGCTCCTCACGCGTTTTCTGGTTGCAGTTGTTTACACTTTATATAGACAGCCATAAAAGCGGCGTTTGTGGGAGATGCTGGAAGGCCGTTAAATAAGTATTATGCTGCATCATAATACATTACTGGTGTGATGCTGCTGTCCATGTGTCTGGAATAAGCTATGCCTTGCAATCTGCTGCGTGAACTTCCTGGCCTTTCCTTCCTCATTTCTCTAAGCGTTTGAAAACCACTATTTGAAACTTACTATTTGAAAACTACTATTTGAAAACTACTATTTGAAAACTACTATTTGAAAACTACTATTTGAAAACTACTATTCGAAAACTACTCTCTGAAAATTACTCTTTGAAAAGTTGCTATTCGAAAACTACTATTTGAAAATTCCTACCTGAAAACTACTATTTGGAAAATTACTATTTGAAAACTGCTATCTGAAAATTACTTTCTGAAAACTAATATTTTAAAATTACTTTTTGAAAACTACTATTTGAAAACTACTATTTGAAAATAACTATTTGAAAACTACTATTCGAAAACTACTCTCTGAAAATTACTCTTTGAAAAGTTGCTATTCGAAAACTACTAATTGAAAATTCCTATCTGAAAACTACTATTTGGAAAATTACTATTTGAAAACTGCTATCTGAAAATTACTTTCTGAAAACTAATATTTTAAAATTACTTTTTTTAAAACTAATAATTGAAAACTACCATATGAAAATCACTATTTGAAAATTTTCTACTTGAAAACTACTGTTAAAAATTACTATTTGAAAACTACTATCTGAAAATTACTATTTGAAAAATTACTATTTGAAAACTACTGTTTGAAAATTACTATTTGAAAACTAATATTTGAAAATTACTATTTGAAAACTACTAATTAAAAACTACCATATGAAAATCACTATTTGGAAATTACCATTTGCATATTACTAATTGGAAACTACCATATGAAAATCACTATTTGAAAATTACTATTGGAAACTACTATTTGAAAATTATTTTTTGAAAACTACTATTTGAAAATTACTATTTGAAAGCTACTATTTGAAAACTACTATTTATTAATTACCTTTTGAGAAATTGCTATTTGAAAACTACTACTTGAAATTACTATTTGAAAATTACTATTTTAAAACTATTTATTGAAAACCACCATTTGAAAATCACTATTTTGGTTTGGCAGTTACGTAGCGCTATAATATTACATAATCTAAGACCCTTGAGACTGCAGTGGGTGATTTCCGTGCTCCCGCATTATAGACATGGGACCATTACATCGCAGGTCGTTGACCTTCCTTACATGTATCTCTTAACGCTGCCATCAAATTAAACTGCTTGCTTAAAGAGTCTAAAGTGCGTTAACAATTGGTGCATCCAAAGCAGAATTAACCGCTCGGGGCCCATGCTAATAATACATGGTGGGCCCTTGTAGTAATGACAGTGGAATGATGAGACTGTCGTAAAGACATGACAATTAAGACTCAACGTCTAGAGTCAATGGTGTGTTCCTCGCTGCTTAAATTAGTAGTCAATGCGCCCAACACAACCATTATAATGTTTTGCATTTTGGGAACATATATCTAAAGTTGTATCAATGTATCATATGCTTGTAACAGCATGCTGACAACGTACAATTAACGTAGAATAATTAGGCCTATGATCAAAATTCGAATCTGTTCTCTTCCTTGTTAACAGCTCAGAAACATTTGCGACTTTTAGCAGGTGTAGGCCTAAGCTGTATAATAATGTCATCAAATGGAATCAAGCTAAGCACATCACTCTAAAAACTAAGAAGGTTCAATGCAGTTAGAAGTTTTTAAATCATAGAAATTTGCCGTTTTGTTGCAATCAATCATAAGAAAACTAATGAGAGGACATTACTTACCTGAAGACAATCCTTCTTATGCTCAACTTTGTCAACTAGCTGATACCCGTCTCTTCTTACGAAGCTTTAATGGTCACGTCCTTCATGATTTATTTCCCCAAATTAAATTAACAGGATATCTGTTGCGCCCCAGAGGCCACAATCTTACTTTACCCCATTCTGATAATCTGGTTAGAAAAAGCTTCATTATAAGGATGCTTTTTGTTGTTGTTTAATTAATTAAACTGCAAGACATTTTAGATAATAGTAATAGTTTTAAATTTCTCTACTATTACGATGCTTTTGATGTAGTGTTATTAGCCTAGTAATTTTTCATTTTTGTTAAATTTTACACTCCTTTTTTCAAATATTATTATCTTCTTATTACTTCAATCAAATCAAATCAAATCAAATTTTCGTTTATTCATCAACCAATTGACACAACGCAATAGGTAACAATCATAGATAGGTAAAATAACAAATTGAAATCTATCTGCTAATTTTAACTCATTTCGAAACTAATACAAATTATAATATAATACCCTCGATATAAAGTTTTTATCATTCTTCGTTGGAAGTGGAAAATGTTTTATGTTTTTTCTATACTTGTTCACCAATGTGCGGTTCGCTTTTGGTTTTTCAATAAAGAATATTAGCGATAGCGCATTGGATAACATCTGGCGTAGAGTGCGAGAGGTAGCCTACAGAGATCGAGTCCCATAGGCGGACATGCTTTGTAGGCTGCAATTTGCACCGTGTATTGCAGGCTGTCTGTTCTGTTAGTAGTTAAGGTTTATCGCATAACATGTACATGCACAGCGCAGTGCGTTCGCAGGCGCTTAATTAAAGAATAAATATTAATAATAATAATAATAATAATAATAATAATAATAATAATAATAATAATTTTTAATAAGTCCCATCTTACTGAAACAGCGTTAACCTGAACAGTTGGAGATCATCAATGACATGAACATATGCAGAGCGATAGAAACATTAGGGAATTGGTTTGAGAAGATTGTCTGTATACAGTAGCATAGCTAAAGCAGCAGTTGTGGAACAACCTCTTGCAAAATCAGTAAATTAAACCATCTTGTCAGGGAATATGTTTCTTGTATACGTCTTGGCCAGCCTGATGGAAATTTTCGAACTTGTCAAGCTGTAGTCAGCCAAAATCTGCAACAACTTGGAATATATGACGTAGGCCTACTTCATTGTAAGCCTGAATTCTCTGCCTTAGCGAGGTCAACAACTTGTCCACACTAGTCAAATAAGTTTCAGCACGACACCTGCCTCGCTGTTGCAAGGTGAGCTCGCTGCAGTGTGTGTGCCAGAAAACAAATCGCGTCGGAATAGAAACAAAAGTGGCCTCAACATAGATTATATATTGACTGAAAGATGTTGAGCCAAAGAAATGCATGAACACAGCAGTTGGTTCCATCAAAGATCTTAGACAAATACTTAGAGTAATGAGATCTTTGGGTACATGTCTGGCATTTCTAATTTGCAATTTGCTTAGTGGAAATTCTTGCTTAAACTGAAACCAGTGACTCTTTTCTGTGAACAAATAATTATTTGGTGCAATAAAATCCGCCCTGCAGTTTCGACTCCAGTCGGGGGGCCCCGGTAATCGGGGCCCCATGCTAAAGCATATTGAGCAAACTGGTTAATCCGGTCCTATGTGTGTCACGTTTTCCCATTAGTTGAAATCTTTTGCAATTCCGGACCATGCGTACATGATAGAATATCAACGAACTAAAGAGGTGTGTAGTAAATCAATAAAATCTTAAATGAATCCTAATCATCATCGTTTTCTGATCCATTACTGCTATTATTAGTCGTCATCATCTTCATCATCATGATCTCCATATATAGAAGTAGTTCTTAGTGTCAGAGAGAAGATTGATTCTTCATAAAACGTCTACCAAACTATGCATGCATACATACATACACTCACACATGAATACATTATACATACGGTACACACATACACACATATATAAGTACGTACGTACACACTCATGCATACATAATATCGCTTGAAGGTGAGTGAGCCAGTGGTTTTGAAGTTGTTGTGTGTCTACTATGATAATCTCGGCGTCTTTTCAAAGCTGCACGTGACCTTTCTCCGGCCGTTGGCACTGCCATACAATTCTGGTTATCGAGTGCAAAAAATTCGCTCATTGAGGTCGGCCTGGCGCAGTTTTAGCACCGCGCGGGGATGGCAATGGTAGAGAGAGCGAGACGGCGAGAAACAGGGTGCTTCCTAGAAGAGGGTTATAAAGCCGTGGACAGCCTAACCAGACTTGGCCGGTCGGTCTTGTTAGCATTCACGGCCGGCTTGTGTCGTAAACGCAGTTATAGCTCAGGTGACCCGCTTCGCTCGGCACGGCTGCATGCAATCAGAGCCCATAAAAGCAGATTTATAGGACAGGAGCCGCTCGGCCACCAAGACCATTCGATAGAAGAGGCAAGGCAGCGTTGCCGCCTCCGCTCCCACCGCTGCCACCGCTGCTCTCAATTTCTAACCAAGACCGCTCCGAAACGGATCAGTCGGTGCAACTCCAGGAAAAACTTCACTTCTAAGCTGCATTAGATACAGTAAGAAGAGAAACAGCAGCAGCGGCTCTGCTCAGTCAGGAATAGTTGCTTGGTCGATGTTTCTATATAACTCTGTGACCGGGTTTCGACAGATGAAGTCGTTAGAAATCGATTCATTTTTTAAAGAAAAGCAACTGAAATAGGCTATATTTAGACAATCTGGGCCTTTTGTTGCGTTAAAAAAAGCCAAAAAGGTTCTTACTACATCTAGTGTGGGTTGCCTGGGTCCAAGGAGCGCGCACTTGGGGAAACGCTGAAGAAAACGTCAGACCGCAAAGTTTTGGAGGCTAATGTCTCCCATGAATCCGCTATTGTTGGTTAGACCTTGGATATTGCTTGGTCTCAACCTTTATTGCCGACATTCCTGCCTCGGCATTGTGGTCACGCCCAGCACAGACAGCTGCCGAGCTTGTTGTCCAACTAGATTCAACTATATCTGAAATCGTGGACATGCACATGCGTATTAAGTTAACGAGGATTGCTGAACCAGCGGCGTAGCTAGGATATTCTGTGCCCGGGGACGAAGTATGAAATTGGCGCTCGCGCCGTTTTATTTATTTATTTATTTAATATTTTCCAAATACATCGTCATTTGTAATGAGTATAATTATGGTGCCTCTTAGTGCTCAATGGGGCGCCAAAATCATATCTGAAAATTGGTTTGTAACCTTAGACCTTAGACCTTAGTCCTTCCACGCGCTTGTAGCGCATCGGGCGACACAGCTCCTCCACATCACTCTGTCCTCTGCAGCTCCCTCAGCCTCCTCCCATGTCATCTCTCCGTCCTCCAGATCCTGCACGACCGTGGCTCGCCAGGTCTTTCTCGGCCTCCCACGTTTCCTCTTCCATCCCGATGGAGTCCAGTTCAGTGACTGCTTCGCGATTCTTTCACTGTTTGATCTGTGCATATGTCCCAGCCAGCGTAGGCGTGCTCTCTTCAGCATATCCTCCATTTTTTCCATAGCCGTTCTCTTTCTTATATCTTCATTCTTTATCTTGTCTTTCCACGTGACCCCTAGTATCCTTCTCTGCCACCGATGATGAGCCGCCTCTAGTTTCTTCTGATTAGCTTTCGTCATAGGCCATGTTTCCGCTCCATATAGCAATGTTGTCAGGACCAAGGCCTTGTATAGTCTTGTCTTTGTTATGATGCTTAGTCCTTTGTCTTTCCATATGCTGTTTAATCTTCCAAATGTGGCGTTAGCCTTTCCCAGCCTAACTCTGATCTCCCTGTCACAGCTACCATTGTTTGCAAGTACACTTCCCAGATAGCAAAAATCCTCCACCTCCTCTATTACATCTTCCCCAACTTTAATGTTCTCTCTCGTCTCCCATTGTCCCACTTTCATGATCTTTGTTTTTGAAGTATTGATTCTTAATCCAACCAATCCTGCCTCTTTTTCCACTCTGCCCGTGAGCTCGCTCATTCCTTCCCATGTATCTTCCAGTAGCGCTATATCGTCTGCAAAGTCCAGGTCTGTTAGCCTCTCGGCTCCTCTCCACTCTAAACCCCATCTTCCCTCCTCCGTGCTTCTCCTCAATACCCAGTCAATCGTTAACAGGAACAGCAACGGCGATAAGATGCATCCTTGCCGCACCCCCGTAACAATCTGGAACCACTCCCCCAGTCTCCCCTCCACTCTCACCGTGCATCTGCTTTCTTTATACATCCCTTTTATGATGTCTATGATTTTTCCTGGAATTCCATATTGTACAAGAATGTTCCACACCACTGGTCTCTGGACGCTGTCAAAAGCCTTTTGAAAATCTATGAAGTTGACAAGTATATTTTTATTTCCCTCCACGCATTTCTCTATAATCTGTCTCAATGTGAAGATCTGGTCGCTACAGGATCTGTTTTTTCGGAAGCCCGCCTGTTGTTGCCTTAGTACGGCATCCACCGCCCCTTGTATTCTTCTCAAGATTATGCTGGCTAGGACTTTCCCCGGTATGGAGAGTAGCGTTATTCCTCTCCAATTATTGCAGTCACCAAGGTTTCCTTTTTTTGGGATTGGTATAATAATCCCGTCTCGCCAATCTCTTGGCACCTCTCCAGTGTTCCATATCATGTTGCACAAGTTCGTTAAGGTCTTGATCATCTCTCTTCCTCCATTTTTCAGCAGCTCTGGTTGTATATCGTCGATCCCTGCTGACTTTCCATTTTTTAGCCTCTTTACTGCTTCCTCTACTTCCTTCTCTGTAATACTATCTAGGTCTATATCCAAGGTTGTCAAGCCCTGGTCATGTGTGAAGTCATGTGTTGTCTCTGGCTCAGGACAGTTCAAGATCTTGTCAAAGTGCTCTCTCCATCTTGCCGCTTGTTCATCATGTGTCCTGAGCGTATTCCCGGCCTCGTCTCTGATGGGTATCCTCTGTGCCACCTTGCCTGTAATTTCCTTTGTTATCTTGTATAGTGTTTTGGAATCTCCTCTCTTTGCCGCAATCTCCGCCTCCTCCAATCGAGCCTCCACCCATGTCTTCTTGTCCTTTCTACAGCGTTTCTTAACCTCTTTAAGCTTATCCTTCCTTCGATATTCCTCGCGAATGTTTTCCGTATCCTCACCTCTGTTGTATGCCTGTTCTCTCCTGCCTTTGAGCTTTCTACGCTCATCGATTGCTCTCCATGTATCCTCCCCAATCCACTGTTCTTTCCTTGTTCCTCTTCTCGTCCCAATAACAGCCCGTGCCGTGCTTGTGATCGTATTCTTTATCTCCTCCCATCTCTCCTCCACCGTCTCATGCTCTTGTTCTCCCAGTATTTCGAAGCGATTTTTTAATTCCAGCTGGAACTTTTCCTGAGTCTCTTTTTTATTCAATTTGTTTACATCCATTGCCTTGTGTTCCATTCTTGCGGTCAATTTCTTCAGTTTAAGTTTTAGCACTGCGATGACCAAGTGGTGGTCTGAAGCAGCATCAGCCCCTCTGTATGCCCTGACATCCTGCAGTGCCGTCGCCCATCTTTTGGAGATGCAGATGTGGTCAATCTGATGTGCAGTCTTTCCATCTGGGGACCTCCATGTCTCTTTTTGTATGTTCTTGTGTTTAAACATGCTGCCTCCTATCTTCAGCTTATTGTTGCTACAATAACTAAGCATTCTCTCACCATTATCGTTTCTCTCTCCAGCAGCCTCCGCTCCCATCACATCGTCCCATCCGACTCTATCCTTCCCTACCTGTGCATTAAAGTCGCCCATGATTATTTTTAGGTCGTGCTCTGGTGTTGCATCTATGACATCCTGTAGCTGTTCGTAGAAGTCATCTTTTTCGTCATCCGTGGCCATATTAGTTGGTGCGTATATCTGAATCACGGTTGTTTTTGCATGTCTCGTCTGTAGTCTTATGGTAATGATTCTGTCACTTATCGGCTCCCATCCAATGACAGCCGTCGCCATCCTCGCATCTATCGCTATGCCCACTCCTCTCTCGTGTCTGTCACCTCCAGAGTGATATATCCTCATTCCTTCAGATGTAGTAATTCCGCACCCAGTCCACCTCATCTCACTCATCCCCAACATCTCCAGTTTGTATCTCTTCATTTCCGCCATCACCTGCGCCAGCCTTCCCGTGTCGTTCAGTGTCCTCACATTCCAGCATCCTATCCTTGTCTTGGCCTTGGTCGTCAAGATCTGGGCTTTCCGAGTCATGGCTTCCTTTCGGCTTTCACCATTTCCCATCATAAATAGGTCTTCAGCCTTCCCGTCTCTCTTCCGACCTGCCCTGACAGTGTAATTGTGTTTTTTCTGTGTCGTTTCTGTTGCAATGCGTTGTTTTACCCGGGAGGGCTGCAAACCCTCCGCGGAACCCTCCTCCTTTATCCGGGCTTGGGACCGGCACAGGTTCCGTTATGAAACCTGAGGCGGAGTTTGTAAGAAGTGAGAATAAAACTTGATATTTTTGGGCGCCAAAATTAAATCTTATAAATTTATTTGGGATAAATTAGTTAAAATTCCATAAAAAAATTTAGAGTAAAATTAAAATTATTATTTTTAACCCTCATTTTGGCGCCCCCCCCCCACCGACGCATGTACCCCCTGCAACCCCTAGATCCGCCTCTGTGTTGAACTCCCTTCCCATCCATAACTCAGAAAAAGTTGATGCAAGGAGACTGTGCATCTGGACTGAAGTATGTTGGCGATGCCCCATTTATCTTGTCATCTAGAAAAAAAATCAAACGCCAATGACGTACAGTTCGTAAACTTGTCTCAGCAGCAGAATCCACGCATCTGTCTCGTATCATCTCTGAATGCTCTTCTCCAAAATTGCAAAGACAGTCAGTGAAGACAATCTTGCACCGCTGCAGACACAGTACACTGATACATTCTTCGTCTCACTCTTCTCTGCCAATAGGTTTGCACTTTTTTCTCATACAACCGCTCCTGGTTCACAACTGATGCCAGCAAACATTGATCTCGTAATTCTCGTTCAACGGAAACCCTGACTTATTTAGTCCCGTTTTAAAGCAGTGTTAAGATACTGGGTCGTTCTCTATGTCTATCCCGAAGCTTTGGAATTCAACGCCCAGTTCTGTAACTTCTGTACGTTCTATTAATTCTCTAAAAGCATTCAGTTCCAGAACTAAGCTTCAAACTCGGCTTTCTTGTTGACTTTTTTGCTTTGCCGACTTATAAGATTTTGACCTGGCTTCTCATAATATGTACTACAACTCTGTTACAATTTCATTTGAGGTTATCATAGTTTATCATAGTTATCACAGAGCCTCTGATTAGGTTGTACTGCGCGTGGCATTTTATAAACGTCTAAATACAATACAATGCAATCATAGACCATTTGTGCGTTATAAGAACGTCGTTAGGTTCAGTTAGATCTGAACCTAAGTCTCCAAACCTGAATGTTAGGCCCTTCACCTGAAGCTGTCTTTGCATTCGAAGTCATAAATACCGACATTAGGCCTAGTCTCAGAAATTGAAAAACGTCCAGAGGAAATTACAACAGACGGGAGATGGTTTGATAGCGTTTATCTGACAATGCAGTCATAACAGAGATGATTAGTGTCAAACTCAGACATATGTATGCAGAGTATATACTGTGAACAAAGATAGGGGTCCATGACAGGTGTGCTACCCAACCAGAAACTCTGGCGGTGGGGCTAGGGCAGAATATTTCCATTTTTCTCCAGATGGTTACCGAATAAAAAATGAAATGAAATGAAATAAAATAAAATTTCTGGGTCAGCGGAGACGGGTTTATACCACTCTCCATCTGTGTAAAGTGTCAAATATGGTATCTTTGGCGATAGTTGTCTTAAAAGTGCACTTCATTATACAATAGGCCTAAATATTCTATAAAATTCTCGATCTTTCTCTGTTTCTGATCAGTTTCTTTTCTTTTCGTTCTTCTTATCTTCCATCAGGGAAGCAGGCGAGTCCATGCAGAAATGTGGCTATTGCCTTCCCTCACTAATGGCACGAGGGCCACCTCAGTTACCTCGGTCACCTTCCTTGCTTAGTGGCACAAAGGTCGCTATTGTGTAACCTTATGCCTAGATTTTCGTCCGTTTGCTTCCAGCCACTTGTGGCTGATTCCTATGCTGCTGGGTTTACTGAGTCAGTGTAAACGTGTATCAATTATCGGCTGTATGACCTCAGCCCTACTCATTTTTCAATTAATTGATAGGGTGAGATCTTAACCAACGATTTCCGTTTGAATAGTACAGTAGCCTACTGCCTACAGCCTACATAGGCGTAGGCTCTGGGTGGGCAGCCGGGGCAAGTCCCCCCCCAATAATTGAGGAGCCGGGGCAATACTCCCAAGAATCGAGAGGAGAATTTCTACAAATATTAAAATATTATGCTTCAATATATAAAAATTTCTTCAGAAACAGAAAAACAGAGACACAGAACTGAAATACTATCAGAACTTCATAATGAAAATAAAGATTTATTTTTATCTTCAATATCTTTAATATTAAACAAATTTACATGTAAGCAAAACAAATTTCATGCGCATTAACGTAACACCGGAAGTCTCTGCTGACTGTCTAGACCAGAGTTGAAAAAAGATTTAATCGGTTTTTGGCTTTAAAGAAAACAAAAGAAAAAGAAAACCACAAAATTTGTTTTGTTTTGTTTTTTTAAATAAAATCGTTATTTTTGTAGAAGTTATTTTAATAACATTGATTTAATGATTTTTAATTTTCGGAAATCGCAACTGAATTAAAATGAGTTGGAGCTTTTGTTCATGCCATTTTTCGTGATTTATAATTATGATCCAAAATCCGAAAATCTTAAAAACAACCAAAACAGCAAAAACCATAAAAACCAAAAAAGGCGAGAAGAAAAACAACAAAAAACAACTTTTCCTCTAGAAAAACTTTGTTTTTGCACCTTTGGTCCAGACCCCATCGCCCCCAATATTTTGGACAAGTTTACGCCAGTGCGACCAAGGATCCAGACTTGCCCGGCTACTGAACGCATCAAAAGGAGCTACAGTGCTAGATACATACATATGTACATACATACATAGACACACACACATACATACATACATATATACATACATAACATTATATACACAAATACCCTTCACTGTTGTTATAAGACGTAGGCTACCATACTTATGGTTATCTTACAATAATATACCTAATACCTAAACAAGAGTTACATTATATTAAATTACAACAGGGCCTACCTTACGGCAAAACAAGGTCTTGTTGCGGTGATTGTGTTCTTTGGTAAGACTTCTTTGTCTAATCCTTCTGGATACATTAATTTAGTTTCCGCTGCTTCATGACATTGTATGTCGAAGCCATGACTTGATAATAGGAACCTTTCTCGTTATCTCACGATATGTTTGTTGCTATTTTTATTTCGCATTCCTAATTGATTGGAGGACGTGATTATCTTATAGACGCCTCCGTTTGCACAGTTCTATCTCTGCAGTTCAATTCATGTATGTGTTATTTATTAATTTCATTTTATTCATTAAGGTAATTTATATATAGTTCCACTCGGTTTACCAGAAGCGCTCTCTGCGCTAGCGGTGAATGATGTTGAAATTACAGTTGAATTGTATTAACGAAATGTTACAATCAGTTCGCAAAAGCAGCGCACAAAAAACTAGACATTACCGGTGTGCCATGGTCAGGATTCCCATACAAAGTTAACAGAAAGCATCGTGTTCAGAAGTCTCTGGACCAATTTGGGTGTGGACCAGCGGAATACCGGACAGTTACGCCCCTGGACATATTCCCCCGGACATATTCCCCCGGACATTTACCCCCCGGACACTTTCCCCCGAATTTCAGTGGGTCATTTTTCCCCCGGACAAATTCCCCCCTCTGTGGATTTATGTATGTATGTATGTATGCATGTATGTCTGTATGTATGTATGTATGTATGTATGTATGTATATATGCATATATGTATGCATGTATGACTCTGTATGTATGTATGCATGCATGAATGTATGTATGCGTGCATGTATGTATGCATGTATGCATGCTTGTATGCATGCATGCATACATACATACATACATACATGTATGAATGTATGTATGTATGCATGCATAATACATATGCATGCATCATGCATAATTATGCCATATGCATCTATGTATGTAATCATGTATGTATACATGTATGCGTGCATGTATGTATATATGTATGCATGCATGTATACATGTATGCATATATGTAAGTATGTACGTATGTATGTAACTATGTATGCATGTGTATGTATGCATGCATGTATACATGTATACATCTATGTTTGTACGTATGTATGTATGTATGTTTTGATCATTAAAACAGAAAGCTTTGTGTATGTTGCACTGAGGGGGAAATGTCCTAGTATGGGGGGAAATTGTTCGGGGGTAACTGTCCGGGGGAATATGTCCGGGGGAATATGTCCGGGGGATATGTCCGGGGGATATGTCCGGGGGGTAAGTGTCCGTCTACCGGACCAGCGAAAGACAGTTGCATCCGTGACTAGCGATAGCGCAACCGTCGAACCGTCCTTTATTGGCAGGCCTAGTAGCGCCAACCTGCGAATTCCAATTATAGCTTATTGTATATATCTTGGCTAATTTAGTAGTTCTCTATTCTATTTTATGGTTCCACTTCTCTCTGAAAATCACACTTTACCAGCATTAATGATCGATTGTTTTCACGCAAGGACCTACCGGGAAAACTCACAAAGCTCGATGGTCTATGCAAGTAGGCTAAGTTAGCTCTAGAAAACCGTCTACATTTATGTTAACTTCATTGGTTAATTTAAATGTTTAGAGCGTATACGTCCTATGCACCTTTGTGTGTGAGGATGCCGGTTCGCATGGCGATGGTGGCTTATATCAGAGATTTAAATCTCGGTCTAGCACGTTCCGTATACGGGGACCTTAAATGGCTTAGCGCCCTTTCAAATGGGCAGCAGTGGTTAAGAATGTAACCCGATCAATTCTTTGAAAAGTGAGAATGGTCGAGGCCATGTACGGTCGCTATAGGAAACCGTATAGATTTACATTTACTTCATTAACTGTGACAACTATTGACCCAGGCAAAGCGAATCGAATTCGCTGAAGCTCTACATTCACGCCGTTTGGGTATAATAGGTTGCATATATTATATAATAGGTTGCATATAATAATAATAATAATAATAATAATAATAATAATAATAATAATAATAATAATAATAATAATAATAATAATAATAATAATAATAATAAATAGTATCTGGAGATATAACTTCGCCACTGCCCGCACTCTGGCAGTGCCAGTCCAAAACCTGGATAAAGGAGGGCGACGCTAATGATCTTTGTAATCACACAGTTTCGTTAAACTGAAACTACTAGGCCTACTACTACTACTACTACTACTACTACTACTACTACTACTACTACTACTACTACTACTACTACTACTACTACTACTACTACTACTACTACTACTACTACTACTACTACTACACACTTGTGGGCTTGCTTTTGTCAGAGCTTGTCGGTATCTGGATTACGTAAATGTAAAGTTTTTTCTATAACTCCCAATTTTTCAATAAATTTAACCCGGCCAGCATGTGCAGCCCATTTAGGGCCCACATTCCTATATATGGGACCCGTATCAGTGATGGGCAATAGTTAACTAAAAAGTTGCTAACTTTTAGTTTAACTAAAAAAAATTTAGTTAAGGATGAAGTTTAACTAAAAATAAATAGTTTAGTTGAAACCATAGTTTAACTTAAAAAATTTAGTTGCTAACTAAAAGGTTTAACCAGTGCTTTTTTCAGCCGGAACGCGCCGGAACGGCGTTCCGGCACCAGTCCTTTTTTCAAGTACTAAAAAATAATTTATTAATTTTAATAATAAAAACAATAATTTGGTTATTTTAATTTAATTTCAGTGTTTTGAACTGTTTTCAGTGTTTATTGAGACCCCTCCCAACCCCAATCCCCTTTCTCTAGAGATTGTAGCCCGCCCATAATTATTGCGTTCCGGAACCTATTCCAGAAAAAAAGCACTGGGTTTAACTAAAAAAATTAGCAATAGGGGCCTACGCAACTATTTTCTGCAATGAACATTGAACACTCTCAACAACTCAACGCGAAACTTACTGATTAACACTGCATGGTTTTAGCATTAACAGCCTGTGTTTTCAAATTCATACAGTACGCCTGTAATTGTGTGCTAGAACAGTACACACTGCACAGTTTGAAGGTGAAATTGTCATTGACGTTCTGCATTATTACAGTTCACTTAACCTCTGTTATTTTGAAAATGTTTGTCGTAAACAGTTGGAAAAAAGTTGGAAAAAGTTTAACTACTTTTTTTAGTTTAGTTAACTAATTTCCAAAATCAGTTGCCAACTTTAGTTAAACTAATTTTTTTAGTTGGAAAATAGTTTTAGTTTAAAAAAAATAAAATAGTTTAGTGCCCATCACTGACCCGTATAGGGCCCATGTGGGTCCCATCTGTTGCTCATGGAAAATTTAATGTTGGCAGGGAACAGGTTAGATCCCTCACCACCGCTGACCGTTTGAACGTGTGTCGCGCCATTTATGATCCCAGTGTACCGACCGTGTTGTACCGAGATTCAAGTCCCTTATATAAGCCTCCATCGATGGCCTATTCGCACCGCTGACCTTACGCACTGAGGTAACAAGAGACAGATGCTCTAACAATTGAGGCTAAAAAAAGGACCAGAATGTCTGAGTCTGTCAATATCTGGTTTAGTGGTTCGTTTTGTTTAAAGGATGCCGAGATTCAAGTCCCTTAAGTAAGCCTCCATTGATGGCCTATTCGCACCACTGACCTTATGGCATTACACTGAGGTAACAAGAGACACATGCTCTAACAATTGAGGCTAAAAAGAGCCAGAATGTCTGAGTTTGTCAATATCTGGTTTAGTGGTTCGTTTTGTTTAAAGGATGCGACCTTCACCAACGCTGGTTCCAGTTGTGCCCTAATTAAAACAGAATTTCCAAGCATCTGGCTTCTGTTCTTATACATTCCCTTCCCTCACTGAAGTCAACCACAAATCACACGCTCTGTTCATCGCTCTCAGAAACAGTTTCGGTAACATGGCTGTTGCTAGTATACATATCCACAAAACTCAAAACTCGAAACCCTAGCTGCACTACAAACAAGAAGCTCCTTATAGACAGAAACCAGATGATTGGGAATTCTGTTTTAATTAGGCCACAGTGTGAACCAGCGTCTGGGAAGCTCACCATCCTTAACATGCTTCTGCAAGGCGCTGTCCTACTCCCCCGTTCCATTACATTACATTACATAACGACAACTAAGCTGAGCCTTCTGACTCCGCCCAGTGTCGTTGTTCTATTTCGCACGAAACGACTGCTTTGATCTAGCCGCCGATGCGGCGGCCGTCCAGGCTAAGCGTGCTGCTCGCACGAACGGCCCTCCGTTCCCAATTAAGGCATGGCCCCGCCTACAAAAGTAGTTCGGCGCTTCAGTCATCGTTTCCTCGCAATGCATAAGCAGTTCGGTCGATATATCTATAAAAGAAACGTTTCGACACGCGATGGTCAAGTTTCGTAGGAGGTTCGAGCGCGCGTTCGAAGCAGTCTTAAAGTTGCAGGCAAAACGTGAATTTACCGGTCATCGAAAAATACTAAAGTTTTATCTGCGAAGCAGTTGCGCAGAACCCGCGAAGGGTGTTCCAGTCCGAGAACATAATTAACGGTGACCCTGTGGTCAGTAGATGACCGCGTGATTGACCCCCGGTCAAGTCGTAAAGTTGACGTTAAAGTTTATAGCTAACATTGGGATAGCAGTGGATCGCAAGGAATCTGAAGAAAAGTAAGTAATTAAATTACAATTAAGTATTAACAACCGATTGGGGTTTGCTTTGAATGCAGTTTTGTGGTCTTCTGACATGCAGGGTTATTCTCTCAAGCAAGTCTTGAGTAGGCCTACGTTGAACTTTATTGAGCTGTAGGATATTGCTCACTGGGTTTCATGGGGTAATGGGTTATGATTGGTTTCCTTTGATCAACGCTGAGTTGTTTGTTAAGGGTTATTACTACATGGTTTAAATTTGACCGGTACTGACTAGCCTCAGAGGCGCTCTATATATGCTGTTGTCCATTTTTCCGTCAAAAAGTTTTATTTTCAAAAGTTTTAACCTTGGCTAATATCACTATATTTTTACTTATTTATTATTGTCTTGCTATAAATTTTAAATTTTATTATACTGTAATGTTGAATTCGAATTTTATAATGTTTAGTTTTACGCCTTCGTAATGTCGAGATTTCTATACAGCGCCGCGAAAAAGAGAAGTCGTGGGGACCATTGTGCTGACAGCCGAACCGGATTATTCACAGTTTATTCGGTGTATTGTGAAAGATAGTCAAAAGGTGCTGCACTATTGCACATATACACGCATACATGCCTACAGTGTGGCCAAATGTTGGTT
The DNA here is from genome assembly GCA_963556255.1 of Allolobophora icterica. Taxonomy (NCBI): domain Eukaryota; kingdom Metazoa; phylum Annelida; class Clitellata; order Crassiclitellata; family Lumbricidae; genus Allolobophora; species Allolobophora icterica. The sequence goes on from OY744613.1 coordinate 41,190,375, forward strand.
TGGATTCCAGAGGTTTACTTAAGTATATAACTGTATATTATTCAGTTATGCAATTGCATGAGAAGTGGGCATACACTTTCTTTAAGTGAGCACTATACCCTTTAAAGGGGTATACACTAAATGGGCAATTGGACATAGACTCTTTTTAAGTGGGCCTACACTCCCTGTAAGTGTTATGGCTGCCTAATTCTTTTTCTTATTGTGTTGCAGATCCTGTTATTACTTTCCTTACTTTGAAATCCTGGAGCTAATCCTAAATTGTAAAATCAGGTGCAAAGCTGAATAGCTTTATTTAAATGGCAGTGTGTAACTGTCCACTCTAACTGCAGTAGTAGATGTATTTGTTTTTGATACACTTACTGATACTAGTCACTTACTGATACTAGTTGGTTTGGTATATCTATTTACCCAATTATCAGCCGATTAAAGCCTGGGGAGGGAAATGTACATTACAAAATAAGGTCTTGTCACATCAAATCAGTTCAGGTCTTGTAAGACAATACAAGGAATAGTCATAATGTACATACTGTTCCTTCTTGAGCTTCCTCTCTCCACCTGATTTATTTTGGCCACTTGGAGTTGTAGTCATCATCCTGATCATGATCATCATGATAGGCCTAATGATCATCATTTTGATCATGGTCATCATCTTCATCTTTATAAGCTATCATTATCATTGTCATAGTCATGACCATCATCAACATTAATAATCATTATCATCATCATTGCCATATTCATATCCGTATTCATATTCCTATTTATATTAATATCCATCATCATCACTCTGATTATCAACAACACCATTGTTGTTGTTGTCATCGTTCTTGTCGTCTTTATTGTTATCAGGATCTGTAATTGAACCATTATAACGGTGGAAGAATTTGGAGTCCGACATATGTCAGAGAATTCGTGCCAATATGTATTTGGAGATATGATGCTTTACCAATTGTCATATTACAATACAAGCATTTTATGAAAATATTGGCTATTCATAGAGTAGATATGTGCATATATATGTCTTCATAAACCAGTTCATTTCAATGCAAACGTTATATGAGCATGTGAAAGCATGCATATGGATAACTACATCCCAAGCTACATGAAGAACAGATGCTCCAACGTCATAATTATCATTATCAATGCAATCTCTTTTTAGAATGTTTATGCGTTTGCAAATAGGCGTTAACTGCTTCTGACGGTGTCACATCTCACTGATTCTCTCTACCCGTTGAACTCGTGTGCGTATTGTTAAGGACGCATAACTTTGTCGTAAATCAAGGACCCATTTGCCTTATATGTTCGCCTTTTCTAAGCGCATAAGCGAAGGTAAACGAATAAACATGGAGCAACGTCGTCCAGTTTCGTATTGACCTGTTTTCATATTTGTGTCGATCATTTTCTTGGAACTGAGGGAAATAGAGACATAAATTATGGGTTAATTTAAGCATAAGTTGTTGGAAATGCGTTGTGTGGCGCCATTTCTTGGTCCAGAGGTCTTGAAGGTTTCGTCATAATTTTCCATTTAACGATATCTGTCTTTTATAATTGAATAAGAAACGTTTAAACGCCTCGTAAAGTACACATCCAAATGGTAGACTTCAGAGCTAAAAGGTCACGCAGGGTAGTCACCCTAGACGCTGCATAAACCCCTCTTATCTGGGGTCAGAGTAAGGTCACCAGAGAATTAAATAAATGAGGTTAGATCAAAAGAAAGAGTTCTACCATAAAAATCCGGATTTCTGGTAGTCCAGAAAACTAAAGCTTGATCAACGGCACAAAAATTCTGTCCCGATATATAGGTCTCAAGATTGAGTTGTAATGTAACACCTGGTAACAGTGAGCAGTTGTGGTTTTACAGAACACTAGTAGACATGTACGCATGTTTCTGTGTTAGGCCTACATATCAGATTGAATCTATGTTACATTATACATTTCGTTTACTATAACCTTTTCTGAGCTTCAAATAAAAAACTAAAATAAATGAAATATGAATAAGTGTTGCAAGGAATTGCTTTTCTGAGGTATTGGCTGTTTCAAACAATGATTTCATGAGTTTATATATTTATTTTCTCATTTATTATGTAGCTCCCATTTATCTGATGACTGCTCCCATGCATCAGTCACTGGTGCTAAACAGTTAAGAACTTCTTCAAAGTTCCTTCACAGTCTCGGGAAGCACAGAAAACTATAGTTACTGTTGTAAATGCCCTTCAATTTTCGATCTGCGTCACTTGCTTGCTTACCCTGTAGGCCACTTCCAAATGGTCTACTCACTCTCTGAATATGGGATTACACCTTTGCCATCTCTATGCATTCTATATATTGACTGGTTTTATGAGGTACCATGTATTCTGCTTAAACATTATTCAGTTCAGTTCAACATGTTGTTTATTGATAAACCAACAACAACAGTGCCTAACACGTCAGCACATTGTAAGTTTGACTGCTATGTCAGTGTTCAACAGGTTACACAAAAGGGTCATAATAAAAAATTATTCTTTTATCCTGCTCCGAACTGCGTTATCCTTTTACCAGGAGCACACTTCAGGTGGCTTTATAACAGATGAAGTATTTCAATAGGTTATCACATGTTTTTATGAACAAGCACTTTAAACAGTAAGTGTTGCCGCTGCAGAAGTGTCGTAAGATATGGTAGTTATTAAACATTTAATAGGTTGTGAGAAAGTCATTGTATATTAACTTAAGTCAGTCTTAGTAAATTCATATGGAAGACGATTGCACAATATTGATCTTACACTTAAAACGTTGACTGTCAAGCGAGCCATGTAAATGTAATACTTTTGAGATATTTTAATTATATGTGGTAGTTTTTTCATGTATTTTTCCAGGAGTTGACATGGAGGTCGTCAGCAATTTCCTATCACCATTTTCCAGTCTCCCTGGGCAGCAGTATCCAGGCAACCACCTGTCATCTGGAACCTCAATGTCCAGCTCGGAGAAGATGAACTTCAGCAGCATATCGAACCAGAGCCACTTTCAGTCTCTCAACTGCTGGGACTACGTCAACGACTCTCCATCCATCCAGCCATACGCACCACACGGCTCCAGCTTTCCATCGTACTATCCCAGTCCCGTAACCCTGTCCACAAAGCCAATGGACTACCTCCAGAGTCCAAAGTCATTCAACCATGACCAGTTCCATAATGCCATCAACAATTCCTTCCAGATGCACCGCAGCCTTTCCGATTTCCATCACTACGGAGACGCCTTTCCATCGACTCCAAGCGCACTCCAGGGAATGACTCCTTCCGTCACGGCCAGTGAAATGTTCTCAAGTGTCGCGCAGATGCCAAGGTTCGACCTCTCAGCCTACTCAAACGAAGTGAAACAGAATGGCAAGTAACCTTTCTTTTTCTATTTATTTTGTGTATTATTCTATTAATAATTGCACTTTAAATACAAAGGTGACAAATAGCCTTTAAATATTTCACCTTTGTATTTTGTTTCTATTTTGTTGATATACTGCAAGTATTGAAATTTATTTATTTATTTATTTTTCTTCCATATTATATTATTTTGTGTTTGGCATAGTTTCATCTCTTCATTAAATAGAATTCCCAGACTATAGGAATTTCTTTTGAACAAGGATTGTTGCTTTAACCTTCTAGAAACAAAGAATATCTCTTTAATCTCTAGAACAATGTGTCAGTTTAACATGTGTACTATTCTTCAAGTCAATCTAAGAAGAATTTTTATTTAATAGATTTTAATCCTTAAGATTTTATTTCTGAGTTTTTAAATTTACCTTTTTGATCCAATAATTTTCTTTTAATATCCTGAGGTGTTATTTTATTTATCCTACAAGTTTTATGATAATTACATACATTATATTCGTCTTTTATGTATTTTCTTTTGTTTAATTTATTTTAATCCACTTCAATGTCCGTCTTTAATCTTTTAAAAAATTCTTTATGTATTTAACACTGTAAGGCAGAAGGTTCAGTATTTTAATTTTTTTTAACTTAAAACTGTATGCAACGCCAATGCTGGAGTACAGTTTTGTGCCATTATTTTTAACAAGTGATCTTCTAAATGTCCAATGCATTAGGCCTAGTTGATGGCTGCCTTAAAAAAATCGTAATAAAAAATTATAAGCTATTGGAGAAGAAGAAAAAAGAGCAGTCCCTTAAGCTAGCCCTGAGGCAGCCATGGGCACGAAGTGTTAGCGACTTAATTTTCTAAGCCTCGGCATATGAGGACGGATGGCCAGTCCTCTCCCTTGCCGTCTCATCTTCCCACTGACAGTGAACGGTCAGTGTACGCTATATAGCTGAGTTGGCTAGGAGGCACAAGGGGGCAGAAACCTCGAACCAAATTTCTGTTCTGGCGGGGATTAGAACCCCGACCTCTCGACTGACAGTCCAGCGCGCTAACCACTACACTATCGAGCACACCCAGACCCTGTAGTAAACGAATTTATATTATAAGAGTGTATACGCTGCACTGTTAAATACTCTATATGTAATTTTGGTTGCGTTAAGCTTACTGTTTAATAGTGTTTCGGTTACTTGTGAAGATATTATTATCTGAATTTAAAACTTTAACGACGAGCTGCATTGGCTTCCCAGCTGCTTCTAGTACCCTCTGGCCGTTGAAGTTGAAACCTCAGACGGGGCAGTGACTTGAATTCTCCCGTTGATTCTGATTTGTCCACCTGTTGCTGAGAACGACTGGATTCTAAGAATTCCCGGACAGTGTTTTAACAGACTTTCTCAGTAGCGCCTCTGGTGTCGTTATTAGACCAACGACATGTTCCTTCGGATGTTGCCCCGTTCGCCCTGTAAACAGACTTTGTGTCTCATCTCAATTGTTTTGCTCATCTTTTTTTCAATCTGCCGAGTACTTTACTGCATGCTCTCAAAAGTAATGTCAGGATATATCAGACACTAATGTAGTCAGAGTGATACAAGTAGTTATTTAGTCAGTACTGCTATAGTTAGACGGCGCTGATCAGAGTGGTTTTTTAATTACATAAAGAGACAGAATTATCTACAGTATGTGGCATTGAATGAACTTGGCCACCGTGCACATAATGTATGCCATGTATGACATTGTATGTATATCCTAGTCAACTGGTGATTGACTTATTCGAACTTAACGCTATATAAATGACTTTGTGATGACCTCCTTCTACGCCTTTTTGCTCGATATTACCTAATGTATCCTTGTTCTTGGCCCCAATTCTGTGAGTTCTTAACAGCCACGCCCGTGTCTGTTCTAACAACAGGGTGCAAATAGTGGAGATAACTGCCTCTTGCCAGTTAAGTCTACCTTCCACAGAAAAGAAGGTTTGCTCCACCATTTCAGACTATCTGTCACTAATGACACATTTCCTCAAAGGAGCAAAATATTTTCCTATTTGCTCAGAAAAACAGGTCTGTCCCCGGTCGGTAATGCTGTCTCTCACTGAACTTACATTTGCCTCTACATTTCCCTGCCCCATTCGCTTCCCCAACTGCTGCATATCACAGCAAGCACTAATGAGAACATGCATAGGCCTACTCACAATTTGGAGGCTGTTGTTTGGTCCTGTTTAGACCCATTGTTTCCTAGTAGCATCTGTTATCAACTGCCAGCTGTGTCTGGGGTAGACGTTCGTCCTACCCTCCTCAGCAGCCTACAGGGATGGTAAATGGGCGATGGGGAGTCAACTGCAGACCTCTACAGGTGCCGGCCTTTTCAACATCCCTCCCCCTCGGGTCATAGACCTATCGTTCAGAACATTCGTCTAACCCTGTTTGTTTTCACTGGGTGTTTGTATACCCACGCGGGCGACTTCAAATATTTCCGGCTACTCTGTTCATCACCCTCCACTTCACCGTTTCATCGTTATCCTCTCCCTTCTGCATGTTCAGCTTGATATTCATCATTCCGTGTGACGTTTTTACGACCGAACCTCTGATACAAGAGTATCAGAACAAACGATAGCACAACGGCTAACAACCGGTGAGGCTGGACTTCAGTTTATATTGGCCACAGTTCTCCTCCAGTCAGCGGCCAGCCGAGTCTTCTCACTCAACGTCTTCCTTCTAATTGTTCATTTCCCCCGCGGGGTTGTTACGTTTGTTCCTTCTTACCTTTCTTCCCCTTGTGAGGCGTTTGATTTCTTTCGTTTTCATCTTTTGTAAAGTGTTACTTTCTTTCTCTTTGTTCCTACTTGCTGTTCCTAAATATTGTTTTATTTTCATATGTATATTTGCGTTACCCTTGGTGTGCCCCGCACACGAACAGTGTTGGGATGTCGCTGGTCCTAGGGTTTGGAATGCGCTTGCAAATAGGCGTAGGCGTTAACATATTTAATTAATAGAGGGAAACTAATTATATCTATTTGCTACATTTGATGAATTCTTTAATCATTATTTTTTCAAGATTTCCTGAAATACAAACATTAATTTGTCTGTGCAACTTCTGTTGAATTATTCCAAATGTGCTTTACAATATTTTTAATGTGTTGCACAATATAGTACCGTAGTATATCTGTCCAACTCTTTGCTAATAATTAAGTCAAACTGTCTACAGATTACCTGAAGAAGGAGAGAAAGAAGCGAAAGCCATACACTCGCTACCAAAACATGGTCCTTGAGAAGGAGTACGTCTCAACATCTTACATCACCCGGCAGAAGCGCTGGGAGATCTCCGTGATGCTGCACCTGAGCGAGCGTCAGGTCAAAGTCTGGTTCCAGAACAGGCGCATGAAGAGCAAGAAGCTCAAGGAACGCAGCATGATGCTCACGAAAGAACCGGATACGGAACTAAGCGGAGGAGGAGTCTTTGCTTCGCCGCTCAAAAACAGTCTCGACGGAAATTCATCCGTCAAAATCGAATCTTCGTGGACAAAAAATTGAACCAAGTGCTTTGTTTTGCGTTGTTGTCGTTGAGAATCTTTTAAGTTAATTGTGCAATATGGTGTTCGATTATTTTTGTGCAAGTGCTGGTTGTTTGTTTTAGGAAGCAGTCTTCGTGTTGGATTTGCGTTGAGTCTCATGGTTAGACCACATAATCTGTGGTCAACCTTCGGGTGGAAGACATAATTATTGTCTTTACTCGTTTTATTGCCAAAGATATGCGGTTTTGTGGCATGCTGTCCACAAACACGGTTGTAACATCTTTGTGACCCGATTACAAGTTGCAGAATCTCTGTAAATGATATTGTTAAAGCCGGTTTTCTATAAATTGCCTAAAATTGTTAGAAGTTTTGTGGACGTTAGAGCTGAAGTTTTAAAGATATTACTGTTCTTGATGTCTGATATAGGCCTACATGATGATGATGACAGATGTTTAAGAAGAAGTGAGAGACACGTAGACTCACAAAGAGAGAGAAAGGGGACAGAGAGAGACAGAGCCAGAGAGAGGCGGGCGGGCGGGAAGGGAAGGGAAAAACATTGGTTGTTCCAAGGACCGTACAGGCCATGTTGCCCGCTGACATTTACCTTGGGCTTGTCCGGATTTGGCCCCACCCTTTGTACACTCACGGATTTGCCACTGAATAGAGAATATAGGCTACAGATGAGCATGGGGTGAAATGTCACGTCTGAAATCAGGTCATGTGAACCGAGTCTCTGGTGAATGGATGATTTCATGATTCATGGTCTTCTGATTGGACCAAGACCTCGTATTGTTAATTTCATGTGTTTCTAGTACAGTAAAATATGCAAAGCATTCTTCTTTAGTAACCAAGATGTGAGTACGCTATGATAATCACCGACAGAGACACCTGTTGGATTGCAGTGTTACAATCTATAAAATTGTTTTACGTATTCGTTTTTAATTATATATTCAAAATTTAGTTAGGAGACTATTATTGAAAGATTAATAATGATGTCGATGCTTTTTCTGCTTCTGCCTTTCACTCCAAACTGACAACATTCCTTTTTCAGAAATCCTAGCCTCATTCCTCCTCTTCACCTTACCTTTCTTGCCGCTCCAATTCTAAACAATATCCACGGTAGCCGACTGCTTTTCTGACCTTATCAGAGGTGTAACTTTGATCTAACAAGTCGGGGGTACAAATTTCTTCTCCACTTTCGATTTTCGCATGGAGACGATTTTTAAAATATTACCCTGTCAGTATTCTTATTAATTTTTATATGCCCATGAGGGTCTCGTATAGAGGTGTCAGTCCCACTTGGGCATTGTTTGAAAAGTGACGGGTACGACAACCAGTTCAAAGAGTGGGAATACGGGCACCCCTCGTACCCCCCACCCACAAATTACGCCTATGTGACCCTTGTACCTTCACCAGGAACCGTATCTGTCTGTTACTTGACTATCGATTTCGTATTGACTGAGCGCAGGTGAATAAGATTTTTGGGCACTGTAGAAATCTCGACAATGCGATTATGATAAGGTCCTAGTTGCGGAGTAGAGCCGCCCAATGTTGATGCAATGTAATGTGATGAAAAGTTGTTAATTACTTTTTAATTTTAACAATTTGTAAAAAAAATGCATGTACATATGGTTGACAAATGTGTATATTCTTTATCCGTTATGCTTCTTTTCTTCATAGGATGAATATTAAATATAATTTAATAACTTCTACAGCGCCACAGTAGTACAGCCTACAAGACATCAGCTGATAATCGCTTCTATATTTAAACACTAATAGGCATGATTAAACCGAAAGGCAAGCCTAAACTTTCGACCTTCTTTAGGCCTAACTATTTTGTTACAAATAATATGACATGGTTAATAGTAATTAATTTAAGTAGATTTCGTATATGCAAATCATTTTACATCATTTTATTTTATGCACTGGTTTAAATAGATTTCGTTTGTGTGTCCGTAAAGTGAATATCGTTGTTGATGCTGAAATATTCTGTTATCTTTCCAATTGATTAATTAACTGTCTGTGTATTTAGGACAAAAACTCTAACTGGAATTCTCACTTGTCTCAAGGTTGATGTCATGCTCAAAGACGCCCATGTATTTATTCAATTCGTATAGAATGACTAATAAAAATATTATTATTATTATTGATATATTATTGTTATTAGGCCTACTTTTAGGGCCTATTAGTTTTGCCCACATGATCCCTCGGGCACTTAGATATTACTTAATTTCTGGGTTGGCTATACCACGTTTCTTGGTTGGCCAAACTTCGGTTTTTATTATTACTATTATTATTATTATTATTATTATTATTATTATTATTTTTTTTTTTTTTTTTTTTAAAGTGGACACGGTTTGCACTTTTATTCATTGCATCCCTAAACTCTTTCCAGTCGTTATAATTATTATTATTATTATTATTATTATTATTATTATTTTTTTTTTTTATTATTATATATTTATTTTTTTATTATTATTATTATTATTATTATTATTATTATTATTATTATTATTATTATTATTATTATTATTATTATTATTATTATTTTTATTATTATTATTATTATTGTTTTATGTGGATATGCAAGACATTATTCTCACTTTTAGGATCTCTAACTTTAAGCACATTGAATATATGCAGATATGTAACAGACTCTGTAAAATATGCCTAATGTTGTACATTGTCAAAGGCCTATCGTACATTATAAATGTGCTAATATATTACAGGACTAAAATCTTCAGACCTGTGAATATAAAATGTTGGATTTTGCATTGATATGTTCGTGTTTGTACCGTTTGTGTCAGCTGTTAATATGCGGGCTATACTTCTGCAGGGAATAAAAATCCAGTGGACCAGTTGGACGAATTTTGTGTACCTTTGTTTCCTAGCATAAATTTATGTTAGACTATTATATGTAACTGATGAGATATCAGGCTTAGGGTTATGAAATTTAGGATAGTGCTATTTAAGTTACTTCAATGCTAGAAAATTTAGGTCAAGCTAAATCAAGTTACAAAATAATTTCCCTAGGAAAAACCCACGAGTGATTCGTTATAGATAAGCGATCAGCCTTACATAATTATCTCAGATTTCGAAAGTCTAAGTGCAGTCAATATAAGAACTTTAGTTGCAACAATTTAGGTTATGGACGCAATTTTAGGGTAAATCGAAACTTGTTTTCGATGGTTGGGAAAATCGTAGAAGTAGGCCATATAGAACGCTCCACAAATTTTTTTCGTCTACTTACGGCCTGCCACAGGTGGCTACCGGAAATCCTGCCCTATTTAGCCTAGTTGGAAAAGTGTGGAGTTCAACCGGAAATCCTGCCATGTTTAGTCCGAAAGTGTAGAGCTCAAAGAAGTGCATCATTGTGGAGAAAGCATTGATTTCGCAAATCACTCACTGAAATCGAGCACGGAAAGAAGACTCCGGAATGATCGCGACGTCATGGACAGTTTCCAAGAAACTTAGTCGTGATCAGAAAAATATAATTCCTAAAGTTATGGATTAATCGATAGTAACGCTAAATCGATGACTGAGTCGGCGGTGGCTCAAAGCACTTGATTCCACGAACTGCAAATGGTGCTTTGATGTTGCGCGATCATCTGGGCCAATTGACCAATTTATAAGCACACGTCATAGAGGCTCAGACACAACCAGGGTGACTCTTATAAGTAGGGAGCGTGCACAGGCCTATATTTGCGTATATATAGGCTACGTGGTAAGTATAATATAAATATATACAGATAGACATAAGTATCTTCAGATACATACCTATGTAGCCTATTATATACGCAAAATCTTTACATGCATTAGACTTCTCAGTATAAGCCTATACTATATCTACGCTCCTCTATTTTGTTGTTTCCCAAGCTCCAAATGCAGGATCAGACGTGTAACAGGGAGACAGAGTCATAAACAGACAAATAGGCAGCCAAAAAGACAGGTCAAGTAGAAATTAGACACATGCTTCAGAAATATGGAACAATAAGAAACATGCATCTGTTCTCGTCAAAAGATATTTATAATAAGCAATTTAGACATACAAATATAATCTATTGTTTCATCTATTTTGACGAAAGAATTATCTAACTTATATATCTTATGATAAGTGATAGCCACAATGCCTCATCTCAGTTACATTTTAAATATTGTAGATTTGGAAATTCCGCACACATTAAATGTGTCAAAGTTGTCGATATTGACGGCAGCCGCTGGACATATTATAACACAGACCATTCATAAGTCAGCATTTCCGTGTCACTTTAATGCCCAAACGTCCGCAATTCAATGCCTCAAACTCGCCTTTCTTCATATAGATTTTAATAAAGCGCTATAAAACCGTCATCAAAACGTCAAGTGTGACGCCATTTTGGAAGACACAAGTTTTCAAAATTTCTTGTTGACGATTTAATAAAATATATATTACTAAGTATTTATGTTCAAAGACCAACTATTAACGTCGAATACAAAACAAAAGATATGCATCTATGCTTAATTTATCTTTTAATTATAATCTTGATGTCGGCTTACTAGATATAAATTGCAGAGGTCCCACGATAGCCCTACTGGCATTAAAAATGCACGCAAAACTTATTTCTTGCTGTCAGAACTTTTAAGCTTATAGACGTCTGAACCATATCTACTATATAATTTATAGATAACATATCAATTACATAGATAATTTTACATGTGTTCTATGTACAATAGGTCATCTGATGAACATATATTATAAATTACACATATGTTCAAATTAAATATAAAATTAATATTTTATATATTATCGTAGATCAATTAGTAGGCCCTATCTAGATACCTAACTCATATATATATATATATATATATATATATAACAGACGTGTAACTTATAAATTTATATATATACAATATTTTTAATATTTACTGGAACACACACATGTATATTTATATGTATTGTTTTTGGTTTTTGCATGTATTTTAACTGGCCAATGAATGTATGTATGTATATATATATATATATATATATATATATTTCACAGTGACAATAAATATGTATGTGTGTGGGTGTTTTTGTTTTTGGCACGGCGGCCGATTGGTTAAAGCGCTCGACCTGTAACGCGGAGAGTACGGGTTCGAGCCTCGCCCGAGGCAGAACTTTAATGCTTAAGACCTTGAGCAAGGCCTTCACTCACAATGATCATTGCTCTGCGTCGATGTTCTGTCGTATGGTCGTGTGTGCACTTCTGAACTTTGGAAGGAGGACAGTATCAAATAGAGTTGTATTGTGTTGTATGATTTATGTCGCAGATGTTTAACTTGTAAATATAATATATTTACAAGTTAAACATCTGCGAAATAAATATATTATATATATATATATAAGATTATATATATATATAATGCTTATATCTTTATGGGTTGGAACACACACATATATATACCCTATATATGTATGTGTATATGTGTGTGTGTGTGTGTGTGTATGTACATATGCATGTATTTTGCATATATTTTACCTTGCCACTGAATGAATATACTTCATTATTTTGATATAAACATGAATTATATAGGTATTAAAATAATATTGATACATTTATATTAATAATACTGCCATAGATTTATTTTAAAATAACTGAAAACGGGCTTTTGAAAACTTGTCTTTGGCTTATACAGTGTACAAATGTATACAAGTAGATAAATAAATTTCTACACTTGCTCACACACACACACACACACACACACACACACACACACACACACACACACACACACACACACACACACACACACACACACACACACACACACACACACACACACACACACATATACATATCATCAAGTGTTGTATTAGTACATATTCACACATGAAAGATTTTACTACATTATATTAGACTTGTGACATTTGTATATGGTGGCCATCACTGATATTGAGTGCCTCTTTTCAGTTCAGTTCAGTATGTAGGTGTAAGCTCTAGGCCTATGTGCAAAATACCCTTCAAAGATCATAACAATCAGAGCACGTGTTTACATTTATATATATTCATACACTTATATGCTCATAGATTTAAATATCCTTATATATTTAAATATCTTAGATTTAAAGCATGCGTTTGACATGAAATCCTGATGTTGGCATCACACGTGCAAAGCAGTTGCTAAATTGGCCGTAATTGAGTAAATTGACGGCCTATGGATTGTTCCAACTTCCAATCGCTGTAGTGTGCTCTGCAGCGCCTCAAGAATGACAATCTTAGACAGGGATTCGGGATGCAAAACCCATGATTTATCTTCATAATTACGTAGATCTAGGCCTTCTCGACCACGTGCCATCGCCAAAGGAACTAATTATGTATACAAGTGCACACAAATCGTTGCTAATTTATATTTGTTTGCATACATAACAATTATATATTGTACACACGCACACACATACACACATATATATATAATTTGGATATTTGTAACATCTCTGTTGAACATGCACATATATTATGTAGGATGAATCTAAGTCTGACATATATGAATACAGGAAAACAATTATAAATGTAACTTTAATATATATATATATATATATATATATATAATTTTGATATTTGTAATATCTATGTTTAACATGCACATATATACGTGTATGATAAATCTAAGTCTGACATATATGAATACAGGAAAACAATTATAAATGTAACTTTAATATATATATATATATATATATATATATATATATATATATATATATATATATACATATATATAATTTAGATATTTTTGACAGATCCTTAATATAAAATATTCATTAAGAACAAATATACCAATATTTAAATATACAATAAATATATAGCATGCAGAAAATTAAATACATATATTATAAATATATCATCATATAAATATATTCATGTATACTATTAAATATTACGTTATTACAATTGCAATATTATTAAGATATTACTATTTTAATATGCATATCTGTTTATTAATTTTGAAGCACTTTTAGTAAGGTATACTAAGCCAGAATCTGAAGTGCCTGTTAATAGGCAATATATCCATCATATAAAGTATAAACTATATGTATATAATTTCACTGTATGTGTATATATATATATATTTCACTATATATATATATATAGTATATATATTTAAATATATTTGGGTATGCGCATAAACAATTTAAAAAGAAATGTTTGTTAGAACACTCAATGACAAGAAGTGCTAGACAGTTTTGGAAAATACTTCAAACAACCGGTGTAATGTCTGGTTAAAGGCCACACACGTTTCGTTACTGTCTGCAGTTTCTGAAAACTGTGCTAAAAGATTCTATCAATCAATATCAATAATTATATAAATCTTTTAGCCTAAATAATTAATGTCAAACATATAAAACATTAACTATTGAGATTATATGTGTTGACTTATACGCATATGCATATTTATTTAATTTAAATATATATATACATATATATATCAAAGATATATTAAAATGTTTATGAAATTTATTCATATTTATTACTTATAAAAGTACTTATTCAAATAAATAAATTGTGAAGTAGATTAATATCTGTATGTTACAGGTCGTATACCAACCACATCTATAACACAGCCTTCCTTATTTCCTCTGGTATTCACAATCGAACCACTTCACTTCGTTTAACTCACTCCTCTTCCGCCCTTTCCTTAATGATTAAATTTTGCAAATCGCTTCATTGTCAGATGTATTCCGCTTCTCTGGAACAAACTCCCGCCATGCAGAATTGTGCCAATTGTCTGATCCGTCCTACGAACTCTCCCAAACCTCACCTCTTGCTATCTCTCCACTGGTCTTTCACTCAAAATTAAAAACACTGTTCCTTCAAAAATCCTATGCCGAATCCTCCGAATCCAGTGTTTAATCTAGACGCCTTTGGGTGGGGGGGAATGTACCCCCAGGATTTATGTTTCTCCCAGAGGTCAGCAATATTACAATGTAGAGACCTTTAGGGGAGGAAAATCCCCCCCCCCAGAATACATGTGAAAACATGGTTTCCCCAGAGACATGATTTCCTAAAAAAGGTCATCAACCTTTTTTGAGAGAGTAATTTCTGTAGAAAAAGTTTTAAAAAATCGGACGAAGGACTAAAAAAAGTCATCAACGTTTTCTGAAGATGAAATTTTGAAAAGTCTGAAACATTTTTCAAGATGGATGAAATTACAGAAAAAAATCTTGTGTAAATTTTTTTGGTCCTTCAGAAACCTTGTTTCCCCTCCCAGAAGAGGGGGGGGCTAGATTAAACACTGCTCCTCATCCCCTTACCTCCCTCGCCTTTTCAACTCAAAACACCATCCACCTTAGCCGCCTGCCTGTCTGATCTCTGGATCTTGACCTGAAACTGATTTTGACCCTACCTGCCTATCGATTTTGTTTTGACTTAGTGCCTCAGAATAGACTGATACCCGCAACCAAGCTTGTTTGGCTCTGTAGAAGCCTTGAGATTACGATTACGATTTCATTTAGTAATACAGAGCTGCAGTTGAGATTCCACGGTCTGCCCTTATGCTCCACTGTATGCTGCTCATATAATGTTCACTGAAATTTGCATATATATATAATATATATATACAATATATATAATATATATATATATACGCGTTCAAGGTTCGCGTTAAATTGTGATATATATGTAAACATGTGATTGTGTTGTATACAGAAGCGAACGTATGTGCTAATGTCATGAACTCCTATATATTACCACTCCATACATGCCGTGTATACATCTGAAGGTCCGGAACTTCGGCCGATAGGGTTTCGTTGAGGTTAAATCAGGTCAAGGGCTGTTAATTGCTTTTAAATGACTTCTTTGTCTCGTTATTATATATATATATATATATATATATATATATATATATATATATATATATATATAATATCACTTTCCCGTTACTATATTTACAGAGAGAACTATAGTGTATACTAAAAGATCACCTCGATCTTTAAATTCTCTATTAAAGTATAGAACTCTAAGCAGAAATTCGTCAGTGCAATTAGTCGTAGACTTGTGGAATGGTTGGATGATAGTATTCTTTCACAAATCCTATCCCGATTCCTCCTCCTCTCCCTACCTCCCTCGCCGTTAAACCCTAAACACCACCCACCTTAGCCGTCTTACTGCCTGCCTGGCTGACTCCTTTGGATCTTGACCTGGAACCGATTCGACACCCCTCTGCTTATCGATTTTGATTTGACTAAGCGCATGTGAATAAGCTGGTTCCCGCGACTCAGCTTTTTTGGGCGCTGTAGAAGTCTCGAGATTACGATTACGATTACTCTGTCAGTGTTCACTATCTTCTATAAGAGGAAGCCAGAATGGGTGCGCTACTAAGCGTTCCAGAATCCAAATTATAGGCCTATACCTTGCAATGGTTCTAACACAGATTACACATCTCATAAAGCATCTAAACCTTTCTTATTTTACTTTATGTTATGTCATGTCATGCTATGTTATGTTATGTCATGTTAAGCCTCTCCAAGTAGGCCCTATTCTAGTGTTTAAACCTCCTTGGACATGTTGGCAGAGTGTAGCCATGGCACCCTTTTCATCTTTGACCCCTGCGTGTAGGGTGCTCTTCTCACGGAAAATGAACTGATGGGACTTAATAGAGGAAAATGAACGAAATGTCGGTGGCGATCTCCATTGTGGATTAATTTCTGAGTGAATTCTTCAACTTTGAGACGGTCTGCAGGCTGCGAATTTTAGAGAGGAAAGAAGGGAACTTCTTGCAAGGTTTAGATTGCAGTGTCCCGTTAATTGAAGGCGAGTTTCATGCAAATTAACGGTCGTTCATGCTCATAAAATTAATCTGCCCAGAAGGAGTATTTGAACTTTATTCTCCACGCCACGGGGAACCTTTGCAGGTTCCCTCCAGTTTAAAATATCGGCAGATTGGCCGATAGTCGAATGTCTTTCTGTACATCTGTCTGTATGCCTCTCTATCTCTGTCTGAGGCTCTGATTTTCGTTTAATCTGTCTGTCTGCCTGTTTTCATGTTGTATGTATATATGTATGTATGCATACATATGTAGGCCCCTATGTATGTATGTATGTATGTATGTATGTATGTGTCTATTTCTCAGATTCTCTTACATGCCAAATTTAAAAGAGGAAAGGAGAGCATAACTTTATCATTGACACTACAGGTATACTCCATAATCTGTCCTTAGAGTCGAATGGTATTTTGATCATCGACGTGTTAAAAGGCATGACCAGTATATAATTATGTGGACCATTCGATATGTTGCCACACTCCAAATGCCGGCAAGTCTATGAGTCACAGCATTCCAATATGCACGACAATTACCAGTTATAATATATAGTGTACGCAAGTAAGTGAAGCGTCCGTGGACTGTTCCGAGTTAAATTGTCTTAGTTGTCTTGGGCTGAATAATATTTGCAATCGAAATTAAAACAATGTTTAGATATTGAAAAAAATATATTTTCTACACGCTGTTATAACTGTTGTTGAATGAGAGAACAACGGCTGAGCTTAGCCTTTGACGTAGCAAGGCAGCATCAGTTTTACTCAACCTCTTGCGATTTCACAGAGGACTCTCATGGCTACGATCGCTAGAGGTTGGCATTTTTCTGTCATAAAATTTACATTTACCTTTGAACTTTTTCACATTTCAGTGTATACATTTCCGCGCAGTGAATTACCATCAAACTGTATACTTTCGGAGATATCAAGCGAATACAAGTACGAGTTACGAAGTTCGCCCATGGACTACAACGGAACTAAGTCAGCCATGGCCCTCGTCACAGAATTGTTCTCTGTCCTGGAATTTCTAATACGCCACTGATAGCAATTATCAGTATACGACTGATCCTTTGTTTGTCTCTACATCTGTGTCAGAATCTGCCCCCCCCCCCTCTCTCTCTCTCTCTCTCTCTCTCTCTCTCTCTCTCTCTCTCTCTCTCTCTCTCTCTCTCTCTCTCTCTCTCTCTCTCTCTCTCTCTTTCTCTCTCTCTCTCTCTCTGTCTCTCTGTCTCTCTCTCTCTGTCTCTCTCTCTCTCTGTCTCTGTCTCTCTGTCTCTGTCTCTCTCTCTCCCCCTCTCTCTTTCACTTGTCTGTGTGTCTGTCTACGAGCCGCATTGCCATGGTGTACATATATTATAGCATCTTTCATAGAGCATCCATCTTATGCATCATCCCAAGCGTGTACAGACTGAGTCATCGGCGGCGGCGGCAACTATAGATTGTAAGGAGGCGCATGAAGTCTTGGCATGGTTGCTTTAATCTCACGACGCATGCCCTCTGTGCATGCGCCATCCTGGCAGACCTGACATGAGTTATGTTTTGTTCTGTGGCACCCGTTGCAACGGTCAGTCAGTCAGCTTCTGCAGCCGGTGCCTCGTCTTGGAGGGAGGCATCGTTGTATGATCAGTGAGGGGGAGGGAGTGGGGAGGATGGCAGGGATAAGGGCAACGATATCAAAGCATGCCCGCCTTTTGATATGGGTCAAGATGCATAGAGGCATGTGTTTGAAACTGTATCCATATTCACACAGTCTATAGTGGTGTATGATATATTATATGTATTAAGAATACGTAAGCAAATTTTTAATTATTTCTTTAGCGTGAAGTTAATTCAACGCTGCCACGTTAGTTATTCAGATCGCTTAGCGCGAAACTATGAATGTTTCTCTTTGTACTGATGGTGGAGTTCGTGTTGGTCATGCAGTTGGAATATTGAGTTTCGTCTAATATAGGGTCTGGGTGCAGTGTGCGTATGTGAGCGTGTGCCTTAGTAGATACACCGATGACATATAAGATAATTAACTGTGTTTATTAGAATGTTCTGAGCGTTCAGTCCTAAACGCGGGTTTTCCAATTAGGCGACAAAATATTAATTTGTAGGCCTATGTGTACTACTTTTGGAGCGACAATCATCGCCTGCCAGATGCAGACACGTTTTAAAAGATTGCTAGCCACTAAACCACCGGGCATCATCACCCGGCATTCAAGTATGGAACTGCTTACCCTCATTAGGTGCCCGATAGCGCATTGGATAACATCTGGCGTAGAGTGCGAGAGGTACAGAGATCGAGTCCCATAGGCGGACATGCTTTGTAGGCTGCAATTTGCGCCGTGTATTGCAGGCTGTCTGTTCTGTTAGTAGTTAAGGTTTATCGCATAACATGTACATGTACAGCGCAGTGCGTTTGCAGGCGCTTAATTAAAGAATAAATATTATTATTATTATTATTATTATTATTATTATTATTATTATTATTATTATTATTATTATTATTATTATTATTATTATTATTATTATTATTATTATTATTATTATTATTATTATTATTATTATTATTATTATATATGCTGACATGAGAACGAAAGTGTGGTGCATGTTGTCTTTATAACACACAACGACCATGAATTTAGAAAGTTTTCAAACTGATCAACATTAAATTTTAGGTTTGTCTGCTGTATGCACTTGACCATATAATATACTAAGTTGAGCAGCACATTATGCACCATTAAAACCTTTACACTACACTTTGATTAGAAGAAGTCTCCATAGGCATTTCCCAGGGCACACAATAGAATTATACCTAATGCCGACTCTTTAGCTCGTAAAACCTTTGTCATTCGAATGTTATATGCTTAAATTAATTTTATGAACTATGTAGACACCAAAATGCGGTTAGCAGTTGGTTTTGAATAAAGGATATACTTACTTATTTACTTACTTACTTATGATTCTATTCGCAACCAGGGCCCTGTGCATAGTTCGCATGGAGCCATTTCGTATGAGTAATCCGACGGTATTTTTCGCGTCGGAATCAGAGTTCAGGCGGATTGAATGTAACGCCCCTCTACATTGCGAAATGACGTGTTCTGAGGTTCTCGGTACTAGGCCTACAGTTTGTCTCTCTAACCTCAGAACTTGGATCCGTCCCGCGTAGTGGCCGGGTGAACTCGTCGCAGTGGTATTGTCTAGTGGTAAAACACTCGGTCAATGATTATGAAATTACCAGTGAAACTTGCGAGGTCTGTCATGCGCTGGCCTCATGCCAAGGACCTTGGGATTCGTTTATTGCCTTCGCAAAGGCCTACGAAAAGAATCTGAGCACATCCAGGAGGGCGGATGGTCTGTCCTTTATCTCGCCGCCTCATCCTCCCACGGAGCGTACGGTCTGGGTACTCATTACAGTTGAGTTGCCTATAAATACACAGTCTGATATTCTGGAATTGACCTTATTGCGGATACGTTTGGTGCGTCATCGGATGATGCCTTGTGCATTAGACACCGGTGCGATAGAAGTTACTAATTAGGGATCTACAGTTAGTCTTAAATAAAGCCAAGAACTTCAATGTTTGAGACTGTTGTTCAGCTAGACTCAATGTGGCTATCAGAGAAGAGTGCACCGTACCGATCCGCCACTAATCTTACTTGTCGTCGAGTCTGTGCTGCCACTGGCGGCGATCTTGTCTGACAGGTGGGGGGAGGGATACTTCAGAAATGATCTAGTCAAAAAAGAGTTTTGAACTGATCTGGTCAAAAAGAGGTCCCCCACTCTTAAAGGTGGGGAGGTCTTGTCCCCTCGACCGCCCCCACTCCTGGATCGCCGCCCATGTGTGTTGCAGTAGAAAGCTGTTTCAGCCGAGGATGAAGTCTCTCATGAGGACTATTATTGACTGAAGGCTTGCCTCACCTTGTAGACGATGATATTTTAAAGTCCAAAACCTCAGCCTATTGGTCTAACGGACAAAGGACCCCTGAGATTTATAGAATTTCTGTGTATTGGCGCCATTTATGACACTTGGAGTGGTTTCACGAATCTCAGCCTCACCCAGGAAAAAGCAGACTTTCGTTTCTCAATAATAAATCGAGAAAACATCGCTAATTCGATTTTCTCAAAACTATTCTCCTAATATACACGATTTTTACTGGAAAGCCTGCGGCCACTGCCGCTCCGAACAACCCCATAACATAGGCCCGCCCCTTAGCAGGTGGCCCGGCAAGGTCCTCAGGTCGATTCTCCGTACCCATTCAAGCCGACCGTTTCCAAAAGCTATATCGTAAGTCACAGCCCAGGCCACGGCAGCACACGTTGGGTTCACGGACTATCGCATCTGGTACAAACATATTATGTAACTAAGCAAGTATTAACGTTTAGCGCCGAAATAGGTTCGCAATTTGGAGCACCAGTTCATGCATAAGATATAGAATTAAATTTAACTAAAATCTGCAGATATTTTCTAAAACTGAAACGCATGGACAAAATTGAATTGTACGTAACACAGCACCCTATAACAAAGGTTTCAAGAAGAAAGTAGAAACTTGGTGCCTGCATAGGTGCCTGGCTTTTATTTTCAACTGATCCATTGACATTGATATTGCCTGGGCGAGTGTTGTGAGGTCGTTGCACGCGCATTTCAGACAGATGCTAAGTGTATAAATTACAGAATGTTTCTGCTTAATAATAAGTACAACACGCGGGTAGCTTTTAAAAGTACTATACCCCCTGTGATTGTCCTTTACCAGCAACTATAAGCAGTCATGACGTCATCCAGTCGGAATTGCACCGCGGCCTCAACAACATTCGGCCGAAGGCAGCCGTAGTAATGCCTGTAGTAAATCACTGGATATGCTGATGAGCCTCTCATTAATATTAAGCAAGCCTCGAGTATGAATATTCATCTCGTATCATTGCGTTCACCATGCCTCGACGGATGGCAGTCGGTGAACCGCGACTGTGTGTTACTACGCCTTTCGAAAAGAAGTTCCGATGAGACGGGTCACTGTTGAAAGAGGTGAAACAATCTTTGGCCTTTCGTAGGTCATTTTCATCGCAATGTAACAGGGCGGTATTTAATTACTTTTATTTTTTATTTAAATTATAAGAAATGACAAAATCATCGGTTTTATTTAGAACTCTATGCCCTGCAATAAAAACGAGTTTCAATGAAGTTTTTGCTCCAATAAACGTCTTATTTAACCTTTTCCGAAAGCATCTATTTTAACTTAAGCGTTATTAAGATCTTTCTAATACAAAACATTTATTGGAAGAAGATTACACGTATAAGGCCCAGTGACTGTGCCAAATACATATTCGCTAGATGGCGAGAGCTTGGCGTTGACTCCGTTGAATTTGAATTTAATCTAATTCAGTCCAATCCATAAGACTGTTGCAGTAGCGGCCTTTGACAGTTTTGTGCTATAGGATAAAAAGACAAAAATGCCGCCCTCCCATTACTTATGAATGCTGATCAAAAATTTATTATAAATCGTTTTCAGTGTTCTAAAATAAAAAATGGTTTTATTCATTTTGAAGTATAAATCAGAATGAAGAGAATGTGTTATTAATGTTTTTAATAATTTATTATAAATACTTAGGCTAAACAAAAGTTCTTGATATTGTTGTGCATAAGGGCATGTTTATTTTTCTAAATTGGCTGTCTAACATTTCTTAAAAGATTAGATGTAAGATAAGCTGTTAAGTATATATCTACACCTATGTTTTACCAACAATTAAACTATTCTCAGAAATGGCACGAAGACGCTTTTAATTGGCAGGAACTCGTGTGCTAATGAAGAAGACAAAGTGTGATCATAGCTGATTATGATGTTTGTTGTTTTTATCTTGATACCAAGCATGCATTATCTTCCTGAACAGATTCATTTTCCTCATACTTTTGTGATCTTGTTTAAAGTTGTTCCATGATACATACAGTCATTTAAAGCGTTATCTTGTTATAAGTAGTCATTGTATTGATACTTCTGTTCCTGCATGTTGCCAATTCCTTAATACCTTGACAACAAGAGCCATACATGCATGTCTTTGTACGTGTACTACAGTATACCTGCATTCGCTACCTTCATGTTGAATAACTTCTATAACTTATTGATTGTAATGTTTAATTTCCGTGGTCTTATTACAATGGTGTAAATTTTCAGGCTTAATGTTGTACGGTTAGAGGAGTTTATAAGTGTTATTAATACCAAGACATGCCATTTAACTACTTCCTGCACAATGGAAGTTAATATAAAATTGATTAATACTTTTGGCCTGAATCTATTCATGTAAACAGTATCAGGGTGAGATACATGTGGCATGAGCATTGAAAACAACTGCAGAATTGCAATGTAACTTTTAGCACGAATAAGGAATTTGAACCTGCACACTTGTTAAAAGATCTATGTTGCATGAAAACCCTAAATTTTCTAAACAACATAATCAAGAAATGTCTTGTCTGAAATGTCTGCAAAATTAAACAGACAATATGCCATCGCATGAAAGTCTGGAGCGCTGAGCTACACTTAAAGCAGGTTTACGGATCCGCCAGTTCCTAAAAGAAAACATTTAATGATTTAATACAGTTTTGAATTTATTGTATTTGAGATTTGTAATTTTTGTCTGGATGTTGTTTTTTTAGATCTAAGAAATACTTATGACAATACATTGAGAACATTCAGAAATAATCCCTAATAATATAGGCTTATTTGTATATAGGCACCCATGTTAAACATTTATCTTTGTACAACATTTAAATGTATGTATTTAAGTATGTTTGTGTGTAAGCATGTATATATGTATGTATGCATGAATGATTAGATACATGTAAAGGTATTCATTTATGTACGCAGATAGGTAGGTAAGAAGGTACATATGTATCAGATGTATCATAGCATATCGCTCTTCAAGATCCTTGAAGGTGCTATCAAAGTCGATCGAACTTATCTAAAAGGGAGCAACTGAAGATTAGCTGTAAAGTTTCATGGGTTTCATTCGATATTTCACAGTAACAGACGAAATGTTTTTGTAATCTGGACTAATTAAGTTCGAGTAGTGATGAATGCCACACCTTTGAAGTTATAGCTTCTGCTACAGTAACATTAGAACAGGACGAATTGTTACTATTGTTATCGGCAATACTGTTATTCTATAATATTAAATGTTAATATAAGATCATTGTTACGTTAACCTCATAAGACCTTAGTTGAAATTCAATAAAACCTGGATATCAATGACGCCGAAGATTTCTCCAAGCTTCTCCGAAACTCCAGCTAGCATAGCGGTCGTTGCTATAACGGTGATTAGGGCTTCGCTTTCTGGGTTTTCTTTGATCTTCCTTGCGATCATTTGTTCCAAGTCACTGGAAGCATGTTCCAGACCAATCAGCAGGACGATGCTTGGGTCAAACCAAAAAGCCTGAGACAAAGACACGATGATGTTATTCACAGACTGCTATAGGCTGCATACATTTCTATTTGTCAGAAATAACTGCCAAAAAATCGTAGCGTTTAGTTTGATGTCTTTCACGGTAGATCAGAGCCAAACACAGTGTAAAATCCGTTAGAACGACCTGTCAATCCCCTTTTCTGTTTGTACCTAGTTGCGGTTTGACAACTTGCTTTTTCAATAAACGACGTCGGATTGAATCAGAAAAACGGGCACGGATTCAAGACTGTTAAAAAATCTGTTGTTTTGATATGCGATAAACATTGTGCATACATAAGACAAACAGACAGAAGTGCTGCCACTCTGAGTATTTCTAACACCGTCACACAACAAAGAAAGCACGAAAACTCTGATATTCGACAAAGCTTCTTCCCTTCAGGCTCGAATTAATCCCTCTTTGGAGATATTCGACAAAGCTATCAAGATATAAATATCCACAGTTATAAACAGTTAGAGTTTAGATAACATACGCGCTTGAAAGCCTCGTCGCACTTAGATGGTGTCAGGTCGAGGAGATCTCGAGGAAACACAGAGACAATGTCCTTGCCATGAAGCTTCACGTACTTCAGAACGCGTTGTCCAAGATCTACAAGATCACAAAATACGCTAACGTTATCATGTTTTCCCAGGTATAGATGATCGCTCAGGACCTAAAATGCTCGTGACCTCCTGGGTACCTTATCAGCTGGACGTGCATCATCTTCCACCAACGAGGAAGGGTTGGGAGAAGGTGTAACGTGTGCTGACAGATATACTGCCCGTCGTCGCACCACACCAGACACAGTTTTCTGTAAAGGCTCTGAACATGATGCCATCTTTCAACTATGGTCGGGATTCGGATTTTGGCAGGAGTCTCTTTTGTGATGTTCTTATAAAGCGCTATAGTAAGTCTCCTGATACATACAATGCTGTTTTATGTCATGCTATATTATTATGTTATGCTGTGTTGTGTTGTCCTGTGTTGTCTTGACTTGCCTCATCTTATCCTATCTCTTTTCATCTTATCTTATCCAATCTTACCTCATCTCACCTAACCGTATACCTTATCGTGTATTACATTAAAGTACATAGGCATACATATAATACACGTTGTAATGTATTGCATCGGACATGCACCTGGACGAGTCTTCCATTGCATTTACGCTGTTGCACAAGGTCATGTGCGCTCAAAACAATCTCCAACTCTCTTAAAACGCACTTACTTAGATTAGTCAGACGGCCACGTGCTCATCGCTTTTGTGAGGTACTTAAAGGCGCTATATTATTGTTCGTAATAAATAATAATAAATTTACATACATTACTGTTTCCCAAAAGAGTGGAAAGTCAGCGATAAGATGAGAATGAGTCGTTGTCTAGCTAAATCTGATTATTATTATTATTATTTTTATTATTATTATTATTATTATTATTATTATTATTACTATTATTATTATTATTATTATTATTATTATTATTATTATTATTAATTTTTCCCCCGAGGTACATATGATCCCTCGGGAGTTCAAAAATAAGGGCGGCATTGTTCTGGAATGGCTAGTCTTCGCAGATGGTCATTATTATTAATAATAATAATAATAATAATATTATTATTATTATTATTATTATTATTATAATATTATAATATTATTATTATTATTATTATTATTATTAATATTATTATTATTATTATTATTATTATTATAATTATTATTATTATCATCCGAGAATTCATGTCAAGGTTGTGTTCACTCAGAAAATCGAGTTCCACGCCGCTGCCTCCGTTAAGAAGGCGATGGATATCGACGGCTTTGTTGCTCTTTGGCTCCGGGCAGCTTTGACATGGCGCCTTGGAAAGCCACTGCGTTGAAACGCTGCACCATCACCGATAGGGTCTTGAATAGGAAGTTTGTTTCGCGGGAGTCATCGGTGGTTTTCGACAGCCGGCGACCAATTTCAGATAGAAAGGCGAGGCCCTCTCTGTTAAGGGGACCGAAGGTTTCCACCGCTACAGGTATGAAGATGTATCTCTTCTGTAGTTCAGAGTATTTGATGTGCTTTCTCGCAGCAGCCACCTCCGCCGCCCCTCCTGCTGTGGCCGCCGTTGCTGTGATGTAAGACGCGGCCACCGTGTCCACCACCGTCGCGTCCCACAATAAGGACAGCCCGCCGCTCCACGGTATTAGGGTCTGGCCATCCGGTCTCTTACCATCCGACCTGGATAAGCCGGACGGTTCCTTGACTGCCGGGGTGCCGGCTCTGTTGAGGCTGCGGTGGATGAGGTCGTTGATGTTGCTGTGCCTAGCTTGTCGGCCGAACCCCAGTGAGCACGACAGCCCATGCGCGCCTATGGCGCCGCATGCGCATTTGTGCGGTTCGCAGATTGCCAGACCCAATCGTAGACCGACCGCCACCCTCATCGTCTCGTCATCCAGTCTGAGGCCGCGAGCAGTGATCGGGAGGGCGTGTAGCCAGTCCGAGGCGTGCGGTGACTGCGAGGCCTTCAGTCTCGCCTGGTCGTAGGGGTAAAGCAGTTTATCCTCGAGCACCGAGAGGGCTGCGTGTAGTAGGGGACCGTCCCAGTGTGCCTGTCCGCGCCCGGTCGTGACCGTCGGGATCGGGACCCAGAAAGCTGAAGCCAGGTAGTCTTCGCCGAGTCATGTGCCGCGTCGGGGGTCACCAAAATAGTACCCAAGATGAGGGACTGGGTTTGGAGGGTGCCCGCGTCCGAAGCCAACAACGCGGGAAGTGCCAGCGAGGACACCCTCCTTACTCCCAATCCTCCTATCCTAATCGGAAGAGAGGCTTGAGACCATTGGTCGTCGTTCATCGTGACGTTAAGCATCCGGCCGACTCCTGCCCGTAGCAGCAGCTCATCATAAACTCCCAGGAGCGGTTGATCGTGGCAGGGGGTGCTTCTCAATATGTGCATGAGCCTCGGCGATCCGAGGGAGCATCTGAGTATCAGCAGAGCACCCTGTCTGTCGATGTGTTGGAGTTTGTGGAGCGCCCTCCTGAGGTTGGCCACGCAGGTGTCGAGGGTAGAGGAGAGGCCTCCGTTGAGGAAAGCGGGGCCCCTTGGAGTGTGGCTGTTGATGGGCTCACGCGGACAAACTGCATCAGGGCGTTCTCGTTATTATTATTATTATTATTATTATTATTATTATTATTATTATTATTATTATTATTATTATTATTATTACTATTATTATTATTATTATTATTATTATTATCATCATCATCATCATCATCATCATCATCATCATCATCATCATCATCATCATCATCATCATCATCATCATCATCATCATCATTATTATTATTATGCCTATTATTATATTATTAGAAACATTTGATCGCGCGCAGTAACACAGAAGTTCTGTGAATCAGAGCCGTGGTTAGTCAGACAGTGCCCGAAGAGCAGTTAGATATCCAGAAGTTTGGAGGCCATTGCAAAATAGTAAGTTTTGAGGCGTTTCTTGAAAGAAGGAGTTAAATTATGAAGTGTAGAAGGAAGTGTGTGTTCTGCAATACAAAACAACCATACGCAAAGTAAAACATACAGCCTCACCTGGCTTTCCGTGAAGAAGAAATCCTTTATGAGCCCTGATGTCAAAGGATTTATAACTCTTGGAGCTCTTTACAATGTAATCGAGGAAGTTGTTGAGGTCAGCCTAATGAACAGCAATATTGTCACAAATTGGTCTCCAAAATAATCACACAACCCGTTTTCTACAGTCGTTCAATATATAAGTCTATTTGATCAAAAGTGCATTTAAAGCGACTCTTTTGGTCATAGCTAAAGACGACTCTCATACAATCTGAACCAAATCAGAAGTTATTGAAAAAAGCTCTTGACAAAAATTCACAGATTAATACGTGCGCTGTTGGAAATCCGATCATTCGGGTTTCCGCAGTTTCATAGGTAATTCTTCGTCAGTGCACAGAAAACCCCAATACACTGAATCCAGATGATTTCAACAGCCCAGGGGAGTAACTTTTTTCTAAAAAGTGGGGGTACCAATTTCTTCTCCACTTTCGCTTTCGTATGAAGACAATATTGAACATATCACTGTGCCAGTATTCTCATTAATTTTTGAGCCAATACAAGTACTTTCGTATTTTTGTGGTACATACTCCTCACTATGTCTACATACCCGAAGCCAGTCTGAGACTGTGATCTCTGGCAAAATAAAATATTGGTTGGCATTGTTAAAAAGTGAGAGTTACGGTATCCCTCAGTCCATCATCTTATCCCGAGCAGAGAGACTAAGAATTCAAGCTACATTCTCGAACCGTCATAGGCTATTCTAACTTCTTATTGGCTCACCTTCACGTTTTCTTTCTCTGCTTTCAGCGGCTGTTGTTCGACCTCATCCTCAGCCGTTGTGACTCCACGAGAGTCCTCGTCATCTGCACTTCGTTTCTCTTTATCTTCATCGAAAGCGACGTTATTCGACATTTCTTGAAATATACGTTAGGAATACAAACATTGGGACATGGAACCAAAAAACATAATTTCCAGGTTTAGAATTTAGGTCTCAGAAATAGACATGGGTTGATTGCTATCATTACATTTTTATGAATGAAGATAATTGTATAACTTAGTTTCAGTACCTGACACACGACCATCTCATTCACCTTAACAATTGCGTTCCAAAGTAGACTTCCAAATGTTTGCTGAACAGTATAAAATGGAACGGTATGCACGTGCAGGTCCAAAACAAAACAAAGAACGATGAACTCAACGTGATGTTCAGGACACCTGCATATCTCCACAAGGAAAATAGTGCAAGAATCGCCGAACTGGTTAATCTGAGACTGCAACACAGTTGCAGTGTACGTGGGTGCGGTGTCGACCAACGTATCTCGCTCCAGACAGATCCTTGAACTTTATTCTATACTGAAAACTTAGCGCAGGGTGTCACGTTATTCACGAACGCTATGACATTACTAGAATGTCTTCAACTACAATTGCAACTACTACTATCATGACTACTCCAGCACAGTAATATTACACCACCACCACCACCACCACCACCACCACCACCACCACCACCACCACCACCACCACCACCACCACCACCACCACCACCATCATCATGCCTACAACTACAATTGCAACTACTACTATCATGACTACTACCAGAATTGTGGTAGTACTTAGTCATAGTCATAGATAATAGCAACAGTAATAGCACGACCGCCGCCACCACCGCCACCACCACAACCACGACCACCGCCGCCACCACAACCACCACCACCACCACCACCATTAATAATAATAAAGAAAACAATAATAAGAAATTTAAGAAAATAATAATTAGAAACGTAAGAGCAGAAGAGGCAACGACCTAGCCAGCGGGGACGATATTGCGTTGTGGTGAAGATGGCGGATGGAAGAAGATGCAACGCAGATCAGAACAGATGCTGAGCGAATAACACAAATCAAGTCAGAAAAACATTTCATGAGAGAGAGCACTGAGGCGACTAAAGGTTGCATAAACATGCAGGTAACGATCTTTTTAAGCAGAACGTGCAAACAGATAAAATCTATATAAATAAAGACAAGACTATGTCTGTCTGTCACAGCGATCTTTGACCGCGATGCATTTCTACAGCTTTCCACCTTTTCACCCAAACCTTCACTACTGTCTCGGGGTGGGCATTACACACCCAGTGTGAGGCTTCGCCCCCCCTTTTCACCGCTACCATGGTCTCCCGGGCCAAAAACTACCCGGGCAATGCATTTTTAGCTGGTAAAAAAAACTTACTCAACCTATTTTCACTCGCCAGATGGCGCCGCCGGGTTAAGCAGCTACAGTACGGATTCGCTAGAGGGATTTAAACTTTCACTGAACTAAACCCAGCCAACGCCGGGTTAAGCAGTGTTTTGTTGCTAATTCGCTAGAGGGATTGAAACGCCCAAAACGTCGGGTTAAGCAGCTTGGCGTACCCCGTTTTCACCGCTACCATGGTGTCCCGGCCCAAAATCTCCGAAACCCGGGCAACGCCGGGTAAACCAGCTAGTAACAAAATAAAGTGAACCGGGAAAATGAAGTTTAGGACACAATTAGGCCTACATGCATAGGAAACACAACGCTTTAACAACAAAGATGGTTCTTCCCCTTGTCACTCGCCATTAATATTCGATTAACTTTAGGCGATGCTCGATTAAAATGCAATTTAGTCTTACCTGAAGTCGACCTGAATGTGAACAGTGAAAAGCGCAAAATAGAAGATGAACCGACACTTGTGAAGCGTTCAATTAAACTAGGTATTTAATTTTAGACCTAATTCTACATGATGTTTAATATCAAACGCTTCAAACTTGAAGCCAACGTCTCCACTCTTTCTGTTATGACGTAATTATGTTACGTCACTGCATAATTATCTAATTATAGTACAAAGCGTTACTCCATAAATACTTTCAGCGTGATTGATTTATCAAATTATAGCGCTATATTTGTACATTAACCTAGAACTGTAAGGGTATTCGGGGGTGGGTTACGCCAGATGTTATCCAATGCGCTATCGGGGGGGGGGGGCGATAGCGCATTGGATAACATCTGGCGTTGAGTGCGAGAGGTACAGAGATCGAGTCCCATAGGCGGACATGCTTTGTAGGCTGCAATTTGCGCCGTGTATTGCAGGCTGTCTGTTCTGTTAGTAGTTAAGATTTATCGCATAACATGTACATGTAGGCCCCTACAGCGCAGTGCGTTTGCAGGCTCTTAATTAAAGAATAATAATAATAATTATTATTATTCCTGTGAACAGTTTATAGCGACATGCTATAAACATCTACTACCTACTGAAAATCCGAGTTTCTTCAACCAAGCTATAATTATTATTAATCTCTCTAGACCCTAGGACGGCCCTAGGTCAATTGGACCATAGACCTCACGCCCCTAGGCGGCATCCATATGGCGAAGAAATTTCTGGACGTGTTGACCCTCCTAGAGGCGGGGACTTTGAAAACTATAGGGCCTATGACCGAAGTTGATAACGAAATAAGACAAGTGACGGAGCAAAACGAACAGATACTGTTCTGTTCTGTTCTGAGCCATCCTCAAAGCGAGGGTTGGCCGCGTCATGCACAGTCCTTCTTCATTGTTGTCTCTTCCCAACCTTTCTTAACAGTTGCTCAACTGAGAGTTCAGCCCATGTCCTGATGTTATCCATCCAGTTCATTTTTGATCTTCCACGGGAACGAGAGCCTGGCATTGTGACCTGGATGATCTTCTTCTCGAAACATCTGTCTTCTTTCCTCATGATGTGTCCGTAGTATGCCAGTTTCATTTTTTTTCACAGATTTGAGAAGATTTCTGTCTACACCAGCAGTTTCAAGTACCCATTCATTAGTCTTTTTAGCAGTTCATGGTACGCGTAGGACAATCTCAGACACTTCATCTCGAAGGCATTTATTCTTGTCTCTTCAGTCTTCCTCAAAGTCTCACATCCATACGTAATAACTGGCCATACCAATGCCCTCAAAAGCCATAACTTTGTGGTCATTATTATACCATGATTTTGCCAAATTTTCTTGAGTCCAGTTGCAATGCTATAACTCCGTATTTCTTGCAGGCACAGTCTATAATTTAATGATTGTAGTGTTTGATGTCCGTGGTGTTATTACAATGGTGTAAATTTTTGGTACAGGCCCGCTACTCCGGGGTCCGCTATTCCGGGGGTCCGCTAATCCGGGGATCCGCCGGAATATACATACATACAACAAACATACATTCATTCATTCATTCTGGACATTTATATAGCGCTTCTTCAAGAGACCTACTCAGAGGCGCTCCCAGCCCAGCCACGGCTAAACAGATAGGTCTTGAGTTGTCGTAAGAAAACAGGTGAATTATTCCGGGGAAGCAGCGTAAGGATATCGGAAGACCATTCCAGGTAGACGGGCCAACAACCGAGAAGGCTCGGCGTTGCCTGACTGCGGAGCGGGTCCGAGGGACCAATAGCTCCCCATTAGTCGCAGAGCGCAAAGCTCTGCGAGAAGCTAAGTCAGAAATCGGGCAGCAGAGTTCAGACAGGTAGGATGGGGCGCTACCGGAGAGACACAGCCAAACTAGTGCTGCTATCCTGTAGGAGATGCGCTCAGAGGCAGGAAGCCAATGTAAGACGTCACGCATATAGGCAGAGACTGGGGCATATTTTGGAATGCGACCAATAAGTCTAGCACTCTAGCAGCAGAACGAAGGACCCGGTCAAGTCGCCCCATTAGGCCCTTGGAGTGACCAACAAGGACCGAGCAACAGTGGTCAACTCTACCAGTGACAAATGCATGAACTAAGATCACTGCAGCATCATGGGAGAGGGACCTCAGTACAACACGCAACTGCCGGAGCTGATAATAACAGTTCCGAGTGACCAAGTTAACGTACTGAGAGAGACTAAGCTCTCGATCCAGCGTAACACCTAGGTCACGAACAGTAAGGGAGAAAGTGACATGGGGAAAGGTTTCAGTCAATTGGTGTAGGTCAACCCCCGCCAGCTGTCTACGACCACCAAGCCAAATGAATTGAGTTTTGGACGGGTTCAGAAGCAACCGGTTTGAGGCCATCCAAGATGAGAGGGCATCAATAGCGCGGCACATCAATCCAACAGAAGCCACTGCATCAGCTGCGCGGCAGTGGACATGTTATGCTTGAGCGTCGTCAGCATAAAGCTGGTGAAGCAGTCCACATGACTGTAGCAAGGAACTAATATCAGAAGTAAACAAAACATAAAGTAGCGGGCCAAGGACGGACCTCTGGGGTACACCAAAGAGGGCGGGGACCCAGCGGGACCTGGAGGAACCAGCAGTAACACAGTTAGTGCGACCAGTAAGATAGGATGATAGCCAGTCTAACGGTTTGCCAACCAGCCCAAAGGAAACAGAGAGGCGCTGTAGAAGTATAGCATGGTCGACAGAGTCGAATGCTGAGCTAACATCAAAAAGGGCTAAAAGGGTAATCTGACCACAGTCCATGGCATACATACATCCATGCAAACATGCATATATACGTTTGGCTGGAATTAATTCATGTAAACAGTATCAGGGTGAGACACATGTGGCATGAGCATTGAAAACAACTGCAAAATTGCAATGTAACTTTAGCACGAATAAGGAATTTGAACCTGTACACTTGTCAAAAGATCTATGTTGCACGAAAACCCTAAATGTTGTCAATAATATAACCGAGAAATGTCTTGTCTGAAATGTCTGCAAAATTAAACAGACAATATGCTCTCGCATGAAAGTCTGGAGCGCTGAGCTACACTTTAAGCAGGTTTACGGATCCGCCGGTTCCTACAAGAAAACATTTAATGATTTAATACAGTTCTGAACTCATTGCATTTAAGATTATTAGGAATTCTTGTCTGGGTGCTAAAAATTGGATCATGTTCTTTTTAATGTAAGAAATACTTCTGATAATAAATTGAAAGCATTCAGAAATAATCCCTAATAATAAAAGAGGCGTATTTATATTTAGGCACCCATGATACACACTAACCTTTGTAAAACATTTAAGTGTATGTATTTAAGTATGTATGTGTGTGAGCAATGCTCACACACATACATACTTAAATACATACACATATACATGCTCACTGAGCATGTATATGTGTATGTATGTATGTATGTATGTATGTATGTATGTATGTATGTATGTATGTATGCATGAATGACTAGATATATTTAAAGGGATTCATGCAGGTAGGCAGACGGGCAGGTAAGTAGGTACGTACACGAATGTATTATGCATTGCATATCGCTCTTCAAAATCCTCAAAAGGTGCTATAAAAGTCAATCGAACTTATCTTAAAGGGAGCAACTGAAGATTAGCTGTAAAGTTTCGTGGGTTTCATTCGACAGTAGCAGACGAAATGTTTTTGTTACATGGACTAATTAAGTTCGATCAGTGATGAATTCCACACTTTTGAAGTAATAACTTCTGCTATAGTAATATTAGAACAGGAAGAATTGTTCCTACTGTTATTGGCAATATTGTTATTCTGTTATAAATATCAGCCTAATATCGATCATAGTTACGTTAACCTCATAAGACCTTTAGTTGGAATTCTAATACAACCTGGATATCAATGACGCCGAAGATTTCTCTAAGCTTCTCCGAAACTCCAGCTAACATCGTGGTCGTTGCTATAACGGTGATTAGGGCGTCGCTTTTTGGGATTTCTTTGATCTTCCTTGCGATCATTTCTTCCAAGTCACTGGAAGCATGTTCCAGACCAATCAGCAGGACTATGCTTGGGTCAAACCAAAAAGCCTGAGACAAAGACACAATGATGTTATTCGCAGACTGTACTATACAGTGTAGACGGCTGATTTCATCAGGAAAATTCGGGCACGGAGGGAGGCAAGACTGTTAAGGAAGCTTTTGTGTAGCATATTCGTCAACCATTACGCATTAATAAGACAGACAGACAGAGAGAGAGAGAAGTTTAACCCCTCTGATTGAGTTTTTCTAAAACCGTCACACAACAAAGAACGCACGAAAACTCTAAAACATTTCGACAAATCTATTAAAATATAAATATCCACAGCTATAACTTATCAATAGTAGCGTTTGGTAGGCCTGACTAGTTTATACTTTGACCGACAGTTCGATAGTGTCTAAATATTATGTACATTAAATTCGTAGAGTTTAGATAACATACGCGCTTGAAAGCCTCGTCGCACTTAGATGGTGACAGGTCGAGGAGATCTCGAGGAAACACAGAGACAATGTCCTTGCCATGAAGCCTCAGGTGCTTTAGAATGCGTGGTCGAAGATCTACAAGATCACAAAATACGTTAACATTATCATGTTTTCCCCCGGTATAGATGATCCCTCAGGACCTAAAATGCTCGTGACCCTCCTTGAGAGTCAGCTGGACGTGCATATCTTCTACCAACGAGGAAGGGTTGGGAGAAGGTGTAACGTGTGCTGTGCGTGAGAGATACCGCTCGTCGTCGCTCCACACTCGACGCAGTTTGCTGTAAAGACTCTGAACATGATGCAATCTTTCAACTGTGGACGGGAAGCTGTTGACTGGGACTGCGTGTGTGCGAGGGCGATCCCTTGGTGACTCTTCTAGTTTTTGTGCATTGTGTGCTTACTAATGACATTTCTGTTTTCAATGGCAATTAACATCATACGGATTTGCGTATGGGGACTTTGTGGTGTTCTTAAAAGCGCTTTAGCAAGTCTTCAGATACATACATACGATGTTTTAAAAAACAAATACATTTGTTATGCTGTGTTTTGTTATCTTGTGTTGTCTTGAATTGCCTCATTTCATTGTAACTTATCGAATATTACCTCATCTCAACTTAGCTTACCTACTCTTATCGTTTATTAAATTAATTTACATAGGCATACACAAAATATGATACATGGTGTAATAGATTGAATTGGATCATCTACCTAGACGAGTCTGCCATTGCATTTGCGGCAAACATTTTCAAACTATCATAAAACGGACTTATTTAGATCAGTGAGACAGCCATGTGTTCAGCACTTCTGTGAGGTATTTAAAAGGCGCTATATTATTGTTCGTAATAAATAATAATAAATTTACATACATTACTATTTCGCAGGAGGATGGCAAGTCAGCGATATGCTGTCTATCTGAATCACGGATGCAAACACTCGGTGCATTTGGATAATTGGATGTGCCCACTGATATTATTATTAAATTTATAATTATTATTATTATTATTATTATTATTATTTGTATTATTATTATTATTATTATTATTATCATCATCAGCATCATCATCACCAGCATCATTATTATCACTGTCATTATTATCCGATTATAATCCAAACGGGCTTATAATGACTAGGCTATTTAGGTCTTGAAATGTAGCAAAATAAGTTTTTCACTCTATGCGTTTACGTACACCTATTTGGTTATTTACTCATTTTCTTAAAATTATTATTGTTATTGTTATTGTTATTGTTATTATTATTATTATTATTATTATTATTATTATTATTATTATTATTATTATTATTATTATTATTATTATTATTATTATTATTATTATTATAATTATTAGGCTTATTATATTTATAAACATTTTAACGCGAGCAGTCACACAGAAGTTATGCGAACGGAGGCACGATTAGTCAGTGACCGCGTGAAGGCCTTGCAAAATAGTAAGTTTTGAGGCGCTTCTTGAAAGAAGGAGTTAAATTATGAAGTGTAGAATGAATAATTATGTGCTCTGCAATACAAAACCACTGTGTGACTGCACACAAAGTAAAATATTACGTACGCAAAAATCCGGGAAAATAGGACCCCTCTCTCCACAATGTACGCACACGTACTTCCCACTACCTGCGTACGTACGGTTGACACATCCCCCTCCCCCAAGACCAGCTTCAGAATGTGTCAGTACCACTGCTCTAGACAGCGACTGTCTGCACTTGAGGCCATATTGAAGGATGAGTAATCCATGAACCCACTGTTAAGTTGTTTGATAGTTTAATAATAGCGTTCAGAGGTAAGGTGGCATACAAGTGACACCTCTCCCACAGTCTTACTTACTCTGGTAGTACCGGATAGCTGGAAAGACTGAACTCTAGCTGACTTGAAGGCCAATCAATTTGAAGGCCCCGTTTTCTATGCGTACGTGCATTATCAGTAGACCCCCCATTCGCAATCGTACGCAAGCACATGCATTTCGGATACCCCTCGTCCCCCTCCATGCGTACCGGTACGTAATATATGGATGGCCCCTATACAGCCTCACCTGGCTTTCCGTTAAGAAGATATCCTTTATGAGCCCTGAATCCAAACTTTAGCAGACTCCGAGCCATTTACAATGTAATTGAGGAAGCGGACGAGGTCAGCCTGATAAACACAAAGCAATACTGTTATAAATTGGTCTCCAAAATAATCACACAACCCATTTTCTACAGTCATTCAATATATGTCTATTTGATCAAAAGTGCATTTAAAGCGACTCTTTTGGTCATAACTGATGACGACGCTCATACAGTCTGAACCAAAAAAGAAGTTATTGCACAAAGCTCTTGACAAAAATTCACAGATTAATACGTGCGCTGTAGGATATCCGATCATTCGGGTTATCGCAATTTCCCTGGTAATCCTTCATCAGTGCAAAGACAACCCTAAAGATAAAACACTGAATCGAGATGATTTCAACAGCCCAGGGGCGTAACTTTTGTCTAAAAAGTGGAGGTACCAATTTCTTCTCCACTTTCGCTTTTCGCATGATTACTTTCGTATTTTTGTGGTACATACTCCTCACTATTTCTACATACACGAAGCAAGCCTGAGACTGTGATCTCTGGCAAAATAAAATATTGATTGGCATTGTTTAAAATGGGGTGGGAGGTTACGGTACCCCTCAGTCCAAAAAGTGGTGCAAACAAGTCCGGACAACAGCTCCATCTACTATTTACCACAATCGTCCAGTCTCCAGTCGATGGTTTGTTTGCACTTCGGTTTAGACATCTTCTACGACGCATTAAATACACGGGCTCTAATGTTTGGAATAATATTCCTGTCACCATCCAACAGGCACTCAATCTTCACAGGTTCAAAAGAATACTACGCATTCATTTAGTTAATGAAAACTCGGGTTGTAACTGATTTTTACCTGATTGTAATTATATTTGTGTTAAGCATGTAGTTAAGTTTCATTTCCGTTGTTTTATTTTTGTGTTGCTTATTCCTTCTTCTTGTAACCTTTAGTCAAGGTACCTACAGGACAATGATTAAGTTCTAAGTCAACAAGGCGTTAACCGAGCTGCTAAACTAATAAGATGAAGATAAAAAAGCAATTGTAAATATAGGTGTCCCTGTTAGCGGGATTCTATACCTTCTGGGCCTTCCTTTGATGCCAGCTGTATTAGCATGATTCATAATTGTATTGTCTTGTTTTCATCGTTTTCAATAAAATATAATTGAATTGAATTAAAATGTCTAAATCGCAAAGCACAGTTCAATATCTGAAACTCGAAATTCGTATGTATGATTAGCTCAGAGGCGTAGCTAGGGGGGAGCAGGGGAGCGACCGCTCCCCCTTAGACAATTTTCTAGAATATGGGGCCTTTTCGCAATTTATTTATTCCAATCGTTCGAAATTTATTTATTTCAATCGTTCGAAATTTATTTATTTCAATCGTTCGAACAACATAAGAAATACGTCAACTTTCCTTAAACGGTAAACCTCGTCTTTCAATATAAAAAGAACAATGCAATCATATATAGAATCTATCGCGTTGACTCTAAAAAGACTTTGCGACGCCAGAAGGGCATCCAGGAAATCAGCAGTAGATGCACTCTTGCAGAATTTACCAGCACTAATAGTTGCCCTGCAAAGAATCGTGGATGGTGATGTTAAAAACTGCACTACTAAACAGTTGGCTTAGGCAAATGGTAGGCCTAGCCTACTCTTGTAACACTTTAACACTTGATACGTTCGAATTCTTAGTTCTTCTAATATTCTGGAAAACAGTGCTGCAGAAAGCTCTCAGGTTATCCATATATTTATAGAGAAATAGCGTTGATTTGGTAACAGCTTCTTATTTTATTCAACTATATGAAAACGATATGAAAAACATTCGAAATGAATTTGAAACTGAATTTGAACGAATTGAGAATGAAGCAACTGATCGAGCTGGCTCAAAAATGTGATATAACTACTGCTATAGACTTTCGATTAATCCGAGTACAGGTCCTGCCAAAGATTCTAATTTGGTCACATTATCGGCATTCACTTTGCTAAAATGCTTTGGATCTAAACAGCTACATTTGGAAGCCACACTTGTAAAATGCTCAAATCTTTAAGTTGTGCGATAACTTTGCTAAAATGAAACCTAGACGAAAAGGCTGTTGTAATTGGTTTATGTTTGTACTGTTATGTTATAGTATAAATAGGCCTACCGGTATACTATTACTCATTTACTATACATATTACTTTCACCACCTTTTGGGTGTTTCAGTGTTTCTATTTAAAATACAACAATAAATACGTAGGCCTATAAGCACAATGAATGTAAGTAACTGAAACTATTTATTTTGGTAATTGGGGCCTTTTTTATTGTGTTCGCTCCCTCTGGTGTTAAAACCTGGCTACGCCACTGGATTAGCTTAGAGGAAAGACACTCCTGCCACCGTTTTAAGTAAACCAAGTTTCATATTTTGAGCCTGCGATGCGGAAGACCGGAGATTAAATTGTGTAATCTAAGGCACACTTCCAGGATCAAGAGCTAAAGAAAGATCTGATAACATGAAGTCGTGGACTGATTTATCATTTGATCAATTACTTTGAGAGGCAAGAGACAGAAGCAAGCACAGCCAGATAGATGACATTAATTTAGGCATCATTCTTCCAGGCTCACCAGTACAATCTATAATGATGGCGAAAATATTCTTTTTCCCATGTAATAAAGTGCAGTTTAGGCATATTCTCCGCCAACATTTATACAAACAATGGGGTGTACAAGTTTCATTGACTTAGATACAAGATTCAAACTGTCCTAAAAAGGCTAAAACTATTTATTGCTGTAGAAGAATGCCCATGAACACAACCTACTGATATAGCAGGGGACAAAAGAGCAGAACAGTATATATTGAGTTAATCCGAGAGACAGCCATGGGTAGGAAGTATTAGAGACTTCGTGTTGCTTAGCCTTAGTATAGGCGACAGCAGTTGGCCAGTCATAACTCACGCAGTCTGATCTTCCAATACATAATGTACAGTCAGTAAAATCATTTTGCAGTTTAGTTCGCTAGGGATTGAACAATGTTCGAAACAGATTTCTCCATCGGGGGTGGGGGTTTCAAACTTGACCTCAGAGTGGATAGTACAGGACACTAACCACCATCTTATCCCGAGCAGAGAGACTAAGAATTCAAGCAACATTTGAGAACCGTCATATTCTAACTTGTTATTGGCTCACCTTCACGTTTTGTGTCTCTGCTTGCAGCGGCTGTTGTTCGACCACTGCATCCTCAGCTGTTGCTGCACGAGAGTCCTCGTCATCTGCACTTCGTTTCTCTTTATCTTCATCGAAAGCGACGTTATTCGACATTTCTTTATATATACGATAAAAACATTAGGAAATGGAACCAAAAAACACCATTTTCCAAGTTTCGAATTTAAGTCTCAAAAATATACACGGGTGGTTGCTATCATTATATTTGTATGTATGAAGACAATTGTATAACTCAGTTTGAGTACCTGACACATGACAACCTTATGCACCTTAATAATTGCTTTCCAAAGTAGATTTTCAAATGATTGCTAAGCAGTATCAAATGCAACGATATCCACGTGCAGGTCCAAAACAAAACAACTAGCGATGAACTCAACGTGAGCTGCAGGACACCTGCATATCTCCACAAGCAAAATAGCCTTGAACTAAGCGCAGGGTTGCACGTTATTCACGAACGCTATGACATTACTAGAATGTCTTCAACTACAATTGCAGCTACTAGGCCCTATCATGAGTACTACCAGTACAGTGGTTTTACTTAATCATAGTGATAGTAGCAACCGTAGTAGCACCACCACCAGCACCAACAACAACAACAACAACAACAACGACAACAAGAATAATAATAATTAGAGGGGAACAGCAGAAGACTGAGAAGAGGCAACGACCTAGCCAACGGAAACGATTTTACGTTGTGGTCAAGATGGCGGTTGGAGGGAGTTGCGTATTGTCGGATGCAGGTCCGCAGATACGCAAGGCGAATAACCCAAATCAATTCAGAGAAAAAAATTCAAGAGAGAGCATAGACGCGACTACAGGTTGCATAAACATGCAGGCAAATATCTCACTTTTTGAGCTAAAAGTGCAAAACAGATAAAATAAATTGATAAACTGAAGCGAGAAAGTAGAGTTTAAGACATGGTTACTAAAGAAACACAACGCTTTAACAGCAAAGATGGCGTCTTTTCCATTATTATCACTCGCCATTAATAATTTTTGTATTCGATTAACTTCAGGCGATGCCCGATTAAAATGCAATTTACTCTTGCCTGAAGTCGACCTGGACCTGATCAGGAAATATGAACAAAATAGAAAAGACTTGTGAAGCGTTCGATTAAATTATAAGTATGTTAGACTTAATTCTAAACGTGATGTTCAAACCCTTCAAACGTGAAGCCAACGTCTCCGCTCTTTCAAGTATGACGTAATTCTGTTATTGTGTTACGTCACTGCATATCTAATTATATTCAACAGCGGCATTTCATACATACTTTCACTGTGATTGATTTATCAAATTATAGCGCTATATTTGCACATTTACCTTACGCTATAAAAGCTATAATTCCTATGAAAAGTTTGTAGCGACATACTACGTGCATATATACATTTGACTGTTATCCGCATCCACTGAAAACCCGAGTTTGTTCAACCAAGCGCTATAGATGCCTCTATGCCCTATAGGTCAAATGGAACCATAGACCTCTCGCACCGTGCGGTATCCCTGTGGTGAAGAAATCTCTGGACGTGTTGAACCTCCAAAAGGCGGGGATTTGAAAAAAAATATGACTGAAGTTGATAACGAAATAACATAAGTGACGAAGCAGAACGAACAGATAGGCCTACATGGAGAGAGTTCCAAAATTTATACCAAACAACCAAAAAATCTCGCTCACCAAGAACAGTTCTAGTTCGATTTCAACTGAAGAGTCATCATTTCAAATCTCCTATCCGCTAGAGGGCCTAAGCTGCTCTTCTGTCAGATCTTATGAATAGTGAATGACGTGATAACGGCGGCGTTTTGATGCGCCATTGGCTGGTGTCTTTGCATTTGAAACAAGCGCATTATAAAAGTTTTCCTAATATTATTGCCTACAAGGTCCAGGACCCTTTCGTGTGAAAGTGGTCGTAGAGAATAAGGAGTGGGTTTTCTTGGTGGTAACATCTTGTGTAAAATATGACCTGGGTTTTTAATAACTTCTGAGAAGAAACCACTATCAGCCAACCGCCAAAGCTGGTCACAGGTGGGACTGTCAGCAGGGAGGTACTCCAGTCGGATCAAACTCCCTATGATGGATTAAAATCTATTTTGATCCTGCTGCC
Organism: Allolobophora icterica; assembly: GCA_963556255.1. Taxonomy (NCBI): domain Eukaryota; kingdom Metazoa; phylum Annelida; class Clitellata; order Crassiclitellata; family Lumbricidae; genus Allolobophora; species Allolobophora icterica. Next base: position 41,232,479 of record OY744613.1, read on the forward strand.
GAGCAAAACTCCACCATGTAGAGCTCGCAGGCAGCATGTGCGCTAAGGCGGAGGCGCGAATAGGTGTGGCCCTTAAGGTCATGAGCTATTTAAATGCATAATGCATACAACGACTGCCTGGCCTCTCAGCATATCCGGGTGATATGCGTTTCAAAGCTAAGGGTTTCCTTGAACGTTACCCTTCTAGGACAGTCAGTTCATCTACCTTGTACTCTAGTAACTCCAGGTGTGACTGGTGGAACCATTCTCTGCCCCCCTACCATCTTCATCCTAACCATCCAACTAACCTATAGCCGCAGTGCGTTTGCAGGCGGTATATTAAAGAACATACATACTTACTTACTTACTTACTTACTTACTTACTTACTTACAGCACCCCATAGGTCTTACAATGATTCAGTTTGGGATTACGTTTCTCTGCCCATCTTTCAATGTGGTCCAGCTCTTCCCTGACCATAACAGCATTTGACAAGGGCATCATATTAAGATTACTGTCATCAGCATATTTACCAGAGAGAGGAGGCAGAGTAGCTTATTAGAATAGTCACAATTCCCGAAAGATGTACATGGGCGTATTTTTCAGGGGAGCAAATTTTTTGAAGGTGGGACAAAATTTTTGTGTGGGGAGGAAAATGAAGTTTTTGCATGCTATTCATGAGCACGGAACATTTGACAATTTTAAAAATGAATAATGGTCAAGGACTTACTCAAATAATTAAGTGTTTTTTGCATCGAATATCGCGTTGGGGACCGTTGTAATAATCATAATAATCAAACGATTTTATTTTCGTAAAATATTTGCAAAATCCAGGGGACAAATGCCCCTTGCTCCCCTCCGGACTCCCATGAAGATGCAGGCTATGACCTTTGTTTTGTTTGACCTCGTTTTACAACGTCAGTTGAAAACGTGACCTCGTTTTACAACGTCAGTTGAAAACGTAGAAATATAATAACAGTTCATTACATTACATCTATGGTTGAAAATTGATCTTAAAAAACGTGTCACTGGATAGAAACAAAACTTTGCTGGATAAAATTGTGCAGCCAAATCATAAATGTTTATCGCAGATTTTCTAACGGGAGCCGTTGGTCCTCTTAACAATGAGGGTTTACAATATATTACTAAACTTTTAAATAATTTATTGTAATTATTGTAGTGTTCTGTTATCTAGCCTATGTGTTAGGTCTACGCATTATTCGATTTTGACAAATTGATTGGTAACGGTGGTACTCGCCAGACGGCGGGATATTTTAAAGATGAAGCGTTGGCGGCGAATACATGAAACTCCGCAGCTGCTGGCAATATTAAACAATACACACTATTACACAGTATGTGACAATGATGACAGCACTTTATCTAAATTGTGCTCAAGTAGAAAATTACAATACGATGAAATGATATGCATTACATTGCAATGAAAGCATGAAAGAGTGCATCAAAATAGAACTGAATGGAATATAATAGAATAGAACAACGGTGAAAGGACAGTGGCGGTTCTAGAGTGTTTGGACGGGAGGAGGGGGCTAAAAGTCAGTTGATATAATGAGCATTAAGCAATAAGAGATTATTGATAGAAAATATTGGAAGGCAGTGAATATCTAACTAGACGTTAAACTTGTGTGCTAAAATATGTAGGCCTATAGGGGCTATGAAAAACGAGGAGGGATAACTTTTCAGCTACAGAGGCTATACTACAGAGAACATAACAAAGAAATGCAAAAAATGCTTTGCATTAACATATCAAAGCATAAATAACATAACAAGGTTCTAAGTGGTTCCGAAGACACGTTGTCCGTGTTAGAACCACTGAAAATTGACCTGGAACACTTAGAATTCCAGGTTAACTTGCAGTGGAAGCTAGGAAAATTGGGCTATTAAGACTTAATAGCCCAATTTTACTAGCGTGCTCTTGAAAGCTACGATAGTGTTCTCTGAGACAGTAATATCATCCAAAACATTCCACAGTCCACAACTGGAAAATTTGAAGACACGGAAGAATATCTGACCTAATGTTCCTTTCGGCTTCTTAAATGGTTTATACTTGCTTCCTCAAGTTGTCTCGTTTGAAGCTAATTCAAATAATCTCAGACCTCCCATAGTGCCTTGGGGTAATTCGCAAGGCATTAAGCCATAGCATAATCGCGGTCGGGTCTCTTCCAAGACCCAGTTCTGTGCCATGCAGTCTTGTTGTCAAGACCCGAAACCTCAAGACCAAGACCAAGGTCAAGACTTTGAACCTCGAGACCAAGACCAAGACTTTGAACCTCGAGACCAGGACCAAGACCAAGACTTTGAACCTCGAGACCAAGACCAAGCCCAAGACTTTAAACCTCAAGAACAAAACCGAGACCAAGACCAAAAAATCACATTCAGCGAATTTCAGCCCAAGTCTTCTTTTCCTAAAAAATTGTCCAAATCTCGCTATTTTAATGAAAAAGTGAGTCTTTTATTTTATTCAGGCAAATAAACTTTAACCGCAGACTGCAGAGAATTCTGAATTCGTATTTACAAAAGTCCTTCTTGCAAAATGTTATTCCAAATGCCTTTTCTATTTTATAAAACCGACTCGCTCAGAATTTTCTGACCAAGACGTGCCTTGCGGGACCTCATAAATATTCCGCCATGTGAAAAATACTTTCCATAGGAGCTTAAGTCGCTGGCACACACAGTTGCTTTTCAAGCACTGGATGTAAATGCACAAATTGTGAGCCTTTTTGAAATCCTCCCATGGTTTACCAGACCGTCTGGCTTCAGAAAAAGTATCGGCAGGGCTTCCAGACTCAGCATAACTTAGTTGCTGCTGCCGATGGGTTTTCCTAACCCTCAAGACTTGGATCCGTCCGTAGGTATCTTGTCGTAGGCTATGTGGCAAAGAGGCTTGATAAAGTTTTAAATTCTTGAGCTTTGCTAAATGACTGTTCACATTGGCAGCCAGTCTTGGTCTTGGTCTTGCGAGACCAAGACCAAGACTTTGAACCTCAAGACCAAGATCAAGACCAAGACTTTGAACCTCAAGACCAAGACCAAGACTTTTGGTCTCAAGACCAAGACTTTTAAAAACGAACTCGAGTGCACTCGAGACCAAGACCTTGGTCTCGAGGACAACAAGTCTGGTGCAATGCCATGCGATACAACATAACATTCTACTACAATGCCAGGTCAATACAGAATAGAAAACGCTAGAACAAAGAAAAATATAACAGGGTCCTTACAGTGTCTCCTCAATGGCCTGGCAATGTGTCTTAGGCCGGGCACCGGTTTACCTTCGTGAGTTCCAGTGTTGGGTATGAGTTAACTCATATGAGTTTAAACTCACGAGTTAACTCACTTGCTGTGATTTATGGGTTTGAGTTAACTCACCTTAAAGAGTGTGAGTTATGAGTTTGAGTTAACTCATATTTTCTGTGAGTTTGAGTTGTAATTGTCAATTATTTTAACTCAACTCACTCTTCGGCACTCGGCACATATTATGTGAAACAAGCCTTTTTTATATCGTCGGCTTTCCATACTGGTGAGTGGTGACGGCAGGGAGGGTCGTAAACACTGCTAGCGGACAGTATTTAAGCACTGCATATTTTGTATATTGTGAACAGTTAAGAACAACATGGCTGAAGTACCGTGTATTCTTGATGGAAAATATTTTCTGTTACAAGTAGGCGTGATGGAAAAATTGTTGCTCGATTAGAACGTGCTAGTATGAAACATGTGAGTTTATGAGTTAACTCATTTAACAAGTGAGTTTGAGTTAACTCATTTCACTTAGGATGAGTTGAGTTTGAGTTTAAACTCATTTTGAGGTGCGTGAGTTGAGTTTTGATTTAACTCATTTCTTGTGTGAGTTTACCCAATACTGCGCTGAACCTACCGGGGAGAATTTGTTGTTCCTTACGTCCGTACTGCCATAGCACAGCGTAGGGCATTCTTGGTGGTTGGTCCTGCCGTTTGGGACGATCCCCTCTTGAGATTCGCTCCCTTCCTAGGGATCTAACTAGTTCCTTTTACGGTCGTCGAATATAACTGTTTAAGCGGCAGCCACTCGGCGCCAATCGTGGCCTACTATTCATTTAACCACTGCCACCTAGCGAGTGGAAGGCTGAATAAACCTTACGGGGTCTACCTGGTTCGATCTTGGTACCTTCAGCTCTTCACGCCAGTGTGTTATCCATTACTCTACGCCCGGCCCCCAAATATATAATAGATAGATAACATACTACATAATATAATGGAATGCAAAACAAAGCAATACAATACAATACAATACAACACAATAGAATTATAATAGCATACAATAGGCCTACAATAAACAACAGAATACAATAAAGTGCAGCAAACTTAAATAAGATATAATCCAACACAATGAAATGTGGTGCATTATGATCTGCAAGTGCAGGTACAATGGAAGACAATGTTGTTGCGTGCAATTGTTTAAACGATTTCATTTTGTCGTAATGCACGGAGAAACCTCGGCAGCAAATCCGGAACGAGACCAATTACGGTCGATAATCAGGATTTAGAGCCCTGCTAAAAACAGCCTCACGCAGGTCACCACGTGCATATACACAACGCGCGCTGGCACAAGAGCACACACCCACAATGAACTGTCTAAATATATCTGCAATAATTACCAGATGAACGACGTTTAGGAGAAGAGTATAATGACTGCATAGGTCAGGTTAATTAGAAACGTCTATCACGAAGATGTCTAATGCGATGGCGCTACAAAATCAACCCGTAATCAAGATTGCATGAAAGCGACGTATGACATGTGGTTGGTAGCAATTGTGAGAAAACGTAATTATTATCTAGAGATTTCTACAACCACAAAAAAAGTAAACTCAGTTCAAGGTCAAGATCCAAAGGAAAGGCAGGCTGACGGATAAGGTGGATGGTGTTTAGAATTGAAGCAGCGATAGAGATCTCGCAAGACACAAGAAATCAATCGATAGTTGCTTCATTGTGTCTGTCTGTCTGTCTGTCTGTCTGTCTGTCTGTGTTCCTGTCTGTTGCTTCATTTTGTCTGTCTGTGTCTCTCTGTCTCTCCGACTGTATGGCTGCCTGTCTAACTGTCTTTCCGTCTGTCTGTCTGTTTGTCTGTGTTCCTGTCTGTTGCTTCATTTTGTCTGTCTGTGTCTCTCTGTCTCTCCGACTGTATGGCTGCCTGTCGAACTGTCTGTCTGTCTAACTGTCTGTCTGTCTGTCTGTCTGTCTGTCTGTCTGTCTGTCTGTCTGTCTGTCCTTTGAGTAAGCACAAAGGCTGCGATCGACCGTTGGAGGTCCCTCTTCTGTCGCCATTTCTTTGTGTTTGACGGCGTAATTGAGGCTTTTCTCACACTTCTCATCCATGCCTCGCTTAGTACCCCGTCCTCTCGTCCAACCACCCTCAACCCCTCCCTCTGCCACGCCCTTTGTATCTGCTTCTTTCTATGTTTCTGCTTCCCTCTTCAACGGTCGCTTCCTCTTTCCGCTTCCTCGCCACTCCTCATATAGGATGGCGTCCAAGTAATTAGTCTTCCCTGCTCTTTGCCTGTCCACTGGACTAACTATTATTGTTTTTATCATCATCATCATCATCATCATCATCATCATCATCATCATCATCATCATCATCATCATCATCATCATCATCATCATCATCATCATCATCATCATCATCATCATCATCATCATCATCATCATCATCATCATCATCATCATCATCATCATCATCATCATCATCATCATCAGCATCATCATCATCATCATCATCATCATCATCATCATCATCATCATCATCATCATCATCATCATCATCATCATCATCATCATCATTATTATTATTATTATTATTATTTCTCTTTTTGCCCCCGAGGTACCTCGGATCCCTCAGGAATTAAAAAATATCCGAAGAATAAAATCATTATTATTATTTGTTATTATTAATTATATTATTTATATTATTATTATATCTGAATATACCTGAATCTTAGGAAAGAGAAAAGTGAGAGCGAACCAGTTGTCCAAGTTCATTACAAGGAGTCACTTCAGCAGGACCAGACACGCGATCGTTAGGTAACATAGCGCGCTACTGCATGAATAAACGAGTGTTGCGCATAAAATGCAAAGTTCTGTAACGCTCGTAGAGATAATGGTGGTAAATAACGGTCGTTGTTTCGCTGTGATTTATTAACTGAGGTGGCATTTGAAGAAACTCTTTTTTTAAAGTCGTGTTAGAGAAATGTTTACCGATAAAAGCAAAAGACAGGTGGAGGGAAAGAGTTCAGAAGGAGAAGCAGATACAGGAGGAGAGGAAGGGACAGAGACAGAGCAAGTGACAGACAAAGCCAAGGACAGAGACAGAGCCAGGACAGAGCCAAGGAAAACCCAGAGACAGATAGCCATAGAGGAAAGAGATAGTGCTAGGGATAACCCAGAGACAGACCCAGAGTCAGGGATATAGAGACAGAGCCAGGGAAACCCCATGCAGAGACAGACACATAGGAAGGCACAGAGACAGAACCAAGGACAGAGTCAGAGCCAAAGATAACCCAGAGACAGACATAAAGTAAGGGACAGAGACACAGCCAGAGATAACCCAAAGACAGACCCATAGCCACGGATAGAGACAGAGACAGGGAAAGCCCAGGGGCAGACACAGAGAAAGGGTTTGAGACAGAGCTAGGGATAACCCAGAGACAGACAAAAACAGAAGGGACAGAGTCTTAACCAAAGGAACAGACATGGGCAGAACTACAGGAAGAGAGAGAGAGAGAGAGAGAGAGAGAGAGAGAGAGAGAGAGAGAGAGAGAGAGAGAGAGAGAGAGAGAGAGAGAGAGAGGCAGAGAGAGACAGACAGACAGACAGAGAGAGAGTGCTTTGCAACCAGACAGTTTCTGACTTCAGAGCGTTCTAGGCATACAAGTACTCCTCTGAGCAGACTTTGCTTTGAGGAGTACGTATCTCTGGTTGTCTCTGTCTGTCTGTCCGTCCTTTCCTCTGTCCCTCCCAACCACCTTCTGCTACACGCCCGGTTAGTTTACCTCAAAGGCCAGTAAACTAATGACAAGCTCAGGTCGGCTAAAAGGCTTCCGTCATCCCTATGGTTTCTCCCTCGCCTCTCCACGCCTAATTACGTCTCCTGAACAGACAGATAGACAGACAGACAGACACACACAGACACATAGACAGACAGACGGACAAGCAAGCAAACCAGTAACAAGAGGGTAGAAAGGTAGTGACAGAGGGCGAGACACGGAGAGGGACATGCATGCATACAGACAGGGAGAGAGCCTGACAAAGACAGTGAGAAAGGCCGAAGAAGAAGAGTCATTCAGAGAGAGAAAGACAGACAGACAGAGACATAGAGATAGAGAAAGTAAGCGAGAGAGCTCCTAAGCATTGTATTTGTTTAGCCTCGTCGCTGATTCGTTGTTCGTCGCTCGCCTATTAGACCACATAGGGGGAGAGAGAGAGAGAGAGAGAGAGAGAGAGAGAGAGAGAGAGAGAGAGAGAGAGAGAGAGAGAGAGAGAGAGAGAGACAGACAGACAGACAGACAGACAGACAGACAGACAGACAGACAGACAGACAGACAGACAGACAGACAGACAGACAGACAGACAGACGCCTGGCTGACGTACGTTGGTGCATTGAGTCCATGCAGGCGACCAACAACTCCTTCTTCAGCCACGTCTCGCCTTAGAACAACTAACAGTCGACGGTGGCAGTTGGCACAGACCAGACTAAAACAGTCTCTGGAGCGGATGGTATGCTTTTAAAACCGGTGTTATTATTCAATGAAGAATAATAGGAAAAACAAGGATTGCGTTGAGCCAAAACTATCGTAAGTATAAAATTTCTTTTCAATTCGTACAAGTTTAATTGAATTGCCGCCATCATTTTAACATCACTACTGAGATTTATTAGTTTATAATTTTATATTTTTAATGCATTTAACACGCACAATAGGTAATTTAAACCGACACTAAGACCTGAGACAAAAGTGAGCGATCAAATTGTCCAGGGTCGTTGCGCTGAGTTCCCGTCGGCTGTTTCCGTGTCTCCTCGGATTCCCGTCTTGGCTTTCAACTGAACTCACCGTGGAATTTTCCTTGAACAACGATTTTACTTAGTAGGGACGCGTCGACCGATTCCTCGAGCATTAGACAGTGGCTCTTCATAAATTCTTAGATGGATTCTTTTTGGAAACAAAATGGCAATAATTGATCAAAGATTCTGTGCGGATAAGGTGATAGATGAAGATTTTGAGGTTGAAATATATCTCAAAGGCAAGGATTGGTCATGGCGGAATGTCTTCCCATAAATTTGTCACTGTCAAACACCGGCATTTTAAAGGTGAATAATTGCCCAACCTTATTGCTTGTGCAAGAGATGGAAAAGTAAATGGCTTGAAAAATACAAGTAGTTGCTCACGTAATTCTACTTTATTTACATGACGCAGTTTTCGGTGTATAAAAGTTTTGTCGCAATTAATTCTGAGAATCTTTGAATGCTTGGAAAACTGTCCGCTGTTAATAACTTCGTAAAGTTGATCGAAGTGTTATGCTGTGAGATCTGAAGCGTCAGAGATGACATTGTCTTCCTCGAAGAGGAGCTATTTAAATAAATATGTAGGCCTAATTACGGTTACATTTACAACCTTAGCTTTTGCATTAGTTCTTTTAACATATAGCAGGATTTTGTGAGGCTCTAACTTGTATATATATATTTGTATATATATGTAATTTTTATGTATTATATTAATATGCAGGTTTTATATAGGTTATTCTTAGATATAATGCATATTTATATATACATATTGGCATATATGGATGTATGTAATCGAAGATTTTGCAGGGTGTCCTCAGAGTAAATAGACGGATGGATTGTTCCCCGGTGAGCGACAGACATACTTAGACACAGATATAGAAGGAGTCAAAGGAAGATACAGACACACATACAGACAAAGACACACGTTCAAAGGCCCAGAGTCACAGAGGTAGAAAGAGAGAGATAGAAAACAGAAGCAGAGGCGTTCAGGCAGAGATATGACACGCATAGGCACACACGAGAGAAAGACAGAGGCAGAGACAGGCAGACACACAGACAGACACACAGACGGACAGACACACAGAAACAGGACAGAAGCATACGTCCACGGACACAGAGAGTGGCTGATTCACCGTGATCGAAGTAGCTTCCTCTGCTGGTTTCCGCAACTCTTTCCATCCATTGTCTGCATCCATTGATTATCGCAGACTCGGACTTAGACACGCGCCCCAAAAATCATCAGCAAATAAACTCGTCAAATCGTAGACACGGCTGTGTCAAGAAATCTCATAGGTATACAAATCCCCTTGCACTGATCGACGACCACCATGGCCTGCCTCACAAATGTGGCATTTTACATCAATCAGAAGATATTATCGGACCATAGGGCATAACGCTTGCATTGCTTTGCATGACAGTCTATGGGTATTCCAGCCTCTCTGTAGATTTCCGAGTGCTGTAATTGTAATTGTAATCGAGTATTCATAAAAGCGCCACGCAGCGTTTCAGAGGCGCTTCCGATGCAAGCCAGTGCTATCACTAACAAATATAATGAACTTCACGGAAGAGAAAGGCCGAGGAGCTCGAGCTGCAATTCCTGCGGAAGACGGTCCAAATGGAGGGGCCAGCATAGCATGAAACTCGCCCCATAGTGGATGAGTGTGAGACATGTTACCAGTGAACAGATGGCAGCACGGTGCAAGTTTTAATCTCCTCCAGACAGATTATGACTTCCGGTTTGTTCTTTTTCTGAAGCGGGTCACGTTGGGTTACAGAGCAGTTCTGTCGGTCTTGATCCTCAGATGTCTCCAAACTTTGTGTCAACGAGTGCATAAAGTGTTCTAATAAAGAGAACATAAAACAATATCTAAATCTTTATCCAAGGAAAGAATTTTGTTCCGAGACTTTTTTTTATCTATTATCCCAGAAAAGACAGTTGTTTGCTAATTCCGTATCTTTTTATCCCGGGAAGCATTTTTTTTAGAGAATTCTATATCTCTTTTATTTCATGCAGAAATTTAATATATCGATAAATCTTCTTTTTATCCAAGGGAAGAAATATATATATTGATAATGGTTTATTTATTTTATCCAAGAGAAGACATCTCTTTCGAGAATTCTTTACCTTTTGTATCACAGAGAAGAACTTTGTTCCAAGACAAATCTCATTTATCCCAGAGAAAAAATTGTTTGAGACTTCGACTCCTAAACAACTCAGCTATAATGAGCACACTGACCACACTTGTAACCGTCAGTGGGATAATCAGATGGCGAGGGAGGACTGGCCACCGTCCCTGATATGCCGAGGCTGGGAAATTGAAGTCAACGAATTTATGCTAATGATGATGACGCTGATGATGATGATGATGATGATGGTGGTGGTGGTGGTGGTGGCGGCGGCGGTGGTGGTGGTGGTGGTGGTGGTGGTGGTGGTGGTGGTGGTGGTGGTGGTTAGGGCGGAGGAGCAGCCTGTCAGCCAGCACCGCTAAACAAAGAGAGAGATGTACAGGTGACAGACAGTGGGTGATTGGCTTTTAGATAATGATGAGGTGAAGCGCATCAGACGACAGTCGAATGTAACACGTCGTCTCCATCAGGATCATAGGATTAATGCGTATTTGCATGGACAGGCAGTGTGTGTGTGTGTGTGTGTGTGTGTGTGTGTAGGTGTGTGTGTGTGTGTGTGTAGGTGTGTGTGTGTGTAGGTGTGTGTGTGTGTGTGTGTGTGTGTGTGTGTGTGTGTGTGGGTGTGTGGGCGTGTGTGTGTGTGTGTGTGTGTGCGTGTGCCTGACTCACTGCGTATGTATGCATGTATGCATTCACGTGTGTATGCATGTATATTTGTGTGTTTGAATGTGTATGTGTGTATGTATGGACGTATGTATATTTTCCAGTATGTATGCATGCATGTACATGTATGAATGTATGCATGTGTGTGTGTGCTTATGTGCATGTATGTTTGTATGTATGTACAATGTATATTTGAATGTAGGTATAGATGAGTGTATACATGTATTGATGTATGTATGTATTGTATACGTATGCTAATTGGTGTATGTATATGTTTGCTTTTGTATGTATGTTTCTTTTACCAGTGCATACAACTGTGAATGTCGGTGTATGTGTACATATATATCCCTGTCTGTGTCTGTGTTGGTCATTGTTTGCCTTTGTGTTATCTTCTACATTTCTCTTTCTCTCTGTGTCACCTCGATCTTCTGCTTCAACACATATAGACTCCGTCTTTCTGTTAGTTTATGTCCTGCCAGTTTGTGTCGCTGTCCATGTATGTGTGTTTCTAGTCGTTCCTGTTCCTTTGTCTGTCTCCGTGTGTCTGTTCGTTTGCTTGAGTCTTTCGATGCGATTCTCGTGCATTTGTCGATAGTCAGGTGTGGATTTAGTATCCGGTCGAGGAAGCTGCCTTTAAAAGCACCAGTGACATGGAGATACGGACAGACGGAGGATGGAACGGACAGCAACACCCAGAGAAACGCAGACAGAGAAAAGTGGAGAGGAGAGAGAGAGAGAGAGAGAGAGAGAGAGAGAGAGAGAGAGAGAGAGAGAGAGAGAGAGAGAGAGAGAGAGCGAGAGAGAGAGAGAGAGAGAGAGAGAGAGAGAGAGAGAGAGAGAGAGAGAGAGAAAGAGAAAGAGGCAGAAAGAGAACGAGAGAAAGAAAATGACAGAGAGACAGCGCGAACGAGGAAGATAGACAGACAGACAGACAGACAGACAGACAGACAGACAGACAGACAGACAGACAGACAGACAGACAGACAGACAGACAGAGAATAGTATATGTATAGAGAATAGCTATGTATGTGAGCAGGCGTGTAGACAGACAGACAGACAGATAGATAGATAGATCGATCGATAGATAGATAGATAGATAGATAGATAGATAGATAGATAGATAGATAGATAGATAGATAGATAGATAGATAGATAGATAGATAGATAGATAGATAGATATATATATATAGATAGATAGATAGATAGATAGATAGATAGATAGATAGATAGATAGATAGATAGATAGATAGATAGATAGATAGATAGATAGATAGATAGATTTATAGGTAGAGAGACAGACAGACAGACAGACAGACAGATACATAGGCAGAGAGAGAAAGAGAGAGGAGAGGGAGAGAGAAAGAAAGAGATAGAGACAGACAGACAGACTGTGACAGACAGAGAGACAGACAGAGAGACAGACAGACAGAGACGGGGGAGAAAGAGAGAAAGAAAGAGAGAGAGAGAAAGGGATTTCCGTAGAGCAGTGACTGACGGCCTGTTTTGTTTGCTAATGAATACTCGAAGATCCCGAGCGAAGACAGACAGGCGGAAAGAAAAGAGAGCCAGACAGAAGAGACGGAGGAGAGGCCAAGACAAACAGACAAACAGACGGAAACAAACAGAAACAGATCCGAGGACAGACAAACGACGACGACAGCGAATCTGGCCACAGACGGAATGCGTCGAGTCATCTGAAACTGACAAATCGTTGTCAGGCCTTCATGAGGGCGCTATATAAATAGCTAGCTACATGCGTTAACGCATGCATACAGACATACATGCAAACATACCGGGTACATACATGCCTGCACACATACATACATACATAGGCCTACATACATGTTCATTAGGACTGTAGGCCTACCGAATATTTGTATACGCTTTGCTTCGGGCAGACTAGTGCTCCGAATGGTTGATGTGTATTGGGCCGAATAGTTGAAACTGAACACGTAGAGTAAAAGCGCTACATATATTTAAAATGTATATAAAAGCGCTAAACAAATGCTTCTTGTTAATCCATTTTTACTATTACTTGCTCCTAATTTTTCTTTAACCGATTATATTGAGAACTATTATCGCTATTATTTCATATTAACATTCTAATCCTCTTTTGTGTTAATTATTGTATATCTTAACATAATTATTGTAAATAGTTGCGTTCTGCAACTAGGCTATCTATATGAATAAACGAATATACATAAATTTTTAACGTAGGCTACTATACTATACGTCATGAATGCGGCGCTGTAGAAAATTCTCTTCACTGTGTAGTCTCCTTCGTGATCTAAACTCCCTTTTTAGCTTCCGTTTTTATGCGTGTCAGGTAAGTAAAACTTGAACGAGTTGGTTTTCGTTAAATTCAACATTTACAGTGTATTAAATGTTCTAAAAAATTACATTCAGCGTGAAAATATTTTACAATAAGGGACGATTATCCGAGCAAGGCCATTTGCACTTTGCAGTAGGCCCTATGTGCAAGTTAGGCTAATAATATCACGTGCTACAGCCTCCTGGTCATTCTAAACGTTTCACAACAGCATTAAATTGTCATTGAAAATACAAACACGCTGAAGAATATAATCTCATGCACTTTAGACGAGATGTATCTCCAGTAGAAAGTCCAATTGTAAAAAATTGGGAAGTTTAGTCTTTCTGCAAGCAAACTTCCATAACTTTTAGTAAGATGGACAATTACTTTCTTATGTAATACCACGTAAAGAATTCAGAATTGAAGGCAATATAAAGCTCATCTACTCTACGAATAATTAAGTTATATTAAACATTCTTAATACATGTACCAACTGTAGGCCCCTACTTGTGTCTGCTTTTTACTTATACCCGCTCTGTCGTCACGTAGGCCTACTGTTCGTATTCTTATTCAGCTGAATAGTGTGGTCAATTATTTGTATTCTGCCAAATAGTAAAAAATGCTACTCGGTACAGCTCTAATATACATAAATGCATGCATGCATCCATACAATCATATATACCTACTATAGAATCCGTGAGGAAAGGTTGACTTTAAGTTAGTAAGTGATTTTTTTAGCAAATGTGAAAGTTTCTGTCCTTATATTCTTTCATTCGTTTAACTGCTCTTACTAACAAATGAGTATGTATAGTCTTAGTCTGGACCCGCGGAAGCCAATTCTGTTGGGCTTCTTTTTGGGTTATATACTTGTTATTATATACTGTAAGCCTTATTAGTTAAGCGTTATTAGTTAGACTTAGTTAAGACCTAAGTACCCAGTTTACCTAAACTCATGTTTACTAAATCATGTATCCGATATTAGATCTTTTCAGCTGCCATCATTCAATTTGCAATAGAAATAGCAGGGCTTCCCTGGATAGCGGGACGTCCATCCCTTTAGGGTTACTCTGCTATTCGCGACTACTAAATCTACTAAGTATACTGTATACTAAATTTATATGGAATCACCTTGTCACCTTGTGCTGTCAGCTCGTGGAGCTCTAGCGATCGTCCTGGTGAATATGGAATACGTGATATTAAATTGTCTCTTTTTACTAAAGGCTACTAAGTGCTTTCACTGTTAAATTGTTTCAAACCAATGTGTTATTGTACTAGGCACTTTACGTTTATCGGATGTTCACAACATACTGTAATTGTCGTGAATATCAATAAAGATTGATTGATTGATTGATTGATTGATTGATTGATTGATTGATTGATTGATTGATTGATCATCATCATGAGACAAAAGCTTATACTTTACAACAAGAATGTGATGTTATAATGCTACTTTTCGCCAGGGCATACCCTGGCAAAAAGTAGCACAATAACATAATATCAGTAGAACAAACACCAGATACAATATTATAAACTTACTTACTTACTTAGTCCTTCCCGTGCAGAGCTGCACATCGGGCAACGCAGTTCCTCCATTCTTCTCTGTCCCTCGCCACCTCAACTGCATCCTCCACCGTCATCTCGAGACATCTCAGATCTTCTCGAACAGTTCCCATCCAGTTCTTCCTTGGTCTTCCTCTCCCACGCTTCCCCTCCGGAGTCCACCTAGTAACTTGGCTGGCTCTTCTATCATTATTCATGCGGGCCACGTGTCCCATCCAGTTCAGTCGTTTCTTTCTAATGATGTTCTCTAGCTTATCCTGCCCTGTTCTTTCTCTGACGGTTTTATTTGTGATCTTATCTTTCCAGGAGATGTGCAAAATTTTTCTTTGCCACCTGTGATGTGCTGCCTCCAGTTTTTTCCTGTTTGCTACCGTCATTGGCCACGACTCTGCTCCATACAGTAGGGTGCTCAAAACTACAGCCTCATATAGCCGGATCTTGATCTTCACGCTGCATCCCTTACTTTTCCATATCCTCTCCAGTCTCCCAAAAGCCGCATTTGCCTTCCCAATACGTATTCTTATCTCCTTGTCACAACTGCTATCCGCCGCCAACGTACTGCCAAGGTAGCAAAAATCATCTACCACTTCGATTGGTTTGTTATCGATCGCGATCCTGCCCACTTCTTGCCATTTCCCTATCTTCATGATCTTCGTCTTCTCTGGATTTATAACCAGCCCGACTCTAGCCGCCTCCTCCTGTACTTTGTCTGTTATTTCTTTTATTCCATCCCAGGTGTTGTCCAGCAGAGCGATGTCATCGGCAAAATCCAAGTCACTGAGTTTGTCGGCACTTATCCATCTCAATCCAGAGCTCTTATTCTCCGTTGCTCTTTTCATCACCCAGTCCACCACCATTGCAAAGATAATTGGTGACAGCACGCATCCCTGACGCACTCCAGTCACAACTTGGAACCACTCTCCCATCTCCCCTCCATGTCTCACCGCACATCGGCTGCCATTGTAGAAGCTCTTGATGATGTCTATGATCTTGGTTGGAATTCCGTAGCTCCTCATTATTTTCCATATCGAATCTCTATGGACACTGTCAAAGGCCTTCCTGAAGTCGATGAAATTTATCACCACAGGAGTCTGCCACATTAAGGCCTTCTCTATGATCTGTCTGAGTGTAAAGATCTGCTCGCAGCATGATCTCCCCGGTCTAAAGCCTGCCTGTTCCTGTCTCAATCTCTCGTCAATAGCAGTTCTCATGCGGTTCAGCATTATCGAAGCCATGATCTTACCAGGTGTCGACAGGAGCGTTATGCCTCTCCAGTTGGAGCATTCTTTCGGATCTCCTTTCTTCGGGATTGGGATGATGATGCCATCTCTCCATTCCTTCGGCACGCTGCCAGCTTTCCACACTTTGTTGCATAGATCTGTTAGTGATTTTACCATCGCCTCTCCTCCGTATTTAAGTAGTTCCGGCTTTATTCCATCGTTCCCTGCAGCCCTTCCGTTTTTCAGACTCTTGAGTGCCTTCCGGGTCTCATCCTTCTTGATATCGTCTCTGTCTATTTCGAGCTCTTCGATTTCCTCCCCCCACTCCATTTCTCCCGGGCATGTTGTCGGCTCTGGGCAGTTTAATACACTCTCGAAGTGTTCCCTCCATCTCTTGGCCTCTTCCTCGTGTGTCTTTGTCAGCTGTCCATCCATCTTTTTTAGTGAGAGGTTTTGCACTCTTGTACCTCCTGAGAGCTCCTTCACTATCCGGTATAGTGTTTTGGAGTTTCCTCTTCTCCCAGCATCCTCCGCTTCAGCTGTCTTCTGTAGAATGTACTTGTTTTTATCCTGCCTGCATCTCCTCTTGACCTCTTTATCCTGCGCTTTATACTCCATAGACGCCTCTTGGTGGCCAAGACCGCTTGCCCTTGTCTGTTCCATTTCCTGCTTGAGCCGCCTCCTCTCGTCTATCGCCTGCCACGTTTCTATCGATATCCACGCTTCTTTTCTGCCCCCTCTCCTGAAACCAAGCGCCTTTTCGCCCGCCCCTATGACCGCATTTCTCCATCCTTCCCATTCTTTATCCATTTTCTCATCATTCTGATCTGGATCATCTCTTTCCTCGTCTTCGCATCTCTCCAGCATTGCAAATCTGTTCTTTATCTCCAGTTGATATATCTGCCGTGTCGCCTCCACACTTAGGGCGTCCGTGTCAACAATCCTCCTTCTTTGTGGTTTTTGTATTGTCTTCAGCTTTATCTTTATTTTTCCTACCAGCAGATGATGATCCGATGCTACATCTGCACCTCTGTACACTCTTACATCTCTTAAGGATGACATCCATCTTCCAGACACACATATGTGGTCTATCTGATTGCATGTCTCCCCATCTGGCGACGTCCATGTGAGCTTGTGAATCCTCTTGTGTCTGAAAAAACTCCCTCCGATCTTTAGTCCATAGCTGCTACATAGGCTCATTAATCTTTCACCATTGTCCGATCTTTCTCCTTCTGCCATCTCTCCTATAACCTCCTCCCATCCTGTCCTAACCGGGCCAAGCTGCGCATTGAAATCTCCCATCAAGATCTTCATATCGTGTTTGAATGAAGCCCCGAAACACGATATTATAAACAGTTTCAGAATATCAGATTTATATACAGGTTACATCTTGGAACAAGCATTAAGACTAGCATCATCCTAGTTTTTATAATTGTACAGTGAGCGAGTGATGAATGATTTCTTTTGCAGCAGTGTATGAAAGTATTATAATTCAAACGCATGCCCTTTTTCTTAAGTTGAATTTATGAAGGTATTTTGTGGGCAGTAAGTGGTGAAGATATATTGATGGGGTGACTGGATTCTCTTAAAGAACTTCAGTCAGTTAACTCGCAAATCTTCCCCAACGTTAGACTGTCACCGCTCAAGAGGTTGGTGCCCCCGGCCCTGCGCGAAAACGAATGAATTCTTCCACAGGAAGCCCCTAGGATGGAGGAGCGTAAGGTAGTCGACACCTGGCTGACTACAAAGGCTTGGAAAATGTTCGTTAGTTTTCTGATTTGTTCAAATATATACAGATGGGGTCTTTGAAATATTATATAGGGCCTACCGTTCTATTTCATGCAAACGACCAATTGTTTTTCTTCACTGTCTCTGCCTTGTCCTACATTTCGCCATTTTTATAACTTACTTTACTTACCTTGATTTTTATTTGCGGGATTTTGTGTTTTCTATCTTATCCTCTCCTGTCCTGTCCAGTCCTGCAGTCCTGTCGAATCCTACTCTATTCTATCCCATTATATAATATCTTATCCTGTCCTATCTTATCCTGTCCTGCCCATCCTGCAGTCCTGTACTAACCTACTTATTCTATCCAATTATATAATATCATATCCTGACCTATCTTATCCTGTCCTGTCCTACCCAATCCTGCAGTCCTGTACTAACCTACTTATTCTATCCCATTATATAATATCATATCCTGACCTATCTTATCCTGCCCTGTCCTGCCCAATCCTGCAGTCATGTACTAACCTACTTATTCTATCCCATTATATAATATCATATCCTGTCCTATCTTATCCTGTCCTGCCCATCCTGCAGTCCTGTACTAACCTACTTATTCTATCCCATTATATAATATCATATCCTGACCTATCTTATCCTGTCCTGTCCTACCCAATCCTGCAGTCCTGTACTAACCTACTTATTCTATCCCATTATATAATATCATATCCTGACCTATCTTATCCTGCCCTGTCCTGCCCAATCCTGCAGTCATGTACTAACCTACTTATTCTATCCCATTATATAATATCATATCCTGACCTATCTTATCCTGTCCTGTCCTACCCAATCCTGCAGTCCTGTACTAACTTACTCTATTCTCTCCCATTATATAATATCCTATCATGTCCTCTCCTGTCTAATCCTGTCCTGTCGTATTTTACTCTATTCTATTCTATTATGTGACATCCTATCCTGTCCTACCCTGTTCAATTGTGTACTAATCTATCCTATTATATAATAACCTGTCCTGTCCCATGTAATCTAATGACCTCTATGGTGCCGCTATCATGATGCTCACAGCTTCAGTCGGTGGTCGCTAAGCCCATAGTATCCTATACTGTCCTATAAGTCTATCCTCTCCTAATCCATAAGCCTATCTTATCCTATTGCATAGGTAAATTGGACCTATCCTATGGATTCTATCCTGTCTTATCCATTCTTACCCTGCTTTATTTTGCTTTATCCTATTCGATCATGCACAACATTTCTATTTACTCTGCATTAGATTACTTTGTATGGCTCTATACTCTACCTGACCTTAATGTACCACATGTATCTGACCCTATCTTACCGTTCCTTACCTAAGCATACCGTACCCTGCCTGACCTTATATTTACCATATCTGACCCCATCTTACCGTTCCTTACCTGGGTATACCGTACTCTACTTGACCTTATTATACCATATCTGACCCTATCTTATCGTTCCTTACCTAAACATACCGTATCCTGCATGACCTTATATTTACTGACCCTATCTTACCGTGCCTTACCTTAGCATACCACACCTAACCCCACCTTAAGCCATATTAGGGTAACGTTGTAACCGCAATGTTGGCTTTGGTCCTGTAATTGTGCTTTTGTATGTAAAACGTCCGTTGACAGTTGGACAAAGTGTGATCTAAACGAGTGCTCTGCTTTTTGTTTGCATGGCACTCGTTCCTATACCCGCCGTAACACACACACAAACACACACATACACACACACAAACACACACACACCAACACACACCTATGCACACGCACACACCAACGCACTGTCCCGCGGCTGTATGTACACAGTCCATGCATTCATAGATGCACGAATGCCAGACGAGGCTTTCCAACGTATTTGGAATGTCAGTGGTTACACGTAGCTGCGTACCGAACGATTTACAGACTGTGGAACATAGGCGAAGCGTTCAGGTCTTGCCTGAAGTGTAGTTACTGGGCTTTTGTTTTTAATCAGCTATTGTTTCTATCACTATTTAGACTCATAACTCATTGCGGTGGCTCGTGGGACACTTTGACTTTACGCTGAGCCAGGTCGTATTAGTTCGCAGATTGTCTTGGTTGCTTGTTCAAGGATCTCGAAATCAGTGACATTGTTCCTCAGTTCCTCTACCAACACCGTCTCTCACTCACCGTCATCTGCCTAAGGCTCCTCTACTCATCACCTCATTCTTCAAGAATTCCTACCCTAATCCTTCTGATCCTGTGCCTTCCAAGCTTACTTGTCCTCAACAAAACCCGCCGTTGCAGCTGCTCTGCCTCTCTCGTTTCTGTGGCAACCGAACGAGGACCTCCAATGGACGTCGATCTCTGGACAAAACGACGCAGCTGGTGCTTTGCGCTTAGCTTAGAGTAGCGATTTAGAAATTTGGAGTATGTGATTACAAATACCGAACCGCTCTACCGCAACTCTTGTGCCATTGAGTTAGGTCTGCTATGAAATCTAACCCTTTTCAGATTCACTGCCGGATTTAGGCGTAAGCTAACAAATCTACAGCTTAGGGCCTCACAATCCGCAGGGGCCTAAAACATTCCGATTTATTTGGTGGCGAGGGGGGTCTTTTTTTAAGTTTCAAATTCCGTCTGAGTAAATGCATTCATTTGAAAACTAATTTGAAACTAATTTGAGTTTTTCACTTTAAATGCCTTGCTATTACATAATTAGAGAAGTCATATATGTTTTCAAGTTGTGTGAGGTCTTATAATGTAAATTTTCTAACAAGGGACCTCCAAGCTTTATAGGCTACAGCTTAGGTCCTGACCAGGTCTAAATCCGGCGCTGTTCAGATTGCTTATCTTCTGTGGCTTGTATAGCAGTCTAAGGACCTTCTTTTTTAGCCGTGGCTGGACTGGGAGCACTCCTGAGTGGGTATCTTGAAGGGGCGCTATATAAATTTCCAGAATGAGTCTGGCGGTCTCATATGGTTAGCCTGGTTCCCTGCAAAGGACCGTGATAATGGAAGCGACCACCAGCCTTGCGCATTGCGATAGGCGCTATAGAAGCTGTCAGATTAGATTAAATTAGATTAGATCAGATTGGAACAGAATTGAATAAATGATTGGATTATATTGGATTGAATTGGGTGACTGAGTGAGTAAGGGAGTGAGTGACCGAGCGAGTGACTGAATGAATGACTGAATGAGTGAGTGAGGGAGTGACTGAGTGACTGAATGAATGACTGATTGAGTGAGTGACTGACGGTGCTTATGTGGACAGAACTTGAGCTGATGGGTATTGGTTGTTTTTCTCGTGAGATGTGGGAAAGAGGCGAAGAAGAGAGAGAAGGAAAAGGCGAAGGAGATAGAAAGGGAGAGGAGTTTGAGTCGAAGAGAGAAAAATGGGGAGAGACGAACACCCAGACACGCAGTCAAAGGTGTATACCTAAACGTAGTTACTTTTCCACGTTTAAAACTGTTGTGAGGTTCGGAAAAGGCGCTTCATAAAGAGAGAGACACACACACACATATAAAGAGCTACATAAAAACAGACTGACAGACAGATAGACATGCAGAACGGTACGCAGGTCAAATCATTGGACATGGATGATGTGTGTTATCATCCATTTTATGACGATCATTCGCTGCGGCTAATGAGTCCGTCTGACGATTGTTAACTGCACTCGACGGTCATTGTCACTTTGTCCGTCATTTCGAGTGTTCGACGATAGCAGTGAATCGACCATTAGCATTCGATTCGTTCTGCATTGTCTGCCACATTCAACGCATTGCCAACTTCGCTCCTAATTATGTCTGTAACGTTTTCAGAAATCGTGCCGAAACATTCAGAATCGCTTCAACCGTTGAACGTACTCGTCATCAAGTGGATAGCTGCCCGTTTTCCTGTTTGTTCTGAGGTCTCTGAACGCCGGCCTGCGAGCGTTTCGCCTCTTCTGAGGACTTGGGAGGTTATACTAATTGCCCCAGTCGCTGAATAGGACTCGAAGAGTGCTCGGGAGTCGAAGAAAGACGGGCCGGGGGATCCAGAGAAAAGAGGGCCCCCGAACTGTACACCTCTATGTCACTGTCCCTCCACGCGTGAGTAGCGGCGCGTGACGCTGTGATTAAGGACTTTGAAAGCGATGAATTGAATGCATGTGTCGTCTGTAGTCGCTAATTGACGCTGTCAGCGGATCCGAAGGTACACAGGTCGTCTTCCACGTTGGAAGGCGAACGGAAATGTGGCTTTAGGCGCTGACACACCTGTTGTAAGGAAATACAGAACGAAGGACGGTAGGAAAGAGGAATGAACGAATGAAGAGAGACGGTGGGTAGGAAGTGAGGAAAGGCGGTGAGAAAGTGTTAGAAGGTTGGGAAAGAAACTGGGTAATAGAGATAGAAGGAAGGGGTGAAAATAGGAAAGAGAGAAAGAATTACGAGGTGTGAAAGAAAATAGGAAACTAAGAAGGAAACAAACAAAGAAACTTTTAAGAATGAGCCTGCACGCTGCCTTTGATCTTCTGATGTTGGTGGGATTGTTATTGATGGGAGCTGTCTACCAACCCGTCGCTGGAGACGGCGCTAAGAAGTGCGAAGAGATTACGATTCCAATGTGTCGAGGCATCGGATACAACTTCACCTACATGCCGAATCAGTTCAGTCACGATACCCAAGAGGAGGCCGGTCTCGAGGTCCATCAATTCTGGCCGCTCGTAGAAATTCAGTGCTCCCCTGACCTAAAGTTCTTCCTCTGCAGCATGTACACACCGATCTGTATGCCCAACTACCAGAAGCCGTTGCCCGCCTGTCGTTCCGTCTGCGAACGGGCCAAGGCCGGATGTGCCCCTCTCATGCGCCAGTACGGTTTCGCCTGGCCAGAACGAATGCGCTGTTCTGACCTCCCTGAGGATGGGGATCGACACCGACTGTGCATGGACTTCAACCGCACGGGAGCCAGCGCAGAAACGACCCGACCTCGACCGTTCGGAACTCCACATCCCGGATTGAATCCACCGCCACGGATCGGTCTGAGCACGGCCAGGGACTGCAGATGCGAGTGTCGCTATCCACTGGTGATGATTACGAATCAGTCGAGTCCATATTTCAATCGCGTCTCAACCGGAGGAGAGATGAACTGTGCCGTTCCCTGCGATGGGGCCTTCTTCCGAGACAGCGAGGAAAAGACGTTCGTCCAGTTCTGGATCGGCATCTGGTCCGTCCTGTGCTTTGTGTCGACCAGCCTCACGATTCTGACGTTCCTCGTCGACATGCAGAGGTTCCGTTATCCAGAGAGGGCGATCATCTACCTCAGCGTCTGCTACGCCTTCATCAGCCTCGGATACATCGTCCGCCTGATCGTCGGACACACTGCCATCGCCTGCGACGAGCCTGGTGGAGGCGCAATACGTGGAGTTAGAGCCTTTGAAGGGATCGGAGCTGGTTTCAGAGGAATCGGCGTGGAAGAGGCAGCGAGAACCATTCGCTACTATACCACCGGTCCAGTCGCCTGCACCGTTGTATTTCTCCTCGTATACTTTTTCGGAATGGCGTCGAGCATCTGGTGGGTGGTTCTGTCGCTGACTTGGTTCCTGGCGGCGGGACTCAAGTGGAGTCAGGAGGCGATCGACAACTACGCGCAGTACTTCCACATCGCCGCCTGGTTCATTCCATCCATCAAGACCGTGGCGATTCTAGCCATGTCCGGCGTCGACGGAGACCCTGTGTCGGGCCTGTGCTACGTTGGCAACCAGGACCTGAACAACCTTCGAGGTTTTGTCCTGGCCCCGCTTTGTCTCTACCTCTTCGTCGGAACGTCGTTCCTCGTGGCTGGATTTGTCTCGCTCTTCCGGATTAGAAGCGTCATCAAGCTTCAGGGACAGACGAGAACAGACAAGTTGGAGAAATTCATGATGCGGATTGGAGTCGTGTCCGTCCTCTACACGGTACCGGCCACGACCGTCATCGGGTGTTACCTGTACGAGCAGCACTACAGAGATCGCTGGGAACAGACCCTCAACTGTCCCTGCCTGGCGGGTACGGAGTCGGCTGCGAGACCAGACTACTCCGTCTTCATGCTCAAGTACTTCATGTGTCTCGTGGTCGGAATCACTTCCGGGTTCTGGATCTGGACGCGGAAGACTCTTGACGCGTGGTGTCGTTGCTACGGAAGCGCGTGCGGGTCAGGCCTCAAGGACAAGAACCTCGAGAAAAATCAAAGGCCTGCTAGGCGCGAACTGGCGCCGACTTCTGCAACTCTTCTCGACCATACGGTCTACTTTAAGACCCAAGCGGCGACGGCGCCACAGCTGAACCACGACACCTGCAGTGTCGGCACTTTTTCCGCCAGTCACGTCTAAGAACAGCTAAGAAGGAATGAGAACAGGGACTGTTCAACTGCAAGAACGACGATAGGAACTGCTGTAGCAAGACAGAGAAAAGAGAGAACACACCAAAAGCAGTTTACTTCATTTGGAGCACATTTATTCGGCTATACCACAAGGAGATGAACAAAGGCAAATGCAGAAGAAATAGCCGTAATAAATACACTGACGATGGCTATGGCATTAAGGAAGAAAGATATCTTTGTGAAGTTGCTGTATGAATTTTCCACGCTATAGAAAGTGTAGGAATATAAGAAATAACGAGAGCATGGGCAACAGGAACAATAATGCATTGTCCGGGTG
Source organism: Allolobophora icterica (assembly GCA_963556255.1). NCBI lineage: Eukaryota > Metazoa > Annelida > Clitellata > Crassiclitellata > Lumbricidae > Allolobophora > Allolobophora icterica. The sequence goes on from OY744613.1 coordinate 41,256,782, forward strand.
AGATATGTTAGAAATTCTCATCGTCTTTGGTCTGTAAGACAGAAATAGTGGCTGAATGCTGATGCTGATGGTGATCACGGTGAAGCCAGTGTTTCTGGACTCATAGCGTAGCATAAACCACTCGAGATCTTCCTGGAAGGAATGCATTCTCGAACGAACTTTTTTCAAAGTTTATAAACGAGCTTCAAGTACTGCTGCGTCGTAACCTTGGTCTCTGTAATCTCTGCTCCATTCGCTAATTGACGAGATTCCACTGGGAATCCGTTCAGAAGAAAATCAACTGCTTACATAAACCAAAGAACAAAAGCGTTGATTTAGAAACTGACTTGTCTCAAAGCCAAAGATCTGAGTTTTGCGATTCGTGGTCGAAGAACTCGGAGAATCCAAAGAAGAGGAAACTGAACACTTCCCCTTGCGCTTGGGAGACTCAAAAGGCACTGTATAAAGTCTCGTTGCATTATCTCAGAAATGTAGTCAGTATTCCAGAGTTTTTTCAGCTGCAGAACTTTCGGTTGTGGATTCAGATTGCATGAATGCTAAACCGTGGACTTGAACATTTTGCTAATCATTCAATGCATCCGGATTGTGCATCTACTTTCTTGAAATCTTCGTTACAAAGCAACGGTCCAGGCATTGTTTCCCTGTTGTTATTTTCCAGGATGTCTGAACACGACTGGAATTCAACAGTAAACTAATCTCAGACGTAGTCAAGTGTCTCAAGAAAGTTATCGTGTAATTGGCAATCTCTGCTTTCGTCGGCCAATTACGGGTAAAATTAAACGGCAATAAATCGAGCGATAAAGCGGTCGTTAGACCTGAGGGCGAGACTTTTCTGGGCGTGTCAGTTGTCCAAACGAACGAAGTTTTCGATGATAAATCTTTGCTATCGTTTTTCGCGTTCCAAAGGCCGTGAAAGCTTAGAGTTATCGCAATCCGTACACATGGGATATTATGCGTTGCACTGAACACAGGTTTTTTCACGTTTCACATTGAATGCGTGTGAATACATAGGGTTTATAATCTATATTTTGTACATTTATGTATACATAAGTATGTATATATGTCTATGGCGGCATGCCATATATAACGCACGCTTGCATCTCCATTGCATGTTCAATGCCGGCATACCGGAAATTGTTCAATATGGAAAGCTTGGAGATACAACTTCAACGCAGAATACTCTGAAAAGTTCTAAGTATTTACTGTTCTGCAAAATACTCTCTGTTCAATGCGGATAATTGAACTTTGGCAGTCGACACAGAATCTGGATCCATGGAAACATGTACACAATCAAATGCATGCAACGTACAACACTTTGGATGCAATTCAGAACGTATGTTCAGCACTAGGATTGAACAATTCTAACTTTCAATACAGCTTATTAGGTAATAGGCTGCATATATATATATACGGAACACTTAGCAGTACATAATATGCGGAGATACATCTTGATATGCAGAGAATACTTGGACACGCACGCTTAACCCGAAATACATGTGGTTCAAATGTTTACTAGGAGATTACTAAGTGATATACACTCGAGATCTTAGAGCTGCGTCGCCTGGCTTGTGAGCGCTGAACTCCCGAAGCCCTTTAGCATGAACGGTACTCCTTAACTGACAGCTCATTCACGCCGTCTGCTGCTATGGACATAGACAGGTGCTCAGGACTTTCGCTCGATTATGTATGAATTATTCGATTACTGTGCTAACAGCCGCCTAGCAGCCAGTTGACGACAGGCTTTGCTCGACAATCGCGTTGGAGTTGTGTGTACATTTGGGTCACGTACTGTCGACAATCAACAAAGATTTTCTCATTGTAGACTGACTTGTGATAGTAACTCGGAACACAGGGTCTTCGTAAAGCAGCTGAACTCTTTAGACGTACTTATCGTCGTCGTCTGACATATTTTATCGTTTAACAAACATGTATAATTATACGGAACATGCACCTAATAGTGTAGGCCTAAGTCAACGCCTTTGATAATTAAAGACTGCAGTTAAAAGGTGAACTTACCAACATGTTTTCTTAATGAAAGTGACAGATACCCACCCATAGCCAAACAACCCGAAGCAGTTCATTGTCTGGTTAACGAGAACATACCATTCTAGGTTACATTCCAACACTTGATTGAAAGCACACATTATAACTAATAGGCTGACGGTGTAAAATGCCACTTCAGCCCAACAATTACTACGAATGGTCTGCAAACTCTGATGCACGGCAACCATTTACTGAATATTGTACGGGAAAATACTCCATATACAGTGCAAACCCGATAAGACGGAACGCTCGCCACGACGGTATACAAGTACGTTTGGTACTACTCTATGTAAATACGTTTGTATTGACGCTATATAAATGCAATAATTTGTACTGCGCTATATGAATACCGTTTGTATTGGCGCTATGTAAATAGGGTTGTTCTTGCGCTATAAAAAGTACGAAATGAACTTTGTGAACTGCTGCAGTTTGCATTCTTGGTATGTTCGATAGTGTAGAGGTTAGCATGCTTGACTGTCAGTCGAGAGGTCGGGGATTGAAATCCCCACCAGGGCAGACATTTGATTCGATGTTTCTGCTCCACCTAACCAACTCAGCTATAATAAGTGCACTAACCATACGCTGTCTGTGGGAAGATGAGACGGCGAGGGCGAGGACTGGCCACCCGCCCACATATGCCAAGGCTAAACAAATGTAGTCGGTAACACTTCATACCCATGGCCAGAGGTGTCTACACCATAGAAACCTTGGAACAAATGCTCCATGCAAAAAATAGGGGGAAGATCTGTCAGTGCGTGTGCCACCATTTTAGGGGGGGGGGAAGGAAGGGCAAGAAGAGGGGAAGGGGAAGTTGCTTCAATGACTTAGGGGGGAGACGCCCCTGCCCATGGCTGCCTCAGGGCAAGCTTCAGGAACTGTTCTTCTTCAGTTGGTGTACTCACTATTTCTTGGTCGCCATGCATGTAACGATGGCGTGGATGGTATTTCGATAATGTACCTCTGGCTAGGGTTGTGCTTCACTTATAGTGAGTTAATTATTAATTATCACTAATTTAAAGTTTCCTTCAATCAGAAACGTGAATTCGAGTCTCAGGCAATGAGGGAAACAATTAAGCATAAACAATCATGTTATGAAATGCATGCTTGTATATAGGCCTGTGTGTATGCATGCATCCTTTATAATTTTATATATACACACTTATTTCTATTTACAATTTCAAACTGTGTTTGCAGACCCCTATACATGTACGCATTTAAATTTTTACATATAAGACAAATGCTATAGATGTTCTTAGATTAGAGTTAAATTCGATATACCACTGGCTGTTTCCCGATGCGAGCCACAGATAGGCTACATATCAACAAATGATATTCAAGATTATGTACGCGATAGGCCACTGCCTCCTATAGACACTGTATGCCCTACAGAATATAATATTCCGTTTATAGAAGGCAATTGATAGGCCATTCTCTCCAACAGGGATACTAACAGTAGTAGCTATTCATGCATATATACAGATCTTAATGTATGGGGTTTGTACCGGATGATCTCCCACAGCAAACAATGGCGGACGACGGATATCAGAAATAACAACGGATCGTCGTGAATCATCGACGTGAATACACTGCTAAATAGATTTCGAAATACAGCATACAATAACATTGTCTGCTGTCTCGAGCTAATACCAGAGGCCTTCGGGGGACCAAACGCCGCGCAGCTCACTGCAGCTGAGAACACGACAATAGGAAACATATTGATAAAACGTTCGGCTTTCTCCTCTGCATCTGTGGTCCTTTTTAGCAGAGCAAATGCGCTCTAAGACGGCTTGAAAACGTAAGCTGAACAGAGCCAGTGCTTGAGTATACGTACATGCAATGAAAGACTTTCCACTGTATCCACGATGGACTGGTTTGATGTTCCAAAGCTCGACAACTGTACATACATGTATATCTTAACAGCAATAAAGCGCAACAATCGCCGACTTGAAAGAAGTGCATCCTTTAGCACGCGATATCCGTACCATACCCTTTCGTTTCTTCTATGTATTCACGTCAAAACATACATTAATGTTTGTCCAGAATCCACCAGGCTTTACTCTTAGAAGAGAAGTTTATCGGAGATTTAGGCGACTTTCAAACGGTCAGTTATATCAAGATAACCTTTAAACAGTCGTAGAATGTTTTGTTGGCTTTTTAATGCTTATCTATTTGGTTATCGATATATCTATCTATTAATTTATTTAATTATTTGTGCATTTATTTTATTCCCTTGTTTATTTATCTAGGCCTATGCCTACGTGTAGCCCATAGTTCGAGAATTCGTGACTTTCGGTTTTAAAATTCGTAAAAATTCGCGAATTTATGGTCTTTTTTAAAATTCGTAAAAATTCGTTGGGCCATTGTTGGGCCTTTTTTAACATTGACAGTGACGTTTTGCAAAAGCAGCGTAAGCAACAACAATAAATGTGATGACATCATGATTTATTGTGTTAAGCTTCTGCTTAGAATTTAATGTAAAATTCAATATAAGGGTTTATTACGTAACGAGATAATTTAGTTAAAATCTAATTTCTTAAAGATGAAAGAACATGGACCGGAGTGGAAGTATGTAGTAATTTTGAAGGAGAAGGTAAGGGTAATCCAAAAATACTGTGTTGTTTTTGTGACAATTAATTTGTTGGTTGTTCTGCCCGAATTCTGGAGCATTTGCATGGCGAAAATACAGAAACCAGAGTCGAGTGAGAGCAGTGGGCTGTTCCTGACTTAGAATCAGAGGACGATGAAGTAGAAGACACAGCTCGGTGAATGTTGCCAACCCCTTTTAACCATGCTTGGTTGAAAGCTGTGTTAGTGACTGACTGATCACACTGGAGCTGGGGCACTGGTGGTTTGTCGTTCTGCTGACTGACACTCACAGTCACACACCCCAACTATGATTATAATCGAAGTTCAAGGCTCCAAGTGGAACAGCAACTGAATATCAGTACTATTGTGTTGCTAGTCAACTATCTATTACGGCTGATGGATTATTGCCTATGACATTGACATGCTTAAAAACTTGAAAAGTAAGCAAATAATAAAATTCGTTGCCATGGCAAAGAATTCTATTATTTTATTATTTCACGCATTTTAACGAATTTTAAAACTGCAGTTTTAAAATTCGTGAATTTTCTAAATTCTTAAAATTCGTAAAATGCGAATTCTCGAACTATGGTGAGTTATCGATCTATTTAGCTATTTATTTATTTAACTTATTTATCTATTTGTCCATCTGTCTATCTTATTTCTACTCATTATTCAGTTGAGACGCAACGGTTAGCGTCAGGCGGGTAAGGTCATCGTCTACAATTTGTGTAGGCCTATTTCTTTCTTACGCGAGCAATTTAATAATTCACGAAATCTGAATTTGAGACGCCACACACTATGCGTTAACAAATTGTCACTTATTATTATTATTATTATTACTACTATTAAAATTACTATTACAATAACCATCTCAGAGATGCTTGAACCCGTAAGCTACTCTCTGGCTACTAGGGAAGTGCTCAGCAATCGATTACCTTGCCGCAAGTGTTACTAATTATTCCTACAATTACAGTTTTGCAGCCTGAGGCGGAAACGCTATCCCAACTCAACAGAAGCATAGCTACATGTACACTAGGATATATCTGCTTCTAGTAAAGACTACTGTTACAGTGTCATATTCTCATTGCATGCCACGACAGATTTGCGAGTGTCACGCTAACCGCTTCTGACACTGGCAGAAGACTCTTTAGCGCAACTGGACCTCAGGTAACCCCACAGATAATTACCCTCACCGCCTTTAATTGTGTTTCGTTATAGACCCTCCGCTGTTCACCCCCTTGTCCTCCCTCAGCCTTGTTATTACCAACCCCTTTAGAAATGGACGGGAAATCTCGCTCTTCGTTCCTTAATAGTTTTCGTCGTGGTCTATTATCAAAGCCTGCGCGTCAGTCATGTTCGCTTTCACGCTGAGCTCACCAGAGGTCGCGTTAAACCCCGTCGAAGGGTCACGTAAGCCCCCGCCAGCCGAGACTAATACTCACCCGCAGTGCTGAAAGGCCCTGGTCGTCTTTGAAACAGATGAAAAGACAGCAAATACTTGGAATTGGAAACTACCGCAATAGAATGGAATAGAATTCAATAGAATAGAATAGAATAAAATAGAATAGAACAGAATGGACTAGAATAGAATAGAATGGAATAGAGTAGAGCAGAATAGAAAAGAATGGAATAGATCAGAACAGAATAGAATGGAATAGAATGTAATATAATGGAATAGAACATACAACATACTAATGCATGCGATACATCAGGGAGCTACATTTTCTAGTCTGTAGTCAAGCGGGTAGGTAGGGGATCGTTGGGCTCTGCTGCTAATGGAGACATGCAGGTGCCGCACGTTGCTATATCAACTTCAGTTCATCTTGCCTTTTTGTGTCTTGAACCTTCCTCTTGAAACAGTCTTCCGCTGCACATTTCTGCTGTTACAATCAACTCTGTTCCGCAAAATGCACTTATTCAGACCAGTTAACACTTCAACGACGAGCTGTTTTAGTTTCCCAGTCGCTTTTAGTACACTCTCGTCGTTGCGGTGTTAAATAGTCATGCGTTCAGCGCCCTTATGCACTTCAAACACGCTGTATTGACTGTCTTGATACACACAAACGTGCAATAAAATAAGAAAAATAAATAAATAAAGTAAAATAAAATAGACCAGATAGAACAGAAAATAATTATCATAATAGACTAGAACAGGATAGATCAGACTAGAACAGACTAGAACAGAATAGAATAGGACAGATTAGAACGAAATATTACAGAATAGAACAGAAAGGAACAGAATAGAACAGAATAGAACAGAATGCATGAAAACTCCTATGAATAAACCTTGTAATCTTCAAAACAGAAGATTGATCGGCAGACAGGTGACAGACGATGCACACTGACGGACAGAGACAGAGAGAAAGACAGAGGCAGTCAACAAATGACAGACAGACGTGCAGGTAAGAAGGTTAACAGAGACAGATTTCATCGTTCCAGTCCATCCTAATTCTGACAATAATTGGATGAGACGGTTCGACGGAAGTCACCATCCATTC